>OV121097.1:26965428-28165428 GCA_921293015.1 Phorcus lineatus | reverse complement strand
ATCATTTGGCAAAGTGAAGTTATGTAATTTTTTACGTATGATGTAGACCGTATTCTTCATCTCCGCGTGAATCACCTTGATATGTAAAGAGTAATATATTCATTTCAGGAAATGTTATGGGCAAAAGAGCATGTTATAAAAAGTCCTTTCCTTGGGCTTTTTAACTATAGTTTATTTCTTAAGGTTTTAGAAGGTACCATACCAACATTCATGACTACGTGTCAAATTGATCTTGACATGGGCATGTCTGAATTCCTCAACGGCTACGGCCAAAAACACCAATAGTCACTCCACAAGACCCATATTTTCACCCAGAGCTGTGTATGTGTAGTTGTACTCTTCACACTGTGATGTAATCTAAGGAACTCATTGACACACTTTGTCTTGTATAGTGTCAGAGCATGAAACTCTGTTATTCCTCTGTAAACAGCCTGGAGTTATGTCTGTTGTCGGTCGATGAACACCATTAGGCTATCATTCCTCTAATTAGAACCCAGACAGATTGAGACGTATTCGCCAGAAAGAAAATATTTAGCCATGGGCAAGACACGTTTTCATTTCCCTTAAGAGGCCCACTATAGCATTAATACAAGTGTTCACACAGAAATAATGATAATAAATATAATGACCTTATTAAGTAAAACTCCTGGTTTTTAAAAAAAAACTAACAATGCACATCAAAAGTTCTCTGTGTTCTTGGGTGTTTAAATCATGAAAATATTCTAAACTTTACAATTATATAATTTCTTTTGGGTTGGAATTAAACGATAGTTAAGAAAAAACCTAGACCAAGACAACTTCATTTTTACAGTTATCATCGAACATATTCAATGATAACAGTACAGAGCATTGAATTGGAATAATAATAGTATAATAATGGAGTAATAAATTGGAAGTGGAATAATTTCAAATCAAATAGAAACATATATATTGAATAGGAGATTTAATTCAATCAAAAACAATTGTTTACACAACCGAATGACAATGTCAAATGGATCTTGAAATGATCTTTGCGAATTCTTTTACAAACCAGTATTAATGCAAAGTATGAAGCATTATTCATTATTGCAATGGAAGTATTCAATTCAGTGTCAAACTATGTGGTCATCTATATATATGTGGCAAATACTTAAAGACATACTAATATCATAAAACTGAGATGTTGACTGTTAAAATGTTGGCGTAAAGTACATGTAACTATATTATATTTGCTTAAGACATAGTCCCATCGCAATACATTTAATAAACATTAATCTATGATTAAAATGCATACAAACTAAGTAAACTGTTCCCTTTAATAAGATGTATATGTAGAGCGTATGTCATCCTTTTGAAGTTTGAAACGAAAATAGAAGAATAAAACAAAATATTCTTAAGTATATATAAATCATTACATTAATAACATGGCATAGTAAAAAGCATAGATTTAGATATGAGAAATATTTCTACTTTATAAGAACAGTGGGCACCTTAAGGCCTGCAGAAAAAAATGCATCATTGGTCTGTCCTGCAAACATGCTTTTATTGAAAGACAGTCCGTCAAAAAGAGAACGTTTTCTGTCATATGTCAATAAACATCCCGAAAACCGGAAGTAAGACAGGAGCCATTACCATGAAGTTTTTTTTTATCAACCTTGAGAATAATATTTCCTGCAGCATGTCAGAGACCTTTTAGTGGACTGATATATTTCCAGATTTTATGTCAGAAGATATCAACGTTTGACATATGTGAAATGATGTTTTATAAACTCTCTCCAGAGACTCAGGCATGTAGGTCCCATACAAAAATTGAAACCAATATACATTTCTTCTCATAAATAACAACTATCAGCATGTGTGGTTAATAATTTTCTTAGGAAATGTAATACATTCTCAATGCACAATTTCTAAACCACGTTTACCACTCACCGCACGTAATATATAAGGTGTATAAATAATGTTTTCTTTTTCAACTTTCTTTTCTTTTTCAGGAATGTTTGTTAACTAGTTGTTGTGAGAAAATCATGAACAAAGTCAACTTGAACATTAAGAGCAAAAGGAATGTTGAATGCTCATGCGAACCATTCAACCAAAATCTAAAGGTCAAGTTTTAATTTATTGGAAACATCAAATAACTATTACAAACATTTTCGAAAAAGGGTTTGAAATGGTCCTTTAGACCTGTCTGTCAATTGGCTCGTTTTGTGTCAAAACTCGGGGGATCAAGGAACAGGTATTAACGAATCCGTTCTTTGAAATGCGACCAGGTTGCAGCAATACATATGCTTGTAGACGTTTTTAAATGCCTGCATGTAGTTTGATTTGATAATGATAGTGATCAAATTGAACCGATACCTAAAGCTAAGCTAACTGTTATCTGCACTTAATGTTCCGAGACTTATACCTACTGCAACTTCAGCTACACTAAGATCAAACCAAAGAACGGCTTCATACAATTATTTGAAATAACATTCAGCATGTACTGGTAATTTTGAGTTGATGGTAAATATGCTATCAATAAGTGACATTGTCAAAACTATTGCTTCTTTGTATGATAAAAACGCATCAGGATTATGTAATGTATGACATTTTCTTCAGTTTGCATGATTATAATATGCCTCCAAAAAGCTGTTTTTTCTAAAGGAAATTAAGCTGTTAACCTAACCAGAAATATTTTCTTATAGTCTTCTCATCCCGTCAACTATTAATCATTGTCACTAAGTCGCCGGTTTGAATTAACTTTCCATGCGACAAAGTCTTTATGACAATGACAAATAGTAATTGTCCAGCAAATGTGGATCCGTTCCTACAACGACAATGGACAATGGTTCACTGATGCGAGTCCATCTCCTTTGAATCTTAAGAAATGACAAGCCGAATCTAGAGCATTATCATTTGAATTGAGGATCAAGCCTATTAGCATTTAAATAGTGGAGGATAATTGCAAGTAGAGTGATAGAAGTCTGTGGTTTGAAATCCTCATCCTGAAGCCAGGAGATACCTCATTCGCATGCTGATAAGATTAGGCTCCAGTAGTAAGAAGACCGACGTTTGAAAATTAATTGTATCAAATTTGAAGGTGCCTGGTATATGTTTAAATCCAGATTTAGCTAATGCTTTTTATGACATGGTTGCATAGACTTTGTCATATTTTTAGAATTTGCGTGATAGGGCAATGCGGTGGTAATCGCCCATATCTATGGATCATTCTATAAGACTTTGCCAACTTTAAAGACACTGATAACAAACCTATATTTGTAGTTTGTTCTGTTTGCACATTTTGAGAGTCAAACAATCAATTTATTCAATATATCCTACAAGTTGATGTGTATTTATGCGGATACCTTGATTTTGATTCGTTAAAGTCATTGTTTTAAAGTAAATTATATGACTTTATTATACAAACTAGATCAAATACTTTTGAGTTCCAAATGTTTCTACCTTTTTACTTCCATGCAAGAATCTGTATAGAAAAAATAAAAACGATCAAAACCGATCAATTAATCTGTGCCAGTTAAATTCACAGCAGGTGAAAATATAGCTTTCAAAATTCAATTCCAACACATTAAGGAACTTACTGTTTAAGTCATTATTAATTCAACAACTGAATAATATACCGGTTTAGAGTACTGTTATGTCTATAACGTCATTGGGCCAGTCTACACATCTTGTGGTGTTCTGACCAAGTTTTCATCATATAGGTTTGTCATTAGCATGGTCACAAAACAGGGATCAAAATTCAACCATGATGACAATTAACGCAATTCTGTCTTAAATGACATCAAGGACAAACGAGCCTTCTTAAGCGCCTTGAGGGGTCGCGGTCACCGTGTCATGTACTTTTTGTGGGCTTTGCATTTTTAATCCACGTTCGCGTGCTTAGGATTTGCAAAGCAAATTCGATAATTAACATTTTACTGCATTAATGTAATGCCGTTCACAGGAATAAATAAATATCGAGGAACGGTTTTCATTTAAATGCGATATTTTGAAATTTAAGCGAAAGATGGCCATGCGTATACAATAACGTAATGAAACGGGACCCTTAATTAGATAAGTCTGGGTTTCCGACCGTCACAAAGTGCAATTGAAGACAGACAGACAGACAGATAGTTTATTAAAGTCTCACCACATTACATGATAGAAATATATACATAAAATATACACTCAGATAAAACATGTAATGAGCCACTCCTATTAGAGTTACGAGAGACATAAAATAGTACAATTAATATGTTGTAAATGTAAAACATAAATAGAAGTAAGGTATAAATATTATACATTTATCTAAAAGTATTACAACCAAAAGATTGGTACAGGTATATACAAATTAAAAAGATTAAGATACGAGTACAGGACAAATGATTAAGAATATAATTATTGCACATATGGATAATTACTTCTTAATAAGGAGAATAAAATAGCAGGTCTTGGCGGATAAAAAGCATAAAAGGGGTGTAGGCAAAATAAAATCCAATTTGCTATTATCACAGATTGAATATGTTAATTGCAGACATGATTACATTGACTAGCACTTATCAACAAAATTAAGACTAAGTATCTCCTATCATTTTATCACCATAAATTCAAATAAGTATAGTGAGTGTATAATAGATTAATAATCAAAGAATATTTTCATAAGATCACTTTAATAATAGACAAGTGTATTTCATACTCTTCATGGTGATGTAGTTTCATTTTCTCATTGATTATTAATTGTGCGTGATGTACGATATTACATAATCAAGAGGCATAAAGTTAATTTTCAGAGCTATTACTTAAATAAAATATATCTTCCAACATATTTTGATAAAACAAATTCCAAGTTAAGAGAAATTCAAATGTAAAGACTAAACCATTGTCGCTCCAGTGTCACATTTCAAAAGTAATTTGATTTAGCACTGTCTGAAAATGGGCTTAGCGAGAATGCTGGACTGATCTTCAAGTATTCATGATCTATAAAGCACAGACGTGTCAAGCTAAAGGAAGAACGTGTACGAGACAAACGACAATGATGAAAGAAAAATAACATTCAGTTCAATATATGAAACATTAATCAAAGGACATAGGAGAGATTTCGGGTAGAAAATACGTTTCTTTCTTTGAGTGTAACAAATATTTCATCCTCAAGATTCTCATTACATTCTTTATAAGATGCGTATGTAGATGTCAAATGATGAACATGTAACAGTTTTGTGGCCAAGTATTTTATAATATTAGTATCATCAATATAATGTGCTTATGTGGTGTTACGGACGGCTTCATGTAACAGAGACGCACATACATTGTAATTAAGTGTCATTACCTTATGTTATACCAGGACTAGTTATTAGAAATGTTGTACATAAAGCTTCCCGGTGTTTGAGGGATGTAAGTAAGATATGAATAATCAAAAGTCATTTAACGTAAGGAGTTTTTTTCATTTGAATAGCAGTTTCGTCTGCCTATAGTTGATTGATAAAACTCTTCGTTTCCTATTTATGGTGGCATTAAAGATCTGAAAGTTTACATGTGTTGTTTGAAGTGTGAAACTGTGAGGCAATTTTATTATCATGGATAAAGGGGTAGGTATGCATATACTCCATAACTCTCACTTTGTTCATAACATGATGCTATTCATCAACTATAACGTTTCGGAGCGGCTAGACCTACATTATTATTGAATGAATATCCTGAAAATGATCATCACCATAATCAAAGAGATCTGCCTGTGACACTTATGTTTTTCAAATGCCATGTGTTTATCCCAGTCGCTCCTTACATCTTTTAAACCGGAATTTAGATTTAAAATACATCCAAAGCATATTTGCATATAAGAAGAACAAACACTGTCCTTTTTTTATCTTGCACAAAGATTTAATTGACATATCTACCTTTTTACAGATTGTCAGTATCTCAAACCTCCAAATTCACAAGATCTCTTTTCATCTTTTAATGTCTGAAGCCAATATAAAAAATGTGTTAAATATTTACGTCTCTTATATCAGTGTGTTACCCAGTTTATGTTCAGAACTGTGATTGCAACCGAGTTTGCTGTTTATTAACAACCCAACCCTCTTAAATGAAACCGATCTCCATGAGTGTTGGAATTTGATAATTTTCGCTTATTTATGAACCATGACAGATGCATATTCCTGATGTTTTTATTTGAATGTTCAAGCGTTGAGGGTCAAAGATTTAATTTATCATCGCTCTGCAATGAAGGATTTGTAATTTAACAGTTATGTAAAACAATCACCACAGACCTGTTTAGATTGACAGTCATTTTTTTGACTCAATAAAGTTAGAATGACTCGATGAAGAATATAAATCTTTCTTTTTAAGAATACCTGCATGCATATGTGTAAACAAATTGGTCATGGTTGGAAATAATGGCTCAAAAATATCTTTTGGTTACTCAATGATATAATGCAATAGGTTGATAGCACTATCTTTTGCACTGATAATTTAATGATAACTCTGTAATTCGTTATTTAAGTTGTTTATCAAGAATATGATATATGGATTCTTCCTTGCAATGTTTCACGCTTTATTCAAATATGAACAAAATTGTCAATTTTATGCTTTACGACTATAAGTGTTATTCATATCGAATCAGTTCATTAATGTGTTATAAAAAATGTAATTTTTGGATTCTCTTTCTTACCATTGTAAAGGCACAGCACAGAAAATGCCATTGGATAATACTTAAACATTAATGTAACAAATGTCAAAGTGTACATGTATAAAGTAAGAAAAATACATAAGCAATTTATCTTTTAAATTGAAGCGTCCCAGCTCCTTTAAGGTGTCTTTCGATATGATTCACACCTTATGTACTGTTATATGGGATTGTTTTATAACTATAACTCAATACTTTGAAAACTGCGATATGACAACTTTTGAAACACTACTTTGTGTTTGCTGCCAACAATAATATACACATTTGAATACACATTTGATCAAATGTGCTTCAAAGTGTCTTATTCCCAGTCTTTGGTTATAGCATTATTAAATATTAATTGTTCAAAACGTTCATTATTGTATAATCTAAGTGGTCCAGAGTGCTTCCTGCGCTTTAGAATAAAATTAGCCCACCAGAAAAATTCGCGGTTTGATTTGACGATTTCAGTCTAGGGAATATATCAAATTGAAGCACTGATATTATCAGGTGTAGTAGTTACTGCAATTAACACGTCACATTGTGATTCTTTGGAAGTTCATTAAAACGTTATTGAATCATTATCAGTTCTTAACAATTTTCTTATATTTATCACCTTGATACTACTGTCATTCAAGCTGTAAATGCTGGTTCAATGTAATCCACTCAGTCTGCAAGCCTTAAAAGTAGTTGCTATGTCTCGGGTTAATGGTGATTAAATGAACTGTCAGATTAAACTAAAGGTCTCATTTCAAAGGAGTCTGTAGAAGCAATTTGACCACCACGTTTAGTTATTAGATCTATAGGTAGGTCATGAGGTACTATTTGACCAATGAGGAAACCTCGCACCTCCTCAGTGTCCAATGAGCATCTTGAGGGCAAGAATGATTTATCAAACACGGAAGTGATTTGGAAAGGTCTCCCAAAAGAAGAAAGAAATTGATCGGTTTTATAATTCTAGTCGTTATCGATATAAATTGCTAATCGATTATTTTACTAAAGTATCCTAGTCGTAAGCCATAATTAAAAAAAACATGAAACAAATTATTTTAAACAAATCACAATTCATCAATGTAGTGGCAAACTAGTTCTAAAGTGCTTAAATAAGGTTCACTAAGTTACCTATTGGTAAACATATACATATGAATGATATCTAGTTATTCATGTCCTCTTGATAATTCATTTTCGACAATAGTGGTACTACATAGTAATAGTCGTATTACATCATTTTTTGGAATATCGAGATTATTTGGCAATTGGATTCATGGTGTTTAGAAGTGAGGGAGTGAGTTGGAATTTTACGTGTTTTGAACAATATTTCAGTTATTTAACACATGAATGACAAGCATCCAAAAGAGAGTGGACAGATCAGGGAGAAAGGGATCGAACTGATGAGGGAAAAGACGGAAAGTGAGAGACAGAAAACAGGTTTTGGAAGGACTCAAATTTGGTCTGGCTTCTATCCGTCAAGCGTGGGTGCCCTTACCAGGAACTTGTTAGCTCCGGATGGCATAGCTCTCAGGGTCGCTGAAGCACGCAAACCACCATACCACGATGAGGTATTGAGTCCAGTGGTGGTGGTGTTAAGGAAAAGATACTCGATCTTATATGATCTGTAAAGACATGCACAGATGGTCAAGGCTCCAACATTATCAACTTGAGACAAGATCTGTTCCCCTGAGGTGGAAACCCCTGTTCCCTTGACTCTCACAAAACCAGGTCTTCACATTCATTAACCTAATTAGCCTGCAGACAGACTCGGAGCTTCCACTCGTATTCTCAAGTTATTGCACACGCTAATGGTGTCTCTAGACATTTTGACACTTTGCAATAGAATGGCGTCAAACGGAATTTATCTCAATTTGAATTTTTGTAAAACAATGTTTCTTGTGGTCCTGTTAGAGTTGAATTATTTTCAAAAACGGCATTTTGTTCAACACTTCCATTTTTATAGTCATTTTATTTAAAATTCAACTTGCTTTAGACGCCGGTATATCAAAGACACAATGCTATTAGAAAATTCAGTATATTTAGGAAGGACGAATTTAATCAATTTTGTTACCACCATGTTAATTACGAATACGAGAGAAAATACATTATCTAAATAATTAAGTAGTCGTGCCGGCATTGAACTAGTGATGTGAACAATTCTGAGACTATCGTACTCTGTCCTAATTTTTATAATTGTTGTTACAAAATGCAGTTTAGAATCATGACAAACATAAGAGATGTAGGCCTATGTAGCTACCATTTTCAGTGTTCTACTTTGTAATTTGAACTGAAGGGGGTGTCAATTGTAAAATATATTGGTCTGATTGTCACTTATGAGTTCATTCTTTCTAATTTAGTTTTATTATTAGCATTTCCTGTCAGATATCTTAACACAGACGTAAAAGATGAAACACGCTAATGAACGAAACCCTCGAAATGATTACACATGACATTTTAGTACCTGAACTAAACTTAAACATACTTCTCAATGTACATCATTCTTGGTTGAGCTAGAGGAAAATTATAAGTAGTTTCACACAGCTTTTATCCATGAAATTTACTTCTCATTCATTACATTCTCATGTCTAACTCATGTTTTTGTTCAGATATCAACATTATTTGCCAGGGGAATAGATATTAAATGCTCAAATCTATGATGAACAAAATGATGTTTACTCTATTTCATGTTTATATCTATATCTGTTAAACACTTTTATTTTGTTGCGTTTATTCTAATGAAAAATCAGCTCGAATAAATATTTATTTCAACTCGATTTGAAACTGTTTAAGTTTTTTAGTTTAAGTCAACTTGGTGTTGAATCAATAACTGCTACATAATAAAAAAAACACTTCCATAGACTCTAAAACTGTAAAATTGGGAAGTGAACTACACTAAGAATTATCTATTACTGAGGGCTTCCAGTTTATGTTTCCTGTAGAACTGACAATGAAGTAAAGACTTTCTCTAGCAAGATCTTAACTTCATGCTGGGGGTGCATTGCGGTAAATGCACCATTCATGAGCCATAATTTGATGTGCTGAAAGAGATTAAATAGCAGACAACAAAACGATTAACGCTAGACATCCAACATAAAGAAGAATTAATATCTGCAAAGTTTTAGAAAGATTAATACAATGTTTTGTTGATTTGCTCTTGAAACGAAATTATTATGTTCGTACGGACGAACGGACAGTCGGAGGGACAGAAAAACAGACGAGGAAATGAGGAAATGAATGCTTTCCACGTATTATTTTCAGTTAAGATACTAAATTAGCTTGTGCCTAAGCTACTCAAGACATTGCCGTTGAAGAACCAATATGTATGTCTTAAATCAAAATACATTGAGTCCTGAGGTAAACTCTAGTCGCCTTTTTTAAGTTCCATCTTAACATTTTAAAGGTCAAAATTACGATTTTTCTGGTCTCAATGATCATCGAAAAATGCATCCTGTCTCAGGGTAAGATGTATAGCTAACGCTACACTCTTCTTCGCTCCACTCTTCTTAGAAGAGTGGAGCGTCAGCTATACGTCTTACCCTGAGACAGGATATGAAAAATGGTCGTATAAATGTAAACAGGTCAAAATTCTGAGTCGCATTTACATGTTTGTCAGAAATATGAATCGATGTCTGCCTTGGCGTCTGTTGTAAACAAAGATTCCAAAATTAAGTTGCAGTCATTCGCACGCGCTTTTTCCCGGTTTTCGATCATAAATTACGACTGATAAGCACGAAGATTTTTTTTTCAGAAACAAACACCACTTCTCTATAAAATAACACCATTTATGAAGTTTCACATATTTGACTCACACATCACACTCTGGTCCCTTTAAAAAGAGTTGTATCAAAGATGAATAATGATAATTCTAATATTTATGCTTGTGAAAAAGGGTCATGTATATAGCTTATCTATGGAATGGACCTATCATCATTAGGCCAATTCCATAAATAGCAATGGGCCTAATGATAATATTTCAAATGAGTTTGAAAGTGTTTTGGTGAAATTTATTCCTAAACATTAATTATACGATGCTTGTATGATTAACGATTTCGAATGATTGATTTGAATATGCTAATTGCCAATCAATTGTAGGACGATCTATAAAATCGCTAATAATTTTGTAATCATAGACAGTATATACATTTATTCATTTTCTTTGTTTCTAAATATTCGAAATAATTAAGGGCATTTAGGCATCAGCGATAACTCCTGCTGTATCTTATAGATAAACTTATCATCTCATCATTACTCATCAAAAATTTTGTATGTAAAAATGTCATTAATTATGTTATGCAAAGACAGACATGAAAATGTCAGGATATCCAGGTTCCATTCGTATTCGATGATTAACTAGAGTAAATCGAATAATAAGATAGAAACTATTCTTTCATACACAGGAGAGATAATGATTATGACAGCGTCCCGAAACTGTGCACACTGTGAGAGATGCCCTTGATGACCTGACCTGCACACTCACAAAAACATCCATCATTCAGGAAAACGAGAGTCAAAGCGAGAAAATGTTTAGCCCCCGATGAGTTAGAATACATGCTATCTAAACAGGGAGTAAATATGAGTCACCCATATTTGGAAATTATATTTGTAGATTCTGTGTCGGAAATATATTACACATTTATTTACCCTGATTTTAATACACGATAGATGTTGATATAATAGACAACAATAAACATACACGCACGAGCTCACTGCCTTCCAACTTGAGATATCAATTTCCTTAATATTTTTTTCCCCTTAAATCACTGTCATTTTTTAAGAAAACAAGAATTTCAATCAAAGTTTTAGATTCAATGAAAATTGCAACATTTCATCTTTGACAGTATCAACTAAAGATGATTCTTGTGTTGAAAGCTTCTTCTGTATTTTAAAAAGAATACGATATCGCATCCGCTTGAAAGTAAACCACCAATAATGTGTACGGACATTGAAGTAATGACCAGAGAAATATTTTCAAATTACATGTGACAGCAGTGAATGATCTTAGTTTCCTTTTTAAAATATTAATTGTTACATGTATTTACATAGTTATTTTTACGGAAAAATAAAATTTAAATATAGCACTATAACGTTTTCTTTTGTTTAATGGACACTTTATAATGTTATTTGACTTAATTCATGTTCATCGGAATGATGAAATCTTCGTTTCGATATGTTTCATCTCTTGATGTTACATTGTCTAAACATTAGTTTCATTTGTTGTCTTAGAGGATTAATGTACAACTGTTCACAAAAATAGACCACTGAAATAGTGAAAGCTTTGTTGGCAGTTATTGCTGAACGATAGAGGGCGCCCATTACAAACACATGAATCAACCTGAGGTAAGGTATTGTGATCAGATAGTAGTGATAATTCTACTGTTTGTACTGAAGAGATCACCTTCACGATAATGACGTGTTTCTGTCTTCGAATACTTCTCTACTTTGGTACGCATCAGCACCCTCCTGTCTGTTCTGTCTGTCATCTCTAGCTCTGTGTGCACAACTAAAGTGAAAGAAAGAAAACAATCAACAATAGTATATCTGGTACTCTACCAAGACCTGATGAATGTAGTGTCTTTCTTAAGAGCTTTTTCTCAGTAGAAAGTTTTTATTTGAGCAGGTGAAACATGTTTTAGAAATCAGCATGTCGATCAGCTGCAACATCCATGATTCCCTTTTATTCAGATTCTGCTAATGCTCTCTACAATGCTCATCTGGAAAATAATCATATAAACCCAAGTCATGTCAAAGTAGAATATTTTTTTCAAAGTTATCTGCTACACGTCGTCAGCAATATATGATCGACAAACAGCCATAAATCAAGAATAACTCATGTTACGTTTCTATCTGCTTATTACATGATGTTACTCAATCTTTCTCATAGGTGTTCATAATTGTTTTTCCATCATTCAGAAGTTGTCGTTGTTTTCTATGATATTTTTTTAAAATTCGGATATTTTCCTCTCAAGCACGCTCGGCATGCATTGCGCCCATTCGATCAGACGTGAATACAACATTGTCAATTCAATGTGAAAAAATGAAAAGATTGTTTAAGTTTCACATTGAAATAAATCAGAACTATAATTGGTCCATTTGCATCATTTGACAATTGATTTTAAACAATGTCTTGAAATGATTAAATATATAAAACATTGATGGCATAATTGTATTATAAACAATCTAGTTTATATATGGACTATATGAATTTTTTATCAAGCTTGTAGACAATCCCAAGTACATTATGGCATTCTATATATATGTTATGTCTATGTTAATGACATTTTTCAACAGTGGTCGTTATAACTGAGTATTGTTCATAAATTATACATCACCTATGTAGCCATGTAACCAGGAAAAAGCTGAAATTAATTTGTACTTCAAAGCATAATCCTAATTACTTCAATAATCTATGTGATGTTAAATCCCATGTAAATATCATCATATGTATGGTACATGAGGTGCCCTAACCGTGTTGTCTTTTTACCCCTGTGATGTTTTCTCATCTTGGTTGACCTACTCCATGTTGAACGGTGTCGGAGCATGAAACTCAGTTATCCTGTGCTAACAGCCTGGAGCTATGTCTGGTGTTGTACGATGAACATTATTAGGCTATCATTCCACTAATTAGAACTCAGACAGGATGAGACGCATTGACCAAGCAGGAAAGATAGAGCCTTGGGCGAGACTCTGGAGACTCTTTCTTTTACAGAAATGTGACAGCCCCATGTAGAATCCCTACGTTATAGCATTGACAAAAGTTGGCACAAAGAGAGTTATAAACAAATAAATTTAAATGTACTGTTAAGCAAATATTCTCAACTATTTGGTTTTATAAAGAATTGTCCACCGACCTTGGTTACGTAAGTGACACTGTCAGTGATTGTTGAGGTAAATCTTTAGCTTCAGATTGTTGAAACTGCCATGTATTTGATAAAATTACGAACCAAATGTGTAAAGATAATTTTTATATATTATCTATTGATAAAACGCTTGCTTTTTACAACTTTTCTATGTAAACAATATCGAAAAAAGGTATGTTTTAAAATAATTATTTTGTTATTTATAGGATGATATTCGAATGTCAAAATCGCAGTTTTGGTCTGAATATTTTCAAACCAGTCTCTACGATCATGTACAGTCACAAATTCATTTGCAGTGATTAAACACTTCAGTTGTATCATGTACATAATATTTGAAATGTTATTTTAATCTCCTAATGAAAGGCTGATGAGAAATATTTTCTTTAAAAAACAAGACGTGACCCTAATCAAGAATATTTTCTTAAAGTCCTTTTTCCACTTCCCTAATTAATCAGGAAAGATCCGGATTGAATTAACCGTCCATGCGACAAGGTCTTTTTGATAATGACAAATTATAATTGTCCAGCAAATATGGGTTAGTTCCTCCCGCGAAACTGGACAAAAGTGGATTGATGCAAGTCCAATACCCTGCATTCTTGAGAAAATCACATGCGGAATATCGACCATTATTATATTAAATGAGGATAGACCCATTCACATTTAGATTGTGGAGGATAATTGGCAAGCATAGAGATATGGCACAGTATTATAAGTTATTGGTCGGCTTAACCTCTAACTTTGAGATAACTTAAGGGAGACACTGGTAATAAGAAAAGAGCTTTTGTAGTAATGGGACATCACTTTGACAACCTCAATATCTTTTTAATTTTTCCAAGGATTGGTCGTGTTTCACATTCCTCCTCAGGAGCCGAAGAGAGATAAGTTACAAACTAATGTGGTGTACTTTTGGTGGGTTACAGGTTTGTATTTTAGAAAAGTAATCAAAACAACATAACAACATGTGTAGCGTAAACTGAGCATTTCCAAGTTTGCTTTCTAGTGGCCCAGTTATTAAGTAATTTGATTTGGCACTTCCTGGTAATTCGGTTAGAGAGAACGAAGGGCAGGCATGTAATGATATTCTTTGGCTTTCAGGGAGAGAGATGTGTTAACTGGAGGCATTTCGAGCTGTGGTAGAAGAGTAATGCCATAGAGGAACATTTACATCAAGCTTATATGGAGACAGACACACAGATCAAGTTCTTGAGTTATTTCATGTTACTTTTATCAGTATGTCATGCATTTTATTGTAAAAAGATTGCATCTTGATGTACTTCTGCATTCAGTTTGCATGGTATGTGACGTTCAAAACGAATTTTTAGGTTTTAATTTCAATGCAATATTTTAACATTAACCTCCCATTTGCTGTTGTCTTTATGCATTGAATTTTTGTAAACACACACGCTTAAACCTTTAGAAATTATACCTTTCAGTTATCTAATGAAGTAGAGGCGATTGTACTGTTTAAGTTGAAATTGAAAAAAGTTTAAAATTTTTGTTAGAAGTTAATGTAATTAATATCTTAGAGAGTTAACCATATACTCCAATCTACAATTCCATGTACAATAAAATGCTGTTACAAGTCATTTTGCTTTTCATAGTATCTAAGTGACATAGTTATAATACGTTAGTGCGTTAAGGTCCCCCTCTGTCACCGTTTTATTTTAGACTGTTAATCATTTTTCTTAAGAACCTGTCAGTTGATACATTTAACAGATTCTATTTTCACAATACTTAAAAGGAGCGGACACTTAGTTTTATCTCTTCTATAGTTGAAAGTTTTTATCGGCTTGTTTTGAACTTAAATATCTATAAAGCAAAATACTGTTTAAAAAACAACGGCATCTCTAGATCATGAAAACGTGTTATTTACATTTCTATGGAATGACAGCAACCTAAAATTACAAATACACAACATGTACAAGATCCCCTTTCATCTTTTAATGTGTCAAGCCTTTGTAAACAGAAACGTTAAATATTTACATATCTAATATCAACCTATCACCAAGTTTATGTTCAGAGCTGTGATTACAACAAAGTGTACTGTTTATCTACTACCCAGCCCTCATAAATGAAAACTGATCTATATGTGTGTTTAACGAATCCAGTTTGATAACTTTGGCTTATTTAAAAAATGACTTTTCTCAGTTCATGTTATTTCTTGTTTTACTCTCAAGTGGCGAAGGTCATAGATTGTCAAATAGTTAACTTATCAACACTCTGCAATGCTGGTTTTGCATGTCATCATTTATACAGAAATCACGTTCAGGGCATTTGTAAATATACAGACACTCGCTGATATTAACAGTCTGGCAGTGTATGTGCCTCAGCGAAGTTGCATATCATTTCAAAATTGATTAAATTGACCTTTTAGACAACTTTCATTATCTATATAAACTATGGAATCAGTTACTTTTTAGTTTTATCTTAACTTTTAAATTCAAAATGAAATGTATTGTTTTTATAAATATTATAGTTTCGCAAAAAAAGGTGTAAGGTGTAAAGAAGGCAAAAATTAATATCGGCCTGGTACATCTTAATGTTGAAAGCTACAATATAAATCTCTATAAACATAATCCAGTACACCAGGGTATGAATAATGTATCAGGATATGAACTATAGTAGTGATACGGTTTTGGATATCTGTATCAATGTTTGCCAGTTAGTGTCATGGATATATATATGTATTGACATGCATGTGTGCCCGATTCATGATTTCTAAAAAATCATGATAACAACAAACATATTTATATAAAGCTGCAAAACACACGAAATGATATTTGTGTAAAATCACTATCTTTGAAGCTATAATAAGAGTCAGATATGTGTCACTATCACATACTTATATAAATTTACCCATATGTCAGTGCAATTGAGCGGCCTTAAAATAAGAAAAATAAATACCCAAAAACATATTTCAAAACGGAATTTATCTAATTGTGTGACAAAGTCAATATCAGATTCAAGTTTTCATATTTGATGTTAATCACATCAATATTCTAAAGGCAGTAGGATAAATTACATAAATATTCTCAAATTAGAATGATAAATCACCAAATAATTTTGACAAGATTAGTTGATATTGGTAACGTTTTGACAGTTCGCCATGCGAGCATGTTACCGTGAATGAATCTCATTTCATATTCAGAAAGTTAGGAAAAAGACATCACAGTCAGACGAATTCATTACCCTTATTGACGAAACCACTAGGGTCTTGAAATCCTCGTATAATTAGGAGATCTCATTGAAACTGAAAGTGTCCCGGCTCATTAGAGGCATCTTACAATGTGTTTCTATCCAACTGACAGTTGCTTCTCTGTATTTTATTGCGACACTACTGGAGTGAGGGATTAGTGGGGTCTCTGAATTAGAAATGTTGGCGACAAAGTTGGTTAGTGTAATAACAATGATTATCTTGGACGAAATTGAAGAAAGCGATAGTTTGAAGGTGGAAGTGGACGTCATGTTAAAATCTTGAACATTATTGTGTTTTAATGCCATGAACATCTGTGAAATAATCGTCAGAGTATTTATCATGTCTGTACAACTGATTGAGCTTTTTGTATTTCCGTTTCTCTAAATGTCATTTGATATTAAAATAAATATGTGGCATCAATGATGGTAATTTTGATAACAATAACTTGATATCACATTGCTTGTAATACAGAACAATATCGTCAAAGCTGTTAAAAGGATGGTTGGATAGGTCATGATGGATCAAATGGTTTGATTACGACCATCACTATTTCAATATTTCCAAAAGCATCGGTACAAAAACCAGCAGCTGATACTCCATCCATGACTGATTATTTCCGTGTTTACATACCGACTGTTCATCAACTCTACAATTTATCTCTTACAGGCGACAACACGTGATTGTTTCCTGAAGTCGTCATTTGCTGACTCTGTGGGAAACTCTATGAGGTCACGTGACCCATAATCCTTTTTCAGCGTGTAAGACGGAGTTTACGAACTATAACCAGTTATTGTCACACGACTCCAGATAAAAATTTCCTTTAGTGCTTCCTTCAAATATTTGGCATTTGATAACATGGTCACACACAAACCTGTCTTTGGTCATTTGGTGATACTTGAGATGATTGATGCGAAGGTTGGAATTATAATGAGGCGAACGAGTATCGAGGCTGCGTTTTTATTACTGTATTACAGCGACTCTTGTTCATATAACGTTTGGTATTGGATGCTGTGGAGCTATCAATCTGGAGAGATCAACAAGATGCAAAAACGTTTACGCTTAATATGGTTATATTTTCAAATGTTGCCTGTATACGTGTATGCGTGTATGCGTGTATACATAAACCTATCACTTTAGCTTATGTACAATACCATGCCAATATCGTCCACACATCTCTGGCTTTCAACTTTTTTATTTCAATTTTTTTAATGATTTTCTTTTCATAGTAGTCTTACATATACGTGTAGTGTGTTTTGATCCTGATGTTGCGTCTATGTCCAAGGACGTGGCCATTCAGAGGCAGGACTATTTCATCCCAGGATCCACGAACATTTCTGATGAGCAACGTCTTCTCCGTGAAGATTTGTGAAGGATTCAAGTTGTTCAAATGATTTTGAGTATTTGGTTAATATTTTCATGAACAGAATCAAAGGACAATATTGGCGACAACACTATGATCATTTTGGTTTTTTTTAATAATTTCTCTTATTTCTTTGATCCGCTCAACGCAAGTTTAAATGACAGTGATTTGTCTGGTCAATATTTTTAAGAATAACGAGAAAATGAGTTTTGGAGCAAAATGTCCTTTGATGAAAATGTTGTACCTCTTTGACTTTAAAGATAATTCTTCAATAGCATGATTCAGAAAACTGATTCGCACTAGACCTTCTCTTGTAAATGGAGAAGCGAATATATAATGTGCTTTAATTACTCATTGACGTTACCATCTTGATTAGACATTTATAACCATCTTAAATTTAAACAATAGTACACAATATTGCATACTTAGATGAGGTTTCCATTTTGGATGATTCCAGACTTTCTGTCATGTGTTTTTCTTGATATAAATAGACGAAGCTGATATTAATTTCTTTTGTAAAATCTGTATTAATTCAAGCATATCTGCAATGTTGTGTTAATGAAATAATTACGAACATTACTTTACCACTTAAACATTACGAACACCATTAAATTCCAAGGATAATTGCAATATCTTGTAACTACTATCAAATAAGTGTTGAAAGAACTTTTTTCCCACAACTGCGGATGCGCAGTAATAGTTTAATGATAAGGTGTTTTACTTTCTGAAGATGTTTTACATCAACTGATATTTAAATAATAAAATTTGAACAAAATAAAAACATAAAAGCCGGGCGTGTGGAACGTTTTAAATTACAAATGCGCCGCATAGCTTTATATCTGCCAGAAGGCTAGATGGATTTATTCTGTTTGAAGGCTAGATGCTTATGTAAGTTGGGTAGATGTTTCAAGGTAAACGCGTTAGTTCCTGTTGTGAAATGTGTACCTTTAGTTTTCTTTTTCACACTTTATCACATTCATCCAATCCATCCAAATAAAAACCAAGATATGGCATTGTTAATTTTGAAATTATCTCAACTCCTCTACATAAACCAAGGACCTGTATTCTATTACAGGTCCTTGCATAAACCAACATTACATATATACACCATGTGCAGTTATTCACACAGGAAAGAACGTGTTGGATTTCCTCACTGTAGGATTCGAAAATCTTAACGTAGTATAATGTAGTTTTAATTTGATATATCTATAAGTAAACTTTATAAATTGACAAAATTAAATCCAATTTTGACTGCGTATTCCTTGTTTATATCTAAAGTAAAGAATTGGATTTCTTACTTCAAGCATCAAGTATCTGTAACACATTTCTTATACTTGCAGTGAAACTTTTGTTATTTGTACATTTATTGACATCATATTAGTAATAGCAGTGTCATAGAAGTATAAAAGTATAGTCTCGTACTAATAACTACGTCAAGGGAGTATATGTTAATGCTTCTCTAAATCAGACGTGACAATCCTTCTCGTATCAATGACAGTAAACTATTGTCTATTGGCTGATGTAGTCCTATAGTCATGAGATCTGACACATCTGTCTGGCATGGAAAAAAAATCTGTTCAAGTTTCAGCTGAAATAAATCTGATGACATACATAAAATCGTTTGACCGTGATGCGTTTGACCGGAATTAAAATAGGATATGGAGAAAAGGGTTCAACAGGGGGAGAGAAGGTGAAATTTTTTCTCGATATTTAAAAAATCAAACATGTCCAAAATTACCTCTCTCTGATGATTTGCATAGAATCAGTTAATCAAAATGGGACTAAAATGTGCAAAATTCACTGTTTATGGAATAAAGGATAGGAGAAAAGAAGATAAAGGCAGAAGAGTAAAGAAAATGCATCATTCTTGAGATATGTTCAAATTAACATTAAGATTATAAATAACCAAGAATCTAGCTAATATCAACAATGTATTGCTCTATATTTCCCCTTGACAATTATTTTTCATCGGAGAAGCCAAAATCCGAGCCGTACATCTCCACCCACTACAGTTCGACATCTCAGGTCAACAGAAAGGTTATCCTTTTCACGATAACATGTTACATGCCTATATGTTTGACATAACGTTTCTTATTTCAGTCATACTTAAAATCATAAATGATTCCCCCAAAACATACATGTAGATGGAGACTGGTTTATAAAGTGTCAGTTTACATAGGATGTTTAGGCCTAGGGGTAAATGGAAATGTTAAAATGTTATAGAAGTTTTCAGGATGAACACCATATCCCACACACGTTGTCATATGCTGAAAGTTCCTTTTTGTGATGTCTACGAATCTTTATACCTTTTATGTTATTACAATATCAGGCAATGTCAGCAAGTCATTGCGAAGTATAAAATAAATTTATTCATGACACAGTGTTCTGAACGAAAAAAAGATATCTTCGAACATCAACGTTTTTATTTGGAAAAGAGGTGTTGATTAATTGTGCCACTCATACATGTACTGAACTGAAACCATGTCTTTGACATCTTCGTTCAATCTCTTTTAAATGATACATACTTAAACAAAACACGTTTTAATTAATCCATCTTAGTCATCAATAAACACAATTGTTAACTACTGCAATCATGTTCTGGACTTGCTAGTGCTTTGGTCAAGGTGTTTCACAACAAACATTATAACACTTACTGAAGTTACCTCTAAGTCAGATATGCTTATTGTCCCTGGTGGAATATTAACACGTAGGGATACGGACCTGTACACTTCCCTCAGGGTAATGATGTAGGTAGCGCTTTGAGCATGTCTTAGGACGTGGAGAGGCGCATATAAATATCCACATTATTATGATTATTATGATTATTATGATTATTATTTTATAATTCCAGGGTGAAGAAGGTTTCTTAATTACCCAAACTTGTCACTTGCCCGCCTACCTCATGCGGATGGCTTTATAAACGGTCGTCGATATCAACAATGACACATAAAACAATGAAAGGAATAAATGTCACTGTTCGAAAAGAATATAATGAATATTTTTCACTAAGGAGGTTGTTTATCAACAATGGCTGTTTAAGTCCCTAGACAGTATAAAGTTTGTGTGAAAAACCTCATAAATTTATTAATAACATACAACCTGACTATCCTTAGATCTCCACATACATTATAATTTCTTAAAATTATTTAACTGCGATCAGTTAGTTAGTCTAGAAACTATATACATTAAACAACAGACTTTTCTAAGTCAATTTTTATCATTCATTTTTATTGAACATGTGCTCTTCTTTTTCAACTTGTCAAATATAAAGCAAAAATGTTTCAATGAAATGGTGCTATAAATCTGTAATTATAATATGAGATATAAGAATATTAAATTTATGGGGAAAATGTCCTCTCGAATCTTGATTAAACAACAATACTCCTATAGAAGTGTTCCTTTTTAGTCTATGGGCATAAACAGTAAGTAGCCAACAAATGTGGATCCGTTCTTCTTGCGAAACTAGGGAATGAACTCAAGCACGTTGACAATTTTCATAATTGTAGACTTTTAACATAAAGTGTTAATGAAGCTGCTTTAAAGTAAGGGTGCGCAGTATCATCAGTATATTGCAATACAGAAACAACATGAAAAGTACTAGTACAGTCCAATATATCGGAGGTTTTAGAATGAACATTTTTTTATATAAAATTGCAGTAAACGTAACAAACGTTGTACACAAAGCGTGAACATGCAAAATGGAAATAGCACAGACATGTTAAAAGTCCGAAACGAGTCACTGAATTATCTCTCTTCACAAAACGACGTCCAGTTGAACATTGGTCACTGTTTTTATTGCTGTTATTTAGTGCAACACACTTTTCTGTATCGCCATATATTGCGATACGAAAATATAGACCAATACCCATCTTTACTTTAAAGAGTTTGCTTTCTGTGGAAAATGAACTTTATTTCCAATTGGCCTCAAAAGGATTTGCATCTATTTATATCTAAATTATAATATATGTTAAATTTGCTTCAAATTGATTTGATCATGGTTAGGTCAGTTTATGATTAAATGAAACAAAAAGCTTCCAAATTCTAATTAAACTGTTTATTTTCATGTGAATGATTGCCAAGTGCTAGACAATTTATAAAACTAATTTTATTTCAACAGTCAATGTCTCAAACGTTATAATTTGTGATAATATGATATTTTCAATCAATGAAAAGTTCATGTAACTGTTTTGTTCAGAACACAACATGTTACATTTTTCATTTCAGATATTTTATATATCATTATTAAGATCTAGTATTTATAGAGTCAACAAGAAAATTAACAAGAAGAGTAGTTGGAGGTGAAGGTTAACACTAACCAAATGTCATTCTAGTGACCCAGTTCTGAGTAACTTGATTTGGCCCTGTCTGGTAATTGGGTTAGGAAGAAGACAGGCAACATCTTTAAGTATCGATAATCTCTCTGCTATTGCTATGTGTGAACTGGAGGAGGTTTAAGTTGTAGGAGGATTGTGGAATCAGGAATAATCAAATGTAGACAGAACCTGACACCAAGCTTCAAGGAAATAAGATAAGTTTTAGAATTTTAACGTTAGTTAGTCAACGCCAGCCTCTGTCCATGTTTTACTTCCGTTGATGCATTTTGCACATTTTTTCCAAAAACAACTTTTTAAAAATTTACACTTTGTTAAACCGCTGTTTAAGTTTAAAAATCTGTATTGCCATATTTTCAACGTGGACATCACCAAAGCATAATACTGTTCCAAAATGCAAACACTGCTTTCTTAAGCTTTACCGTGCACAATGTATGTCCGTATTTACATGGTCTCCTTTCATCACTTAATGTCTTAATACTTTGTAGACAATGACGTTATATAATTACATATATAATATACACGTATCACCAAGTTTATGTTCAGAGCTGTTTTTACAACAAAGTGTACTGTTTATTTACAGCACAGTCCTCATAAATGAAAACTAATCAAAATGTGTTTTTAATGAATAAAGTGTGACAACTTTAGCTACACATAAATTTCTTGTTTTAAAATTCTCCATATAACTCAAGACAATATTTAAAACCTGAACTTTTCTAATCATATGACAAAGTCCACAACAGATTCAAATTTAAAGATTTATAATTTATTTCAATCACATAAATATTCTCAAATTAGAATGATAAATCACCAAATAATTTTGACAAGATTAGTTGATATTGGTAACGTTTTGACAGCTCAAAATGCGTGCATGTTACCGTGAATGAAAATCTCATTTCATATTCAGACATTTAGGAAAAAACATCACAGTCAGACGAATTCATTACCCTCATTGACGAAACCACTAGGGTCTTGAAATCCTCGTTTAATTGGGAAATCTCATTGAAATTGAAAGTGTCCCGGCTCATTAGAGGCAGCTTATGATGTGTTGCTATCCAAATGACAGTTGCTTCTCTGGGTTCCATCACAACGATACTGGAGTGGTGGATTAGTGGGGTCTCTGAATTAGAAATGTTGACAACAAAGTTGGTAAGTGTAATAATAGTGATTATCTTAGAGGAAATTGAAGAAAGCGATAGTTTGAAGGTGGAAGTGGACGTCATGTTAAAATCTTGCATATTATTGTGTTTTAATGTCATGAACATCTGTGAAATACTTGTATAACTGTATAGCTGATTAAACATTTTGTCTTTTCGACTCTCTGAATGCCACAAGGCTATTTTATATGTCGTGGTTTAAAAGTTGAGAAATGGGATTAATTAGTAATAACATAAGTTAGTATTACGACTTTTAAAATTTAACTCTTTGAAATATTTGATATTGTAGTTCTAAATGGTATCTTAAAACTAAGAATTATCAAATGTATACTGTAACATTTTTGTACTTTGTTTGTAACTTAAAATCAAATCTATACCTTCATTGCATTCCAAAATTTTTGGAGTCCATAGCTCCCACGTATTCACATAATGAAAATCGTGTAAATTACTGCAAAATGCATTCTGTCACAGCATAATCCAGTATGTCCTATTTAACAACTATCCTTTTGGGCAATGGAAATCCTTATTATTACGATCTTAGTTCTCTCATATAAGAAGCATTTGCAATCAGCTGATAATTCACCCGTAACTGATTATTTCCCTGTTTAATATATCAACTGTTCATCAACTCGACAATGAAACTCTTTCAGGCGACAACACATGATTGTTTGCTGGAGTCGTCATCAGTCGACTTGGTGAATTACGCTAAAATGTCCGTCACCAATCAGCGACTAACCCGTTACAGCATGTACGAGACACGTACGTACATTAATAATGACTTCCAAAGTCATTGTCTCACAACTCCAGAGGAAACGTTTGATTTGTGCTTCATTCAAATTGATGGTATTTCATAACACAAGTTCTAACACTGGGGCTGAGATTTACACATTGTAATATCTTTGATCATTTTGTGATACTGTGTAATTTATTCGAAGCCTGCAGTTTTGTAAGCAGGTAAAGGAGTATCAGGTCAGCGTTGTGTTACATTATTCTAAAAAAAAACGTCAAGCCATTTAAACCGCTTGTGCTTATGCAGAGAAACACAAACCTCACTGACATATATTAGTGTGTTTCCCTGTCTGTCAGTTACTAAATTATGTCGAAATTCATTTGAGTGGCGCTTCAATTGATTCATATTTATATGCAGGCTTCGGTGATAGAAATGTATTACAGAGAGTATCGTATAAGTTTTTAAACTGAAATTCATATGTGCCCCTTCACTTGATTCATGCATATGTCCATCACGCTACGGTTTTATAAATGTATTACAGGGACAACGGTATGTATGCATGCTGTGTCAAATCTGTCACGCAACAGAGATCAATAAGACGAAAACCAAGTAACGCTTAAACGTTAATTTTGTTTTCTTAAATTTTGTGTCTGTATACATAACTGTACGAGCTACAAGAAGATGGATCACTGATATATCCAAGGAGACACTCATCTTTTAGATGAGAAACGTTGTCTCCATGAAATCAAAATTGTTGAAGGATTCAAGTTATTAAATTACTATAGTATTTGTTTGATATTCTCGAGAAATAAAATCTAAAAGGACTGTATGGGCGACAATATGTTCTTTTAATTCCATGATCACTTTGTTTTCAAATCGTTTCTTTTCTCTTTGATCTGCTCAATCAAAATCGAAATGACGCTGATGTGAATGCTCAATGTTTTGAAGAACAACAACCAGCTGATGAGTTTTGAAACGGGAGGTCTTTTGATGGCAATGTTTGACCTCTTTTACTTTGATGAAAATTCTTCAAAAGCGGGAATCCAGAAACCCTCTCTTGTAAAATTATCCTTAAACATATTAATATATTGATTACCTTTGATTTAATTATTCATTGACGTGGTATCTCTTAATCTGAATAAAACAATTAAAACCTCAGCAACTTACATTTCAAAATATGCGTCAGCATTCCATACCGAGATAAATTCCTATTTTAGATGATTCCTGGCTTTCTGTAAAAGCTTTACCTTCGTATACTTACATCATGTAAATGCAGCGGATCCATTTTCCTTTATGGGAATCCGTATTCATTCAAACGCTTTCAAGAGTATTTCACTTACATAACGGCTGCTGGTATCATTGCAGGGAGAAAGGCCGCAACACCATTGTGGCTATGAATTGTGGTGAAACCTGCAACCGTCGGCTGGACCAAGTGAACCATGGGTAGTCCTGCACTGGAATACAGTGCAGCATTGCATCCAAACCTTCCTGCGGGTACTAGTACATGTAGTTCTCTACTGCAGACAGAGTTGCCAGGCGGGATTCGAACCCTGGACCTCTTGATACGATGCCGTATCACCTACTACTGTATCTTATTACAAATATCACGTAATTTTGGTTTACTGTGGACGTCAATAAAATAACTTCAGCAGAACTGTTAAAGGAACACCCATTGTCCATGTATAAAAAAGCCACTATTCAATTTATTTATGGATCATCTGGTCTCTCATGCAAACATTAAAATATTCCATATCGCTCAATCACTTTGATTTCAATTGAATTCAAAGAAACAAACTTCACCTGTGTTTAAAACTATTGAGCACTTATAAAGTATTTTGTAAAAATAAAAATAAAAATAAGTGTATTCGAAATTTTTATCCTTTGTCACTTTAATGACCTGCCAAAAATGGTACGGTTAACTGTTTGGTACAATGGATCTAGACTTCTGTATCGAAAATTCAACATTATTCGTTTCTCTTTCGGCATGCTACCATGCCTCCAAGGCTTCCCAAATTACATGATATTTGGACTAGGATAGGAGGTTGTGTGAACAAACTTTTGATAGGCAACTGTATATGATTATATCTTGTAACAGACATATCTATTTCTATAGATTTTGTTTATATTAATGTATTATGTGAATATTTGTCTGTCTCTGCTGTCTTGATTAATTAGTATTTAAAGTTGTATATCATTTTTTGCTCTTGTACCACCGTTGGTGGCGATATGAGCCTAATAAATGAATCTAAATCACTCTGACCTCATGCTAATAACTACGACAAGGGAGTATATGTTTATGCTACTCTAAATAAGACGTGACATTCCCTTCTCGTATCTGTGAACGTATACTCTTGTATATTGGCTGATATAGTCCTATATTCATGAGACCTGACACATATGTCTGGCGTGGAAACAAAATATGGTCAAGAATCAGCAAAAAGAAAATCTGATGACATACATAAAACGGTTTATCCTAATACGACTGATGTTTTAGAGGAGGCGTTACGCATAATGTTGATTATTGAAAATGATTATCTATATTCGTATCACTTATAAGAATCAAAAGAGCAAAAATGAAAAGAAATAACTAAGACACCTTTTTTACCCCGGTTTTGGATAACGTCTAATCCGACTTTGGGGGAGCTTTGACAAAATCATCGAAGCATGACGCGAAGCCACACCTAGTGCGTGACGTGTTAGCGGTCAGTAGATGCCCGAGCTCCTTCTTTTTCTTTGTATTTGTAAGCTAGTACAACAGCCAAATAGCTGCAATAGCATGACCGATAGAATTCATATATAACGATAATACGATATATTACCGCCTTACCTTGTATTACATCTCACACCGTGTTGCTATGTCTCTGTCTATGAAAGTAACAATCAATGATATGATAATTTAACATACCTTGCACAAGCGTTAGAAACATCCTATAAAATTTTGGTAACCGTTCCAATAGATCTACTGTTTCAAATGATTGTCATGATCGGTAGAAAAGCATGAGCCGAAACTTCTTCTCAAGTTCATTGGTTCACACCGTTAGGACGTCGTGACAATATAATAAGAAGCAGTCGAATGCCAAGAGTAACGCCATTATGACAGGACGTTTGACAGAAAAAACTGAATAAACATATGTTATAAACGATTCCATGGCGTGAACATCAAATAGGGGTAATAGAGACTATCAAATTAAAAATCGAACTTGATTGGGGTGGGAATACATAATAGGCACCAGTTTGTCATAAAAAATGAGATTTGCAAACCCAGTCTGATTGTTGTGACAACATTGAGAAGACCTTTACAATAATAATACAAATAACTAAAGATGCATTAAATATAAAATAATCGAAGTTTGGACTTGTTTTGGGTGACTTTTAATATGTTTAAATTCAAAAGAAATATGTACAAAAGGTGTTAGCGGGTGGCAATTTGCTCTTGATACGATCTTTTTTAAATATGTTTGATTGTCACAAACAATATGTCTTTGATGATATACAAGGAATCTTTTTATCCACTAGCAATTAAAATGTGTAAAATGCAAAAGGATTGTGAAATTAAGGACAAAAGAAGGTGGAAACAGATGCAACTTTTGTAAGAGATTGAAACATTATTTAGTTGTAAAAAATGAAAGATGTTAATTTGTAACCAAATATCTGGCAAATATCAACACTTTGGTCCTTTAAAACGAAATTGACTTGCCCTGAATCATTATATGCAGGATAAAAACTGAAATCTGAGCCCTATATCACCACCCACTTCATTTCTACACCTAAGGTCAACAGAGAGGTTATCCTTTTCAAGATAACTCGTTACATGTCTCAGATAGGTGACATAACATTGCGTTTCCAGTCATACTTAAAATTATAAATGGTTCCAAAAACATAGCTGGAGACTGGTTTATTAAGTGCCAGTTTACATAGGAAGTCTGAGGGTAAGTGGTAATGTTAAAATGTTATCGAATATCTAAGAAGGGACTTCATATCCCACACACGTCGTCATATGAAAAGCTTCAATTTCCTTTTAGTGATGTCTACGGATCTTAATACAGCTTAATCATGCTGACGTAATTACAATATCAGCCAATGTTAGCAAGCCATTGCGAAGTATAAAGTCCAAATTTGAAATACATTTCTTGACACAATATTCCTTAACGAACAAATATATTTACGATATCAACGTTTTCTATTTGAAAATAAATGTTGATGATTGTGCCATTCATACATGTCCTGAACAAAATCCATTTCTTTGACTTTTTCATGCAATCTCTATTAATTAATACAACCTTAAACGCAAAAAACACGTTTCATTCATCCACCTTAGTCATCAATAAAAACTATTGTTTACACCTGCAATCATGTTCCGAACATGCTAGTTCGTTCAATTTCTTTTAACTAGATATCCTTAATGGCAAACACCAAGTCTTATTCATCCATCTCGTTCATCAATAAACACGATTGTTTACAAGTGCATTCATGTTCTGGACTCGATAGTCCATGGGTCCTGGTGTTTCACAACAGAGATCTCTATGGAACTTCTGTGAGTGGAATTTAGAACTTGGGAACAACTAAATACAATTATTTATTGATAACAAGTTCTTTATTCAGAGTGTGCAACGTTTCTGTCAAATCTGTATCGAAAGGTCACACTCTGAGAATTAAGATGTTCTGATCCAAAAATGTTTGTACCTATAACGTGTTCGTTTTTAGTTTGGTTACATATAATTCCGAGGTAAAGGTTGTTTTTTTTTCATTACCCCCACTGTCACTTGCCAATCTGTTTGGGAGGCATTTAAAAAGGATTAGGAGGATATGTACATTGATATAAAAATGAGACACACATGCATCAAGTAAGGGGACAACTTTCTTAACAAGTGACATCAGTTGCTCGAAAGAATGGCGTTACGTGGTTCATAAAGGGATTTGAACATCTATAATGTCTGTGTGCCTAGTATATGCGAACACAGATAAACACATTTATCTAAAAACATACTACATGACTTCTCACAACTTAACATATACTAAACCAAAAAGTTTAAGGAGGTCCCAATATTCACGTTTATTAACGCTCCATAGTAAGTGCCCAAGCTCTCAGGGGACCTTTTCTAACGTTTGATTCCTTTTAAGACATTAGGGCTCATTACAAACAGAAACAGTAGACCCCTTTGCCATGAGTACATACATCTGGTTCATGTATGTTAACCCGAGAAATGCCAAAATACTCTGTATGTGGTCAGCTGGGGATCATGCCTCATTTGCGGTTGATTCGATTTCTCCAGAAAATAATCAACATACTCGGGGAGGTTTTCAAACGTCTTCTTTACTTTTGGTCTCTAGTCAAGATTTGTTTGTTCAGCTTGAAAATATTGTTGGGCATCGTGTTAGATTGCTTTTACGGAATTCCATTGTGTAAGATTTCCACCCCTTTTTTTAACGCAGCAAAAACATATTCACATTTAGGTCTAGCATCAAGTTCCTCCTTACAACTACAATTTTAAACATCAATTAACATGAGGTTTTGTTATTGTACCTAGTCAAATGAGTTATTCATTGCTGTAAGAGTTACCACGATAAATCATAAGAGTGCTCGCTCGAAAAAGGAATTTCGTGATGTGTATGAAATTATAAATTATAACATCGTCCAGCAGTATATACGACCCAAGATTGATTTAGCCACCTGAATTGTTTCATTCAAATGATAAAAAGGTTTCCACATAAAATGGCCGCATTCATTTTTCACTTTTTACGAGACAACTAATTCTAGCACTTCGTATATGGTGCTTGCGTAATGAAATGCTTTACTCTCTGAAGGAGATATATTCAAATTTGAGAAAAAATTTAAAAAATTAAAAATTCCCAAAAAACGCCGTACCGTGCCTTTAAGGTCCCCGGTAGCATTAAAGTGTCTTATATGAAAACTCATGTCAAAGGCAAATAATGAAATGTCGTTAAGACGGAATAAGAAGCCATTGGATTACTTAATTCTGCACGTGTTTCAGTTCTTATTTCGCAGATGACCTGTAAAGGTTTTCTGTTTTCTGTGAAAATCAGGTATCATCTATGGTAACTTAAGAAACTGCCAACAAGGATAGAGGTTGGTATTGTATACATAACATCTAAGAACACACTTTCAGAAACAAGAGCATCGTCATTATAGTTGAAATAACCTATGTTACCTACTCAGGTATATGCATTTTCCTGTTCATCAGTCAACAGGTATGTTACGTTTCATACGTGAGAAGGCTTATAAGCTAAAGGTACAGTCCAATTATATACCGAAAGATTCGTATAATACGAAGAATCGTCAATCAATACAATATAACACTTACATGTATAGCATTAGGAAGACAATGGGTTACTGCCAAGAATGCCACTTAAACAGTTATGTAAAGCATTATTAACACCTTCAGCTACAAAAGTTTGTTTCATCGTGAATGAATTCCTATGTATATCATAATTTTTCTAAAATTTAAATAAGTCATCATTTCTTAGAAAAATACTTTATGATCTAAACTTTTAGATAATATTGCTATAGGATCGTTGTTATACACTACATATACAAGGTGCATATATGTTATATGCCAGGACAACTCTGGCATTCGCAAAAAGGGGCTTCGTGTCAAAATTTAAAAGTTGTAATTTTCTTATTTATGCAATACAATATTTTGAAAATATTTACGACAAATTGTGGGTCGAAATATATTTTGAAATGACAATTCAATAAGATGATCTAATAATTTAAAAAAACAATTCCGTTTAAAAAATCCCTGTCTGATGTGTTCCTGCAGTACTTTGTATAATCTTTAGGTATGCCAAAGACTTTTGTTTTGTCTTCATCGTCCAAAAAATCGTAATTTTTGGATGAATTATATTTGAATGAGTCGATCTAAAGTGAACATCAGTTTACATGATATTTGCACTAAGCTTTAACGTAATGAAAAAACTTGTATTATGCAGCTGTTGATAATCACCTGCCAGATTAAAGCAAACACATATCTTCCTGTCGTCAATCATCAGACCGCTTTGAATGATATGCTTTCTCAACGTGAAATATCTCTCTCTTCGCGTGTTGCCTTCCAGGTGTTTATGTTACATCACCACAAAATGAACGTTTAGAAAGGTTTTGAATTATTTTTGAAAATGCGTTGTAGAATAAATTTCAGTCTAATGTTTCATTTTAAGCTTTACATGTAAACGGAGATGTCTTATCTGTGATGTTCGAAAAACAGCTTAGAAAAAAGCTGTAACCTGATAACCTTGTAAGCAAATGCTAGGGTGTTCATGACACGAATCAGTGGGTATAGATCGAACCGAAACAATGTCCTGAATTTATGGAGTGTCGTTTTTCTGTCAAGCCGTGAGATGTGACAATAGACGTGATGTGTTGAGTCACCGACATCACAATGCTGAAGTGCAGACTCCTTTAGGAACACTAATTACCTCTTAGATGATCTCAATAGAGTTGACAGATTCATGATAATAAAATTCTATGAAAGTGTCATTTGTCAATATCCTTAAAATTTGACGAAGAGAGTCGGAAGAAAACGCTTGGCTCTGGTACAAAATGCATAGCCAACAAGAAACGAGACCATTTAATCATCATTCATGCATTTGATGTAATAACAGGAAAGAAGTGATCTCTATCTTTTTGCAAGTACATGTATTACTTTTGTTGAGTACAAGGCTAAATGACAGTGGCCGATATGAGTATAAATAAAGAGACTTGAAAGACATGTCAGTCATGATTTCCAGATATGTATTTTCATTGTAAAATCTAAATTTGAGTTACTCTTTGTCCATGGAAACATGACAATGACTTCGTTGGTTGTTGGCTGAATAATAATCATGATAGCTACACAGTTACAATATTGAGGATAAGAAACGTTGATATGTCACATAAATATGTGTTTCACGTATTAACAGATTTAGGGGAATGAATAAATAAACACTATTTTGAAAAAGAATATCACAGTTAAAACACCTCTGAAACTCTGTCAAACAACTTTAACCACTCTTGATTTCAATGCGTGTTAGTTTTGCTAATTTGAACTTCATTGACGTAAACAGCGTAAGTTTGTGAGCTCTGATCGCCTGTATACTTGCTTCAAACTTAAAACTCTATACAAGTGTCTAGAACACAGTTTTTATCAATGATATTGGATCGTTTCTCAGCATGGTAACTTCTTGGTCTTTTTGTAATATGTGCATGGTAATAACCATATTTGATGACTTAGGATCTGAAGTGTTTTAAAGATTTTGTAAACACAGTGGAAGAGTAGGACTTACAAACACAATACTGAATTCAAATGGTAACCGTGTCAAAGAGTACATCACTAATATCCAACGATCGCTCTCTACCAGATGTTCAAGAGCTTCAAGGAGACGTAATATGGTTCAAGGAGACAGAAGAGATAATAATGTTTGTCTCATTCATCAACCGCTGTTAGCAAAGTAAATACAAATTGTTCACAGCCATTGCTTAATGATTGCACAGACACATCAAGTTAATCGATAGGAAAACATGCCATCATTCTTCTCTGTCATATCCGTTTCACGAATGCGTCATATCTTAAGAATAAAGAATCTCATTATGACGTGCTTAATGAAGTGCAGAGTTTTAATTGTGCCATTATCATGATCTTTCCCCATTATTCAAGATTTCACACATTTACCAAATGCCATGACCGAAATTCATTTTTTGTTTTACGTTGAAAATTACAAAGGTATCTCATTAAGAGAAATTATGAAGTTGATGAGTAGTGTTTCATTTCGTCATGTTATGTTATATTGCTTAAGGTAATTACGCAATACTATTTTGTCAATACGAGGGTTTTTCAGATTTATTGGCGTCTATCAGAAAACACGTGTAATGCAAAGAATATAATCCAGAATAACTCATTGTCATCCTGAGGAAAATCGATATAGATACTTGATGCGGGAGGAAAATATTTACGATTGGGAGGTATTAATCGTCCATAATCCCGGTGTCAAATGATTAGTCACATGATACACTCGTAATTAAAGGTGCAGCAGAGCGCTTTTTGATAAATTAAATGTTATCAAGAAAAGGAATATGAATGTAAACAAGTATAATCCCATTATTTTTAAACAAGAGAAGAAATCCTCTATAGAACGAACTATGTCCACTTAAGTTATTTGATCAACTTCCCTACCTCAAAGGATTGTGTTCACACAAAATACGGCTGCAAATTGTTTCCCTGATACTCTATAATTTCTGCTACGACTACTGATGAACGGGTCCAGTAATGAGATGTTTGACCCTCGTGTAACACATTTGGCATCACGTCATGTTTATTTTGGAAAATTTGAAAAAATATATTTTTCAAAAAACGTACCACTTTACTGTCCCTTAAAAAGACAGTGGTTGAAATTGCTTTCATTTCAAATGTATTCACATTACCTCACAAAATATTTTTTTGTGATCAAATAAATTCTTCGTCTCTTAAATTATCATACGATGCAAATGTGTATTATGTGTATGAAGGTTTAACATCAATTTGTTCCCAAAATCGTTTTTATACTTTCAATTGAAACGGAAATTATAACGTTAGAGAAGTTTGTTATTTTCAGGAATGTTAACATGAATTGAAGCATGTAATGTTTGATTGCTAATATATATCTATAGCAACACAAATTAACTACGTATCATTAATTCAGTTCATTTCATAATTTCAAAATATTTTGAACAACTAAACAAAATAATTGACAAATAAGTGTTGTCAGTTGCAATGCTCCTAACGGACATGGCAGCTAGATTTACATCATGTCATGTGTTATCTCCAAACCGTTGGATAAAGTTCAATGGAGGTCTCGTCTTTTCCAAAGAACACATGGGTGTGATGAGCCTGACGAAAAGACTCACCAATCAATATCAACATCCGTTGTCACGACAATCGGCTAAGGCGTTGCTTCAGACTAAATCTCATTCATAACCATTTGTTCTGTTCCCTAATTTTTTCCATCAAGGATATACATATATTTTATTGTGGGAAAGATTGTAAACTGATCTAATCTGGCCTGATCGATTTGTGTATTTTTGTTGTGATGTATCTTTACGAATTTTATGATGATATGTGATGCGTGTCAGACATACATCACAAAAAGGTCTTATTAATGTATATCAATATTGGCAACATACATATGTTCACATTCCAAACATTTGAAACTAATTTAACCTAATTTTCAGATATCATATAATTATCAAATTCAAAATATATCAGATAATAGTCACTGGAAACATAATGAGATAGATGTATCTAAAAGCTTGATTTTATTATGGTAGTCTGTGTTCATTGAGTGTGTGTGTGTGTGTGAGTTGGGGTTTAACGCCGCTTTTCAAGATTATTTCACTTATATCGCGGCTGCTAGTATCATTGCAGGGAGAAAATCCGCAATACTATTGTGTTCATTGAAACTCTGTAAATACGTATATTCGGAAATGTTTTTCAGTCTGACAGTCACCTCAGACTGATAAAGACGCAGTTGGTTCTTGTTTTCAACGTTTATGATTGCGATCCATACTTCCTGCCTTCTACATTAAAAGAAGTCAGTGGCTCGTATTATTACAGCGTAATTGAATAAAAACATGACAAATCGTGTTTGTATGGAAAGAAAATCTTCGCTTCAGGTTATGTCTGACATTAGTTAGAGCTGTATTTTCTTACATTCGTATTCGAAATTCTTGAATTATATTAATGATTGAACTATATCATATCATATATCAAGGCATCTGAGTTAAACATTAAAAGAAATCTTACGGTTTTTTTGTGATTAACATCCGTTGTTGTTATTCCACTGGTTAATCACCTGTTTTACAACCTGAAATATCTACTCTCTTATTATGACTGCTAAGCTTGTACAGATTTCCAAATAGTTTTTTTAAATAAGAGAATGTTGTATTCATTATTTGTAAGAATATCTACATACCATTTTAAGTAACTAAAATTGATAAAGCGGTGATAAATATCCACTTTCATTCATTCAATACGAGTATTGAATGAATTTCAATTAAGTTCTTCTATTGCAGTTTTAAAAAGGAAAGTACTTCAAACATTGATATGACAATTCAAGTACTCTCAGTATGACTGACTTGGCTCTGTGGGACACATTAGTGTGACTAGTGACCTAGTTCTCCAACTATTGGATTTGGAAGAGTCTGAAAATAGGGTTAGCAATCACGAAAGACAAATCTTCAAGTATTTGAAATCATTTGTTCTGATGGGGGACATCGTTAACTGAGCGTGTCACGTGTTAAAGGAGGAATGTGTAATTGATCATGAGGACAAAGACATTGATCACTGATGTTAATTAGATTGATCAATGAACACGCACGTCACATTCTGTCTTCAAGAACTTTTAAGCATGGTATGCATAGGAAAATTACATGTAATATATCATCAGATGTTAAATTTTTATGTATAATAACTTGACGACATAGTGTAAAATTAAAATAGTTTATCTTTACAACTTTGGTTTCCAGTTCTTGAAAGAAGTTGTGGAGACCGACGACTGATCCCTGGGGACACCATTGTGACCCAGTTTTCCCAGGAATTTGATTTAGGCACGTTTTTTAACAGGGTCAGAGGGCACACGGGACAAATCTTCACTATTGGTCAGGGTTTGTGCTGAAGAGATCGTTAGCTGAACATTTTGTGTAGTAGGCGGAATTTGAATGTGTCACCAGGTCAGGCTTTTGGTCAATTTCATTGGCATAAAAATCTTTCTTGTCAGCTGCGTAATGCTCTCACCACATTATGCATTAGCCAGTGGTCGGACGTACAATTTGAGAGAAAGGAAACGGCCACAGACACATATTAAATTTCGGTATCATATATGTTGCATTATTTTATTGTTCAATATTTAAGAATTTTAAAAAAGTAGACAATTGTCATTATCAATGGTTGTACAAACTGGTATCTTATTGCAAACATCACCACCCATGGATCGCTAGTTCCAGCCGATGCTCGCAGGTTTCACCGCAATGCATAGCCACAATAGCGTTGTGGGCTTTTTCCCTCAACTAATACTATGTAATACGTCACTTCACCTATTGCAAACATTATACTATACTACATCATAAACATTACATGCATCTGCTTATGTCCAGAGGGTATTAGGTACTTTTGGTTTTTACAGTTGTTTTTTTACTGTTATTGTCGTGGATTATCGGAATTACAAAACGTGTAAGAGCATGCTAATCGTCGTTGCAGAAAGAATTAACTTTTTCTTCTTCCTAGTCTCTCTTTTGTGTACGTATCTACCTCCTCGTGCAGATGAACATAGAAAAGTGCTCAATGGTGTATGTGGATAATTTGATTTAAGCACTTCTCTACAAGGAATCTGTCGTCGCCATAGCATTTCTAAGCATTGAAGGAGAATCACTGCATGAAATGCATAATACTGTTTGATAGCATTGTAAGCGTTGGTCAGAGTGATATGCTTAGAAGGATACCATCTCAACTCATAGTAATGCAGATGTTGTAAAAACATGCATGGTGTCTAGCACAAATATTTACAACGAGAAGCACAGCTTACTCACACTGTCTTACACATTATGTATAAATCGTACTTCAGCAAACACTCAAAACATTGCTTTGTTCACGTGACACCTGCAACAATCGTGTCTTTCTGTGTATGAAAAACGGTTGCATAGAAATAAATGCACATAACACATTTCCTCATGGAATATCACAGGAATGCAGGTTGCTTGTAAAACATAGGTAGATAGTGAACCCTGTAGTGCAAAGTACTGTTCTACGCATCTAAGTATGTGTAGCTATATTAATATTTTTTCGGGGTTCATGTTTTCATAGAACAGCAGTGTGCACATTCAGCACTTTCATACATTATGAATGATGGGATGTGATTGAGGCTCCATTGGTGCTGAGCAATCAGTGAATTTGAATCAAAGGTTGAAAGTTATTCCTTATGGAGCAAAAAAAAAATCTTGCATCTTGGACATATTATGTTTAGAGTTACACGTCAAGCAATATCTAAATAGTATTCATAAATACCAACTGTACCAATATACCAAACCCATATTTGAGCATACTTACCTGCCGTCGCAAATAAAATCAATAGTTCCAATCAAGGTGTATAAGAATAGAAGCGTATGCAGTGATTTCTATAGTTTATAAATATATTATTTGATGAAAATAAAATTGTTGTGAAAAACGACGTTGTGTGCTGCTGTCAAAAACAGTTTTAAAAATTTGTTTTAAATATAATCATGAAGTGTATTACTAGGTGTGAAATTAAACTAAAGGCCAAGAACATAGATGAAGCCATTTGAAAACTGGTTGTACATGTATGGAAATGCGGTTGACTATGTTGATAATTTTCTTGAGAGAACGAATAAAGATAAACGAGGCGTGTATCCCAGCTGACCACATAGAGTGTTTTGGCATTTCAAAGGCAAGCAGATGTTTGTACTCGCGGACAAGGGATCTACTGTTTCTAAATGCCTAAACAAGAACAGAAACTTCCAAATTGATCTTTGTTGACCTTATGACAGGTCAAAGATATATGATAAAACTTATTTATGACATGAGCACTGGTAGGTTATTTAGTGATGGCGATGTTCCTACCTGACTCTGATGGTGAAGGTACGAATCTTACAATGTAAAAATTTTGAAAAAGTACAAGAAAATGTACTTCCTGGACAGTAAATATGTTATTCCAAATTACAATGTTACATTTGATTAATATGCCAATGTTTCTAATGGCCATAGTTGTTCTGATATCTTCATTTTTAGGAAAGACTGAAGTCCTTTCAATTTTGTGTCACTTTACAGGTAACGTGTAAAAGATGTAAAATATCATCTGCCCGGGTGAATTTGTTTGATTGTGTCAGTCGAAATAATTTTAAAACGTTTTCTGGACAGACAACATGACACTACAAATGATTTATGAGATATGTTGCGTTTTTTGTTTACCTTCCAAACTTATAGTATAGTCGACAGTAAAACCGGTGTCATTCTTCCCGCAATGTACCCTTTTAATATCGATTAAATAAAAACTATGTAAATCTCTCGCTATATTGATCAGCTGAGCCTGATCTCATATATGCAGTGCAATACTGTAAATATTTCTTTTCTTTTTTAAATATTAATAAATAATTGCGTCATTTGTCTTATTTCGGTAAATTAATATTGTTTTAATTGTTTGAAAAGTGAAATTTGAATGTATCTGAATGAATACCTACAAAGCAATCACCTGATGGGTACGCATTTTGACTGAGACTGGAATGCTAAACTAACCTGACATTAGAAGGTTCTATCTTCCTCTCAAGGGATATTAAGAATATCAGATAACCTTAGACAGTGTGGTGTTGTTTGTTGTGATACACCTGGACTGTCTGCTACCAAGGACTAAATGGGAATGTATAAGTAAATAATCAGTTGAACGTAACGGGGGGAGTTAGTCTTGTTTTCTGACAACGAGGAATATCCAATACCAAGCTTCATACGGATACAGAGGAATGAATTTAGTTGAGTGTTACGAGACCGTTAAATCAGTTAGAACAATGACATGCAAAGTTGCATGTATATTAGCTTCCAATGACTATAAAAACTTATGTTATCCTTATTGATACATGTCGCTTTCTGGTTAATTAGAGGCAATAGATTGTTAACAACGGCACTTGTACATTCTTATTTACATATTAAACGGCAAAAAGTAAAACAGATTCAAAAGAGATAATAATTTCTTGGTCGTCGAACATTTATAGCAACTATAACAATGCTGTGAATCAAAGGTCTCTTGGTTGGTGAGTCGTGATCGGCTCTCTATTTATAAAACCATTAGCCTCGTATTCCTATAAGCTAACTATATCTGTCACGTTCCAATGTAACTATCCTATTTCCACCAGAGAGACAGAAAACCAGCCTATCTAGCTAATACTTGACCAAACTTTCTTTCTAAGCCAGACATATTTGTCAGGTCTCATGAATATTTGATGTAAACCTTCCAGCTTTACAAGAATATACTGCCTCAGATCGGTGATAGGAATGTCTAGTCTGATTCCAAGCAACGCAATCCAATATTTGTAGTCCCGGTACATGTAGATATGAGCATAGTCTGTCACAGTGATATGGCGATTATAGATATAACCATAATGAGGTAATTCTGTTTAGTGTCATATAATACATTTACTAATTTCTTAACTTTTAAACATTACCATTTAATTGTGTATACGTAATTATCATTTAGTATATAGGTTAAATACTGATTTATAGAGATCAGTGAATGAACACGAAAAACTGCTACAAACCATCTATTTAATATTCCCTTACATTAATTGCAAATGCCAACAGCTCTTGCACCATTTTATTATTACATAACCCCTTGAAAAGAAAGTCTACATTTGACAGAGCCATTTCTTTGAGGTTCGTTTCTTATATTATAAATTTTCAGAATCCTTCATTACAAGGCCAGAACCCCTAGTGCCTATTCCTACGTCAAGAAACGTAACACGCTTTCTTGTATGCAATATTATTTTATCATTGTAGAACATTCATAAACTTTCATGAAAATTATGGTATGCTTAATCTAATACTAAAACATATGACAGAGAATTTTATAATATGCTTCATGATGCTTCATTCTTTTCAGAAAAAAACATATTGAATTGTGCAGCATCTTTAGTAAATTAAATATGATTGACAGGTGTAATCGATAAGACAAAACATCATTATCATTTCCCCGTGTAATCACTAGCATAGAAGAATGTCAATTACCTTTGGTTATCCGATTTATTTCTTTACCTTGTGTTTTTTTAATCTGCTTCAGAAATGAATTCGGTAATATTTAAAAATTAACATGAATATCTAAAATACAAAAATATGAAAAATCAAAGTTAAGAAATAAATTAACCAATATTCAGCATTAACGTTTCCAAAGAATAATTTGGGGGTATTGAACTTGAACTTATGCCAGAAACAGATGGCAACGGTTCCATGTTTCCAGGTCGGTGTTGAGTTGAATTCCCAAAGGATAGTTCTCCAGACACAAACTGTCAGCCAGACCATGAAATATGAACATATTTTTATAATCGACAACATACTTGAATTCAAGACCGTTTCCTCTTTAACGACAGAGATAGTTTTTATACCTTAATCACAATAAACTATCTTATTAACAAACCCATTTCACTATGTTTGGGTTTAATTTTTAATATACTATTTATAACTTCGGTTCATGTCCTTGTCTGTGCATTTTTACCTTGGAAGGAATATGGCTGATAACAACAATAAAATCGTGTTACAATTATACATCTAGGCATTATATAGGAACAACTTGCATACTATAATTATTTTGATAAATGATCATAACAAGACATTAAAATAAATTTATCCTTGAACCATTTTGAAAAATAAAATCTAACCAGTGGCAAGGCTATAAACTCACAAAAGATCGATTTTTTAAAAATATTTTTCATAAACGCATTTTTATTAAATGGCCGCAACTAGACTTTCTGGCATTTCAGATAAATATTTACCCCCGTACTTGCCTATAAAGGAAGAATTAATTACCTACAGACTACACATTAACTATTTCTAACTGAACACCTGAATCTTAACTAACCTCTTAAATGTTTCCTTTACCTTTATCATGCAGCGAGACGCGAACTATTGCTTTCACGTGTGGTGAACATAAACTGAAGTGTTATGAACCAAGACATCACCTTGTGGAAGGTAAAAGTACACAAATATCACTTCAGCAAGTGTTAACCATTCATATTTAACAAGAACTATGTTTGAAATACAATTTACTTGTATGGTAGATAGGAATGTTTTTTCCAGCAAGCAATGATGTCATTAGCTCGTACCGAAAACCAATTTAACGTATGCCCCTAGCTACCACCTGACATGGTTTCTTATATTTAGGTATTAAGAAAACTAAAACTGTAGATATGTTTCGTTGCATCCTCGTCCTAATGAAACGTCATGTTTGCAAACTGGTTTTCCATCTCTATAAAATTTAGAGCAACAAACATTTATTTATTTCTACTCAAACATAATGTACTTATTGTGTAATGAAATAATATCTACTTACATTATTAAAGTGTTTACGATAATGATTCAATCACACGAGCTATTATAAGCTTATTTTACCCTAAAATCAATACGTCATCAATGTTATGTTTTGAAGACAGTAACTGTCATTTGGGCTTTCATTAGTATCAACTCCCTCATTGTAATGCTGTGGATACTAAAAGAAACAGATTAGTATTAGCTGAACCATGAAGAAATCTTTAAAGAAGAGCTGGATTCAATTACAGAGGCATTTTCTTCTTATTCGTATAGTGTATGTTTGTGGGCGTTGAAAAATAAATGGCAACGACATAAGGTTCTATTGTTTTTCCTCAGAAATGTCGACTTAATAAGATGACTTCTTACAATTCATTTCACTCTTATTGAATTCTAAATAAGCTTTCGCAAATAAATAATCCAATGTCAGAACACGATGATAACATCAGGATGTCATTACTAACGCTGAGCAGTTCGTGAAATGGGATAATATACATAAAGTTTGATATTTTTATGAACGTTAAGTTTTAATGGCGGTAAAAATAATTTTTATATTCCTATCACAGATTTTCTTTATAAAATGGTTCTATGTCATATGTAAAGTTGTCGATAACGGTTGAACAAACGATGTTTCAGCAGATGATATCGATCCCCTCTCTTGCATCACATCAGTTCAAAATATCGCCTTCGTTAATTCGTCAAACGTAATCACTGTTATTACACACACTCAACTCTTTCGTCTGCAGTGCTAAATTAGAGATTTCTCTAATCTCTCTATCCGGTATTGTCTTGCTAAAAGACGGGGAAGCTTCCTCCAGGTCGGGGCTGCCTCTAATGATCAAGCTAATGCCTGGGACACTTCAAGCCTTAACGAGATCTCCTAACTATATCAGCATTTCAAAACCCCAGTGGCTACTCCTGAACGTGGTCATGAAACCCTCTGACAGCATTGTCTTTTGTTTCGGCCGATGTTCAACCATGGACACGTTTTCAGCTGTCAAAACATTGTCAACAGTAATTTGCCATATGGAAATATTTGACATTCAGATATTAGGCTTGAATGAGTATGATTTGTTTAAAATATGGAATCGGAAGAAACATGATGTTCATTAACCATAAGCCTGCTGGATTGTTTCATGTCATACTGAGGGTATCAGATCTTTTAAATCAATCAACCATTTACTACCTATTATAGAGGCTATGATACCAAACCAATACCAAACAAAATAGTTACGTTAATGATAATAGCGTTTGTTAAATGTCGCTAAATTTTAAATAATTTGTATTAAGTTGAGCATTTACTTAATCAACAGCTAGCAGTCAATAACCTGCAATTCCAAGAAATACATGCTATATCGGGGACAAACTTAGATTCAATTATTTCAATCATGCTGACAAATTTGACCATCATCCTCTTTAAATAAAACATTAATCATGCTCTGTCATTTGTGACTTTAGTTTTATCTACTGTATTGGCCCATGTTCCTTAACCAATAAACGCATTGAAATCAGTATTATTGAATAGCATTACCCAGGAAAAAACCGCAATAATAACGTTTTGTTATTTCTATTTAGAAACAACTTTTTTTGTTATTAGATGAGTATTAAGCTCCAGTACTGGATTCAAGTAAAAATAGGAAATAGCTGAAACATTAGAGATATTGATTGTTGAAATTTTTTATGAAAGCGTGGTAATATTTTGCTCACAAAATAAGCTTATGAATGCGAAATGAATGTCAAAATAAATCATTTTGGACAATATCTCGATTCATGAATTTTTTTTGAATTGAACTCTTGTATTCTATTCACCCCTTTGACGCCCCAAAGTTTAGTCCAGCTGAATCAACCCTCCACAACCAGCCGTGATGAAGACGTTTGAAATCGTTCTTAGTATGTTGATTATTTTCTGGAGAAATCGAATCAAACGTAAATGAGGCATGAACCCCAGCTGACCACATACAGAGTATTTTGGCATGTTTAAGGTCGGCGTGCATGTACCAGATGTTTGTACTCAAGGTGATTGGGTCTTCAATGAATGTCTACAGTGTGCTTGTACATGTGTGCAACTACTTTTCGTTAAGTTCAGTGGGCACAGTGAAATAACTGAATAATCTGGTGAAAAACATAAACGTAACATCAATATAACTGTGTCATTTCAGAGTGAATAATCATTTGTTAAATATATGGACGTGGTGCAGTACATAGCTAATTACTATTAAGTGACCACTATTAGTGAAGTTCAGCATCAGTGGGCTCAGTTCATGACTGTTTAATCTGAATCCTTGCCTTTTATCGAGATGTTTTGGTTGCATACTGAAAATGTTACATCAAAATAGTTTGTTATTTGAGAGAGAATACTAATTCTGATGATTTATTGTAAGGATTTTGTTAACCTTGATTGGTTTGAATGGCAATCTTTCCATTTGTTTTAGTTTCTACACATTCGTAATTAAAATTTTAGAATATCTGAGCACTTTTTACAGCTTAATCTTTAAACCTTCTAAAAGGTAAGAGATAATTCTATCAACATCCATTCCGCTATCTTATGTTATTTTTTAATTACAAATCATACTCTATCGCCTATGTTTTCAAAGTTTTTCTTTGTACATGAAAGCAAGCTTTTCTTTTTAAAGATGTCAACTTGAATGTAAGCAACATACTACCCCAGAGCAACAAATATTTGGCATAATGATCATGTACTAGTATTGTTTGAATAATAAACTTGAATATCCCCATGAAATTCTTTTCAACAAAAATACTCTGATAGAACTTTCATCTTAAAGGGACACAGAGCATGTTGTTGGAGTCAAATATGTCAGACTTTATAAATGGTGTTAATCTATCGGGAAGTAATTATTGTCTCTAAAAATTACCATCTTATTTCCGTATTGAGACAATAAACGGGTTTAAGTTGTAATTTAAGATCGAAAACCGGACAGTGGCGCGCCCTAATGACACAAACGTACTTCTGGAAACCTATTTACAGCACATACAGTGAAACATGTATGTTAATAGTGTTTAGAAGATCAATAAACTAATATTCATGTTAATTACGTACAAGATTGTGACTCGTTGACATCTATATGGCGGTTTTTTACTCATTGAAAACAAAAAATATATACTAATTGTGATAAATAGATGCAAAATTTAAACTTGTTCACATGTATATGGCGGGGTTTTAAGTATCATTAAAAAAGAGAAAATATCCTCATTTTGGCATTAAATGATAAAGATGCAAGGTTTGGGTAGAAAAACTGAAGACACTTGGTATGTTGGCTATAGCCAAATAGAAATTTTGAAAACTTACTCTGTAAAAGTAAAGAAGAACTGTTTACGCTCACTTAAAGTCAGTGAATGTCCTCTCAAGCAGAAACGGTAAACTAGACATTGCAACCTTGTAGACTTCCCCACAGGGACAACAAGCATATCAAATAGAGATGTAACCTTAGAAAGCGTTGATGTGTTTGTTGTTATAAACCTGGATTGGACTTCCTCGTCCCGTAGGGCAATGCACATCTAAACAATCATGGCCTTTCAAAGGTTAAGTGATACATGTTTTCTGACAATTAGTTAAAAGATAGAATCCAAACCATACACACGACGATACGGCTTTTCAGGTATACAAGATGGTAAAATCTAATTTACGCGATTATAACCGTCATTAAACATTTTGAAAGTAAATTGGTATTTTTACTAACACATCATTGGATATTTGGAGTAAGCAGTGTTCCCATAAAAACTGCAGTCTGTATCATATTAACATTTGAACTTTAATCCTATTAAACTGTTCATCTTCAAAGCGACTTACAGATGCTAGTGTCATCAACAGATTTTACACTTGCAGCATAATGATAAATGAGCATTTCACGTACCGAGATATAAGAAATGAAACTCGCAGTTATATCTCAGCGTGTCAAGCAGTGACATTGCCTTGAAATAATGCACACCAATGTTTGATATGAACACGTAGACCTTTACCCTATAGACATTAAATGTGGACTGAGTCTTGATAAATAGAATCCCGCTGTGTTTAGAGACTCATTAATAATTTTAAGTATGACAGGAATATTTGACGTTATTTCTAGATCTAAGCAATGTAATGTGTTATCGTTTTATGGATAACCTTTGATAGGGGAATTGATGTGGGTGGCGATGCGGGCGTCAGATTTCAGCATTTCACTGCAATGTTATCGCTAAGTGAGCTAATACTGTGTAAAATCCATCTTGCATTTTGGTTGATACTGTAAAAAGAAATCGTCTTCCGATTTGAAAAAGTCGCTTTGTTTTACTGCTCTCAACTTCGATATGAAATTTGACTATTTCGCAAGTATTCCTTAGATGACTGTTTTTGATAGATTTCATTGAAGAACCTTTAGAAATTGTTTATCTTAAACCAAACACATTAATTTCTATTGGATCCTTATCATAGGATAACATTCATTTTAATATTCATAATTCAGCTAATATTTGCCATGCCAATGTTACCAGTATCACCTGAAGAGACGTAATCAATAACCCGACTAGAGCAAGTACTATAAAGTCATGTACATATTTCCTCGACCTTCTCGTGATGGTTCATTGGTTGTTATTTCTTAACATGACTTAAAGGGAGTTAATTTCAATTTTTTTTTATGTAGGCGTACATGTACATGTATATAAGTGAAGTTGTTTCAAGTTACCTATAGACTTCTGTATGAATATATAACACTTTAAATATCGTTTTCGATATTATTTGTAAAAGGTCATACCAAACGAAAATGCATAAAGAAATGAAAATAAGCGACGAAAGCAGTAATTGTCATTATGCTTAAGCGAAATGATGTTATGCCTTTTGGCTGCGATTGTCTTCCATTCAGGACCGATGTGAGAAACATTATGTCAGTACCCTTCTGAAGTGAAGTACCATTTCTGTCAAGTAACAACGTTTAGATATGAATATCTCAAGAAAAATAGCCACTGACTCTCAAGCTGAACATCTATTATCTTATTTATCGTCATAGCTAACAATCACTCCTGTGATAACGTAACGATTCTATGTGTTCCTGGAACTGTAATTGATCAGATTTTGTTTCAAAGCCAGACACATTAGTCAGGTGTCATGGATAATTGATCTAATTTTCCGAGCAGTACAGAAATGTAATGTCATTGATCGGTGATAGGTGTCTGGTCTGGTAGGTCCGATATCGGCAAGATACAATCCTTTGTCGTACCAACCGTCTCGATACAATGTTAGTATTCGTTTTTTAAGAACTGACTGTCCAAGCAACTGCAAACGATTAAAATCAACCTACATTATCAATTTTAGTTAATTAACGCTTTTATTTGAATGCAGAGAAATTAATGTGTTTACTTAGATCTAGGGGCGGTAAGCGCAGTGGTTAGCGCGCTCGGCTTCGGACCATGAGGTCTGTGGTTCGAATCCCGCCAGGGGCTCGGCAACTTTGTCTGCAGTAGAGAACTGTTCTACACGCAATCAGCTTTTGGTGCAATGCTAAACTGAATTTCAGCGCAGTACCACCCATGGTTCGCTAGTTCCAGTCGATGCTCGCAGGTTTCACCGCAATGCATAGCCACAATGGTGTTGCGAGCTTTCTCCCTGCAATAATACTAGCAGCCGCGATATAAGTGAAATAATCTTGAAAGCGGCGTTAAACACCGACTCACCTCACCTTATATCCACCTGAACTTATTTATAATAGTTATGTGCCAACCGCCACTGGTGGTGCCGAACTACGTGGGAATAAAATATCCAAGGACAATTCAAGTGTATTATTTGACAAAAACAATCAGTTAGAAAACATTTCTTAGTAAACTTAATTTTCATATATTCTCTTGTGATTTCGAAAAGGCATTATACAACCTATTAGGAGAATATTATGTTGTAGAATGTATTGTTGGATTATATATTGAATCAGAAACGTAAAGGGGTAATTATTATGACATCACTGCTTTCATTAAATGACTCTTGGGTTAGAACAGGGTTATTTATTAGCTGGAACAGATTAGGAAAGTAAGAATTTTATGCTTGTATAGTTTGTTTAAGTTTTTATTATTCAATAACCTAGTATAATCATGAAGGTTCGGTTTCGGTATTTTGAATTTGGAAAAAGAAAGAAACTAAAACATTATTCAATAAAAAATAACTGCTCAATTTTATTTGTTTGTTATCAAAATTAACATTCAGAATGGATTATTCCACGAAAAGAAAATATGTCCGTAAAAAGTCAGTTTAAATATTCATGTTGTTTGGCCAAGTATGCATGAAACTAAAAAAAATAGCAAGTAATTTTTTATACTGAAATTGAAAAAATATTTCCCTACTTATTGTAAACCACACGTTATACATATTTCATTTGTCTTGGTTTTCTTAGTGATTAATAACATTTTTTACATTATTCATACACAAATACTTCCGTGTCTCATCACTTAGCATAAAGACGTTTTTCATCGGTGGTATCCTTTTAATGAATTCCGCTAATATTAGATTCTTCCCCCGAGTCTCTAAATACATATAATTCACAGAACGAAGGATTAAATACACCAATGTCAAAATGTCATGACAAACTTCAATGCATTCGCAAAGTTCACACAATTAGTTAAATAATTTACGCCCCTTTGATTGTATCCTGTGTGCTTAGGAAACTTGATTTGAATAAAAAGAAGATTAAGTTACACAAATCTAACAGTTTTTCGATCACGTAATGCCATCTTTTATACAGAACAGGATATCGCTTCTGTCAGTTGATAGTTATCTGCAACAATGCAAAATGAAATTTATCACACTTTGAAACGATTATATAGCTATAGTACTCCCAAACGAAATAAAACTGAAATATAACATGTGTCATTCCCTGCCCTGAACTTTATTTCTCTTACGTTATTCTAATTTTCATTATCACTCACTATTCTGTAATTACAGAGGGGAATATTAGATTTCAACTAGCATGACAATTACCAATTTTTTAAATATGTACAATAGTACTAAAAAGTGACAAGTAACTATTAAAATCATTAAGTATCTAAATATATATGACTTGCTGCTAATACGAAACAGATCATGTTACTGAAATGTAGCAGTTATACCGGCCGTTCTTAAATCTAATGCCATAATGTACCACTGAAATAATTTTGTAACTTAAGCTGACTCTTCTCAAACCTTTATGATAGTTATTCACAGAAATAGTCTCTTTGAGAAAAACATTTAACTATATAGTACAACATTTCCTTCCATATTTTCATTTTAGTTCCAAAAATATTTAAATTCCCTTTTACAATGAAGAATACACTGACATAGAAATATGAAAATACAAACTCTTAAAGTGGTATTTTAACTTTATAACAAATTTACAATAATAAAAGTTTTATAAACATGAGTGCTTCACCAAATCATTGCCAGTTAGACGATGTTTTACATTATAAATTATTAATATGACACTATCTTTATATATATATATATATATATATATATATATATATATATATATATATATATATGAAAGTATTAAAAAATACAGAGAAGATGTAAATCAACTTTCACAATCATGACTTTATCTTTTTTCCAATATGCATATGCAGAAGCTTCGAATCAAGAAGCAGAAATATGCATATTGGAAAAAAGATAAAGTCATGATTGTGAAAGTTGATTTACATCTTCTCTGTATTTTTTAATACTTTCATATATACTTCTCCACGATTGATACTTCTTACATTTTCTATATATATATATATGGTCTAAAAAAATAGGTTTCTAATCCTTTACTACTTTCACAACTTTCCTTAATTTCTTCAAGTACAAACTTTATACAGTTCATTGAGTTTGAATGGTTTACTTTCTATTCAATCTGGTTGTCGACTGAATCCGGACGGAGTTTACGATCAACAGGATTTCAAACGGTATGCGGTTATAATATCTTTCAGACATTTTACTCATACATAATTGTCAATGACAATTTTTGGCTCATTGAATCTATGCAGCTACCAAACCCAGATTACTTTTAATGTCCTGTTTATCCGATCTGTAAAGTCTATAGTGTTGAAATGATTTTCTGTCATTTTCAACATTGTAATTGAAAGGAGGCTGGTTCAGATGTTTCTTGTTTTACTCCGGATTTCCAAAATGATGATATATGTTTGATAAGAATTAATTATTTGCAATTAGATATCAATTTATGAAATGAGTTTTCACATGAATATAAACATGTTAATTCACGTGTTTTAAGTATATGACTTAATTGTGTATTGAACCAGAAAGGCTAACGTATTCTTAACGATCGTATCTGTGTGTATAAGCAGATGGGAATTGAATGCCTTGAATGTCTTTAATGGAATAATTTGTCAATAGGACCCTTAACAAAAACATCCCACATCACAAAGCAAACATTCCGCAGGCTATGCATCCATTCATAACATAACTATCATCCCTACAACCATACAATACGGAAAAGAATTATCTTTGAAGTGGATAATGGATTAACTAGATTTTTGACACCGAAGTTTCATTACATGACCAAAGATAGGAAAACAGTGTTGAAAGCTTAGCCAGCTTGTTGAACCGTTGTCGTCACAAACGAAACCTGTGAACTGTCTGAATTGAAGAATGTCCCTCTCAAGTTGAGGAACAAAGACTTTGACAACTCGCCTGTTTGAGCGAAACTCCTACTGCGCTAATGTGTTGGTTTCAGCGATGAAACCAGGGTAGCTGCCGGATATCACGTGATCCACTGACGATGCTGCATAGTCGACCAATCATGTTTCGGAAACGCCATCACGATTGTCTTCTGTCTGTGAACCAGTTTGAATATACATACTCTGAAAATGATGATGCATTGATGATCAGTGAAATGATTTATCTTTTGTAAGCATGAGTATTTTCATATCTATATATTATTTGGTAGCGAATATGCCCGTACTGCCTAAACTTAAGGACACTTTGAGATCATTTTAGTGTCACAGGATATTCGAAATTTCAGTAAATGTATGGAACCTGAGTACCTTTATTTCATCTGATAGAAATATAAGGTGTGGATTTTTCAAATTGACAACAATTTCCATTCTGAAAGAAATACAATGAGAAGGGAAGGAATTCATTTGCGATACGGGAGTTGAGAAAGTTATTGACATATTATCTGTCAGCATGTCAGTAATAAATATTTGTAGTTATGTAAATATTTTATTTCTCCATATTTGATCATTTTTCTGCTGAGCTGGAGAGCAACCTATTTAAATCAATATAACAAGATTTGAGAGGTAATTCCAAAATAGGGTGATGAATCAACTGAGCATGTTCGTCTTTCCCAAAAACTATCTACATCTAAAATGATGAATTAATTCTTGCAAGCACGTGAACACGAAAAAAGTTTTTTTTTACCAAATTGACGAATGGAAGTCGATTTGTTATATATGTCTTTTTATGTCAATTTCCAAAAATATCACTTTGCCTATATTATTTTCATTCAAAAATGAATTATATGAGAACAATGTCAAAAGACTTTTTTCCAGACAGAGCTCTTCATGAAAACAAATATATCAAAAGCAGATAAAATGCAAACCTTTATGAAAGTTTGACATTTTTTAATCACAAATCATAGGTTACTGTCGGTCGGTTTTTTCTTAAAAAAGAAAACTAGCTTTTCATGACTGTTCGCTGTCAAATATGAGGACACTCATTGCCTTGTTCAAAGAGAATATAATTTTTTTCACAGTTTTCTGTCAGCTTCAAGTGTACTACTATGTTTTCGGGGAGGTTTGTTATCGATCACCTGTCATCTATCCGGGTGAAGTGCGTGGTTAATTTGTCCTTTCAAATCAGCTTGCACTCTATTGTGTATTTTGTGACTCAACGTTATGCTCAGGCCGTTGAGTCTCATGCTCACACAGGATGGGGTCCACGTCACATTGATGGCTCGACGTAGAATCATTAATAACCATTTCATCAATATTTGTTGATAATTTTAGCTTTTTCACGCTAAAAATATTTATCACCACTTACATTTTCTTGCCAAAGTAAATGTTTAATTCCCGTTACACGTAAAGACGGAGATAAAATATCTGAAATAGTCAAATACATAAATTTGACTGAAATATTTTCGAACGTTTTCTATTTCATATTGTTAGACAGACATCACATAAGGCCCTTTTGATCTGCAGTCACAGTAGTAGCAAGGAACAATTAAAAGAACCCATTCTCATATGAAATTGAACTGGCCTGTCGTTCGCCAGCTAAAATTAAAGTCCTCACTAAAATGAACACGCTTTTGAAACACTTAACTGACAGGCCTCAAATTAAATCAGATTTGATAACTACCCTGCAATGTCTGCCTGTACAAGCTTTTTACCACTTTTCCCCAAGACGCCAGATAAAATCTGGTATTAAAAGGAGATTTTCAACTAATTGAGTCCGTCTGTACAGCCGAGGGCACTGCATCTGTGTCTCTATTATGTAATGACATCATAGCTCTAAGGTCTTCAAGACACTCCGTGTTTTCCTAGACACATCATTTGGCTTTGGCCCATGCCTAACTACAACACATACGTATATGAATGAATCACATCTTTAACATTAATTCCCATGTGATATATATAGAACAATAATACTTTTAATGAAAACCATAAAACAACCTTATGTGCAGAACCCAAAACACAAGTCCCATTTATATGAGTCCTAGTTACATACCGTTTTAAACACTTGTAATTCAAAACTGTGCTCTATCCTATAATTTTTAATCTACATTTGAATCAATGACAAATGTCTTGTATGCCTTTAGCAAGACGAATAGTGTTCTTGGATGTAGATCGTCATAATGAATGGAAAATAATAAGTAACAATGCTACTCAAAGCGACATTGTTAATTTGGCAGTATATTTAGGTGCAAAGAAGGCAACGTTTTCATGTTTGCATAATAAACCTTGTACAAAGTAATATATTATCTTGTTTGTCATATATCTGACTAGTTCAAATAAAAGTTTATGTCACTTGATGGCACATGCATATATAGACATTGCCTTAAATCACGATTTTATTGTTCTTTCCATTGATCACGAATATTGTTCAAATACAATGCTACGTTTTGTGACGTTTTTGCGCTTTTACGTTTTTGTTTTAGATGTTGAATTGTTAATCAAATCTGCTGAGTGGGAGACTTGACTGTTGTACAGCCTCTCCGGTAAGGTACGGATTACCGAATTGCCATAACGAATTTCAAGGTTACGTTTCCGACTGTCACAAATTGGAGCAATCACTTATTTTCGTTTTTTCTCATTAAACATCTCCTACTTACATGTTCAGTTGTGTCTATAATTCACGTTCATTTTTGTTTATAGACAATAAGATATTAGTATCTGAAATAACGACGAAATTTAATGTAAATTTGTGTATAAATCATTGTGTAAATCGTGACTTGATTCAATGTACATCTTTTGCAAATTCCATTTCTTTTAATGACACTTTGAAAGCGACCTTTACGCTTTCAAAATCTTATTCAATCTTATTAAACATTCCTCTGCATTAGAATTCTCGTCAATTCATAACTGCGATGGCAAACCTAAAATTATCATTCTAGCAGAGAAGGCAATGTTTATTTAATAACATCTAAAAATGCTCTTATTCTTTGATTTGATTTATTTATTTCATACAGACAAAAACATAAGCAACATCTAAGGGTATCATATCCTGCTTAAGGTGGCTCCGTACTTTCAAATACATTGCAATTCAAATCCTGTGCAAATGTAAAAGCAGTAAAAGTTACTCATTTCCAGGCAATGGGCTGTGTGGGTACTCTGGAATGAAAAGTTTCTAAATGAGGTTATTACCTCGCACGTGGCATTGACATAAACTCAAGTGATACGCACCTAGACTACAAGCCCTATTTCTATTTTCAGTTACATCAATTTATATGTTGAAGGTAATATGCAGTAAAGGCGATGAAGCTCTAAAGACATTCAGTATTGCTCTGCACTTTAGAAAAGCCGCAACAGCATCCACATTTATTCAAAACAAAATTTGAATTCATTTGACACTTTTAATGGCAAGAAGTACATTTATCTAAAGTATCCCATGTACCAAAACATACCCCATTTATAACTAAATATACTATTACAAATAGTTACATATTTGTTATTGATAGCATTATCATTGACTTTTCTGTATAGTTTCATCGAATGTTTTTCAATACGACTTTGTCAACAGTCAGTATGAATATAAATGCAAATGGTCTTGTGCCTTCGCCTTCTGTCCTTTCGTGAAAAAGATATCAATTACATATATGTTCATTTTAATGCCACTTTAATGTTCTATCATAGCGATTTACTGTACATGTATACTTTTTTAAAGTCACGATGATTTATACTGAATATTTTTATAGACCTAAATTCCTGACAAAAATAGATATCACTATATTTTAAATATATTGACCAATTGACATCTTTCAATAAATAGAAACTTGGCCAAGGTTCTAAACAGACACAATAATAATAATCTCATTGATCGTCATATTGATATGTTCAAACATAACGTGATAAATGTTTAAAAAGGTCTTCCATGGAACAATTTGTAAAGGAGATGCTGAACAAATACTACCCATAAGGCCGTTAACAAAGCAAACAACAGCTGGAGTTTCGGCCATTCATAATGAAGTTGTCCATTTAAAGACTCTTCAACACAAAATGTTTGGATGACGAACCTTGAGACTGAGAATAATCTGGAAGTGAGAAATGGATTTAAAAAGAATTGTTGACATTACAGTTTTAGTCAGTGACCACAAAGGCACTACCTTTTTGATACTGTGAGGCCTAGATAGCTAAGATAAAAAATATTAATCGTTCGTTGTTGAACAAATACATTGGGAGCTTTTCTCGATAAGAACTCTGACTATGCAATTAAGTTCCTTTTATGCACCAGGCTTGATACCGAGAGAACACGTGCCACTCCCATTGAGTTTATTAACAGTAAAAAGACGACAAGATCAAGTTTGGTTCAAATCAGTTAACACTCCCGAAACGATGCATCAGCACGGTTGATATCTTGATTGAGGAAGCAGCCTTAAAAGGATAGATTAATATCAACTGTCTATTAGTACAAGCTCTACTAATAGCAATGCAGAAGGATTAGCACCATCGTCTAAATGAGTTGACTAATAGTAATTACAGCGTACGATAAAATGTGGCTTCCATTAGTTGAAACTCCAGAGTTGATGCATCAGCACGGTTGAAATCATGAAGACGGAATTAACAACACTGATGGATAAGTATCAACTGCACAATTATGCTGCAGATGCGATTAGGGGTTTAACGTGTTTTCAAAAGTATTTCAGTTATAACTCGTTCTGCAGTTGAGAAGGGCATCATCTTAATCAAATGCCAACACGTCAATGATAATGAATATGATGATGACAATTACAACAACAATAGTAATAATAATAATAATAATAATAATAATAATAATAATAATAATAATAATAATAATTATTATTATTATTATTATTATTATTATTATTATTATTATTATTATTATTATTATTTTTATATATTTTTTAAATATATATTTAAAAAAAATTATTATTAAGTCATTATTTATTGTTCTTTTTGCCATGCATTCTATTTGCGTGCAGTATGTATCTGCAGGTATTAAATATTACAACAAAATTCTACTTACTCACCTTGAATGATAATTTACAGTCAAACAATGTGTAATATGATATGGAGATTTATATTTTCAATCAGTATCAGGTTTATTGCAATTTAATTTTTGTTTTTAAATGTACATTGGTGTCAAATAACTTACTGTTATTCTGTCAAATAAACGTTTGAAAGCAGATTACGTTAATTACTGCTATCCATTCCAGGTGATAACTCCGTAATGCAAAAATGTAATGTAATTGATTTAGTATTTCCGCACTGGTCCAACGTCCGTTGTTTTTGCATGAGACGAAGTTGGCCAATACAAGGGACTCTGTCTCTTATTGGTCCCTGGTGTTCCTCCATTGGCCCAGTTGCGGAATCATATGGTTTAAGCCGTAAATATTGTACAGGTGTGATATACTTGGTAGTCAATCACTGGTTTTTTTTGCTCTGATATGTATGAATGTAATTAAGAGATATTACTGTTGTATCGCTTGGGTTTAAGAAAAGTGTCTTTCAGTTTCTAAATGCCAAACTACATTAATTCGTCTAATGAGTTATACTAATTCATTCAGGATTTAAAGGCCCAGGAGACCACTCATCTTTTCTCAAAAACATCTAATTCTTAAATTAGAAATTCAGCTATGCCATCATTCGTTTGCTTGACTTGTCAAAACGTTCTATCATGCAACCAATCATATGAAAATAATATGACAATTGATTGTCTCGCATTAGGTTGATTAATTTTGTTCGGATTACATTAAATTAGAATAATAAAGGTTACATCGGCTGTGGCGTTCCCGGTTTTTTTTAGGACAATTTATCATCTAATATAAACATATGAAACTATAAAACTGATCAAATGTTCATAACAACAATTGTCATACACATGTAATTATTTATATAACAACGTTAGAACTAAAGGATTGAACAGAATAAAGAAGTCTCATTGCTCCATTCTGTAATTGGTTTCATTCAGACACTTCTTCATTGATGGTTTCAGATTATTAGTAGACAGCTTTACAAACGTTTTACACTATTTGTGTTCTATCATAATGTTAGACACTGCTTTTGCTTCCAGCTGTCGTCTATCTTATTGAAGTGGGTGATTAATTTGTCCATCAATTACAGCTTGCACTTTTATGTGTGTTTTATGACTCAAGACGTCTAGTCTCATACAGGCTCCTGTCTGCCTTCAGATTGATCTCTTTTCATTTAGGGTGTTACGAAAATCTTTAATAACCATTTCATTCTTTGCTTCTGTTTAGATAGAAAGGGTTTGTCTTTATGAATTTTTACTTGTGTTTTTGACAGCTCAAGATATCAACATTTACAGTGATAAAAAGTCAACTTAACCAAATCGATTCTTCCATCTAATATATAATAATTATTATACTCCGATACTCCTAATTACGTTTTGGGCATAGATTAGAATATTTAAGATGAAATAATGTTTATTATTCATCGTAAATATTTTCAAATAGTTGTCCTAAAGTGTGTAACCTGTAATATAGGCTCCCATAACCCATTGGTGATCTAGTAGTTTGATTTGTTAATCATCTTATCTTTATGGTGATGTAAATTCTATTCATGCTTAGATGCTTAGAATGTGAGACTTAAATAAAAATTTCTGTCTGTCTGCATACTTCCAATACTTTTATCTGAAATCTAGACTGCAAAAGAGACGTGCCCATCAGTTATTGAAGTTTGACCTGTACCCTTACTAAAAGAACGATGTGATAAACGGTCATAGTCATAGTCTTCTTAAAGTCCTGAAATTGCACCAGATTTGATAACTTCTCTGCATTCTCTTCATGTATAAGATTTCTGTCAAGCGTCCCCATGACGCCAGATAAAGTCTGGTTTTAAGAAGGGAAACCTCAGCTAATTGAGATTGTCTGTACAGCCGAAGGCACTGCATCTGTGTCCATATTATGTAATGACATCACTAATCTAAAATCCTGAGAACAACGCTGTTGAATGTCTTAATTAAACAATTGTCAATATAGGATTATTAATTTTATTAGGTCTTTGAAAATAAATATTACACTATGTAGAAAGATGTTTCACTTATTTTAACCGAACTCTTATTTTAGGTCAGACGTGGGCATGACAATTCCATTGTTGGCTAAATTGTATGTTATTTTACAAGAGATATAAACGTAATGGTTGGTAATATCACATCCACAAAGACGACAAAAGAAAATTATGAAGTAATTTAGTATATATTTGCAACAAGTTTCTTTTACGTCTTATCGTGGGATTTATCTGACAATCTGGTCAATGAGAGATACTTTCGCATTTTGTGTTATTTGCTGGGTTTTTGTTGTTGTTTGTGAGTTTTTGTGGTAATGTTTTGTAAATATCAAGGTAAACAATGTAAACTAACACTCAAAATAATTCTAAACTTCATTTGGCTACCTCACAAGATAACACATAGCGATAAGTTTATAAAACGAACTCTTCATGGAGTACATTTTGATGAGGACGTATCACATGATTTAATTTAACCAATTATTCCTTTTATTCTGTTCAGCCTTTTATATTTGGTAGACATATGACTTTTAACCTAAGGATTAATATAACACGGCAAGAAATGATAAAATTAATGTTCGGTCTTTAAAAAGGTATGTCTGTATCAGCTATAAGAGCATTTGAGGGAGAGAGGATTCAATCCAAGCAGAAGAATAGGATGAAATACAAAAGACCCTTTTTTGTCTGAGACAGCGCCTCAGCCGACAGTCCTTACAATGGTTGTCACTATTGATTGTCGACCTTTCCCTCCCGATTCTTTGTCAAGGGATTAGCTACCGATGAGCCATGTTGAACTGACTATTGAACCATAAATCCCCGACTGGGGGATAACAATGTGGCTGTCATGATAACTGTCATAATACCCATCAATTGTGTCAACTGAGAATATCATCACTGGTTCCGTACTAAATTCGCTTACATTTGTACGACATGTAGAGTCGTTTCAAACAAGCCTTCAGGCTTGTTCAACAATCCTTAGTTTCATTTTTTTAGGAATAAAAATACGTTTAAACCATATACTGCATTTTTATCCTGTTTGAGTTTCAATTCATTTTTATATATTGCTAAATTCAAATCGAATCCCTGCATTATTTTTTTCCCTTTTAGTCTTTCAAAACATACATTTTAAGGAATATGTGATCGTCAAACCCATCTAAAGATTTAACTTAACATGGCAATTGACACCGGGAATTAATAGCAATAAATGGCTCCGCAGTAGAAGAATGATTTATAAGGGATACCAGCTTGCACTGAATTACACCTTTGAAATTGGTATCGTTTTGAGTTTGAACACAGTCCTTGACTCTTCTAATGAATATTGAATTATGTATTAAAATACGCTTTTCTTTTCTAGATTATTATTATTGTGAGGGTCTCTATCGGATACATGACATTGATGAGTGGTATCACGTTTATTACTAACAATAAGTCTGTATACTCTTTATTCATCGACGTGAACAGTTAATATTTACCTTTTGGTTATTCATTGATTGATACAAACTTTATTGTCACACTCAACTTGAACCACAGGGTGGAATATTGAAGCACTTGAACATCTGCTATAAAGTGATCTATTAAATGATGTTTGCTATTTGACACGGCTACAAGTTAATCGTGGAAGGACATTTTGAAAACATCGCTTCATCATTTGTCCTCTACTCAGATCAATTTTCACAATGAATTAATGATTCATTACATTATTCCTTAAATTTTTACTTTTTATTTAAAAAAAAATATGAACGAAATATGTGTATTTTATGGTATTCACCTGGGGATTATTAAACTGAAACTAGAAGGTTTGATAATTTGAAAAAAAGATTATTTCGCATTATAGAATTTCGACATCAGTTGAAACTGATGATCGGCTAAAGATAAAGGAACAAGCTGATAAATATGATCAGCAAATATAAGAAGTGCTTTGTTTTTCACCATATGGTATTTACAAACATCTAAAACAATGCAATACGATTCTGCAGTTCAATAAGGTGTATCAGAAACAGCCTTACGGCATTGTGTAACTATCGCTGTTTGAATAAATATAAAATTTAAATGGTCCTCCCCTCCAGATTCTCGAAATAATAATTCTATCTTTGACAATTATATGAGTGTTATTTTATATACAGAACTACACACATAATATTTGGAACCTTAGAAGTATTTGAAATCCTCTTTGAACAATAGGCACCAATTTTTATTTGGAGAGATGTGAAGGGAAGTAACACTTTTTTTAAATAAATAAGAGTGATCTCATGTAAACGAAAATAAACGTTTCCAATTGAATGAAAACTTTTTAATGAAAAAACGCAGTTTCAAAACGAACGTATCATGATCATTTAAGCCATAATAATACCTTTTAATCAAATGAATAAGAAGGTGTTCACACAGAAATGGCCACCAGTGGTTTTTGCTTGATATTTAATTATTTCATCTGCGACTACAGCTGATCAGGTTGAGTTATGAAATGTTTTTACCTTCTGAAGATAATACGTTTGGCATAAACTAATTGTTATTGGAGAATATTTGAAAAATAGATCTTCCAAAAACCATGTTAATGCTCCGCTTAGACATGAGTTATATGCTAATGTGGGCCATTCTTTCTGTTATATGCTATTGAACCATGACGATTCTATTGTTTTGCATCTTGTATCACTAGATTCGTTTAACCATAATTGCAAACGGAAAATTCAGTGCTGTTGTATTGGATAGAGATTGTATACGCTAATTGTATGATCACAAGCATCATAGGTGTCATGAAGCAAGGGGTTAAGATCGAAATAAAACAATGTCCTGATTTTTGGAAGTGTCATTTTTCTGTTAAATCGTGACATGTGACAACCGAGTTGAAGCGTTGAGTCACCGACATCACAATGCGGAAGTACAAACTCCGTTCGGAACACTAATTACCCGTTACAAGATCTCAATAGGTTGACAGATTCATGATAGGAAATCGCTCTGAAAGTGACGTTTGTCAATATCCTTAAACATAACCCCTATAATTGGAAGACATGATTTGTCTCGGAAACTTTGTTTAGGTAATCAGGAAAGAAATGGTCTTATTGATGAAGCATTATTCTTTTGTAGACGTGTATACAAAATCAAATTACGGCACAAATTATGACAGTGATTTTCAGCATTCAGTTTACCTTTTCATTTAAGGTGTACAATAACTGTTTGAAACGGACTGTTTATATTTCACACAAAATTAAGTGGTATCATGTCAACAAAAGTTCATTTGATAATTTAACGAATTCGTTCCAGGCAAAGGCGGTATTTTGAAACCTTTTTCGTTAAATAAAGGTTCATCAATCTTCATCTTTCTTTAATCAAACTCATATGATATTGATGACATGAGTGACACATACATGCACGTCTTTGTGCAAATGTAACTCGTTGCTCTAAATGTTCTACCGGAGTTTGTTGTTTGAACAACAACAGTACACACTATCATCCTTTTTCACACAAATGTGATATGCATTCGTTTAGTAATGACGAATTCAGTTTACATTGATGCTTGATATGTTGGTATGATATAGTGAACTTATCATGTTGAAGCGGCCATGAATTATTTAATTGATGGAAGATATGACCAGAAGCTTCATGTTGGTTGCTGAATGAATATGCAAATGTTGATAATAAGGAAAACGGCAATTTTATTAATGTTTTTGAATACATGAGACTGCGACATTTTATATTGATAAGAGTTTTTACATTATGTAATATATTTATCATGTTAGATTTGTCTGTATGTATACACTTAAAATATTTGTGATTGGATAGCTCTATGTAATGCAAATAGCTTCTGTACAACATCTGTATCATGAGCCTGTGACCCTTTTACGAAATAAATACATACATACATACATACATGCATGCATGCATACATACATACATACTAACATACATACATACATACATACATACATACATACATACATACATACATACATACATATGGTTCATTTTAAGAAATGTCGGCTTATATACTTCAATAAAGAGAAAACCATGTTCATGCACGTTAAATTTTATCACTCAAATAAATCAGATGAAATTGATATATAAGAATTCACAAGTTCACGCTTACCACCCACAACCACTTCCTGTATCAACAGGAAGGTAATCTATGTAAAGATTTAACCTAAAGTCACGTGTCCTATGCGAAATATGGCATAACCTTGATAAGAGTATGTTTTATCTTTACTACTGGGTTTCCTGACGCAGCGTGATGCTTGCCTTGCAATTGGCGAATCTCGTGTTTTGTGTACAAGTATGGCTATAAATCAAATCTTAATGTATTCGTTGATAAAACGCTCTTTCCAAACTGCATGGTATTATCACCTTCGAATTAACTTGTTCTCTGTAGAAACAAATGTGATGAATCTTTGAAACAACGTGATTGATATAAAATGTGGATAAATATGTGACAATCATACAAATGGCATACAGTTCGAGGTCCCCTTATTCTGCGACATGAAAGTCAACTAGTCTTTCTTTCCACATAAGAATATATTTTGAATAGTAAACGCTCACTTTAGCTCATTGATGTTTATATCAATAAAAAATCTAAATCACAGTAATATTGGTTGATTTGAAGGAGGTTTTATATACATCAGAGCCAAAGTGAAATTTCAAAATTATATTTAGAAATCAAAAATCCCTTTACACATATAAATACTTCTTTTGAAGGTCTTAATCTTCTCAATCTGGAAATGTAATCTTTACATCAAATTTAAAAGCGTGTTTGCCTTTAACAAGTGAATAAACCGAAAAGTGCTTTCCTGTAAAATCTTACTTGGATAAACCATTTTTATTATGAAATAAGTTAATTACATGAAGACATCATTGAGGGCAGCATTAGCTGACATATTTTTGTTAAAGACCAATTGGTTCATGTTCAAACTTCAAGAGAACTACATATGATAGTCTATGACTAGTTTATTTTATCATCTACAACCTAAAGCAAAACCTTAAAGGAGTCTGAAAATTGTTAGCAAGGCTTTTGCATCAATTCTAGTGTCTCTGTAGTTCCAGTTCACAGACTTTTTCGTGAAAGATCTTCGATCTTTCTATCTGTCTTCTCAACTGTCGTTACAAGATTAACACAGAATTCTGTGAGTGGTAATGATTTTGTATCACCTGTAAGTTCCCACTCTGATAAGGCATACAATAAATAACCAGACGTATTTCTGAACAAGACGGAGGAGGTACATATAAACATCGTCTAACTGTATTTGAAATATTTTTTGGGTGATTTGAAATGTGCTCGTGTCCTGATAACTAATGAATAAATAAATCATATCATCCTCTATGTGAGATAAACATGTAAGTTGTATTACCTCAATAAATTAACCATGCACTATCTATTATTGTTTAACGAGAGGCTGTTTTCATAACAGCCGTATAGTGAAAGTTATGAAAACTGAGATATCATGCAACTTTTATCCCAATAGAAACAAATCCTTGTTGTCATGTAAGGCCTCTAAAATAGCATGGCAATAGGAACAGCTACATACTGTGTGCTGCAGTGATTTACGTGATACATGAAGTTTAAGGGAAACTGTCATTCGTACACATCAAACGGAATAGGGCATTTGCCGTTTTTCATTCCTCAGCTAAATGATAAACGGAGATTGAACCACTTGCTTGGAACGGCATTAATAATGATATACGAAAATGAGGATGAATGAAAGTGTGGTTTGAAATTTAATTTGAAACATGGAAGCATTGGTACTAGAGATAGATAGAGAATCTCACCCAAGTGTCTTCTGATATCAAATATATCAACACGAGTTGATAAAAGTTACAAATATCCGAGGCTTGCCGAGTGTTGATATATTTGATATCAGAAGACATGAGGGTGAGATTCTATTTATCATCCAAATTCATTTTTCATTACATTTGATTGACAAATGAACATTACTGAACACCCTGCTGCCCTAAGACTCCAAGTGCGGTGATGTCATAGCATTGTGACGTCGTATTGTTTATGACGTCATAGCATTGTGATGTCATTACTTGATGATGTAAAACAACTGTGATGTCATATACTTGACGTCAGAGGGGCATTGTTCAAAATCTACTGCCAAAAAGATATCTCCTAGGAGATATCGCTTGATCTTCCACAAGCGATATCTCCTGTGGAACAGAGTTTTGGATGATAAAGATAATCAATAGAAAGAAACTTGTTCTTGATCATGCTATTGTTCTTGTTTTTGTTCATTTTATTGTATCGTAGAAGCCCTTATAGCAAATCTCATTTCATTAAAGCAGAACTTAGATAAGGCGTTTAAGTAATCCAGTGTTGTCTAGTGTTTAAACAAGCCATTGGAAATAGTCAAGTATTTCAATGTAGTGACGGCGTTGACGTTGAAGTTGACAAAATATCAAATGTTTGAGTAGGAAATAGATATTTATTTATACTATATTTGATTTTCAACCAATTTTTACTTCATTATTTTACTGAAAACTTGATATTAGCAATGCTCAAGTTATGAAATCTAAGAATTCCTTATTTAGATGATGACAAAATGTTAGATGTGCGAAAATTCATCAACATGTTGTTCGGGACACCTAAAACCTAAAGGTAATCATTTAATGTCATCACAAGAACAATTGTAATATAATATATTCATACAAATACAACGGAATCCTCATAATTTATTCACAGCGTCTTAAACTATGTCCTATAAACGAGCATATGTGTTTTGATATGCAGCCAACTGCTAATACATCGAGTAAATTTATCCAGAATTTTAAATTGTGTCTTGTAAACCGGTTTTTCGGCATGCTTTCTAAGACCTTTTAAAACGTTATCATATTTATTCATACACTTGTCAAATAATAGTGACAAAGTGCACATTGTCATTCATTTGATACTCACAAATGTTTGATTCATTGCATAAATATTTCTAATAATGAAATATTGGTCATGTGTCTGAACGTTCTACATGCTTAATACAGATCAAACTTAATTTGCATTCGTGGCTGGCAGTGGTTGTTAAACCTGATGTTTCAAATAAGTCAACCCTTCTATTCATATCATATTAAACACTCTAATAATAAAATAGTGATTATAAAGGCTACGAAAGTTCACGCAGAGTAGAAAACAAGTTCTATGGATTTACAACTTCTTTATTGCAGGATTGCGACGTTTCTGTGTAGATACTAAAACCGTTATCAAGTAAGTGGTGACAAAAATAAGTTGTAACTCAATAAAACTAGTTATAAATGCCTCTCTCTAAAAGTGTTTCACGCCCATTGTAAAACCTATTTGTGTTAAACGATTCTAGGACGTGAGCATTGAATACAAAAGAGTAGTGTTTACGATTACGTCATTGATCTAAACGAAATTACAGGAAAAGACACAGAATGACAAGAACCCAAGGTTAGTGTAACGTGTTTGACATCTGTCAAAATATTTTTCAAAGATTTGTTAAGGTTATAGAGGCTGGTATCTGCAACAGGATCAGCGGAAACATGCCTGCCAGTTTAGCTAATAGCTTTGACAGATAATTTAACACAAGGTTTCTACTTAGAGCAAAATGAACTTTGGCTTTTCATTGATGATCAAATGTTAACTTTATTCTCCTTCGAATCTTCGAATATAATAGCAATATTGTCCTAACAAGCTTAGATCATGCTACTATAACATTTCGCTTAATAGTTTGTTGTCAATTGCATTTACAACAGTGGCATTTGCGTAAATGATTTATGTTATTATGATATTTAATGATTTTAAGATGGTGAATGTTATAATCATAAAAAGGTTTGCCTCTTCTTCAGCAATGTGGTATATGTGTAGGTTCGATGACATAGCTTCTAGGTTTTCCTCATATCTAGAAAAATGTAAGTTTAGAAATTGCCATTACCGTTCTACCGAATTTTTGTTTTGAGTTGAATAATTTAAAGGATGATATTTTAGAATTGAGTGCTTCTTTGAGGTTTTTTTCCTTTTCAGAAACCCTGTAATCATTTTCCAAACTGAAGAAACAAACTTTAAAGCAAAATATTACACATGTATGTTTGAAAGGGACGAGTAGATATTTACTATGTAAATTATAAGACAAATAAAAATTCCTTTAAATATTTTGAAATTATTTTACTAACACCCAGTTCATTTAATATAAGTAGGTTAATAGTTATGCAAGTCTGTAGGTATGTTTCTAGCTAATAACAGCTGAAGTTCAAGACATCAGTGATGCTTAATCGACCTTTCGTCAGGATTTCGAGTCTGGATTAGTCAATTCAATCTAGCCAAAACAGGTAAGTCAAGGTAAGTCTTTTATGTAAGATTTCAACACGTATTCAATGCTAAATATATGGAAATGAAAAAAAATGACAGGAAGCTCGCTTTTGTTGTTTGATGTTTTCTTTGAATTTATTTCTTTCAATATTTTCAGACTTATCTTCATATTGTTAAGTAATCGACCTTTGTGTCGGTTTTTAATCATCAGCGTGTCTTAGATTGATCCCGTCTCCGGCATGTTTTCTGACACAATACTAGAGACATTTTCAATTTCATGTTGATCAGGAACATCTCACTCATGTTATTACAACGACCTTTTTTCGTATATATACCTTTCCTTCCTGCCTTAAGGCTTATGCACCGATTCACACAGATAATACATCTCTGGCTGTCTATACGTCTATGTAAAACGAGTATGAAATCTTCGAATTCGAAATGTTGTGCAATTTCTATTTTTAAAGAAAATCAATGAGAGAGTTTGGTTGCCTCTAGGACATTGCACTGATTCAAACTGTTATTCCTAACTCTGATTACCCTCTTACACAAGCGGAAAAGGTATTAAAGTTTCAATAACGATCATGATATTTACAATTTCTTCTAAAAATTTCATTTGAGTGGTTTATGGAAATTGCTTTACACCCAGTCAATCGTTGCTTAGATTTTCAATTTTAATTCAGTGGCCTATGTACATAATTTTAACCTTCATGAAATCGCACGTCAGAAACTCATAAATTCGGATGGGAAATGAAGCTAAACTGATTTAAGTCAATCATGGTCTCATTGCATAAAGAATACTATTAAAGTATAATGATGCAATATTGGATAATTCATTTGATTTGTACAATCATTAACGTTAGTTTGCTACATGAATACCTTTTTCGTGATATGTTTATCCATTAGGGTCTTTATGTGATGAAATTGCGTTCGTTGCTCATCTCTGACCATGTTGAACACCATTAAATATTGTTTAAAACTGATAATGGGGATTATATCCATTCAAAATAATATCATATTTATCTAAAAATACCTAACTTATGACAGTTATTAGTTTTAAATGGAACGTTATTAACACTCCTGCAGGTAAGTTGTGAAGCCAAAATCACACGTTTTATTGAAATGAAAACTAATTATTCTAAAACACATCTTTTCAAACACTGTCAAATGAAATGTTATATTTCATCACTCTAAGAGGGAGATGTGTTGTTACATATACTCTCATATCGGTATGCTCCATTCGTATTTGTTATCCTTTTAAACGAACAACGGATGGCAAAGCTTCAATTTGGATGTAAGAATATTCATTTATGAAGTTTTGAAATTGATAAGATATAGATATCAAGTTAAAGCAAGATGTTATACACTATTGCACATCTTTAACCTTTGAATGTTCAAGCATCATTGATGCAGGTCGTCAGATACGAGTAAGAACAGTTTTCAGGTCTTGCAAAGGAAATTCCAATCCAATTTCAAAGGCTTCTTAAAACACATAAATACTTCTAATTCTGTTTCAAAATTTTGAGATTCATATTGGCTTCTTGAGACATAATGTAACTATTTTCTAATCGTATTTGACACTAAAACTTACACAAATGCATGTACTTTAAACTACCAAGCATCTGTATAACTGACGTGTATGTCCCTCAATTGATATGTCGCATCAACTGTATGATATCATGATAAATACAAACAAAGAGAAGTCACATAGAGGAATTAAACCCTGATTGAAAAGAAATTTAAAAAAACACTTGTCATTAAAAAATTACCAATTGTGATTTCTCAATTGGAAGATATATTATTTTGTTATAACAAGACAATGGTATGAGACCTATTTAGTTAAGCTGGGCAATTTATTGTCAAAGAGCAAATATATTTTGAGACTGAAAGGCGTTGTCATACTGCTGAAAATAAAAGAGAGATACAGCATCATAATATAAGTATGGAAACAATATGTTTGTTAGCGCGGAAATATTACATTAGGAATACCATTTGTATGAGTTCAAATAAGCTTTTGAAATTTCCCCATTTATGACCATAAGGTTCACATTTTTTTGGTAATAATTTGTATGTTTTGTAAAAGACACAGGTTTCAATGTAATAAAGACAACTTGTATCTAATACAATTTTTAGTTGAGTTAGACAAACAGAGGATATAATATTATTAGCATATCTTTAATACATCATCCAATCCTTTATAAGTAAGACGTGTATACATGATGTCTATGGTGTTATTTTATCTTGTAATATGTTGCAATTTATATCAATTCGCTTATTAAAAGGAATTATCAATTGTAGTTTATTAAGGGTTAATTTTATACGAACTTAACTCTTCGATCCTAAAACATATTTCGCCTATCACAGTTTACCATCTCCTCTGCATATTTCTCCCTCCTTGTTAGATCATAGGTTTCTTTATTCTCTTACTTTATTTTCTTTCAAAGCTCTTAGCTATGAAATAAAAGAATGCTTGTATGAAGTCGATAAGAAGTGGTTTATGACTTCGCTCATTTATTCATCGTAACACTGAGTCTCTGTAAAAACTCGCTCGTCATATTTCTTCATGTGTTAGTATTTATTATGATGCGGGCCAAGAATGCTTCTCTAGAAAGATATAAGACTTAAGGTCTTCTCAGTTCAAACTGTCTGCCCTCTGATGCCATTGGCAACCTTTACATCACTTTGCTGAGCTCTACAAGACCAAAGGTTGCAATAGGAATAAGACTGAATGTTCTCGATAGTAGATAAGAATGCATTCTCATCACGTCCCAGCACTCTTGTAGATGCCATGCAGCTGCTTATGATAAAATGCTGTCTGTATAAAATGTTTAGATCAACGCGGGTACATTTGGATATATCGGGAATATTTTTATAGAAACATAAAACATAATAACAGCAATGTATGTAGTAAAAAAGCATGTACTCTCTCGGTCTCTGTCAGATGTTCACAAAGGTTCTTGGCAATGTAATATTACCATTGGGAAGACGTGAACGTAGACATTTGGCAGGTGTTTGTATTCCTTTTCTAGCTTGTTAAATACTGAGGGTAAAAATAGCTGTGTTTTGGTGTACCAATACATTTGTACCTGCCACAGCAAAATGACCTTGCTTTTGAATCATTTAATTTACCTTGCCACCCACATATTTTTATACACAGTCTCATATAAATATGTACAAATTATGTTGATACCATGCCATGATTTGATGGCCCGTGTAAGGTGTAAGGGTGCGCGGTATTATCGGTATATCGGTATATTGCAATACATGAACAACACGATACGTACCGGTACACTCTTCTGAAAACATCCAATATATCGGAAGTCATAAAATTTGCAATTTCCATGTAAAATTGCAGAGAAACGTGACAAGAAAAAATGTGATTTTACCGAAAGTTGTAAACAATGTGTGAACTCGCCATGTGACAATAGCACAGACATGTTAAAAGTCCGAAACCAATCACTGAGTTATCTTACTTTACAAAACGATGGCCAGTGGAGCATTGATCACTGATATAATTACTGCTATTTATTCAAGAGAGCATGCAAAAATGAAATATGATAAGGACCATTATATTGGAATACGTATTGCAATACGCTTTTCTGTATCGCAATATATTGCAATACGTAAATGAGGAGCGATACCATCCTTAGTAAAGTGTGACTTATTTTCAAGTACATTGTAATGTAAATTGTCTTGTTTGATCTATAGAGCGCATTATTACGTAGGAATGCACATGTACCTGTTACTAGTTGTTTGGAAAAATATATGTATTAAAATTGATTCTCCCTTATTTATGTGTCATTCGTCAAATACAAAGTGATTTACCCGTTCAATTATCATGTGCGTAAAGAGATAAACGCCATATAATGTACAGAAGAGAACGGTGTAACCTTTCATTTGTCATGTTCATAGCTAGATAATAGTAAGGTCTCGGAAGAGAGTTGTTTTTATCAGGTTTGATCTGTGGTAATCTTTGAAAGTATTTGCAAACAGCTCTGACCTCTTGAGCTATTTTGCTTCTTCCCATGCCATTATACTATTTCAAAACTGTTCTCTTAACTAAATTGAACATCCTCCAATTTACCTACGTACATTCTCATATCCCCAAAACCGATTTTTATACAGGAGATTGGTATACTTTTAAGAGTTATTGGTGAGATGTTATCTGGAAAATAGTCTCTCCCAATATTATATTTATCGCGAGTATCAAATTGTTGTATCGTTGTTTAACAGTTTTAAAATCAGAAAGAAATAGCTAAAATCCTTCTCAAGCTCAATTAACATCCTTAAACGCCTTAAACAGTGGGATTCAACGAGGTTTTAAATCATCAAACTTAAGTTTCACATATTTGAAATATAATGATCTGAGAGCACATCTAGTCCTGTCTACGAGTTGCTGGCTTAAAATTACTATTTTAACAAAAGAGATGTGTACTATGCATTAACGGTCACTGGTTAATAGCTCTTGAAATATTTTGGTTCCCTTAAAGGTCTATGACAATTTGCAGGAACTGTTTTTGTCAGGTACTCAGTTTTGGTGATGGATTTGACGAAAGTTCTAGCCTATGAGTTGATTGTCTCATTCCAAAACTTGCTCAAATTGTCTTGATTCTTAGTTTGTAATTAGATGAGAGTAAGGAAATCTCTTACAGATTCCTTTCCTGTTAAACCTTGAATAAATAACTAACATGATGAGTTAGATAATCATTTCATAACCTTTCCAGTTGCACTAACTACATAAATCAACCCTGTTAAATATGTCATTGTACAACGGTTGAATGTTTAGATAACGACAACTACTTAGCTGTGTGAATTACTGAAAGAAAACTGTTATTCTTATGTTTCAAAATGATACGGTGTTTCCTCTGTATCCACTTTTTATTCTAATCAAAGTAAAGTAAATGAGAAAACGTTCGCTTGTACAGATGTTGAAAATAATTTTCTCACAAATAGATTTTTAATTTGTAAATAGATTTTGACAAACCATTGAAAATTTCAAGTTAAAAAGTATTAGCTTACTATGTTTCAATATTCAGACAGACCCAGCCACAGTGTTAATAGTTTTTATAGGTAGGTCTTGATGTACATGGTATAGCAATAGACATATGTAGGTGAGGAGAAGAATGTCGTTTGGCAGAGTAATCTCCCCTTCTGTAATCATCCCCAGAGATATTCGAAGTCTTTTGTAATGTTTGCCCATTATCTGTTCAGCTAATTCTGCCATCACAACATCTGCTACCTAATCCCTTTGCTTTATAAAATCAAAAGTACATCAGAGGAATCATTTTATTTTACAAGTGAAAATAATTCTATCAATCAAGTATTATGAAACACCTTATGTCATATCGCTAGTAACAACCGTTATGAATTATGCATACAAAAGTATAAAATACGTATATGAGATTTACCTCTCCGTCACTGTTGTTTTATTAACCTAATTAAGATACACTGTTTCACAGCATAGGTTCATCATTACCTTGTTTAATTGTAGGTAAAATATTGATGACGATCAAAATGCATTTTTAGGTATTTTATTTGATCAACCTCATACAATGATACCAGGCAATATTTTAAACAAAGTCAAAAACAAATTAACACTGACAGACTGGGATTGAATTTAAAGATTTTAATGAAAGATATTGTCCACCTATTGTTCAATCTTTTACCTTCATATATACAGAAATTCATAAAACACAGAATATTTCGGACACGTGAATGGATAATGTTTCAAAGTTCAGAATAGACTTTACTAAGCCTCTGGCGACACAATGTAACTATTTTTAAATCGTATTTAACACTCAGCTAAGACTATCATCCATTTGTTTAGGTGGCGTTTTTTCTTCCCCTGGGTTTATAGGTAGTATCAAAGGCTTTATATCTTAATATATACAAATAAAAACGATTCCATACAAGAAATGTTACTGTTATTGAACTGAAATTCAGAAAACGGAAAACATGTCACAAACAATTCCCATACGGTGATTTCTCAATCGGAAGAGTTATTATTTGTGAGAGCTAGACTGTGATATTGCCATGTAACGAGACCCATTTAGTTAGGACGTGCACATTATTGTCAAATAACACGTATATTGTGAGACTTTGATAAGGAAAATCGTTATCGTTGTATAAGACAAAATTCCTGCTATAAATATAAGAGAGTAACAATATCATAGTTATATTTTTATATAATATTTTAGGCAATTTGAGCAAGTACAATTAATTGTTTTCTAATAAAAAATGTGAAAGCATGAGCTATACTATTGTTCTTCAGACAATAACAAGATTTTCGTTGATTGGTTTAACACTACTGCCTGAATGAACAGTTGATTTAATTAGTGAAGGTTGTGATCAAATTACTGGTCTAGACACCTCAGAAATGGAAATGAAGTGTTGTAGATCATTTAATTTGAAATCGACTGGCAAATACGTGTTCTAAATTTGAAACTCATAAAAAAGTGCAAACTTGTATATCCTTTCATGAAAAAAACGTGCTTCAAGGAAAGGATGATTATGGTCTCTCAACTAGATTCAAAAGTATCGTCTTTAAACTTGCCACTATCACTTATTGTTAGGGTTTTATTAAATGGATGGTTAGGCGGCTACTGCTGATCAGGTTAAATTTAACGTCAGTTGATGAAATATATTAAACCAATACTCTAATGTAGACAACATGGAATATTTTGTGTCTTCAGTGTAATTGGGAGAACGTTCTACGGCAGGGAAAAAGCTAAGGAATTAGGGCAGGTATCCAAATTCAGGTACCCAATTTACAGCTGCCTTGCCTTGCTCAAGGACACAACAAAATGTAAAGCCAAGGTTACAAACTTTTTGCTATTTCCACCTGGATTCGAATCCTGGCAGTTGACGTTAAAAGCCAACATTCTAATCACTACACCACTTGTATTAAATATTGTAATTTCAAGTTATATATGGATGTTATGGTTTGAAATGACAACTTATCGACTAGAGGCATATGGTCATCAAAAACTCTCCAACCTATAAATCCGATAACCCAGAAAAAGCTAATATTGGATATATTAGTCTAAAGCCAGGAAGGGGTCAAAATATCCTTAATATGTTGCTATGTCCCTTGATAAGATAGATATGTTTGCACAATATAAGCAAAAGAATTTAATTATCAATATTCGTGTTAAATTTGAACGAACTCAACCTTTATTTATAATAACATTTCATCAAAAAAAGGGATATTTCTCACTCCTCAAAATATCATAGGCTCTTTGAGCCACACATTCTTTCAAAGCACTTAACTGTTTATAAGTAATCACAATGCATTCAAAATATGTTTATATCACGCCCAAAAGAAGCTGTGTATAATTCTGCCCCTTCAATGATATTACGCAATGTTTCTCAGTACAAACTTTCTCGGCATATTTTTTTCATTTGCTAGTATTTATTATGATGTTGGCCCAGATTTTTTTCTATAAAGATATAGGGTTATTAAGATCCTTTCAGTTAATACCACCCTGCAACTTTTATATCGCAGATAGCTTCCTTCTGTACTTTACAAGACCAAAGGTTCAATATTATTGAATGTAACAGGATAGAACAATTCAAACTCGACAAGCCCTTTAACTCACATTTTTTTTCATGCAGCTGTTGAGAATGAAAATAGAGATCTGTATGGACTGTTGCGATCACCGAGGGTATTAGTATTTATCGGGAATATTTTGATAAAAATCTTAAACATAATACATGCCATTAATATAAAACGAAATTGCATCATCTCCCCTTTGTCTTCTTCAGACGTTTACAAAGGGTCCTGGCGGTGTGATTTTACCTTTTGGAATACATGAAAGTAGACATTTGGCAGGTGTATTAATTTGTTTTGGTCAGTGTATACTAAAGTGAAAATATCCCGCATTCACTTTGAAGATATTCCTATATTCGTATGACAGGAGGTTATCACACATTCACTTTGAAGAGATTCATTGAAATTAATTGTTCATTTCGTCATCTATGCCCAAGGACCAAGGACACAAATTCCGACATAATCAATATCATATCATAATCAATTCGTTAAGAAAAATCAGTGTAATATAAAATGTTATATACACTGCGTACAGGAAGGTTCACAGCTGCATATAAAAATTGTGTTCACTTACTACTGTATCTTAGTGCAAATAAATTGCAACTTGGGTTTGGTTTGAACGTCAATAAAATAACTTCATCAGAACCGAAAAAGCATATTTCATTGTCAATGTGGAAAGTAGTCATTATTTAACGTATTGTGAGATCGTCTAGTTGGCATGATGAAATATACAGAAGGGGTCGTATTTTCGAATTTCCTATTTCCTTAAATGTCGATTAAAATATTCCATTTCCATTCTCTGAGACAAAAGTCAGCAAAATCATATTGCCATATTTCCAGCGAACAAACATGACTTAAGTTTAAATGTGTTGAACACTTATAAAGGATTTTGTGAAGAAAAATAAAAACTACTGTTTTCGAAATTTTGACACCTGGTCACTTCAGTTAACTGCCAAAAACTGTTACGGTTAACTATATACGATGGCATACTATTGCGATAAGGTGCAATGAATTTCCTTTTTGTATTGAAATTTCAAAACTATTCCTTTCCTTTTCGAATGCTACGATGCCACAAAGATATGCACTAGTATATGCAGGTATGTGAACAAACTTTTGGTATGCAGCTGTATATGCTTCATTAAGTCTTCACGAAAATAACTAAGGAAAATAAATTTGAAAAAATACACCATCTAAGGTTTGTCACCCACATCTACTTACCGTGTCAACAAAAAGATTTTCCCTGTAGAAATACAACACAAAGTTACATGTCCTATTGCGTGCTATGGCATAACATTGTAGAGATTTTTACTTAATAATGTCAATGAGTTCTTTGACGTCTTTCAAAAGAAGGAGTCGTCTGTGTTGTGTACAGACTTTGTGGTTTTGTTTCATATCTTAATGTTTTCCCAGACGAAACGATCTTTCCATTCTGCATGTTATTTTCACACTTTTTTCACTAAGGATGTGATACTAGAAGCATTATTAAAGAAGAGAGCATATAGTTGATATTCCGTAATGTTCTGAATTGATAGAGTAATATTGTATAAGTGATGATAATAGCATGCACCTATAAATAAAGATAACTTTTTTAATCTTCTTGTCATATTTAGGTTATTTAAGCATAGTGAGCAAATGGCAATAATAACTGTAATTGATGTGTATCAAGAACGTAAATAAAGCCTCTGGTTGCAATTTTCAAACATTTATAGGGACAAAGGCACACCTTTTCCAAGTGTTAGGAACTGTTATTATATCAATTGTAAATCCAGGTTTACAATATAGATTGCTGTTGTTGTAAATAGTTAGCTCAATTGAGTTGTTTTTACAACTTAAATGTCAATTCAATGAAAGTCTACAATGCAAATACTGTAACCTGTATTTCCGTTTCAGTCGCCGAATAAATTGCGGTGTGACTTTTCAATTGTCACTATCACGACCAGATGAATGACGTGGTAATTGGCAGAGAGATGTGATTATCAGGTTTGATCTGAAGTAAACTTTGAAAGTATTTACAAACAGTTCTGACCTTGCGTGACATTTTGCTTTTTCCCATGGTATTATATCCGTTCAAAGCTGTTGTCCTTATTAATTTGAACATCCTCCTCTTCTATGTGACCTCTCTGTTCGCAATTGCAACTTGAGTTCAGTTATTTTACTGTTGAACCCCACTTTAAAATCTAACACAGTGTTGTTATACTTTGAACAGTGAATAGTAAATGATAGTGAATAGGATGTCCCTTCCAATTGTGCCAGTGAAATTAAGAATTCATAGTATACATTCTCGATACAATCTGATACCATTATGAAAGAACACTTAATGACAAATGTAAAAAAAAAGGTTTTGAGTTGTGATTATTATTATTGTAATATTTTTAATCATTATGCTCTTGGAACGTTGTTTCTCGTAATTAGTGAAACCTTTATTGATTTCAAACCTTTTTTTTATAATTTCTTGCCCATGTGATTACAAGCACTTTGCAAGAAGACTAACGTACAATAAAATCTGTATTTGTTCTATCATTTCAAATGGCAGCATTCTTATTTGTTTATGTATTTGTATTTAAACCTGACTTTAGCGAATTTGAAGAATATTTGGTTTTATCAATATTGCCACCTATGCGTATGTAATAGACGGCCACTGTCGAGGGTCACATCATCACACAACTGAACAGCTTATTTTCTGAAACGGCTTTAGATGTTAGAATACAACGGTGGCTAGAATGTCATGTTGATCAGGAAGAACAGAGATATCTTCTTTCAGGAAAAAGAGAGAATGGTCCCATTTCTTATTGCCCAAGAAATTATACACCGATTCTCCCCACAATTCCCTGGAGGACATACTAAGTCGCTATATGTACACTGGAGATACTATCAAAGACAATTGTTCAACAAAAAATGCACAGGTTCACACTGTGTATTTCTCTCTGAGTAGCTATTTCGCCATGGTTGCCTCTTATCTTCATCTTCAATTTCTAGCATAACTCTCAGCTTGATGCTAGGATAACCTTACGTCACTATGGTAACCTTAGTGCAATGTTACAGAGTGGCACCAAGCAATATTTAAGTGAATATATACATTGAGAAGGCATATGAAAGAATATTACTGTTAATGATCAAGAGTAAATCCAGTCAGTCAAGAACAATTCATACATATTGATTTTTCGATTTGTAGATATACTATTTCCTCTACATCAGACAGGGAAATTGACATGTAACGAGTCCCATATATTTAGTTTGTCCTCTTTATTGTCCCGTATCACGTATGATTTAAGATCTTGATGAGTACAATCGTCATTGAATGAGACAGAAACTGAAATGATACTGAAAATACCTGACTTTCATTTTGAAAGGGAAAGTTTATTTCAAAGCTGAATGATGAGAATAGCAACGCAACCTTTGAACATTTCCTTTTTCTTTTTTTCTTTTTGAACTTGATTTTTATTTTAAAACAATTAAAATTAATCCCCAAATTTAACTTCAGCTATTGGATAAATGGTGAGGGGTGCATAGTTTGAATAAAGTAATTCATGTTTATAATTCATCCCGTAAAAATATTCAAGCTGTATATATCTTCAGTGTATTGCTCGGCTGTTTCAATGTAATTTCGAATGTAACTTTGCATTAAATAATGTACAGTTCTCGGATATACTGCTCAGAATTGTTATTACGGGGACAAAAGTATTGGAATAAATAATATTCATACGTTGCCGATAGAAAAATGGCATTGTCTTGTAAAACTCGTGATTAATTTGTTCTTCTTATATAAGTTTTCCCACGGATTGAACAGTTGCATGACTTATCATTTTCTTTCAAATTCACTATAAGTTTCTCAACTTGTTGAGCTGTGTTCTGTGAATATAAAACTTTTCGGCGCTAGAGTGTGAACATAAATGAATGCAAATATCTTAACGACACTCAGAAAAACGCTTATTTATAGCTTCAATAATTGTAACTCTCGGTGCAAACTGAACTTTACATATTTTTTCATTTACTAGTATTTATTATGATGTGAGCCAAGAATGTCGTTCCTCATTTCAAGATGTATTTTTTCTGGTGCCACTCAGTAAACCTAACATCATCTTATAATTACTAGCTGTTCTCTGTGAGACCAAAGGTACAAAGGTTGTAGGAATGTGTATTGAATGTCCCAGCACCGGACATAAGAATGTAGTCTCATTGTATTTTCATGCAGCTGGTTTTGATGAACATACAGTTTATCGAGATTGCCCAGGTCAACGCAGGTATATTGGATTCACCGGGACTATTTTTATAGAAAGATTAAACATAATACCAGACATTATATAGAAAAGGGAAATAGCATGTATTCCCTTCTGACGATACGCTATTTTCATGCAGCTGGTTTTGATAAAATATACAGTCTACCGAGATTGCCTAGATCAACACAGGTATACAGGGATTTATCGAGGCTATTTTTATAGAAACATTAAACATGATACCAGACAACGTACTTTAAAAAAGTAATCCCTTTGGTCTTCAACAGACGTTATTGAAAATTCTCAACAAAATACAGAAAGGTTATTGGCAGTGTAATTTTGCCACCGGGAGAACATTAATGTAGACATTGGGCAGGTGTTATCTTCAGAACGATTTTGCTAATTCTCTACCGAAGCCGAAAGAAGCTGTGTTAATCTAAATAATTCAATATACATGCCTCGAATGCACAGTACATTTAAGGAATAAAATAATGTCTCCTCATTTCTTTTTTAAAAATTATTTATTAGGTTATAAGTTTACACACGATCTACATTTAATTATTAAAAAGAACTCTTCACTGCGTAGAAACAAAAATAATGCATTTGAAGAAGACAAACTCATAATAAAAGTTTTAAAAAGGTTTGACAATTATGTATAAAAAAAGAAGATCGAACGAGATCCTATGAGAGTGTATAAGAACAAATTTAATGTTTGCTTTCGATATTTATTCACGAAAATATACAGTTCATTCATGGATTCGCCAAAAAGCTCCAATGTGCCTTTTTTAGCCACTCCAAAGCATTTACATCTTATACATGAAAGACAAGATAGATAAGTATCAACATGTTGACATGGTCCCTTTAAGGTGCATATTTGTTACAGCAAATTGTCGGATTTATGAAATCTGCGATTCTTTCTTTTAGGTGTATTTCTTACTGCCACTAAACGTTTTCAGAGTTATGACCATACAACAGTCTAGATGAGATTGTCGGAAGCTTCTAAAGCCAGGAACACTTTTGTTTTTACCTTAATACAGTTATCTTACCATTGTGACTCAGTTAAAATGAAATTGCGATAGTTTCTATGTAAAAATGAACTTATATAAAGTGATAAACTATGTAATTTACCTTTCATCAACAAATAATATAACGTGTTCTGTTATGTAAAATTGATACTGATAACCTTAAAAACTTGGAAAACGTTCCTTGACTACGCGATTATGAGATCCTTTTTAAAAATTTATTAACTAAAAATTTTGTATCCCTTTACAGTCATGTCACGATATGTTTGGCTCTTAAATATCAAACCCAACTTCTGGTAGCACGAGAAATACATTTTAAGGATTATATATATACTAAGTACTTTGAGGAGACAATTGGTACAGGAAACTGTGTGCCATCATGAATTGCGATTTTGGTCATGTGTTCTCAGAGCAGTCAACCTGTTTCAGCATTTGAAGCAACATATTATCTACCAACATCTTGATAGGCTACATTGTTGATAATCAAGTATGTGAGCGAATTTTGAAAATGCGTTTGGAAAATGCAAATGGGAATCTAATGACTCATTTAAGTTATCTCAGAATAGAAACTTAAAATAAGTTTTGTGTAGAACATGATTCGTGGTGAAAATAAATTAAATATTTCTCCCGGAATAATTTGGGGTTTGCCAAAAATTCAAACCAAAACATATTTATGGGTGTCTTAATTATTCAATTTAAGAGAGAAATTTCTGTTTAAAAGCAAATGCAATCCAGTGGTTAACTTGGATAAAAATCAATGGTTGTTGAGTTGTGGTGAGGTGAATTGATTTGAAGTTTAACGCCGCTTTTAAGAGTATCTCACTTTTATCAAGTCTGCTAGTTTCATTGCAATGAGAGTGCCTGCAACACCATTGTGGCTGCGCATTGTGGTGAAACCTGTGAACAGTGCTGAAATTCAGTGTAGCATTGCACCAGATCCTTACTGCATGCAGAACAGTTCTGTACTGCAAACTAAATTGTGGAACCCTCTGGCAGGATTCTAGCCCTGTACCTCTCTCGATCCGGAGCTGAACACGCTAAACACTGCAGTATCCGGTCCCTTCTCATTTAAGCTCCAAAGATTATAGAATAATTATAATATGGTTCGTTAATGTATTGGGTCTAAACCTAACCTTAGATATTTGAAGACTGCAATGAAATCTACAGTCAGTTGACATTCCTGAAGTTCAAGGAGTTGAAGTCGCGGTGCGTATCACTTGAGTTTATGTCCCTGACACGTGCGAGTGTGAGCCGTAACCCCCATCATTGCTGATGTAGTCCAGGTTGGCACGCTTCTTGGGGTGGATTCACTCTTTAGCGCACCTGTGTCAAAATACCTGTTTGGCTTGAAATAATTTCATCTTTATCTCTGTGTGTGTGTGAGGGGGGGGGGGGGGGGGGGGGGGTATATATATATATATATATATGAGATTATCTTGTGGGATTTCTAAATTAAATTTAGATCCATGCTTATTATTATACTGAATAAGTTTGAAAAATAAAAAATTACACAAATTTCAGAATTTGTCCATTATTCTAAAGGCTTAATTGTAATTTTAAACCCTTCAACAATTTCTTCCAGGTTTTTAACACATCAATAAATCAATGTAATTGAAAAGTTCGAAGATATTGTTTAAAGTCATTGATTCGAAAATCCCCTCTTATGACAGCACAATCCCAAACTTGATCATTGAGGTTCCTTAGGTTGTACAAAACTTATTTTACATCGTATACTTATAAATACAGTTAAAGGCATTTTTTATCTTTTCATTCAATCATGTTGTATCTTTAAAAAAAACCTGATTGACTTACATCAAATCTACATTTTAAAGAAAAGGTTGTCAATTTAAAATCTGATTTTATTTTAGATACATGACTTTTAGATCGTGAAAAAGTATACCATTGTTTTTCCCACTTCTTCATGACATGAGGTCAAATCGAGACAAGAATGTCAGGAAACTGGATCACTTTCATAGGATGTTGACGACCTCAAGTGAATAAACCACAAGCTATTAGGAACCTTAACTGTTTCCATTGGCAATATCCTACTGTAGAATGTCAAACTCCTCACTTGCCTATGCACCTCCTGTTGGTAACACTGTTCCTGCCACCATCCAATCGGTCTGGAGTATTTCAACAATAGACCACCGGGATGATGAAGAAAAATCTCAAGGGAATCTGCTGCTTCGAAAGGTCATAGTCAACGTACAGAGAAGTCCTGCTTTTAGACTGTGTATTAAATAAAAGCCTGTTATATAGTCTAGGTTAACATTCAGCAAGTCTAGATTGACTGCATACACAGAAGAGCCCGAAGAAAAGAATATGAAGGAACAGTAAATTATTAAAATATTTCAAAGGGTAAATTTTAGTCTACGTTCAGAGAAGTGTGGTCAGAATTTCAATTTGTTTGCTACTGATGAGTTCGCCTGCTATATCCGATTCCATGTCGATTATGATACTCCTGTTGCCATTTTACAATGAAAATGTTATTCAGTTGAAATAGAACATTAAATTTTATAAATGTATATTCTATGTTTTCAGGTTTACGTTCATCATACACAATCGGGGAGTTCGTCATTTTCTTGACCATCAGATATAACTTAAATCTAAATACTTTATTAATTGTTACTGAATAGATCAAATTTAATAATCTTAGAATTGCTAAACATTTATCTGAGATTCATTGTTATTATGAAGTCATTTATGCCATCTGATTTTAGACTATCCTCAAAGGTTATTTCAATCTTATCAAATATGAATAATATCATTTTACTTTTATACATCAATAACTAACTAAAGAACTTCATAGAGACTAAATGTCTTCTTCGTGTTATTTTTCAATATTAACATATAGTAACATTTTTGAAAAATTTTTGTATTACAATAAGTAGTCAATGTCATATATAAAAGACACATGAGGGCATCATTGGTCATTTTAACAGATCTCTGACCTGTTTGGACTTAATGATGTTACCAGCTTACCATATACCGTCTGGATTAACTGAGTGAAGTTAATGGCAAAAGGACTTTTACTATTAGTAATTCAATAAAGCAAATTGTGTTATGATGATATACATATGATAATACTCAGGAAATTGGCGTTGTCGTAGTGACAGCAGACCTGGACGACTAATTGCATAATTGCAATTATGATTTAATAAAAGTTCTTTGAAAATTAAATTTTAAAAATGAAACGCATTAGATACATTTGAGATAATATCCTTTGACAGCAAAGGTAACAGTTGTTAGGAGGGAAGTTATTCCCCAAAAGTAAGTAACTAATCGATCCGAGATAGTTATAAAGAAACGTAAAGCAACATTTAGAATTCTTGAATGCAATAAATTAGAAGTTTTCGTCTGTCGCTGTGTAAGTGGTGAAATATGCTCAAACTATTACCAAGTCGAAAAAGTTCCTCACCTACACAACATATCTGGATAAAGAGAAAGCTATAGCTCAGATCGCTTGAGTAATAAATGCGAGATTAACAGATAAATCCACGGACATGACATCCCCTCAGTATATAACTCAAACGCTAATGGGATTCATTGACAGGATTAAACAAGCAAGCTTAAATGTGAAATGATCATTTAAAATACCACCAACACTTCAATATAAGTTACAGTTTTCACAGTTTTCCCATTTAATACTATATTTGAATGCCACTTATTAGACGTTGAAATTATTCATATTCACACGCCTCTTCGTGTATTAGTTTATGAACATATTACAAAATAGGTGGAAATTTGACGGGTAAAATTCGAGATAGATATTGATATTGTCACAAGTCTTTCACATCGTTTACAGGATATACATAATATATAATTACACCGAGCTGTCACGATCCTTTAGTTACTAAATGTCACTGGCATACTAAAGATTTATTGAAATCATGTTTCATATAGTGAATCAGTTCATACGTAGAAAAATACAATAGTATGAACAGTCCTTCTTTGATATTGATAAGACCAAGTTTGAAAACTAAACCTGGCAAGGCGCTTTGCTATTTCCTGAATAATTTTGTTGAATGAAAAAATAGTTTCAGTATATAGCTTTCTCCTTTCAAGATGTAAATTCTTGCTGTCTGCCAGAGGTTATCACTTAATCATTTGCCAAATGAAATACAGGTTCCGATGAAAAGCCACAAACATCTTTTAACGACAGGTAATTAAACCACATGTATGTGCGGTGTTACGGACAGCATTGACATCAGCAAAGTATCTTCATCAAAGAAAAGACTGTAGTTTACACCAGCTTTGATTGATAGACCCTTCCACACTTTCTTTCATGTAGAAAGGGGGATGATCCCTTCAAGCCAAACGCGATCACGTTTCTCAATCCAGGTGTTAACTTTGTGATGCAATGTACAGGTGTGCTGTTGAGTGTCCGTTGATACCTGATAAAGTCAAAGATGTACTTTTGCATGTATATGGTTCACGTTCGATACACGACATAAGTTGATCTGTAGTGATAAATTAATGTATCTGATTGTGTTCTTGCCACATAGATTGGGTTTTTTTTTAGGTTTTCTCTTTATTTTATAACTTGGATTCAATGATTTTATATTTTCTCTTTAACTCAATATGGATAAGACCAATCATTCTACGACTAAAGTGTTATTGTCATTTATAACTTGACATTTTACTAAATTAGCAACTTTAACTTTTTTTATCCAAGGTCATTAGATACATTGATTGAACTATGATCGGGAAAGGAAATCTTATCATGTTTGTTGTAGAGAGGCAGTGTTTTTTTAGAAATTTCAAAAGACCACTACTGTAAAGGTTGTTTGATTCCACTCCTGTGAATCAGAATTTAAAAGCTACGTATAAAGTCACTATCATCTGTGATATGTTCAAGAAATATTGCCATTTTTAATCAGTGATATACTACAACCTTAAAAGCTATCAAATCGAAACTGGAATTCATTTAATTTCTATAATCAATAAATCCATTCGCCCTTCAGTATTACGATATAATCTATTTTGCAAGATTAGGATAGGTCAATTAGGATTAGGTTCGTCTGGATCAGCTTAATCAGGTGAGGTGATGACAGATCAGATAAACCTGAGATAAGACTTCAACAAGGGAAATTCTAATCTCTGTCGATGTTACCTTGCCTTTATCTGATCTGGTGTTTTATTCCTGATCCATCATTTCACATGTGTCAATGTTAGACTGTTACATTTAACTAACTGCTTTTTGCAGATACATACTTTTATCTTAAATATTTAAAAAAATTTATTGATAACATTCGATACTCAATATTCAGTCAATACCAATAATTTGAATTAAACGTTTTATCTGTAAAAGCAGATTCAAATTGTTTTTAATTTATCCTACTAAACGGACATACAGGGTACGAAATGACCTTCCATGCAAAAACATTTATTCAGCAAATTATTGATTTCGTATTAAACGAGCGAAAGCGAATAAAACATTTACCAACCACATACGAAAATAGAATCACGTGCTTGAATTGCAAAGAATTAAGTTCAGGCAATCTATAATGCTTCCAGCATTGTAACCAACAAACTTATCTTAAAACCCAGTAGAGACGTATAATAAAATTTTTTTTGAAATATTGTTGATTGAAATGAATTTTTCTATGAAGTTTACTATATTGGACAGAGTTATATTCTAATCCTTGGACAAAAGGACTAACCTATTGATCTGAGATGTGAAGGTGAAGGTCAATGGCTGGCCCAGACATCTCAGTAATGGGAAATAGATCGCTCCCCTACGGGTCATTTAACTATAGGTCGACCCAGACACAGCATGTAGTTAGGGGACTTCCAGATGCAAATATAAGTGTGAATACAGTATAGAGTTAGCCAAAACCTGGCGCCGATAAATAGCTGTGTCATTCGTGATTTTATATATTATAGCTCATGTAACTCGAGATGTATAAATAAAAAACGCGGCAAATCTCGGAATTGTTTTAGAACTAACTCGAGTTGACATTTATTTTTAAAATGATGTGATTCAACATATGTCGCCAATCAATATGAAGACAGACTGTAGTATCCGAAATTCTATCTGATGGATCTTTCCACACATGCCGGACAAGGCAACATGGCATATGCATCTACCCAACTTGAATGTCTTTAGATAAAATTGCCAATGTTCCAAGGAAATGTCGAAGTTGAGTTGAGAGCAATCTAGTTACAACTAGCTGTAATGAATACGTTCCGAGGGCCATTTACACGGATCGTTACAGCTAGCTGTAACTAACGTGCTCGTTAGATTTAATTTAAAATGTCCATGTCAGATTTTATCCTGTTCATAAATTTGGAACATATTGAAGCGCTGTAAATGTTTCGATGTTTCTTGTGGCACGCCAACAGTGTAATCTATCAGCAATCACAAATTGAAATAAATGCAATGGTAATAGTCTCTTTTGTTACAATAACTCGTTAATGAAAATGGTTGTTAAATTTTACGTTAACCTAATTGCGGGCAAGTTAAATTGTTTGTAAGTTAGTTTGTGGAGGCGATTTCGACTATAGATGCAGGATGCAGCAACATAAAACCGTATAAAAATACTCTGTCACTTATTAGTCTTATAGATGTCCAGATGTCCACGTTCATTTCATATCAAAATAAATATAACATATTAAATACATAAAAATGAAAAAGGAGAATTTGTATATATTTCGTATTGAACTTTATATTTTAAAAATTACATCAGGTTTTTTTCAGGGACTATGATATTGATGAAACATGACTCGCGAGTATTATTCAGAATAAACAATTTTTGCCCTCGTAAATAATTCCACTTGGGCCTGTATTATACATTTTATCAATCATCATCTAATTATAATTAAATTCATTCGTCTGATCACACGAATGCATTTTATGTACAGAAGCGACCCTAAAATGTCCCACAACCAGAAATCATACCTTAGTTATAAAAGGGTCCACGATTGACATTACAGAGTGATGGTACAGAGTATTTGGGTATTTGGATATTGAAAGCCAAAATTTAAAGAAAATATTAAACATCATGCCTCGAAGAGCAATTATGTTGATAATCACCTGTATCTGGCATTTGGATAATGCCCGTGGTCTATGAGGCAAAAGGAACTTAAACCAGGAGGAGAGACAAAGAACAGCTATATATTATGTTTACACGGGCACCTGCTGTTCCTTTCACCTCCCAAGTAAGGATTATCCGTGCACTTATAAATGTATCTCTTGTAAGCTCGTTATATTTTTAACTCAGTATAAACACAGAAAATGTATTTGCTTTCAAAATCTTTTAAAACGTTATAAGGCTAGTGTATAAACGTCATCGATTACTCATGGCTGAATATTTCTATGCTCTTCACTGTATAACCAATTAGGGTTTTCATTAGGATAATATGTACTATAACTACCAGAAAAAACCCAGATATATCAAATATTACTATATATCGCTATTACGTGTTGAAGCGACTGTGAACCAAAATCTGGTATCAACAGACACTCAGCAGCAGACCTGTACATTGAATCACAAACGTAACACCATCATCTCTCGTTCTACATGAAAGAAAGTGTGGTAGGGTTTATCTATGAAAGCTGGTGTAAACTACAGTCCCTTCTTTGATGAAGATACTTTGCTAAAATCAATGCTTTACGTTAGTCTCAGATTTTTGTGGTTATTCATCAAAACCTGTATTTCATTTGGTAAATGATTAACTGACAATTTCTGACAGACAGCTCGACTTAACATCTGGAAAGGAGAAAGCTATATACTGAAACTAATCTGTCACTCAAACAAATTATTCAGGAAATACCAAGTAAAGCGCCTTGCCATATTTGTTTTCAAACTTGGGCTTATCAATATAAAGGAATACACTTGCCTGTTTGCAAAATCGACCACTTGACTCAGCCGAGAGTTACGAGATACGAGGGGTGTCCCAAAAATTGCCGGCCTGACCCTCAAAATCAAAGAAATATTCAAATTTGTATGACTTATTTTTCGACATAATCACCCTTGACCTCAATGCATTTGCTCCAGCGTTTTTGTAACATCTACAACCCATCTGAAAACCAGTTCTTATCACAAGACCCCAAAAACTCCTCTACTGCAGCAATGACGTAATCGTTAGTCTCAAACCTTTGGTTACGCAGCTCTGTTTTCAGCCGAAGGAAGAGGAAGAAGTCTGAGGGGGCTAGGCCTGAGAATAGGCAGGGTGGGGGGAGAATCCTGAACTCACAATCCTGTGTTGCACTGACTGCAATTTTCGGCGGTGTGAAAAGGAGCATTGTCCTGCAACAGCCACACACCTTTGCGCAGTTTACTCCTTCGTTTCTCTTTGATTTTTTTCTCGTAATCGTCATTTGCGTAATAAGTGCCATTGATTGTAAAACCTTTCTTTAAATAATCAATCATTATTACACCCTGAGAGTCCCAGAAAACGGATGTTATGACCTTCCGACTGGAGGAACGAGATTGAACTTTCAGGGGTGGGTGATGTGCTGTGTTTCCATTGCATGCTTTGGCTTTTTGTCTCAGGATCAAAATGATGAACACAGGTTTCATATTGAGTAACGACATGAGCGAAAAATGATTCTGGGTCTGCGCGATACTAGTCAAGAGGTTGCTGACCATAACACATTTTCGTATTTGGTACTCAGATAACATTCTGGGGATCCAGCGTGCTGTGACCTTATTCATATGTAAATGTTCATGTATAATTCGTTCAACTGATGTTTTACTGATGTGGTGAGTATCAGCTAAGTATCTGATAGTCACTCGCCTGTCTTGCATTATTGTGGCAAGAACAGCCTCAATGTTTTCACCTGTGGTGACATCAGATGGACGACCAGGACGGCTGGCCTTTAGTGCTTACTCTACCCTATATAAGTTCAGCACACCAATGTTTGATAGTGCTATATGAAGGAGCAGAGGCACCTTATGTTTGTAACATATCCCCATGAATTTCCTTTGGTGTGTATTTTTTTAAATAGATATTTGATAACAGCCCTACAGTCACTTTTCTCCATTTCGGAAAAAAATGTAAGGGTACCTTTGAATGACAGGCTATCATATGCAATTGAAGAGTATGCATCTCGTGATTTTCATGCCATTTACACGTCAATGAATTCTCTTCATGCACGCACAGTGTGGTTGCGTTTCAGGCATGTTTTCATATTCAGGCCAGAAACTTTTGAGACAACCCTCGTACCCAAGTTGGATATTTCCAATATCACTGCATGCCAAAAGTTTGTTCACAAATCTGTATATACTAGTGCAAATTTCATGTAATTTGAGATACCTTACCGTATCGTAGCGTTGCGAAATATAAACGTATACTATTGAATTTTCATTCTTCTTTAAAGCAAATGTTTATCATACCCCACAATTACCCGTAACAGTTTTGGCAGGTCATTGAAGTGACCAGGGGTCAAAATTCCGAAAACACGAATTTTATTTTTTCTCCATAAAATCCTTTTTAAGTTATCATCTTCTTTAAAAACGAAATTGAAATTTCGAAATTTCGAAAATGTTTATCATACCCCACAATTACCCGTAACAGTTTTGGCAGGTCATTGAAGTGACCAGGGGTCAAAATTCCGAAAACACGAAATTTCATTTTTCTCCATAAAATCCTTCTTAAGTTATCATCTTCTTTAAAAACGAAATCGAAATTTCGAAATTTCTATAATGTTTATCATACCCCACAATTACCCGTAACAGTTTTGGCAGGTCATTGAAGTGACCAGGGGTCAAAATTCCGAAAACACGAAATTTCATTTTTCTCCATAAAATCCTTCTTAAGTTATCATCTTCTTTAAAAACGAAATCGAAATTTCGAAATTTCTATAATGTTTATCATACCCCACAATTACCCGTAACAGTTTTGGCAGGTCATTGAAGTGACCAGGGATCAAAATTCCGAAAACACGAATTTTCATTTTTTTCTATAAAATCCTTTTTAAGTTATCATCTTCTTTAAAAACGAAATCGAAATTTCGAAAATGTTTATCATACCCCACAATTACCCGTAAGAGTTTTGGCAGGTCATTGAAGTGACCAGGGGTCAAAATTCCGAAAACACGAATTTTCATTGTTCTCCATAAAATCCTTCTTAAGTTATCATCTTCTTTAAAAACGAAATCGAAATTTCAAAAATGTGACCCCCTCTGTCTTTAACAATATGCCAAAATTCGAATTTTTGCACCAGAGACAAGACGATCCCCAAAAAGAGTTCAAGAATGGCTATTTCACACATGGACAGTGGTTGATCCATTGTCAATTTTGTTGAAGTTATTCTATTGACGTTGAAACAAACCCCAAATTTCATGATATTTGCACTACGATTCAGTGGTAAGTGAACAAACTTTCGGTATGCAGCTGTACACCGAAACGTGGCAAACCTGCAATAAAGAAGTTGTTAATTCATGGATTTTCTCTATTCATCTCCACCAACTTTTTAATGCCTTTCAAAGACGTCAGCATTTTACATATTGTAAAATTGCAACAGTAATATTATACACAACGAAGAATAGAATCACATTATAAAATTTAATGCATCAAACAAATTAAAGCTGTACGTCGACCTACGACCTTTGGAAGATACACTCTAATAGTCTATTGTTGACTGATAGGATGCTCGCAGATGAAGAGTTTGACATTTTACGATTACTGCCAATAGAAACAGTTAAAAGCCTAGTAGCTCGTGGTTTATTTCACTTTAGGCATCCAATTTCCTGAAATTCTTGTCTTGATTTGACCCAATGTTATGTGATAGGAAACAATGGTATACAAATATATGATCTAAAGGCCTAGTATTAAAAAATATCCCATGACTTGTCATTATTATTTCCAAGAATATTTTGTTTACTTTCTATTGAAAAATGTGATTATAGGAACAGTTTTGTGAAGATGGAACATGTTTAAATGAAAAGCATAAGAAAGTCAAAAATCAATTATGGAATTGTGCTTTCACAAGAGGAAATTCATCATCGATCATATTAACTGGTACCTTTACACATTAATCAATTTCTACCTGGTTGATGTGTTTTAAAAACCGTATTATCAGTGTCTTAAGCAGTTCATTGGGAGATAAACTATAAAAAAGAATTGTTTAAAGGATTAACAAAAACCCTTGAGCCTGAAGATAGATTGGATAAATACTGAATTATTTAAAATCTTGCTCTTACAAGAAATAATGGTAAACATTGATTTAAATCAAGCGTGTGAGACACAGTATACATTGTATCATTATAATTATGTATATGCGAATAAAATTAAAAAGAGACGAAACCATCAAAGTAATTTTGAGTAAAAAATTACAGGTATTCTGTCAATCTACACAGATGTGTTACACTCTTAGACAATAAATTGAAGAGTACAAATCTGGACTGCATCAGCAATGATGGAGTTTGAGGCTCAAACTCGCACGTGTGATGGATATAAACTCAAGTGATACGCACCGCGACAACACTTCCTTGAATTTCAGGAATGTCACCTGAATGTAGTTTTCATTGCTGTCTATAAATCTTCAACCCTTACTCTTTATTCAAGTTTCTCCTGTAAAACATGTACATTTTTTTGAAACATGAAGTAAGGGAATATTCGCTCTTTGGATAAGTAATTACTACACACATAGAAAATTGTTCCAAATCTGTTGCAAATGCTAAATTATGCAGATGGTTCAAATGAATCTCACCACAAAACATGTTCTAAACTTGACGTTTCAAGTTTTATCGAAATTAACCATTAGATTTCCATTGACAAATGGTCGCAAAGAAACTTAAAACAAATGCAGATTTTACAAATTTGACATAGAATTTAATGCATACTAATTAGATAACCAACTCTCATTATATTGGTAGACAGAGAGTTATTCTAAATCCTGAACAAGTTGGCTGCCTTGCGATCGCAAGACTCTACTATAAATCTCACAAAGTTAAACATTTACACGTAGAGCTTCACACTTTTCATCGAATGATTCATATAGTAACTAAAGCAGTCAATAACTAATGGAGGATTAGGCTTACACCTGCCAATTACTGTCGTGATAGATACTATTGAAGTTCGACTGATAAGTATCTTATTGTAACCTTATTTGTAGACATGAAAACATACTAAGTCTTCAGTAATATTTCACATAGAAAACAGTCATCAACGTAACGTACAGTCGAATTTCATAGTTAGTATGCTTTTTATGTTACAGCAATTTTCCACTGGTAAGGTTGATGTTATTTACTGTCTTAGACGGATGAATGAAGACACAAAAACAAGGATAAAAGTTATAATTGTGTGTTACTATGATTTCAAATGAATGTCGAAAAACGGTTCCTCTTTTACTGAACAAGAAGCTGATATGTCTGTTTAGGCCATTGGTGCCATTCTGTTTTGGTATTGCAATTGTCACAGGAGCAAAACGATGAGAATATATGAAATATATCAGTGTTATCTAAATGAGAGTCCTGGTCTTGTATGTCTCATCTACTATTGACAAGGTCAAAAGTGGCACCCATTTACCGTCAACATAAGTATCGAGGATGTTTAGGTGACACTAAAGACATGATGTATCAGAGACCAAGTCAGATCAAATGACCCAAAAGAAAACGATGTCTTTCCCATTGCTTAGACGTCTGGAGTGTCATTTTCATAAATTAGATCAACGGTTCGGTCATGCAGTGCTGTCTGACCAATCAAAGTGCCAAAAATATATACCACTTGGCTCCCCGGGGATAAGTGAGAGTGACTAGCGACTAGAACTTGATCTGTCTGATTTGTTTGTGAAAGGTTTTCTTTAAAGGATTTTGCCAAGGAATACAGTGGTGTCTTGAACTTACTCAAATTTGAAAAGTGAATCATTCTTATGAGTATGAATTTTACTATAATTTTTAGAAATTTCTTTATTATTAAGATATGTAATTATTTAACTTTTTCTAATGTAAATTCTCTAAAGGAGAATTTCAAATTCGTTGCTGTAAAAGACTGACGTTATTAATGTTCTCATCATTAGTTTTGGTATCAAGTTTTATAACTTTCAATTTTTAAATTTAAGGTCAGATATTTCTGTATAATTCCAGTTTTCTGCTCAATGTCTCAAAACATACGTGTTACGGGACAATAAAGTTCTCAACCTAAATAAACCGGACTCTTTACATGTCATTTTCCCTGTGTGATTCAGAGGAAATAGTAGATCTTCAACTTGAAACATCATTATATTGAAATTGTGTCTGACAAATGGTTTTCATTATTTTTCAATAACAGTAATATTTCTCTCATGTGTCTTCTCATTGTATGTATTCACTATAAAATTGACAAAACACAACTTAGAAGGAAAATGTACATTTTATGCATCGAAAGGAATGAGGTTGTTTTTAATCAAATGAAATACTATCATTATCGCATTATTTAATATCAATGCCTAGCAATCATTTATACAGGTCAAGATAATGTTAACCAATGAGTTATTTGAGAATTCCATAATATAATTTTTATGTAAGGTACCAATGACGGACTTTGCTTCGATAATTCTAGGAAATTTTAGTAGACAAACATAGCATGCCTTTTCAATTAAAAAAATAACATCAAGTGGAAATTGTAAGTTTTCATGGTGTGATTTCTATGAAAGTTTTTGCAGAAATATACAAATGGGGATATGCTCGGGAAACTTTGGACCGTTTCCGCCCCTTTTTTTTGTTGGAGAGATATCACTAAATAGTTGATGTTGATATAATTAACTGAATGTTTTTGACGTTTAGCGTATACACACCTCGTCTAGGACCTGGGAAACGTCGAAGGACGTACTAGCATGTGACAGTCCGCGATGTGCGTCCCGTCAAGCCTGGTAAGGCCGTGACAATACGGGTTTGAATAGATCTAACAATCCTGGGATCGGGTCAAAACGTACAATATCGTAGCAATAACGTGATAGTCACGTATAAGAATTGGGAATATAATGATTGTAAGTTTCAATAAGGAAGCCTCAAAGTTTTGTTATGGATGAGCTACGTGTCAATACATTTCCCCCGTTCTAACACGTTCTGTTACGTGTCTGCTCTAAAACGGGAAGAACGATGAAAAATGTTTTTGGGAAAACACTTTTTTAATAAAATCCAAGGTAAGCCTCGTTCATCAAGTTATATCACGTTAGCCCTAACCGTTACCATCCGTTCTTTAAGTTCAACCACGTTCTTGCCATTTTGGTCCAGTTTCATTCAAACGTGAAGAACGTATTGGACGTGACCATAGTATAAATCAACAATCACCTTTGACCTTAACCTCAAAAGGCATGCTATGTTTGTCTACTAATCACCTTTGATTCCATTGTATTTTAGTGTCCCTAGCGGCGTGGAATTTTCGTGAATCGGAGTATAATACGTTTGGCAATAAGAAAAGGGAATATCTAAAAATCATTTTTTGTCTTGAAGGAAAATATCTATTATGTTTCTGATGACTATGAATATAAAAACTCTCTTGCATTGTAAAACCTCGTGCTTTGTCAGAAACCAATCGTGTGGTGTCACATGATTTTCGACGTCTAAAACCAACACAGATATGTAATTATTAATAAAACCAGACATACGGGAACTTCGCTGAACTAAGGGTTAGAAAAAATAAATACAAATAAGAGTTTTGCGCGAAAATTGATTAAACCAATAAGCTGTTCCATTTGAGACACTATAAAAAGCCATAGGCGTATTGAAGAGCCTTGAACAATCACTCGTTGATTGGAGATTCGTACGTTACTCGAGGACTAATTATTATCATTATCCGAATAAGACAAGACACTGCATTTGGATTTGAGTATAAATTAAGGCATCCAGATAGTCAGTCACTTAACAAATTGTTTAAAACTATAATAGTTCAGATTACTGGTCCAGCTATAAATTCATTTTAATTTATGATACGGAGAGGTTGTTAGATGAGTATCACTGATGAGTTTGAATGACAATTTATGTAATTTCGTGAACAGCTTTTTTCATGTATTTTAATAAATATTTATTTGTTGATTGAACAACTTATTTAATTAGAAAACGGGGTACATGGTTACCATGGACGGGATCAGGAGCAATCTCATTAAAATAAAATCTAACATTGCTTCACTACGTTACGCAGATTATAGATCTCACTAGACTCCCTTGCTCAAGCCGTCAGGTTAACCTTTGCTTCAGTTTGACCTCTAAATCTCATTGGCTTGCCGCAGATACCTTCAGGCAATCACAATGCGCGTCTCTTGGTGGCCTTCAAAAAGATTGCAAATAATAACGCAAGTGGAAGTTGAAACTCTTATAAATTTTTGATTTTACAGATTAATACCATTTCACCCAGCAGATTTAGTTATAACATTTCAGTCTTTGACGAAACAAGGGTCAATCTCATTAGCATATGTACGTCGCAAATGACTAATATATAATCATCAAGAAACATAGTATTGGTGTTTGTACACTACAAACTAAAAGACGAAACGTTTATTCAACGTAACTGTTTCCAGAATAAGCATTTGGTTTGATATGGTCTAGTAGGGGATAACGATGAGGAATGCAGATTTTGCTTTGAGAAAGATAACTCCATATATTTGATTTGACTTGTTTGTCCAACAAAAAGAGCTAGGATAAATCTAATGTATATAAAATACATTAATTCGGGTAACATTCGGAAGTTTTTGGTTTCCGAGATCTGAAAAGCGTACATGCGAAATGCAACTTGCCAGCACCGTAGATTACGGGGCGACCGCGCTGATTGAAACGCAAAAATATAAACTTATTTCATTGCAAAGAAGGAATACAGTAAAATAGTAAAGAAAAGATCCGGTATACAAAGGGTTAAATCCATCATTACACCATGAAGATTTTGGTATGTAACACATGATAATCAAATTAACGGCGTGTAGTAAGAAAAATAGGCTGTTCTGTCATGGCCTAGGGATTTGGACAAACTTACTGTTGTAATCGTTGCACTTAACACAAGATCAGTGAAGGAAGAAAGCGCCGTATACAAATAGTTACATGCATCTTTTACATCATGTAGATTTGGGAATATGACAAATAAAAATTTATTAAACAGTGTATCATTAAGGAAAATAAGCTGTTATGTCACGACCTAGCTATTTGGACAATATGACTTTTGTAGTCATTGCTTTCATTGAGTAAAGAAATAAACGTTTGATAATTTAAGAGAAGTCAGATGCTATTTTAAAGTAAGAATGTTCGTGCAATGGTGACTGTGAAAACAATTACCTTACTGTTTAGATTTACACTTTACATGTATTTGCCGATTACTGTTCAGATACAACTGCAGCAACCCTAAACAATCTCTGAAAAATATTTGTACAGATGTTAAACACCTCGTATCATCCACGGTCTCTTGAAATCCTGCGTGCGGTAATTTTGATTTGAACCAAGATTTAAGCTTCAACACTCCTTTTATAGTTTCTTTTGGCGGATCATGGATTTGTGTCCTTATGATACACAAAGAGAGTTCTCTATCCGCCCTTGTATTTCAAAATTAAAAACAGCAGGTTTTCATTGAGAACCACAACATTACTGAGAAAATCCCAACATTTCGGTCTATATCCTTACTGAAACTTATATGTGGTACTATTGACCAAATCAGGGATGTCCCACGCTGGCTTTGGGTCGCTCTGTTTGGATTATAGTGGGAAAACCCAGCTGATTAAAACTGTAATGCTTCTGAAACGTTTTTTTATCATTTACATGTTCATACAGAAACAATTGTGGTTGCACAGTTTGGGTAAAATATTTTAACTTTTATTTTTACTTCTATGCAAATGGTAGACATGTTTTAAGACTTACAATCATCATGTGAAGAGATTGTGGCAGGACGACCAGAACGTGGAGAAATTACCGTAATAACAGTTTGAAAAGGCAGTGAATTTGTCAATGTCATATAGGGTATGTAGGTATTTTTTCAATCCAATAAAGTTGGGAATTGTCTTTAAATATCTCCTACCGTATTATTATATAGTGTTTTGTTGTAATGAAAATCAGATTAAGAACATCATTTCGTTATTCTGGATATCCAAAATGATATGCTTTTCAGTTATTGATGCTAAAACTTCGTGATAAAATGTAAGTATCAGGTACTTAAAGATGTAATCATCTTGTTGAAATTCTTAAAACACAATAACGTTTATCAGGAGAGATGTTGGAAAGTTTAAGTTGTGTTGAAGTTTAACGTCATGTTCAACTCGCCTCTCTATATAGATGTTAATATCTCCATAACAATGAATACATGTTTGGTTCATACACCTAAATAAATGAAGGACAAGCACAAACATACAAAAGGTAGTACAAAATACATAGATAACGCGTATGGCCTTAATATTGATATATACTTAAGACAAAATCATATCCTCAAATCATATTCAACAAGTATTGTTAAGTTGGGGACATCGCGGCCTACAAATTGAAAATCTATTCTTGGAGATAATTCTTGTTTCGACATCTGTCACAGCTTCACTTTTTCTCATTTACTTCAGTTCAATTGACCTGTGGAGTGGGTACAGGGAACTCCCCTTATCCTCTTGAGATATAAGATTAACAGCTTCTTAAAATTGCCATAGATTATGTAATTCACATCGCTAAATAGCTGTCGCTGGGTAAAGATTTAGCTGGGTTGATCTGTGTAGTTACTGTCAACTATGAAAAAAGTGCCACGATCTCAAAGGTTTTCACTTTGGTAAAAGGTCAAGTCCAAGTGGCGTCACGACTGATGCTTGGTTTTGCGATGAAAGTTATTATTTTAATCATTACATGATTGTTGTAACAAATGCAAAGTGATCGTTGATTGTGTAGCCTTAAATGTCAAAGGTCAAGGTCACAAGATATGGGTCATGGCCTTTTTCCCCCTTTGAAACAAATAATAGGTATCAAAAGCTTATACTAATCCTTTTTTATCATACCCTCTGGAAATTTGACATGTTCATATTCACATGAAAGTACCATTATATGAAAAGGGTTTCGCTTCATTCGTTAAAAAGCCAAGGTCACAATGAGGTCACCACTTTAATATGGTTTTGCGAATGTGGCTCATTTAACTATTATCCTTTTCAATCATTACATGATTGATTAAACCAACGAACTGGTAGATTGTGTGACCTTTAATGTCACGGGTCAAGGTCACGAGATAAGGATTAACGTGGCCATAGACCTTGAGTCCAATTTTGAAATCACAAAAAGTTTATCTAGATTTAAAGTTCAGAAATCACTAAAAAGTTATGACATCCAAATGTTACAAGTTTTAAATATTATTCAATGACTTTTATGTCACATTGTATTTTGTGTTATATTTCGAAATGATTAATTTATTCGAGAGGGTGGTACAAGGGAGGGCGGAGCCCTAAGTTTCGGAACTTCTCTGCATTTGCAGTGCGCAGCAAACCTCATCTCGTTTGAAATCGTTTTTCAATGTTCACTGGATGAATCTCCACCTCGCTAATAAACAAGATCACTCGGAGTGATGAGACTGGCTGGCCGTCGACAAGTATTGGGATTTGTTATATGTTCAAGCATTACCGCGGCATCTACATTTCTTGTTGATACGAGCCTATTCATTGTATCCCTTGCGTGATTTAGTAAACTTGAACTGAATTACTGATATATGTTAAGAGTAACTTGTTGATAATATATGTTTTGTTTATTGTGTTTCAAATTTCTCAGAAAAATCAACATTTGTTAATTCGTCTCCGTGAGCGCTTTTCTACCATAAGTTTACAGCTGCATACCGAAAGTTTGTTCACTTACCACTGAATCGTAGTGCAAATATCATGTAATTTTGGTTTCGTTTCAACGTCAATAGAATAACTTCAGCAAGACTGACAATGGATCACCCACTGTCCATGTGTGAAATAGCCATTCTTGAACTCGTGCTGGCGTTGTCTGGTCTCTCGTGCAAAAATTCGAATTTTGACATATTGATATCGACAGAAGGGGTAAAACTTTCGAAATTTCGATTTTATTAAATGTCAAAAAAAAATTCCCATATCGACTCTCTGAGATTAAAACCAACATAATCACATTGACTTTGTGCTAAGAAACAAACGTGACTAGTGTTTAAAGAAGATTATATACTTTTACTAATGTAACAACGTCATACAAAAACCTATATTTATGAATAGAATTTAAAATTGGAGTTGAATACATGTTACTTTCACCACAACATGTGCATTCAAAATCATTTAAAATGTTAAGCTGGTAAATAATTCTCCAGCCTGGTAAAATTGAAACGATTGTTTTAAATGATTTATCTACCTTACATATCGTTTTCGTTTACACAATGTTGTAATGTTGCTTTATATCTTTAGATTTATCTTACACAAAATCTTAACGAAATAAACGGACACAGTGACAGTTTCTCTGCAACTCAGATATTAAACATCTTTCCATCCTGATAAGACATCCGTCAAATAACAGTCATTTCCTTTCGTAAACACTGACACTGAGATTTTCGCACACGTCAAGACATTGTTTTTTGTTGAAACAAGTTTTGAAGAAAAGATTAGTTCACTGTAATCGTTTTTACAGACTTCTTCTCAATAAACCAGTAGCTTCGTTTATGTGGACCCCTTCATAGCTGATAAAGTGATTTCCGAATGAAGAAAACCATGGTGGGAGAGAGATTAGCATGTTTATTTACCCTGGTCTCTCATTTATTTTTCAAATCAAATGATTTGGTTCGACTTGTTCATTGCTGTGATAGTTTTTAAGGAATGTCATACAGAACTCCAGGTTCAGCAGAAAAAAGAATATCTCGTTTGTATTTCCATCCTTGGCAATTACTCTTATGGTAAATGCGTAGGGACTGGATGCCTAATTAACGAACAATAATGAAAGAGGATCTCATCATTGCACTTACAAATGTAAAAATACGTTTGATTCTGAAAAAATTGATTTACCATTGAACATTTTATTTGCCATTTGCCATTATTATTTGTTATCATATATCTTAAGACAATAATACTATACGTGTATTTCAAAACTATGTGTACATGTAACCATTACGAATTCAAATTTACGATTCGATGTCTATTTGGAAAATCATATGTAGTGTTTCTGTCCCATTCATTCATCTAAATTCTTAATAGCCAGCAAAGACGTCCTAGTTAAATGTTCTGTTATAGCCAATGCTCATTCATGCCTTTTGTGGAAATATGCATAATACGTTTTCCCAGTGACTTACACCTTTTGACTTCTCTGTCATGAAATTTGAATGCGCGATGCTATAACTAACCGCATTTGGTTTCATGTTACATCACTATTTCCCTCACAACTTTCTCCCGCTCAATCACTTATATTACTGAACAATTTTGTACATTATTTTGGCGAAATCGTTAAAGTTCAAAAGTGTACTAACAATGCAAATTGTCATTCACTGTGATTTGAAGATTCCGACGTCACTAGTTTCTGTTAAAGCTTTACAAAGATCAGCTCCTGCTTGATTGCTCAACGGCGTAACGGGGAAACGGCTTTTAAAGACATTGTAGCACATTGGAATCTCAAGAGGAAGGAATTAAAACCCATGTTTTATTTCATATAATCATTAGGACAGAAATGTGTTGTGTTCAATGGGAACTAATTTGGATGCTTTTTGTTGAAAGATAAAACAAGCGTCGAAATAACTGTGTTCATAAATGACATCAATTATACTATGATTCAGATTTCGATGTAATCAGATCTTTTATCGTTGAATACGTTTTAAGTTATCATCAAGAATTAAGTCGCAGATACACCCTTCAAGTGTCAAACGTTATAAATTAGTGATTGATAATGCTACAATTCAAACCGTTCTATGCTGTGAAAGGTTTTTATTAGAACTACATTTGAAATGAAATACTGATGAAGTGAAATAAATCACAAGTGTTTATATTCATACCTTGAACCTCTCATTCACATGAGCGGAGAATAAATCATGATTTTCGGATGGCAAATTGGGAAAGAATTTTTTTTTAAACAAAAACAATTGACGATCTTTTGAAAAAAGAATTTTTTTTCTGTTCGATATTTAAGGAAAAAGATAAGCATTAGCATACGTATTTAAGAATTTTTTTAAAAAAGAATTTAAAAAGCAGTGAGAAGACTTTGTATTTTTATCAAGACACACAAACAGTTTTAAACAACGCAACACATTGTATCCTTTCAGTACATTCTTTCAGAAAGGTGATGTGATTATGGCAGAAAACTATCAATGAATATGTTGCAGATGCCTTAAAATAAATGGTAGACAAGAAAAGTCACTCCCCTAGCCCATTTCTGAAAATGGATTATTTCTACTTCTCAAATATTTACATCTAATATTCACGATGCCTGACAAATGTGTCTGGTGTAGAGCATAAGCTGGTCAAGAATCACCCAAGTTGGTCAATGCTCAGACAGAGATCAAGAGTAGGAAGCCATTCTAGCATCCAAATTAGTAGATTATTAGGAAATAAAGATGTTGATAAACGTAATTATATGATATCAAAGAGGCTTTCTCTTTCATGTCATCTTTTTCCAAAAGTGGTTATACATTTGACGACTTTGAATAAGATATCAGGTTTTGCCGTTCCAAGAATCATTGTTATGTATGCTGTTTTAACAGCCAAATACGCATTTTCCCTTCCATAGCTGAAACAAAATATAAAGGAGTTTCGTTGGTGCCTGAAACAGGTCTTTATTTGTGTCATGCCGTGTGAACACAGTTCATTTTCAAAAATTACTTACATTGAATTACATTTGTTGATTAAACTTCTCTACAACTTAACAAAATGTTTATTTTCTTTGACCGAGTCGAATTCTCAATTGATATTTGAAATATTTTAACAAAATCTGTTCAGATAAAAGTGTTTAGTGACACACCAGAATTATTTATTATTTTATTGATTTTGTAGGCGAAATGGTTTGACATTTGTTTCAATTTACAACACACAAAAAACAATTTGAATATATTTTTTGTTGATAGATGAATAGTTAAATATTGATTTTTCATTTGATATATTTCACAGTCAGTTAATAGAAATACGTTCGAAAGGTCTGATGAAGTGTTGAGATAAATATTTTAGTGGTTGAAACTGACATCCTGCTACATTAACGTATTTGTATCTGCATAGCTCCTATATTCCCTGCCATTCCACCTATTGTCTTCCCGTATCTTTTAAAATTCAACATGCTGAATAGCTATTGGCATGAGGTTACGGTTATTTCTGGAGATTTTCTCTTGATCAATAGTCCTATAGAACTATAACACATAATCAGGTTTACTTTTCGTGAAAATCGTGATGCATCACGTCGGTGTAGACTTCGTTGAGAGATTCACGACCCCTCCATTATTGCATCGTCTGTTTAAATGTCAATATTAAGGAGTCATCAGTGTCGTGATTTTGGTACTCACAAGGTTTAATGTGTCTGCGCCTGATTCAGAAGTAGTATCTTTGTTTTGACCCCCGTAATGTTCTCATTTCTTTATTGAGCACGTCATGGTTTGACCAAATGACATTTGTTAAATGATTAGAGATGCATCTGTATGGGTTTCATAAGAGACACGATAAGCTTTTGACATTTTCTTTTAGTGTTTCGATTTGCAATGTTCAAGATTTACCTAATGAGGTTGTCATATAATGTAGCGTAATGTAAAGTCATGTCATGTTTCCTTTCATGACATTTCAAAATGAGACAAAACAAATGGTCGGAGGCATAGACATGCCAAATTGTTGGGCTCCAATAAGTTGGACTTCCAGGGAATTGATTGAAGGACTGGGTTGCGCTACAGTTAAGTCGGCCATTTAGTAAAGAAACGTGTCCAAACAGATCATGTCAGAGCCGTTCCCGTTCTGGCAGAACCCAAGCAATAACTCTTGAAGATGCCAAGGTTTTGTTGTGTTATTTTCAGCAGCGTCCTTTAGCCTCCTGTGGCCTTCTTAAACAGGCTTGGCGTCAAAAGTGCCTTTTTGTGAACCCAGATGTAAACCAGCGCCTGTTTAACAAACTATTATCTGCTTCATAGGAGCCAGAAGACTCGTCAAACGTCCCTACATAACACATAATAACTTAAACGTAAATTTGGCCTTGGTATTCTTAAGGGCAGGAGTTGAAGTTGGAGGAGGCATGATAGGCACATCAGAGTATCAAGTGGTTAAAACACCTTTACACTTACAGGAATATCATGTCAACCGCACAATATCATTGAAGAACAAAAAGGTTTCTCAGGTCTCTAATAAATTGTATTCGTCATGTGCTCGTTATATCAAGGGGGTGCTTGATCAATTCGTTTTTGACAATTTGATAACCATAGACTTGCTACTCGACCGCCAATGATAATGGTCAAGCTATGGTCAAATATCCGTAGAACAATGGCGTTCAACAGATCCCATAGACAGAAATATTTAGCATGACTGGAACCAAATTTTGCAATAGATTGATAGATGTATATAACTGTTCTACGCAAATCCTGTGGAAGTTAGAGGCAGTCTCAAATGAGGACCAGCAACAAATCCCCATTGACCAAATTAGGAGACATGTAAGGGGTATGCGGGGAAGAGAAGGTTCATTTATTTAGATACAAGGTGGCATAACACGTTTCTCACCTTTCTCTGATGGTTCTCATTTGATATCTCCATGATATATGAGATGCGTAGCGTGTTTTGTCTCTAATTGTTGATTTGTAAACTTTGACACTTAAAAGCCCTTCAATGACAAACCATTGGCAATGGTTCACATTCTTGTAAACTATATGATAACTTTGGATTTTGTTCTTTGCGTCTCAAACCTACTCACAATTTCAGATAAGATAAGCCGATATAGTGTTCCCATATATAAAGTGATCCATTTGTTTAATATCAAAATAGCATGTGTTGCTTATAATAACATTTTCATTACATTTCCATTGATAATTATTTTTATTGAATACTTACCACAGTGCTTTTCCGTTGTAACTGCAAAATGAATATGGTACACATAAACTTTATAATGCTAATATCAATTTGTCTACTTCTAAAACGAATTCCTACTTACAGGTACACTCTTGGTGTCATTTGTAAGCACGCAGTTAATTATTCTTTAACCTAGACCGCTCTCGTTGACCAGAAACGGATTGACCGTGTATTCGGTGATTGGCCAGACACTATTTTGTATAAGGATGTATGAAGGTGATCCACAACGCCTTAAAGAGCGATTTCACATTAGTGTTCATTTGAAATCACCGGCTTCCTTGCATAATTTTTCCCCGAGATTAGTTCGAGACAGCAATTAAGTCCTCAAATGGCTGTAATGGTCAAGTTGCTTCTGCTCATTTGTGTTAGAGTGACCAGACAGAATGATGATGAATATTGCCTCCTGAAGAGTCTTCAACTATTAGGTGTCTGGTGAGGGTCAGTGCTCTCCATTGTAGACAATGATGTTAATTGTATAATTGTTTATTGAATTACAGTGCCTGTTGACGGTTCACGGAAAAATGTTAGTGGCTCAACAAGGACATCGGTTTCCTAAAATGTGTGTTCAGAACAATGTTAGTTGTCAAATCAGGGCTGAACTTTCAATTTCACGTTCAAGGCTTTAACTTTACTCTCCAAAAACATGCGTCAGTGAAATGCAATGTTTTAACCAATAAGTTCCCATGATACTAACTACATAAAAATGCTGTCATCCAATCAATTATATGCTCTATATAGTTTACTTTCACTAATATCGTAAAAAGCAATTGTACCATAGGTATTTTAATACAAAATATAAAAGATTATGATGTTTGATATGTTTAAAAGTAGGATTTATTCACCAACGCGAGCAATGTTACAGTTACACATCGTCATGTGATTGTTCTCCAACAGGAACAATCAAAATTGTAATATTTTGTTCAACCATTACCGACTGTCACTTTTATGTTGAGAAAACCCACAGTTTACAACTTTGAAATCAAACCAACCAAGTTTTTTACAAACATACAAACATTTGTTAAATCTTAATACAAAATTGATGCATATGGAGTATAACAAAGATCTGAGAGAGTTTGTAAATTATTATAAGAAAATTGGATTTACTTGAGAACTGAAACGTGCTCCCATCGCAAAATCCTGACAATAAATCCAACTCTCCAGACTATGGAAAACACACTCGGTTAAAAGTTGGAAGATCAAATTGACAGATTATTGATAAATGTCTTAATGTTTAAATTAATTCTGTAACATCAAGTCCTCTAGGTACAAACACAAGGCATTTTAAGAACTAATCATAACTCAGGATGGTCACGCCCGAATAATAAATGATTGATAAAGACATAGTTTTTAGAAAGAAAATCAGGGGGAGTCAACAAGTTCATAGAAGTGAATATTTATACACTTATTGACTTCGCCTCGTACTATATCGACCTTTGCTAAGGAAAATTATTAAACCAAAAGTTTAAAGTGCTTTGGTTAATTGCTGTGAGATGTTGTTCAAATTTATTGGGTTCTAAGAAATGTTTCTTGGATGATACATCATTTACGACCGATTTCTCGTCCGACTGAAAATGGTTTACTTCTTAATAATGTGTTATCTGACAGCCCGAAATTTATCGATGTAAAAGGTAAAACATTTATAACCTACTATGCCATCCTTAAAATCAAAGAAATTCTATTCAGTGCAGTCAATTCTTAGATTTTGAAGTCAGTTGTTCCATTATTTCAACCGTGAAAATGTCGAATATTTCCCGGCAAAACACTTTGAGACAGGTCGTTGCAAAATGGAATCAAATGTATCTTAAATCGATGTAACTCTTTCAAAGGTGAACATGAAATATGAATGGGTATCTGAAATATTTCCATTATTATTCGTTTTCAACGTTTAGTTTGGTGATAGCTTACCGCATTTTGAAACTTTGGTCTGCTATCAAAAAAAAACATTGTTTATATTCAACCGTACATGGAGCTCGCTGGCATCAAAAGTTACTGGATGTTTGTAACCTTCTGTGTCATAAAATCCTAATTAGATGATTGTTGTTTTCCTATTTCAATTGTTTAAACCAATTATCATATAAATTAACCGAAACGTGATCGGATACTGCTTCGATAGTATGTATCATATTTTGCATTTCGAACATTGACGTAACAGTTTCAATTACGACATCTTTAAAGATGATTTTTTGTTTGATGAATTCAGGCAGTCAAACACATGTATCTTATTCTAAATTTCCAAACGATAGATAAAAATATATTACCATTTATAGACCTTACATATATGTGTCCTTTAGTTGCATGCAAATTTAAAAGGCATTGTTCGGAATGAAAGATTTTGTAAATTATGTATGGAAGGATATACCCAAGATGAATAAGAACTAGATTTTAAGTTCATTCCAATTTAAAATATAAGTATATTACTGAATATTTCCTGAAACATCCCTCTATCGATAATTCCATGTATTAATTACTTGTCATAAAGTAGTCATTCTTTTTATCAGTTTTTAATTTGGCCAATGGCCTCGATGCTGAGTAAACATTTGAACTGAATTTGAAATTCGAATGTCTTATAAGCAATATAAATATCGTCACATTTTGGAATCTCATTGATGTATATTTAACACTCCCTAATTGGATTTTTTACTGATAAGCATTGAAGGGGCTTAATAGGAGAAGTCCTTTCAGAGAATGCTCGGCAAGTTGAACCAACCGTCACTCAAGCTTGGATGTAATTATTTAAAATGTGCTATGAATGGAATTCGAGTCTAATAATTCACTAATGTGGGCTGTAACACGTCTCTTGGGAGGCCCGAATGTCCGGTCGATGTTGCCATTTCATTGGCCTTCTAAATCCAGGGGTAATTTATATCAGATTTTCCTGATTGATCATCCCAGGGGTGATAGAATGACGAGAAGATCAGAACGTTTAAACATTTCAGTAAAACCTCTGATTCCCAATTTGAAAGCCATCGTAAAATTCTTTCTTTTCTTTACTTGATAAGAAGGCGATAGGTGAATGGATAATTTTCCTAAAGGAATATGGCATCAGTTTTTCAGATCATTTTTCGTGAAGAGAAGTGTTATAATCGTTCTTGCTAGTTCAATATGTCCCTTGACACGTAATCAAAATTGACTTAGTACTGCAAGAACGGGTAATGGGTTTGTAAATCAGAAAATAGATTTCATTGAGCAAGTCACAGGAGGCTTTTTTTGGTTTGTACATGTAATAAAAACTAACAATAGAACACCGATGCACCAGTGTGAATTTTCTTTTCTCTATTGAAAAGGTGACTTGTAGAGTCCTTTGAATAAAAGGAAAGGACAATTTGAAATTGAACAATATGAAAGTGGTTTTAAGAAAGAAAATGTCACAATTAACAAGTAAATCATTTCATTAGCACGCACTAAATATGCTGCATTCGTCATTTTGCTGAAAGCCGTCATTTCTGAAATTCGTAGCAGCTCTATAAGGTGATTAAGAAAATGTTTAATATAGCGACGACAATGATCTATTTGCTTTAAAAAAACATATCATATCATAACACCGCAATAATATTACGGTATTATTTTTAATATGTTGATGAGTGGATATGCATTGTTTTTCGAAAAATGTTTTATGCCTTGATATATGCATCACAGAAAATTCTAAAGAACATTTCACAATGTTATGAATCTTAATAAAGAATTGCTATAATTTTCTAGTTTTCTAGTTGCCGATATTGTTGTTATTTAGAAACGAGATGGCCTAAAGCCTTGTACATGTAAGAGATAGGTCACATAAATAGCTGGCCTCAAGAGGAACAGATATAAACAGCATGTTTAATTCTTAAATTTTCATCCCAATGATATTTTCTTTTTTTACCCATCCTCTCCCAAGATCGGTAGTTAAAGTCATAAAACTCCTTATCTAACCTGAGCATTGAATCTGTCTTATTTTTCAAAAAGTCGTCTTTGAAACCATTTTTTTAAACTATGCAAATTCTATGAATAACTCATACTTCTTCAGCATCACGAGCTCTGCTCCGTCAAAGGCACCGACGTACGTTTCAATGATATTATTTATCTTCATACCTTTCCTACTGAATATTAGTTTATGCAAATTTCATTTGCTTCAGAAGATCATGAATCTCATAACTCCGATTTTCTGTAGTCAAAGATGAAATATTACGCATCTAGCGAAAATTTCACACCTTTTACTCATTTGCGTTAGGGGAATTGATTCGCGTAGCTGAACTAAACTAAGTACCTCGTTTCAGGGCTATTTTTATGGATTAAACAGGGAAAACTGCCACACTAGTACTGCCTTTAAGACTTTATCTATCTACAGCTGCACACCAAAAGTTTGTTCAAATACCACTGTATCGTAGTGATTTTGGTTTTGTTTCAACGTCAGTAAAATAACTTCAGAAAACCTTACAATAAATCACCTATTGTTCATGTAAAAAATAGCGAATTTTAAACTCATTTTGGAATCGTCCTGTCTCTCGTGCAATAATTTGAATTTTGGCATGATAAAATAGTCAGAGAGGTCATGTTTTCGAAAATCCGATTTCCTAATATTTCGATTAAAATATTATAGTTTCAGTCTCAGAAAAAAATCAGCACAATCACAACGAGTGCATGGGATCAAACATGACTCGTGTTTAAAGCTGTTGATTACTTCAAATGGATTTTGTAAGGGAAAATGAAACTGAAAGTTTACAGATTTTTACCCCCTGATCACTTTAATTAACTGACAAAAATGCAATGGTTAACTTTTGGGTATGACATACAATTACGTTAAAGTTAAATGGATCTTCACTTCTGTATAGAAAACTCTACATTATGCGTTTCTTTTTCGTATTGCTATGATTTCTCATAGACATTCCAAATTACATGATATTTGCACAAGGATACGCAGTTATGTGAACAAACTTTTGGGATGCAGCTGTACATCATGAGTTACATGTACAACGTCGACCTCTCATTATTAAAACCTCTGATGATGCAAATGGTAAGGTGCCAGTAACTCTTCTGAGTGAGCGTCTGAAACGCGCATCTATCGTCATTGATGACGATGTACTGCCATTGGTCTTCGAATTATGTCCAATACGTTCATAAAAATGCTCTTTAAATCCATCAGATCACCTAAAGATGTCTTCAAAATGTCTTCAAATAGATGACCACGTCAATGTCATTTTTGTTATCAATACCGTAATGTGAGGGAATTGCTATCAGATCGTATAGTCAGTTGGACAACCATTTATAGAGTGAATTAAAAACTCCCTCACAAAATCCTCTTAATGCCCTCGCTAAAACGTACGAATACTGTAATAGTATGCTCTTTGCATTGGATCCAACAAAACAATCTTGTTAAAGTAACGACGTGTCCAGAATGCTGCAACAAAGTTTTTGACAAAAACTTGAAAATGGGAACATGTATCCTATCCTTAACGTCTCTATTAGCTTCAAGTGAGTGAGTGAGTTGGGGTTTAACGTGCTTTGAACAATATTTCAGTTATAGCTTCAAATTAGACAGCGGAACTCTTACACTGTTCTTACATTTGCGGTAGTCGCTGGAACAAGCGGCTCAAGTTTACCTACAAACTCGACTTGCTCTGCAGGTTTCAAAACGATCTTTTCGTCCAGCTCATTAAATACAGTGAGTGAGTGAGTGAATTGGGGTTTAACGTGCTTTGAACAATATTTCAGTTATTAAACACGTGGATGACAAGCATCCAAAAGAGAGTGGACAGATCAGAGAGAAAGGATCGAAAGGATAAGGGAAAAGACGGAAAGAAAGGCATAGTGAGAGATAGAAAGCAGGTTTTAGAAGGACTCAAATTTGGTCTGGCTTCTACCCGTCGACCTGTCCAGCTTGGGAGTCCTTATCAGGAGCATGTAAGCGGTACATGCTCCTGCTGGCATAGCTCTCAGGTCTCTGGAGCACGCAAACTACCACACTACGATAATGTATTGAGTTCAGTGGTGGCATCAAATACAGATGGAGGTGTCAAATACAGATCGAGGTGCCAAACATCTTTTTAAAAATTTGGTGACAGACCTTGGGTGAAAGAAAGTTCCGTGGAACTCTCTCCGCTTTAAAATCAACAAGGATACAACCATCAGTTACTTGAAACGAAAAATCATTTCACTTTGCAGATGCCTTACTCGTTCGATGTGCGCTTTTGAACAATTTTGGATCCGTAGGACAAGGCGCAAAACACATGTCTAAATTATTCATTCATTTATAATGATATGGAACCATATGTTATTAATGTCCACATAAACCACTGACCTCAATTTATGAGCTCTTTCCCATATTTCCAGTACATATTATCAAAGTAATGTGACAATAATGATATATAATAACTCTTGTATGATGATCCCTATTTGTTTCATCAGGTACACCGTCCTCAGAGAATTAAAACATATTTATCAGCATTCGTTGAACCATTTTTTCCACCAAGGAGAATGGTGACGTGAAATTATCTGAAGAAGCACTATCAAGTTTACCCATTGTATTGGCTTTACACAAGCTGCATAAGCTTATCTGATTCAAGTGTGCTAAAATTCTCAACAGTTATGGATCAAAAATTGGTTATGTTTATTTTCGCTCAAAGAGTGTATAATTCAACATCCTTTGATAATTGATATTGAATTTTTGTTATGGGGCTACTAATTTGAAGGGTGTGATTATCCAAATTGTCTAAATCATTATTTTCATAATTTTTCAATAATATTACTAATAAAGACTGGTATTGAAATGATTTTTCATTTATCAATAAATTGCATTATTCCTAGTTTATTAAATTTCGACCGATTACATTTATTGTTTGGATATTAGTTTAAATTTAGTTAATTTCATATTATTGAGAGCTTGAAGAAGACTGAAATAGCAACTGCAGTGAAATCGCACTTTTAGAAGGCATATATTTCTTGAGAAGAAACGTGAGTACATATCCACAAAATGAAACATAACCACTGCATGAGATATAGTAATGAGTTGCTTGATGAGATTTAACATTTATACACGACTGTCAAGAACATGAACTACATTTTTTCTTTGCTTATTTATTATTTCTATATAATTTCCGGTCTGAAAGCTAAAAATAAAATTATATGATGTATACGAACGTCTGTCATGATAAAGTCGTATTCACCAAATAGAAAAGCTTTTAGTACATCTCTTGTAATTTCATGAATAAAATCATGAATAATGAAATGTAATTCTGAAACATTTGCAAGTTACAATAGCTTCAAACCGAACGTTTGTTCATTTTCTTGCCTATTTTTCTGAATAGCTTTCCCTGTAAGATGGTGTATTGCATGCGTAAATGAAGTTATGCACATGGTATCCAAACTAAATCCAAAATACATTATATTTGCACCAGGATAAGAATTAGGTGAGGTGAAGTGATTTTGGGTTTCACGCCAGTTTCAATTGTATTTCACTCTTATCGCGGCAAGACGGCATGCAATGTTAAATCCAAATCATTTATCCAGTTTCGCCATCAAAATCCTTTGCAACCTCTGTTCTAATACGAGCTTTCCGACAGGTTCCCGTAGAGGCAAAATGTTGAAACATGTTATACCTTGCAATATTTCAGCAAATGAAAACTCATGGTGGTCAGTATATTTGTTGTCACTTAGGCCTATGCAATGATGCAGTCGCTAATTATAAATAAAGCGACTATGTTCTGGAAGAAGAATCAAAGTGCAAAGTGTACATTCGAATAAAGAGAAATAATTTAGGCATTTTGAATGACAACTTCTAAAACGGTATCGCTGATTGAACAACTAACTTTTATTGCAGGCTTCGAAATCGTTGGTATTGAGTCTGGGTAGAAATATTGACGAAGCTACCTCCTGTTGGGGGAAAATCATCACATACATGTACACGCTAACTTCAAGTTAATTTGTTCTCATTTCAGCCTCGATTAACATTTTCCAATAACCGTCTTTCATCAAAGCAACATGCTACATCGTACGAAATGACTGTTCTATTGCAAATGAATGCCTATCTTATTAAAATTTTACTTGTTGTATTGATAGAATTCTTAGGAAAACGTTACATGATTCGGTAATAAAACTTTCATTGAAATCCAAATAAATATTAATAGGATATGTTATACTACAATACAAGTATTAGTTAGTGTCTCTTGTATCTACAGAAAGCAACATGATAATTATATATGAATTTAGTGTTCTCTGGTTCATCATATGTATAGTCTTTCATTGTAAAACCAAGTTAATTGCTTCCTTACAAATCAATTATTGGTTAACAAGTTCATAATATCTGTTAAAAGGAAATGTGAACCGAAGTGAAAAGCAGTTTTCGCAATCGTTTCCTGAAGTAGTTGAAACTAACAATGGCATTCTTCCTAATTTGGTTGAAACTAACGTTTTCATGTATTTATGTTTACATGTCAATTACAGAAGCCGAGGACAAACTTGAACCATTTGGATTTGAGATGTGTAAAGAAACATGTAAACAGACAGTAGGTTGTTCCATGATTTGGTTCTCATTTGTTCGTCTATCTTGCTGGACAACAAACCCGACCGACCAAGGGACGTATTGGAGAATCATGCATAGTCTCTGAGGTATTTCAACATTTTTCTATTTTATTGACATTCTGAGTTTGCCCTTAAACAATTTCCCATTACAAGGTATTTTAGAGACAGACCCCGGTACCAAGATAACAAGAGAGTCATTGTGTACAACACTGTTCCTGGTGCGACACCTGTATAAAAGACAAGGACAATTAAATAGATCATCAATTTAAGATATCTTGTATTTTTTCAGGTCTTCTTGAAAACCTCAATTTCAGTTTTTAAAAAATCAGATCCGATGAAATTGTACTTCGTAGCTTTACGATCTGATTACTATGGCTAGGCCAGGGTCATGTCTTGCATCTGTGACCAATCACCTTTCTTTTGAACTTGACCAATCACAAGCTCTTTTACACTTAAATATTCTAAGTTCTAAAGATCACTACTTTAATCGAAATGAGCTGATCGTTTTAAACGAAAACTTACTCAGACATATCAGAAATTTACTCTCTATACAGTAAGAATTTTTATCTTGTAGTAAGAATTTACTTCACGAAAGGTGTTCAGTTCAGGTGCCTAATGAAAAACTATGAAGCAAAAACGAACACATTGATGACTTTTCAAGCGATGCATGCAACTGATGACTTTTACAACAAGGAAACGCTTCCTGTCTCAGGGCAAGACGTATAGCTGACGCTCCACTCTTCATTTCTTTCTTTCTTCAATTTGGCGTAAGAGCGAACACGTGTTTTATAACTAAAATATTGTTCAAAGCACGTTAAACCCCAACTCACTCACTAACTCCCTCACGTAAGAGCGAAAGCCAACTCCTGTTCGAGAGGTTCTCTTTGGTTGGCTGAAATTTAATCGCACACCATCGCGATAAAAGCATTTGATTGGCTGAATCATGGGTTACGGTGCGAAGGTTTTGCTGGAGTTTACACCCAGGGTAAGAAGAGTGGAGCGTCAGCTATACGTCTTACCCTGAGACAGGATGAAGGAAACGTTGTCATCAATATGATCAAAACTTACGTCATAATAATATTATCAACGAAACATTAAGCTCTTGAATTCCTTATAGTTGAGTGTTTCCTTAACCTTCATGGATGTATTGAAGTGTTCATTTGGAAATTCTGGTTCCCACGGTTTATTTGGACTAGATTTAGTGTTTTGTTACTCTGCAAATGTGAGAGAGGTGGGTTTATCGTTGCACAATGGAAAGTTATTCAAACATAACAGGGGGCGGGATAGCGCAGTGGTTAGCGCGTTCGGCTTCGGATCAGGAGTTCCATGGTTCGAATCCCGCTAGGGGCTAGGCAACAGTAGAGAACTGTTTTCCACGCAGTCAGGTTTGGGTGCAATGCTACACTGAATTTCAGTGCAGTATCACCCATGGTTCGCTAGTTCCAGCCGATGCTCGCAGGTTACAACGCATAGCCATAATGGTGTTGCGGACTTTCTCCCTGCAATAATACTAGCAGCCGCGATATAAATGAAATAATCTTGAAAGTGGCGTTAAACACCTCACCTCATCTCAAACATAACAAGATATTGTGCATAATGAATGGAAGGAGAAAACTTAATTCTCAAGTGAGATTTTATCAATGTGATAACTATGGTTTCAGGACGTGGAAGTTCAGCCGACTAGCTGCCCAATCTATGGAAAGATCTTCAAGAATCACAAGAAAAAACTGATATGTAGCAGCTGTATGTGTCCATTTTACATGAATTGATGAACATCAATAGCTTCGTCTCGAAGCATAAGATAGAATAAGACTTACGCCTTACCAACACGATACTATACAGTCGTCTATCAACTGTATTTGTATTGACCAGGGTTCATTTTTTTTTTTTTTTTTTTTTTTATTACGGAGAGCATTTCCACCACGATTCCATACATAAACCCCTACATGACCCACGTGGCTAGGGATCGGCGGGGTTGATCCTTTTTTCCCCTTTCAATTAGCGGATACATTTGCTTTAATTCAACTAAATACATTTCCAAGCTAACAATATTTACAGAGAAAAACAAGGATAGGTGTTAGGAAAAGAGACAGGGATGGAATAATGATTAGGTAAGGATGATGAATGGGATATATAGGAGTATCTGAAAAAACTGATGTTCATAACCTTAATAATTCTTCTCTCGACATATATAGCATCGATTTCCCCCTGTTTCGCGATCATGACAAACTATAAGGAAAAAAACAAATACAATAATACTACATCACAATTTTAACTCAATCAAACACAACGTGTAATTAATTCAAGTCTAATTCTTTATTCTTTTTTGATGCTATCCAAAAGCCACAAGACTAGATCCAGCTGGTCATGAAAAGGGAGCCGGGAGATGGCATCCAAAAAATTACCCTTAGCTCAACAAGTGCGGGTACTTTGATTTAATGCCTCTGGTAACAGTATATTTGTTAACTGGGAAAATGAGTTTCTTAGTTCTTTGAAATTGACTGTGGTATCTCTCTGTTATTCCTATGTTGAGAATAAGTTATACGTCATTTAATTTAAGCAAACCATGACAAATATAATATATGAGTAACTGTATGCACAACTGTTAAAAATCGGACAATATTTTTCATTACATCATCAAACATTAAAATGTTGGATTTGTTTGGATCTATATGGATTATGTTTTTTGTCAGTAGAAAAATAAATTCTTAGCATACAATAATATCCTCTGGCCATTTCTTTTGGAAGCTCACAATTCTAGGTTTGATTTCTGGCTAGTACTTTTTAACAAGCAGAATGTTTTGTGTTTCTTTCAGAAAGCTTGATGAATTTAATTTCTGTTGTTAATGATTGAAGAATTTTGTTTTACCAGCAATAACAATATTTTTGACAGTATCATCGCCAGAATCATGAGCCAACAGTAGTGCGAAGACAAAAAGAACAACTTAAATATACAAAATGTTTCTTATAAAGGTACTTACTTCATTCCGGAACCTCTTTACTAGGGCACAAGAAATAAAATTATGGCCATTGACTTCTGTTTCTGATTAACAAAAAGTATGTATGTAATTTCATTTTCAGCAACTCTGTTTAGTATACACAGTCAAAATGATAAATCTGAACTGAAAATCTAAGAGCTTAGCATCTTTTGTACATTTTCTATAATTTTTAAAAATATAGATCCAAGGCAAAGTAACATTGACATTAGTTTGGCACTTGTTACAGACTTCAGGTAAAATATGGTTGTTCATAAATGTATCTTAAAACAAATTAAAACCCTTTGTGAGGAAAAGGAGAGTATACATTGCGTCATTAATCACAAGGGTTTGATTCACTTAAACATGATCACCATGCAACTGGAATGCGTTTCATGACTCTATTGTAATCCAGGAATGCACCACTAACCGGGAATCTTACCTTAAAGTTTGTAAAAGAAATTAGTCCGTTTGAATCAAAGTGGTCCTTTATTGTTGTAGTTCGATTTTTTAACCAATTGTTAATAAAAAAGATCTGAGTTAGATAATTGATAACTTAGCATCAGCATAAACTATAGATGATATCATCTGTTGTAAAAAGACCTCTATACCTCTTTCATGCCATAAAGGCGTCTTTCCAATAAGGGTTGTCAACCGTACAGAAATAGTAGACATTTTACTGTTTGTTTGTTGTACGTTACATAGTTCTTTACTGAATACTTTCTAAATTTCTAAATACTCTTTTCAAAGTAGTTATCAAAAACGAGTCAATAAAATATTTCTTTTCAATCATTCTTTTATCACCTTTCTTATTATTCTTTTTCACAAAAGTCCTCTTAATCATGTCGGATGTATCGCTCCTATTAAACTTTAAGAAGAGTTTTTCAATAACATCAATAAAGCTTATTGGAGGAATGGGAAGTGCAGTGAAAATGTGTACCAATGTTTAGATAGATAGAAGTTTATTCAGTATAAAGGCCACAAGCCCATGTACAAAATTTACAAGACAAATATTATCAACGTAAAGGTTTGGTGCTAACAAAAATGTATACAGGCTTTAGAAATATATGCATGGAATTAAAGTAGAGAACATCGTAACAAAAAAGCTTCTATCATTATCATTATCATTCTATCTATCATTTCCAGTTTGCAAAAGAGCAGTTAGACTTGTATTATTTTTACATTCAAAAAATGAGCATATATCTTTTTCTTAATTCATTATATAATGGACATAAAAACATAAAATGTAATTCATCTTCTAAAACATTTTTGCAAAAAGCGCGAAATCTTAATTCTAAATTTTAATTATATAACAGTAATTGTGCCAGTGTTGGTCAAGTTCCTTTTGTTCCTTCCTAGTATTGATCATCGACAGATCATTGAAATCTACATTAAGAACAATGCCTTGGACCTTAAAACTACCTGTATGCCAGTAAAAGCCTTCAGATTACTTTTTTTTACGTTTTTTTCGATCCAATCCACAAGGCTTTAGTCTTGCCTGTGTCCAGACATCCTATAGAAGAGAGTGAGAGTATCCATAGCAGCTTTAAGGTTGGTTATTAAACCATCCAAGAAGAGCTTGGAGTCATCATCAACGACACCTAGAATCTCAGCTCGAAACATGAAGCGATATGACGACATTGGATCAATAACACAGTGGAGGTGGCATTGTTTTTAGTAAGAATTGATATCAATTCAGCATATGGGATCCAATTCTAATTTTTTTGTAGCACCAACTTGCTCCCCTTTCCAAAGGCTCTCTGTGTGTACCTTAAAATCAAGTTTCCCAGGTCAGACCATTAAAATAAGATATTCAAAAGAGTAACAATCAATACCAGGGCTCTTGTTTTTCAAAGATCTTAAAGATTTTGTTTCTAAATTTGATATATTAACTAAACCATAGGTCTGAATCATTGAAAAGAAAAATGTTCAGTATTCGAAATTAAATACGTTAAACTTTGACTGAAATTGTGAGTGGAAATTCGTTTGTCTTGGAGATTTTTTAACATTTTGATGAAAATTTTAGCATTTGTGATGCTTTCTTCTTTTGTTTAAACATAATTATTCAAAGGAAAGCATTATGTACATGTAATCCAACGTAGTGAAACCCTCTCCAATGTAAATTACTTACATATAGTATGGAAACGATATATATATATATATATATATATATATATATATTAATGTACATAGAATTATATAGAGAGATGTGATACATATATACAGAAGTACAGACAAAAAAGTGTGGTTAAAGTAAAATAGCACTGGTAAGTACTCAAAGAGTTATCTATTTATCAAATCTTTCAAGAGTTATATAAACTTATGAACTTCTTTAAATATCTGGACCCTGTTTCACAAAATATCGTAAATCTATGTGTACGTTTAAAAAATAAGTGCAACTAAAATTTACGTTTACGAGTAGCGAACTTGCGTTTCACAAAACCAAACGTAGACTTGATACTTACAGTTTACGTGTGGTTTACGTCTATAGGGTGCCTCGCAACATATATCTCAAATAAATGCTGCAAGTTTCGATCACGTCAGCGAGAATGTTAGCCAGAACGAGAAGAATATCTGTGCAAGATCATCACAAATATCCAACAGACACATATATAGTCCCAAGCTGACCCGACAACAGTGACTAATCTGAAAATCACTCCTACACTAAGCTTGATTTTTGTGAAATGGGGTCCTGGATATTATCAATAGAAGAAAGATCTGTACTGCAATTTGATTTTAAGTCAAAATTAAACAGTAATCTATTAATACATAGTGTACTAATATTATCAAACATCTCATGTATTATTGGAATACATAGAACATTCCATGAAATATAGGTAAGAGCTTTCACAAGTAGATCTGCAAATACATCCAAGATTGTCTGCAAGAGGAATTGTATATAACTCATCGTTTAATCTGGTACATTCTGAACCGAGTATGAATTATGTTTCGTTTTCTTTTACGAAATGATAAATATTTTGGTACTTTCAACGTTTTTTTGGGAAATGTAAGATTTTGAGGGAATCGGCTTCTCGTATGTGCAGTGGTGGTTATTCCAAAGTTGTTAACATAATTGATAAAACGGTTTTCTATAAAGTGTTGTGCGGGAGTAGGACATAGAAAGATCACACACGTTTCTTTACTTACCATTGGTCATAGTTTGAACAGTCTGAGGCATAATGTCACAAAGTAACTGTCAGGCATTAGTATTGTATATATACTTGTATATTATAAAATAAACATAGTTTCTGATATGTTTTTTTTTCTCCTTTAATGATTGCTACCCTGTTTCATATAATAAAGATTCTCGGGAAACAAATATAGGAAGGCCAGTAACTATCATTACGGTTTCATTTTGAACTTTTTCAATTGTATACGAAAACTCTAACAAACAACCATCCCACAATTCACAGGCGTATTCAAGATTTGGTCTTAAAAAACTTTCTTTGAATAAATCCAATCAGGCTTCTCGCTATCTAGCAGAGTTTAGTGTGAGACTTAATGACTCGAGAGACTGGCGGTTGCATAGCAGTGAAAGTGAAATATATTATCAGCTTTTAGACTGGGATTTGGTATCATCTTTTCTTTTCAATAAAAATCTACAAACCTTTTCCAATACGTAAATAAAAATAGAGTTACTTTATTTTGTAATAACTTTACAAACTGTATGACTGCTCAAAGCACTTTTCAAACTCCTCATGGTAATATTTGGAGAAGAGATGTGGTTTGGACTTCAAAACAACTAAAGAAGGAGAGTTTCTGATTTCAAATGGGAGACTGTTCCAGAGAGCACAATATGAGAATGACCTCTAATCAAACCATGTAAGATAAAAAAAATTATTCTTCCGACCCTTCGGGGAAGACATTAAAAATAAAAATAAAATTGTCTTTTGGTAGAAAGGGGATCTCAGATTCCGTCTTGGAATGTGCTTGTGAAGAATATGTACTATAGGGGAGTATTATGAAAGAAGCCATATCTAAAAGATAGGACTTTGAATTCAATTCTTGCTTGTACGGCAAGTGAAGCCAATGAAGGCTCATAATTAAAGGGCTTACATAGGATGACTCTTGGCATCTGTATATCAGTTGAAACATTCTGGACTCATTTTTGCTTCATTAGGACATTTTGTCTTATACTTGCTACCAGTTACGCTCGTGTTTTGCTGATTGTGGATTTACCCATTTATCTTTGCCAGGATAACAACTGCATCAGCGTAATCTGGAAAAAATTAACGAATTTCAGAAACAATGTGTCATGTATGGCAACAGCAACAATTAATAAACTGAAACATCTTCCGTAAGATTTGATATTACTATTCACAGTTTGGTGCATTAATATCTGCACATTATTATTTTTAGTTTGCGCAAATATTTCACTCTTATTGTAATATGAAGTACAATAGAGGTATAAACAAATTCTGCTTACTGCCTCGACTTCTTTGTACATAAAAGTGAAAGACTGCAACTCAACAACAAAGGAACCAATTAGCTGGAAATGCATGGGTTGTCTTAAGCCCCTTACACATGCACCCGTTTACTTATGGGAGTATATTTACTTGTGGAGTATACATGTATATACTTACGGGAGTAAAAGTATCTTTACTTTGCGTTCACATGGGATTTTAACCAATGGGAGTATTTCTTAAATTTGCATATAATTCAGACACTTGATAACTGAAAATAAAACTGATATGACCACATATGTGGACAGACATCATGAGCAAGCTACTGATAACCAAACAAAGGAAAGATTTCCAGTATCTCCTGTGTACTGGTCTTGTCCTTGGATGTTCCAAAGAAAGGCAGGTGTGGTCAAGAAAGCGGTCACGGACATGGTGGGAGGATATAGTTGGCGGAAACTTTACAACTAAGGAGTGGATAGAAAATTTCATGATGACAGAAGAAACCTTTAACTTTCTTTGCGAAGAGCTACATCCGTATCTGCCTAACAGTGGTGCATTTGTCAGGGAGCCACTTGACCTCAACCACAGAGTAGCCATTACAGTTTATTGGTTGGCCAGCAATGCCGAATATCGCACTGTCGGTAATCTGTTTGGGGTAGGAAGCTCAACAGTGTGTAAATGTGTTCACACAGTCTGCACAGCTATTTCGGAATTTCTTCTCTCGAATTTTGTCACATTTCCAACCGGTGACAAACTTCATGATACCATAAGTGGCTCTGAGAAGGTTTGGGGGTTTCCGAACTGTGCGGGTGCGATTGACGGAACACATATTCCTATTATTGCACCACCTGTTGCACATGGTGATTACCTAAATAGGAAGGGGTGGTACTCAATCATCCTTCAAGCCACCTGTGATTTCAAGTACATAATCACTGACATCAACGTTGGGTGGCCTGGCCGAGTCCATGACGCCCGGGTGTTTGGGAACTCATAAATCTTCTACAAAGGCGAAACAAACGATCTTTTCCCAAATCTACCTAAAAAGCTTGTATGCCAGGACAAGGTTATCAACATGCCAATTGTGCTTCTTGCCGATGCAGCTTATCCCCTGAAGACATGGCTCTTGAAACCATTCACACATATCAACAACCTGACGGCAACACAGAGAATATACAATTACAAACACAGCAGAGCTCGCATGACTATCGAGAATACATTTGGGCGCCTTAAGGGAAGGTGGAGACGCATACAGAAGAGACTTGACACAGATGTAGAGTTTGCTAGTACAGTTGTCACTGCGTGTGTCGTTCTTCATAACATCTGCGAGATTAAGCATGAGCAGTATGTGGAAGCTGAAGTCGATGCATACGAGCATGATGCAGTGACTGACGATGAAGACGTCCCGTGCGCAAAAACTCTCCGTAATGATTTGGCAACATATTTCGCTAATGTCTGAGAAACAGATGTAATGTGTCATGCTATTCTGGTCAATAAAGCAAGAAGTTTCAATTGCATTATTTTTATTTAAAACAATCAAATCATAAATAACGTTTACATGAAAATCTTCAATGACAACTTACAGCGATGCAAATACAATTTATGTATCTCTGTAAACAAATGTTTTCGGATAGAAAATTACAGAAAATTACTCTGGTGACAGATTTTTCACCCCAAAGAAACTGCTGCATTACTTTTGCATTGTAATCTCCAATACATATTCTAAAGAACCGAGATCATAAAACTATCTATAGAAAACTTCTCTAAAATAAGCTATTCAGGTTTGGAAAAGTCCTTATTCCAGATATTCCTTTTAGTGACGAGTGATTATAACTGTCCTTCATAACAAAATAATCCTTATTTAACAAAAAAAAAACGTCATCCGACCCAGATTCATGGATTAACATTCGATCAGTAACTTTAAAGTTCAAAAAAGGAACGTCCACCGTCATCATAGGACACATTTGGTTTGAAACTGTTAGTAGTTGGAGTGTGGTTGTCGCTGAAGCTAGTTGCAGGTGTGAACATGTTGCCAGTGGGTACGGCATTAACACAGCCCAGAATCATGTTCATCATCTGGAACTGATGTCTCCGCTCTTCCTGTCTCTCTTCTCTCTTCATTGCACGCTCTTCGCGTCTCTGGCGTTCTTCAGATTCTAGTTTCTGTTTCTCCAACTCGATCCTCTTCAGTTCAATATCTGTTTTTTTCGTTTCCAAGTCAACGAGGGTGCCCTCGAGCTTGCTGTTGCTGTCATTGAAATTGGTCATTAGTGATCCAATTACAGTTTCTAGTTTAGTTTTACGTTTCTTCTTTTCAGACGTCTTCACAACACAACTTTCTTTCTTTTCATTTGTCATTTTATCAGCATTCTGTGTTACTGCCGGTTCTGCCACAGCAATGTCATCCTCGCTGTCATCTAGAGGTTTGTAAGTGTCGTCAGCGTCAGCGTCAGCAGCATCAGGATCTTGAATCGCATCACTGTCACGGTCAGCAGCATCACCATCACCATCAACGCGCCTTGGATCCTCTTGAATGGCATCGCTCTCGGAAGCATCATCAGACACATCTTCTTTATACAGCCTCTTTCTCGTCAAACTCTCGACAACTTTCAGCGGCGAAGAGGCTGGACGATCACCGAGAAGTTCTGCAAGTTTCGGGTAAAATTTGCACACCTTTCTTGCGTTACCACTTGTTTTCAGTTTCTTATTACAATCTCTGTAGTTCTTTCGGAGAGTGTGCATTCTTATTTTGCACTGTTGACAACTTTTTTCATGACTGTTTTCGGCCATCTCGTTTTCAATCATGGAATAAATAGATCCCTTGTGTTTCTTTGGATCCTCAAGAAGCATCTCTATTTTCTTTTCACCCCAGATAGCAAGAAGACATTCTGTTTCCTCATCTGTCCACGATGCGCCACGCCTCGACCTTCTTTTCGCAGCCATACTCTACTGTTTTGAAGACAAATCTCAAATGATCCCAAAGGAACTCAAAGAGCCAGACAGGTCACGTGACCGTCTGGTCTAATTCAGTGATGATGCAAGGACTAGGTGAAAAAAAACCAGACAGGTCATGTGACTGTCTGGTCTAATTTTGTGACGATGCAAGAATTTGTTATTTTTAGACTTGTATCCACATTGTTTGCTCCCAGGAGTAATAGAAAAACGCGTTCACATGGCACAGTTTACTTATGGAGTAAATTTACTTAGGGAGTATAATACTTATACTAGACCCCCTGAGGTGGTGTAAATTTACTCCAGGAGCAGGGATACTCCAATAAGTAAACGCGTTCACATGACACGTTTACTTACCGTAAGCAAATATACTTACAGGAGTATATATACTCACGGGAGTAAACGGGTGCATGTGTAAGGGGCTTTAATCAATCACCCTTTTCAAAGCTATTATGTGCCAATGTAACCTGTAATGTAAACCTCACTGACACATGAATTTGGAAATAAGAATTTCTTAATATTACCGTGATCTTCAACCAGATCATTTCTGGTATTTGCCGAGAACAAAAAGCGTGGGTATATAGAAGTGTAGTCCCAGTGACAGAGCAACCAATTTTGTCTATCGATGACCGTTGTCCAACCTTGGTCAAACTCACACCCTCCATAGTTTTGGTTGATGAAAAAACGACGATTTTCCGGGTGTCTGTAAATGAGAAACATTTGTCTAGCGTCTGTAAATGTGGAATATCAATCAAATCTTCTTGATACTAATGTTTGATGTAAAGCATTTAGAGGGTTTTTTCAAGTGTCTATTAATGGATAATATCTATGAAATCTTTTCGATAATCATGATTTATGTAAAGGTTACCATTTCTTAGTGTCTGAAAATGGAGAGTATCTATCACATCTTGTTGAAACTTATGTTGGCTTTCATACTGTATACAGGGAAATTTTTGTGGTTGGTAATTTTCGTGGTTTTCGTGGGTAGAGGTTAAACCACGAAATTTTCCATATCACGAAAAATTTCCGATGAATTTCATTAAAAATATCTTCACCACTCACTCTACGACCCATCGAGCTACTTTCAAGAATGGCGCATGCGCAGATTTAAGTGCTATTCATTATTATGCTATTCATATTAACTGCTAATAATAGAGCTCTAATTGAGTTTTTTGTTTATTGATAGTTGTAAATATATTCGTTGATAACTTTACTTAATATGTAGCCAAGTGGGATTGACACTCCTCATTGTATACAAATGTAAATGTGATTTGTGTCCCCTCCCTATAAATGTTAAACAAACACGATCGTTTTATCAATGAAATCAAAAGCATTTCGACTGATGGCTACTGACCCGACTAATCCGATTGTAATATGTTGTTTGGAAAGCAATATAATTAACTAACATGGCGGTGTCAACAGACAGCATGACATCAACAAGCTTACACGTGTAACATAAACAAACGATTTTAAAGGTTTTATTTGGTTATATTCAACCACAAAAGTAAGAATCCACAAAAGTAAGAATCCACAAAAAAGTAAATTTTTGACAACGTCTGAACGAAAAAATCCACAAAAGGTCTTTGAGTCCTCAACCACGAAAATTTCCAACCACGAAAATTTGTATACGGTATGTCACGACTTTGTTTCTTTACTTTAGGTGTCTTATTGAAAAATGCATTCTGGGGTTATACCCTCTGGTGCATTTGTCACAATTTCATGGTTAAATAACTACTTTAAAAATCAAATTTAGATACATTATAATTTAAATTCTGGAATGCACTTGTTAACGCCCTGTTGAACTGTCATTTTAAATAGCTTCACATAGACCAGTTGACATCTGATCTAAACTGGACAAAGCCGACTAGTCCCATAATTATTACAATAATGTTAAAGGGAATAATTAATGATGCTAAAAGACGCAGTGAACGTCCCGTCGTTTACTTCAAAGTTTGTTTAAACACTTGAAAGGATAATTGGCACTAGAGACATCGAGAATTGACATTCACCTTAACCCCAAGGCCTAACGTAATTGGGGTTTTTTTTATCAACATTGTCTTTTATCTAATCCTAGCATTCCACCTCAGGGAAGCAAAAACAGTTGAAAAATATGGGAAATAACAAAACATTTCACTAGTCTTAAAGGGACTGTAGTACAAAACGAAAAAAAAGTTTCAAAAAAATTTAAATGCAAATTGACCAAGATCATTTAACCCCTTTTTGAAATGTTTTTGAAATGTTTTCGAAATGTATCATTCATGTGAATTCAGTATCAATATGTCCAATGCAATTCTAGTAAATGTTCGTGGCCTCTTTAGTATATGGCTGTTCCTTAACCCAGAATTATCTGTAAACCGTTACATAACACAGTCTAAAACACTAGATTTTACACACAAAAAAACTTTCACTTGTAACATACAACTGTAACTCTTGGTTGGACAAATTCTGACCTCCAGTATAGTAATGACTAATTACAAAACATGGCAATTTGTAAAATATTAGAAAGTTCACAAAATTGCTTTCAATTTTGCACGTCACCCCTTCAAGAGGTTACAATGGATGTACAAAATTTGAAAAAGAACAAGTTTATTAGTTTTGAGTAATATGTCGGACAAATGTGTCCCTAGGGAGATGACCAAGACATTTATAAAATATTAAAAAATTTCACGAAATTGCTTGAATTTTCCGCACTGCGCACCTTGCACCTCTTCAAAGGATAGATTTAGGATAGGATCATTTTAAAAGAATTGGATTTAAGATCTTCTGCAATCGTTTGACAAAAATAACCTCGGATGGACGGACTGGAATCATTGCTATTCATTGTTATTGATATGCGTCGTAATAACGTATACGACTGAATGAGGGATGTTTGACTTTCTGTTTGGATTCACTCGTTAAAAATTAAAAGAAAAATCTTAAAACCTTCATAATAAATCCACAGAAGTGGAGTTCACATGTCCAGTTTACATGGATCTTCTACCTGCCCTTATTGCTGCTTTAAATGATTTTACGGCACTGTCCAGTTTTTACCGCGATTTTTGTATCGCCGTGAATTTTACCTTCATGTTGTCCCTGCAAAATCATACCTTTTAGTGACAGTCCTTACTAAATGATACCAATGGTTTCGTTTGGAATGTGTGACTCCCAGAACTTATAGCTTTTTGAAATGTTTCTTTCTGCTCCTGCTGAGAAGCCAAATTCTTTCAAATGTGATTGTTTCCCTTACATTTTGAAATAGATGAGACCGTTTTTCATGTCTGCTTGTAAATGTTCTGATATTTGTACACATGATGTAGTCAAAGAATGTTTTGACTTACCCTTCAATGCTGAAGAAGTTGAATGAGGAGTTAATTAGGTCTGTCCATGAGGAGTTGAGAACTCGAGCAGAGTCAAACCAGCTGGTCTTGTTGCTTCCCAGTGCGTCAAATACAATCTCAGCTCCAATGGCATCATCTTTCAGGATGAGGTACTTAACCTGGAATAATAATAATAATTCTACCTTATGTAAGAATATTGATTACCGATAAGTCCATTTGGCCCTGGATAAGTACTGTTATTAACCTCTTGAGCGGAGTGATAAATATTTTACCAATCCAAGACAAATGGGTGACATTTAAAATGTATGAGTGAGAGTCTCTAATTATTAAACCGACTGCTCGAGCGCTGAACAAGTTTCTTTGTACTCACAAAACGGTTTTTTACATTTAGTTTTTGTATTTAATGAGTTTAGTTAAAACATTCTGTAGGAATGACCAAATATGAGTAGAGGCTATTTGCATAAAACCATATCCCTTGTCAACCTGGACATATATTGGCATGACATTATTTCATAATTGAGCACCACAAGTCATTTATACATGACCAGCGGAGGTATTGGTTTCAATGCGGCTCTCAGCCTTTGTGAATAAATTCTCGTGATATCATCCCGTCATTGAAGAAAGGTACAAAATAATGAAGCATATTAAATCCACATAAATGAGATGGAAAATGGAACTATTCAAAAAAATAAATAAATTGTCACCCTCTTGTTTTCTGATATTTATATTCATCAGTGAATCAGCTTGTGATCTTTTGTAATTTTTTGTCAGAAAACGTTTAAAAACTTTAAAATCAATGACATAATAATATATATATATCCAGGCTTATTAGATTTTGTTAGCTTTGAAAAATGATGTAACTAAATAGGAAAATCATTTTTTATTCAAATGTCTTAGGTTTAATGAACGAAGAAGAAAGTATATACCATATCTATCTGATCATACTGATAAATGTAACTGACAACATGTTTTACACTGTCAAAACTTTGAAACTTTTATTCATATTTCATTATAGATTCACTTGTTCTACGAATTGAATTAGTCATGAAATTAATCAACATCCTTATTTTAGCTTTTCTCTCAGATTTAATAATGTCTGTATGTATGTGATGAACATGTGCCTAAGACCTTTCCACTGAAACAAAGAATTGAATTGAAGCAAACAATATTCACCATTTCTATGTTCGCCGATTCCCACTGACTTATAAGCTGACTCCGGAAGTGGTCTGTACAGTGGAGTGACGTCATAAGGGTCAAACATCCGGGCTCTACGCTGTTGGAGTCAACTGGTTGATCATGGAATATTGTGTCATCCATCCACAAATCATAGACAGATTTGTTTATACCCGGAGTTCCTCGGAACAGGAGAATCCAGTCAGCAATGTTGACCAAATCTGATTCAATTAAATTGTTGTGTTCGTATTTAACTTGAACCCTATTCCATTCCTTTCGAAGCTAACCATTTAATTTCTTCCCAAATATTTCTCTTCTGAAAAACATTCATTTTATCAGATGAAAACATATGTTTGATATCCTTCTGAGATTTATATACGCTAGTTATTATTTTTTGGCAAGATAGTATGACGTGACAAATTGTTTTGCTTCACCATGGCTATATCTGTCTCTGTTTCAAACATGAATAATCTTGACCCACTTGTTAATTTTATGTCGGAGCTTTGAGATTATTTCTTTACATAATGAAACTTATTGATACCAACATGACTCCCTTAAAGCACTACTTCCCAGGCGAGAGTGTAAACTCAGTCTGAATAATATGTATCACATGTCCTCTACTAAGGGCCGACCGGGCCTAACATTCGAGCTTATAAAGCGGCTTTCACCGGATAGCATATGAGTACCATTAATATATCATAAGATATGTTTCATTGGATACTGGTTACTGTGATGAAAAACTGTAACAGTATTCGTAAGGAAATTTCGTTGCCTTTATAATTTCAACATAAAGGTAAAAAGAAAAAAAGGCACATGTTTCATACCCAAAACACATTAGTTTGTAAGCTCGAAATTCAGATCAGTACCGATCATATAAAAGTCGTTGTGATACAGACAGTGTAAGATTGACCTGTAGATCCCAAATGCTAAAGGCTAAAGCATGTGAGTCTTACGGTTGGTTAAAGCTATCAATAACGTAAGCCCTGAACCTCCAATAACTGCCGGAAATGGCCCATTGGATTTTTATTAAGAGCCATCGCCCTTATTGGAGGTAACATGGTATTGTGAGAATCCTTTCAGTATCACAGGTTGACAAATTGGCTTTCTAAGGAAGAAACACGGACTATTTTTCCGCCCTTGTTGTGCTAAGAAGAAAGACTTAAAACTTAATTACAATTAAATATCATTGCAAAGAGATAGTTTGCTCTAGGGCATTATAGGCTAATAGTAACCCTTATAAGAGTGCCCTCGTTGGTAAAACCGTTTTTAGATTTTAGTAGAGCTAACAGAGCTTGATAATTGATTGATGATCATTGTTTTATCATATTACATATTGGAAGAAAGTAGGCTATTTTAACTTACAGGCAGGGATTGTCATGCAGATGCTTCCGGGGCCGCTAAATGCATGCATGGAGCCAAACTTGCAAGTTCTATGTGGCTGTTCAGTCTGAAGATTAAATTGGCATCTGAGTTAATTACATGTTCATAATGAAATGTTTGTTTTCAATAATAAATCCAGGAAAATAAAGTTTGTTTATCTATAACTAGGTTTATAGATGTTGAAATGAAAGTAGAAAGGTTTTTTTGTGGTGATTTCATCCATAGGATCATTCACAAAATGACCAGGTGACCTTGTGCTGGCATAAAACCACGTGACACCTAGGTAAATTATCTACGCACAGATACATCGATCAATCTCATCATTAGTAAACTGCTTAAAATTTATTCAGACTAGAAGGTAATTAGAGAAGTCCAGAATTTTGTATGTCCGGTAATTGGACTTCTTTAAGAATAATTTGGGTTAAAACAATCAATTATACTCAAGTTGTAGCTTCCTATCTGTCACCACCACATACAGCACTATAATTTACTTCATGATTACCTGCGAATGCCAGTTGATAAATGACCCGACCGTTCCTTCTGAAGTCACTTCTCCTGTATTCCCCTCAGTATTCAAACCACAGACCCTTCTCCTGTAGTCAAACTGAGCCACCTTACAGTCTCGGTATTTTCTACACAGATTCCAGCATTGAATCGAATTTCTGACAGGCATCGTTCTGGTACCAGTAGATACCCTTGTGACAAACCTGAAATCAACTTCACAAAGAACATTTTTGATAACAATGATAATGACCATTATCAGCATGGTCAGATCCATGTTTCCACTAAACCACTACCTCAGACATTGGAATACTGTCAAGGAAAGAAAACTGCGTGGTCGATTCTTCCTCGAAGCTACTTAACATGCCTCATTTCTTATTCCTTGAATCTATATGGGTAATATCGATTTTCAGAAGAGATCTAGAATAGACGGAAAACTTGATTGACAAGCTAACACTTAACACTAACACTCCCCATTAACCTCTGTTTCTTTGAATGATGTCCTTAGATAATAAATTAACAGTTATTTACGCCTGCTCTATATATTTCTTCAAATCAAATGTTTCTTCATTTATAAAACCATGTTTATCAGTTATAACGATGTTATCGAATTCATAATTACCTTTAACTCAAGCAATTGTTACTGAAGGGACACGATCCCTCTGCATAGTTTACTTTTCATATTCAAACAAAACAAATTAACAGAAACATCGATGATCCAGATTAATCGTCATGTGATATTTCGGTGTGGTGGTTGAAAGATGTTTACAAAATTTACTATAAATGTTAGTCAAGTCAAGCTTTACTTTTTGGTTCTCATGATCATGAATGTCAAGATCACAGACAAAAGACATTGCCACAAGCTTTCTCAGAAATTATGATGAAAATTCCAGCAAGTTGTTTTTGCGATATCCCACTGTCTAGTTTGTTCGCGTTCTAATTCTGAAGATATCAAAGTATCACTGTGACCTTGAAAATAATGCCAATGTCACAGCCTCTAAGAGATAGAGAGAGAGTTTGGTGTGTATAAAAACCAAACAATTCATAACTTCTACGCTATGTGACGTCAATTATTCCACTGAGTCCACAACATAAGCACATAAATTCCATCATCTGCATGTTATTGTAGCTGCCGATATCACCTAGAAACACAGTAATCTATAAAAGGGCCTGCTGATTGGAAGCTGTTTACTGGGATTCATTGTACTTACTTGTGGAACTGTTATGAGTCTTTGTTCTCTACTCCCTTTGATGTCATCAAGTCGAATACATCTATCAGTAGCCTTCAAAACTTGTGTTGTTTAATGCAACTATTATCAACTACAGTGCTTACCAAGGACTGATGAATATGCGTAGCTTATTTTTTTGGTTATGTATTATCCATTCGTTTTAGTTTTAAATTGAAACCATTACGCTGATTTTTTAATCATTGATTTAATTGTAATAATTATATAATATTTTTGACAATTATTATTCTTGATTTACACGGAACAGTATATAGCATATTGGATAAAAAAAGTACATATAATTTTATTCACTATGTTATCTTACTTGATGCGAAAATATTCACAACAAAAAGACAATCGAGAAGTGCCTCTGCTTTCTGTAGGATGAAATAGTTATCTGGAATAATATTTCAAAATATCACTTGGTTGGTTTTTTTTAGAAAGCTTCTTTTTAGAGTTTGAATGAGAACCATGAAGTAACTGAGGTGGAAGACAAACTGTAGCAATCTATGGTCAAAAGCATCATTATACTAGTATTTCATCACTTAAAATAATGAATCTCTCTGAAGAAATCTCAATACTGTCTGGGTTTCCAGAGTTGTAACGTGTTTTTGTATAGATTGCGTTTTAAAGCTTTTGATCATGCGAGAAGGTAAGTAATTGAACTTCAGGTCTGAGTATTCTTGTCTGTCCCAAAATTGGAATAAGTAGTACAGACTGCTTTTGAAGACATGCTGTTTCATAGTCTTTGACTACCTACACAATACCAAATATAAGTCAAAGATGTCTATTGTATAAGTAAAACATTGTGCAAGAGAGATCGTTAACATTTGAACTTCTGATCTTTTTGGACATCAGATAGGAATTTATTAGGGAACATAATTTTGTTAATGATTACCTTACAAGTTTATGTCATGACAGTTATGTCAACGATGCTGACGTTGGAAGTGTATTTTAACATGTCTAGATAATATTTTTGCGTGAACATACTGTTGAATGACATTGAATTCCACTTTCGCCTTTTCTACTTAAATTTTTTTGAAATGAAATGAACAAGGCATCTAACCCGATCATCAAAGATATAACAATTAAAACGTGAATGTTTCAGTATATCACAGTTGTCATAGTTGTGCCATGGAAAGGTTTCTATTAGCGTGTTAGAATTTCCTATTGGGAGATTCGTTTATCATATGGTAGATATCGAATATATTTGTACGATCAAGTTCTTTATCAATATCTTATCACAGATGATACAATTTCCGTGTCTATTTATTCCTACACCTGTTAGTGAATATTGGCGTCTTCTACGTTCATCATAACCTTTGCAAGGAAAATCGTTCGAGCTCACGATCCACATTTCATAGGACGAGATTGTTTTCTCTTGTCCATATAGTCTGTGGTAAACAGCCTGACCTACAACTTTAAGAGATAAATGGCAAACCCCCATCAGTCCATCACATGCCAGGAATGTTTAATTGATCACCATAGTATCAAAGTCTATCAGTAAATGTGCTCACAAGGACTAATTATACGGAAGCCCATTAGGACCACCTAAACTATTTTGATATTCATAGTAACTAGAAATTTGCACCTAGTATTTGGAAATTTCCAGTTAAATACCAAACAATATTTCACGTCGCCCTAATGGGGATTCCATATTTGTGTCATTCAGTGACCTTGTAGGGGCACTCAAACTGGATGGGTCGACGGATGGAAGAAAATGCATTAGAGTTTTTCAACACTGTAACGAAATTTTCGAAAATACCTTCTTTAATATAAAAACCTGCATGGCAGTTTTGATCAATTAAAGTTTAACGTTGACGGCCTAACATATGATTATTTAAAACAATACCTTTCAGACCAAGACTGCAGAATAGAAGAACAGCTTTAATTTGATGAACAAAGTAATTTTCATTTTCATTAATTATCGTTTACTTATTACTTTAGGGATTAAAGGAATACAAATTTCCACTTTCAATTTCTGAAAACGGCGGGTAAACAACTGGAATACGTCTTCTTAAAAAAACACGTCCTGTGGTCACTGAAGCGTATCTGCCTTCCTGGGCGTCATTAGAGTCACATCGTTAACACTACATAAATTTTTGTCGTGGTTTACCTGTCAATTAAACTTACAAATCTTTACCCAAAAAAATCGAATGTTCGATCAATCGATGGGTTAGCTTAACAAGTTAGGAAATTAAGAGTCTGTAAGTCGGTTGGTGGGTTTTGACAATGTACATCTATGGTACGCATGGCCGAATCTTGCATAATAAACATGGACAATTATTTCCGATGGTGAGAGTTAACAGGTTCGTTAATTCATTATTGAACACAACCTTTTTTATTTCTATGAAAATAGTTGCACAATGTAATATAAAATTTGCCATCTTATTAATCATGTATTTTCGACCGGATTTAAATGTGATTACCTGTATATTCTATTTATAAGATATGTAATACTCATTCAATGAGTTGCTTTATTGTAATCTGTAATGGTGGATCTCTCACTAATATTATTTACAGGTCTGTATTGAATATGTTGTTTGCTGTGATTACATCCCAACTGAATGCCTCAAGGTGCGATCACATTCAACAAAGATATTCAGACAACTGAATACTCAAGTTCATTTAATAAGGTCCCAATAAACATTATTTTTGTATTATTGGGATGACGTTACCCTTGCTTTTGACTTTCATATCAATCTTACCTAACATATACAGAAATTAATAAACTTTTGCTTTCTATACCATCTCACGACATGACACATGATATGGTGTGGCAATCACGCTTCAATGATTTTTCAAACCATTTGCTTGTATAACTCGGGCATTTTCTTACAACGGATATAAAAAGGTAAAATAGTAGCCTTATCAAAGTGTATATATCTTGATTTTATGCTCATTTCATTCCGATAGATAATGTACGTAGATATGAAAATCTGTTATTCTTAAAATATACATTATATCTCTCCTTAAAGCCTATAAGGATAAAACATATAAAATTAAATTCAATATAGATGATGGAGACATTTTAATCTATTCTTCTCAGTGATATTTACACCTGATATAGTATAAGAGCTCTTATCTATCCAATGATTTAAAATTTAAAAATCTAAACAATGCAATGACATGGACATAGGGCAGGAATTTTTTTTTTTGGTTTTTGATATTTAACAGGATGGCGAAGAAATGGAAACACTCTCTCTAAGTATGGAACGAAAGTATAATAATTGAAATTAGGTTCTAGTATAAGTAAGATTTATCATGACTCTTTATCTGATTCCACTTCACTTTCCCTTTGTCGCTCATTTGAAATTTTTTATCTAATACTGACTGAAATAAACATTTTCTTTTCCAAACTAATTGTAGAGCAGTGATGTTTTTGGTTATCATAATATTTAAAAAACGAAGTTAATATTTTTTAGAAAATGAGAGCTGGTTTAAGGTTGGAATTCAGGAAATGTCTACATTATAAATTATATTGGCAGTTTAAAATTTCTTTTAGCAATTATAGTGAGAAAACAAGGATGAGTTGAATTTCACGGACATCATTAACACTGGAGACACAAAATAATAACTGTTCCCATTTTCTTCTTCCCATGCTCGGTTAATCATAAATCCGGTAGAGTTAGAAGAAATATTGATTGGTGATCACTTGATAAAAATACTAATGTCGTTTTAAAGACACTATTGAACCTATCTTCAGGAATTGACATGATCTTACAACTGAAAACTAGATTTCGAATTGCAATGCATTCTCTTAAATCAGTAAAGGCAGTCTTTGAACAAAGGTTACAAAGATAGTCAACCTACGAGAATGTTTTCTAACTGAAAGGTGTTCAATCAAAATGGTCACATGTCAAAAGTTTTTGCATGATAATTGCTCATGCATGGAAACAGCGCAATATAAATGCACTATTATTATTATTATTATTATTATTATTATTATTATTGTTATTATTATTACTATTATTATTATTATTATCATTATTGTTATTATTAATATTATTATAATTTCTACTACGACTGCGGATAATCTGATTGACCGTCTGAAGATAATCCATATTGCAAAATTGATATCTATGAGGGTAAATTTGAAGAGTTTCCGAAATACGTGTTACAGTGACTTTAATAAATCACTTATTCTTGAACAGGTATCTTCTTATGTTATCGAGATGTCAAGTATTTATTTGCAGTGTTGTTACTAATGAACCATAACGTTTTACTTTTTCATCTTACATTAGGTGTTGTCACATGATAGATTTTCGTAATATTTTTTAATATTGTACGTTCTTAGAAATAATGTCAGTAGGAGAGGAAGCTTGTTGCTAAAATTACCAAATGAAATCAGAATCGTGAATAAGTACTTTGAATATTGGTTGATTACGTCAGAGCACTGTTGTAAGATTTTACTATTAATTAATGTAAGTTTTTTATCTGTTGATATATACCAGCAATGCATTAAATAAGCAGCAATCTTATTCAATTATCATTTTTATTATTATATTTCCTTTTTCTCACCACCTTTCCCCAAAACATATTGGTCACTCTGGTTTATTTTGTCAATTTAGATTTGTTAAGCCAATTTTAAGTTTTGGCTTTCAAAATTGATTTCATATTTGCTCCATCTATACTAGCCTCAGTTTTCAAACTTTATCCTTCAAACCGATGGAACTTGCTCAACATTCTGTCAGCAAAGAAATAAATGTTGAATACATAGTCCTACACATAAAATCCACATTATTATTTCAATATTTTTCTTAAGCTCAGGGTCGTCAATCACGTTAGGATAATATATATGTTTGAACTGAAGCACGAAACACCACTGCAAATATCGAGTACATAATCTATCTTATGCTACATGACATTATTCTCGTGTCAATGAGGTCCTGTATCAACAACCTGACGACTTACATTAAGTGAATATTGGCTGATCCTGCACAGTTCATCATAAACCCGTTTGTTGTATCGATAATCTTGGCTCCGGATCATGCAAGCCAATATGTTACAAATATATAAATGGTTAAGTGCATCACACCTGACCTGATCTCCAACATGTCAATGTATGGCTTATTGCAATTCTATTTCATGTTTGACACAGCTCTATTTGAAAGAATATATGTTAATTTTACAGTGTATTTACAGGAAATAAGGCTTTAAAGTTTTGGACTCCAGTCCTGTTTGCTAAATCTACATTCTTATAGATTCTGACTGGTCATGGACTAATCCATTATGGCATGAGGTGCAGAATTAAAAAAACATAAATACAGTTTCTTGGATTTTTTTTGGGCAAGGTATCAGTGGACACCTGGGTAAGCTACTAGACAGTGAGTGCTGTTGATTTGCATCTCGCACTGCGATTCAACAGTCTGAAAATAACTATGAGAGCTGAATTGTACAGAATTCAGATCAAAGCAGATACCAATATTTCAAGTTATTGGCGATTATCTTATTTTTAGATAACAATACTAAACTGTAGCATTCTGAAAACACTTTCAAAATATTATTGGCATGAGATAGAGTATATAACTCCAAAAACTAAGTTTTTTTCCATAAAAAGTATTGATTTTGTGGGTTTTTTTTAAATCGTATGCATGTTTTGATAAAATGCATGGACCATGTATTTTCTGAAAAGTATATAAAAACTAATATCAAATGTTTCATGTCAGTTTAATATATTGAGACAAACCCAACAAAATCAATATTTCTCTGTGGGATGAAATACTCCTTCTGCAATTGTAGCAAATGGTTTGGATATCCTTTATTTGTGAACAACACAGTCTTCTTGATTTATCAATTATGTCCAACTCTCCTATTTTCTTTTCATTCTTATATTACTTCTTCAATTTTCTCCACTTTGATGGGTTTTTTTTGGTGGAAACCAATATAAAAGTTTTACATGTTTATTTTATTTGTGTATTAATGCTAAACATGAATTAATGCTGAACACAGTGTCAACATTAAGATAAAGATAAAGATACATGAGATCATCATAAGCTATTCAATGCATTTTTGTCATTAATGTTACAACTTCAGTGGGTTTATGATTTTAGATGTTTTAGATGTTTTTTGGTGGAAACCAATTTACAGGTTATACAGGTTTTCTCATGTGTGTATTTATACTACATATATATTGATGTTGAACAAATATTGTCAACTATTGTCTAATTATTATAGAAATAGATGCGAAAAACCAAACGTAATACAGATACAAAGTCTGAGGCAGATTAAAGAAAACTAAATGAATGCTTATATGAACAGTGTCTGCTTTCGGAATGCTTAAATGTTACTTTTAGCTAGCTAAAACCTCCTTAAAATTGATTTATAACATGAAAACGAGATTGTGGTACAATAATTATTGTCTAATAATCTAGTTATCAGGGTTCTTATATCACTAGTATATAACATTTCTATATTCTATTTATTGCTATTTTTCCAAAGATATCATTTTTTTATTTTTAGATGTTACTGTTTACAGTTTTTGATTTCCTTTATTCATGCAAATGGGATATCATTGAAATTCCCTACCCTGCCAATATAATGATTATTTCTTTACTTTCATATGTATTCATGAATTGACTTGTGAGACCTCATGCACATACAAATCATTCAATAAATCTCAGTAAGAAATTGTGTTACAGTAATCTTTTTCGAAAGACATAAACTTATAATTTGACCCTTGCACCAATTATACGCAAGATTAGTTTTTGGACACTAACTGCATTGTACAATATTTTGAAAAAAGTAAATAAGATATGTTCAATTTATGAGCGTCTATCTGACATCTAGGAAACAATACTCAACTTTAAAACTTTTGTTTTGTTTTTAACAAAAAACACATTCAAAATAGAGAAAAAGTAATGGCATTTCTAAGATCTGAGTAGTTTAAACCACTTTTTATAATAATAAAAAATTCAAGGGAAATGAAGTATGGCTTTCCCAGAAAGCATTTATTTCATGTTTTGACAGCATGTATGCGCTACAACATTTTTTCAAAAGCATATAAACATATAAAATGTTTCATGTCAGTTAAATGTATTGATATTTAGCAAAAGTAAACATTTCTCTGTCGAATCAATTTCATCATCCATTAGATAATCTACCGATTGTTTTGAATATCATTGATATTTTACATTTGAGTATTTGAATGGTTTTTTAAAGAGAACAAGACTGCACTATCAAGTTTTCTGGTTAAATTCCTCTTATTTTGAAAAAAGTTCAAACATGTTGAATGAATAACTACACTGATCTTAATTTGGTTTTCTGACCTTTGTTAACATGATATTTTTTCTCTTCAAAAATTTAAAAATGTATTTACTAGTGAATATTCTAGATCTGTTGTTTCTATAAAATATTCCACAAAACTTATATTAACACAGACAGTGAAAAGATAAGGAAGGGAACTTTAGAAATGAATGCATTTTCAAGAATAAAAAATCATCGGGGTTTGAAATCTGAAAATGTATGCCGACCCGTGTCTTGATCATTTGTAGCCTACTGTAGTTCAAATATCAGTAGGTATTCCTTAAATGTTCAGTTTAGAATTAGTTAATATCTAAAGAAACCCAAAACAAGTAAGGTTGAAGTGAAAATAATATAAACGGGACACTGAAAGCTATCCAAGCAAATTTTGACCAATATGTTTAGCAGAAGGGCCTCTAACTCCGCACAGTGCTGTCACCTATCGTACCTTGAGTATGATGTATTCAAATGTAGTCCGTCAGCTTTCTAAAAATATCGGGCTGGAACGTAGACAGACTGTCTAGAGTATCATCAACAGAAATAATAGCAGTCATGTTTCCAAAGATCCAACTGTTTGTAACACCTGTTTCAGGAAATCGTAAATGGTAAAAATATTTTGTTAAAATTGATTGTAGTCGTGCCTAACTCTGAAATTAAAGTATGTCATACTATTTTCAAAGTAATTAATTACATAAAGCATGTCCTGACTTGATTTTATTTTCAAAAAAAACGATAGAAGTCATGTCATGATGCGATAGAGGACATGTTTCCGTTTTCAATTGAAATAAAAAGATCTTCACTTTGCGTCGGAGAAACGTATAGTTACCTTAATAAAAGACAGATGGTCTCAACATATTTAACTTTGGTATCACAAAGGATATTCTCGAATCCGAAAATCAATTATCCGTGATTTTAAACTTTCAAAATGTAGCATATTTTGTCACTCTGGTGTTAAAAATACAAATTTTACAATTTACAAGAGAGCAATTTCAGATTTATTGGAATATTCTTTGAACAATATCTCCTCTATACAGTGGCAACTAAATTTAAATAATCTTTTTTAATGCTTATTATCACAACATGAAGGGGTGTTCGTCATCAATATTGAAAAATATCATTAGAAAAATTTAAATACAATGCTCACCTGTATCATTGCAATGAAAGATAGGTTTGTGATCTTTTCATATACTTTATGTGTACCTTTGCACATGTCGAAATGTTGGCAACTAATGCGTCACTGGTGGCATTTGAAATTCAAGAATTTCTATTCATCAATTTACACATTATGTTCCATCATGACTATTCTTATGTCAGCATTTATTTCCGTCTATCCCAGTGACCATGAGTCGGTCACGTGATAGTAAACATAGAAGCTTATTGTTCATCTCAAGTCAGACTAAAAATAATATTTACTTGAGTTACTAAAAAAGACATAATAATCTAAAACCCTTGTTTCATAACGTCATGCTGTTGTTATCGTGACATCAAGCGCCCGTTTTGTTGAACAATCGTTCTAGATTACTGTTCATAACTGTATTTTATGTTTCATATGAAACAATAATTAACCAATTGCTGACTGGCGAGGAAGGTCAATATCTGTTTTAGAGACCCGCGGAAAACAATATCAACCTCTGACCTCGTCATCGGTCAACGTTTTTTCACTAGTGTATAAAAACAGGTATTGACCTCAGTCTTCAATTTTATAGTATTTACCACTATAAGGAAACTGTCAATGTTAATATCAATGAGGCAAAAAGGAAGTATATCGCCAGTTTTGTTTCTTTATATCACTTTGATGATTGAATGCCAAATAAATGATAAGAGTCAAATCTGATTCTCCAACACATCGAAAGACAAATAGACGTTGTCACATAAAGGTATACCTTTACTGTCTTCACAGTCCTCATGCGTTCAAAATTGTGTTGGATGTTAACAATGATTTACTTTATTACTGTGAATGTCAGTAAGCACCTTTATGTAAGCCTTTTTAATAGAGAATGTCATCCACATTGAAAGCATATTGATTGACTCCAGAACTGTCACATAATTGAAATAGAAACATAGTTTTTATCAATCAAAATAGAAGAGTATGTGATATCTGCCGATATTAGGTTAAATTGATTCTCTGGGTCATCAAGATGATTGGCATATGATCAATTATATTTGCTTTTACAGTAAAAACACATCCTTATCAAGATTGCCAGGAATAGAAATTGCATTCTGAAATCATGAAAGAGTAATAAAATCTAAAAGAGGTAATTAGAGACAATTGGAGGAAAAAACTGAAGTGTGACAAGTTGATTGCAAAGGTTGCATAATCGATGGACACTTAGAATTTATAATTCACCCAAGTTGAAAGGTGATTTTGAAATACTTTATTCAGATTGTCTGGAGTAACAGCAAACCTTCCCTTAAACTAACAAATATCTTAAATTAACCTTCACTTAGTATCAAAAGGATTTAGATGTCTATTTCATGAAACCTTGTCTTTACAGGAATTTGGTTGAATAGGCATTTTTTCAGTTTAGAGCATTTGTATTTGAAATATGTGAATCTTTTACTTACAGAAAAATTGACATCGGTTGAATATTGGCGTTCAAGGGAAAGCTATGTCGTATTCTCTAAGTGCTTACAGTTTAAAAACAATTATTTTGGAAACTTGGTTAGGCGCCATAAACCTCTGATGGCAGGTTCTACATCCTACAACTGTTTCTGATTTCCCGTACTTTTCTTGTGTTTATTTCTTCTAAAGTTTGAAGTCATCCAGCAGTACAATGCTAATGACTTCAGCATTAATATTTGAAGTTGATAGAAAGACCGTAGTTGTAGTGACGTACCTGACTGTTACAGTAGAGAATTGTGGAATTACTATAGAATAACTTATCATTCATCAAACAAGCCACACATTATGATGAAGGCATAAACAAAAAGTTCCAAAAGTAAAAACCATCAAAGTCTGTTCTTCATTGCTTTTATAAAATCATTTTATTTTCACTTCTCATCTTTCAAATCTCTCTAAAAAAATGTCTTTGACATTACATGAATACATGTTTAAATATGACATGCAAATGTGCAATAAACTCTTTTGATTGTAGTCTTGAATTACTAATTTGCACCAGTTAGCAATACCATGAAACAACAGGCTAGTGATTTCGAATAGTCTACTGCCATCTCAACTGTTAAAGAGATATTCCAATTCACAGTTGGTGATGACAATTTAGATAAACAAATTATCCTTTCAACAAAAGTTAATGAATTATATATATTACTTTTTTACAATAACTGGTGAAAGAAAAGGAATCTGCAAATATTTCAAATAAACATGTTGATTTTTCAGCCATTTATTGATACATAATTAATAATATTCAGAATCGACAATATTCTTCACAAGCCTACTGAAGGTATAATATATCTACATATTGTATAGCAACAAACGAAACGACAATCTCACAATGGAAAATATACGTCTAGTTCCTTATTTGCTGTTCTTATAACTTACCATACCAGATGTCATGATGTAATCTTCTCAGGGTTACAATCACTTTGCTGTGTCTTTCCAAACTACAGAGCAAAATTACAAATATTCCTGTTTCATCAACAAAAGCCTTCATGCTGATCATGAAAGATCGCCTATACATCATTGCCTAGCATCTGATTACATCGCTGGTCCACAGTGTAAGAAAATAACGGATTGATACAGACTGTGTTTTATCATTGTTAAGCACGAAAGGTGTGGATTTATTCAGCTGGAGAAGACATCAATCAACTTCACCATGTGGTCAGACAAACGTAGGTTTTTACATTTGTAGTGATGAGTATATGTTGTTTTTATCACAATGAAGGGAAGTCAGTCACTTGTTGGTTTTTACTGATCCTCTGATTTTATGAAAATAGTTTTTTCAGATTTGAAAGCTGTTCTTTGTTAAGAAGCTATTATTTTTATAATATTTGAAGGTGGTTCGGCATGAAGATGATAGGTTTATAAGTTGATCAATAGGTTTAAAAGAAATGTATTATATTTCCAATCATTTATGAAATTTAACACGAAACTCGAACATATTGTTCTACAAACTACAAATACGGTTACACAGGATACAATGGTAGCTTTAATTTTCTCACAGCTATATGTACTTGCACAGTAAGAGATTGTGGTTATACCACTCATTAGGTTTCAAGCCCTGAAAACTCTGTAACTCGAGTGTTTTTAACTTCTCCCTTGAAATAATAGTTCGTAGGCTATACTCTACCTCCAATGACGTTATGCTATTGTTCTTGTAGGAAAGCCGCCACCTAATTACCAACTTTTTGAACAGTCTAATTATAGTAATTATTTCAATTTCAAATTACATCAATATTAGTGCTCGTCAGTATGTGAACTTAAAATGTTTCTTTCAAAATTTTGTATCTTCCCACGGAAATAATGCTTTTGGAAAAGGCATAAAATGACACAAAATAGCGATATTTATTATGTAAACATTTATATTCGGCTATCTGATTGTCGAGAGTCGGTCACGTGACAGTAGACAGAAGTGCTTACTGACTTCACAATTTGTCTGACCAAACCATGTATTGACTATTGAGTAGCTGTGATGACGTCATCTGCTTATCATCCTTAGCAATAGTTGAAATTAAATTTCTATATTATAGTTTTTCCTTTCGTTTTTCGTTTTATTTACACCATTATCAAACCTTGACGGACTGCTGACAATGTTTGTTTTTATATCAGGTTAATGTTTTTCAAAAAAGGTCTTGACCTCATCACTGTTCTATAATATTGTATATTTTCTTTTTGTTCTTTCCCTAAGGGAAACGTGCTTACAAAATGTCTGAAGGATCGTTCTTTTACATTTGGGTGAGGTTATATTTGAATTGAAAGAGAACTAGAGAGATCTAATCTATCAAACTGACAAAAGGAGAATTGGTGAGAATAAGGTTTTTTAGAATTAGATGAAAAAGATGATGCATACCTGTTTATTGATTTGGGATTGTACTGCTGAACTGATTCATTAATAAATCTATCTGCGGAGAGAAATTGGCTTCCCGCAGCAACAAAGGGAAGGGTAATGGGAAATGATATCAAAGATTATACAATACTTTTGCACTCAATCAAAACCAAAATAATAAATAACATTATGAAATTTCCTTTAAAATAAATTGAAATGTAACACTTACCCAAAAAATTCCTAAAGTAAAAAATCTTTTTAGGTCTGCGAGATTACGTAATAGTATCCAATATGCTATAATCATATTTGTTTCAAATATCTAAGGAAGCTGTTTTCGAATTCTGTTCATGCAGATTGTAATGGGTAAGATAAATAGTAAGGATCAATCTGATTATACAACTTGTCTTTTTTCATAAAAAATCATAAATACTCTTTTGATAGTGCATGATGTTTTAATCAGTGAAACTGGGTATTCTGATTTAGCGACATAAATTATACTAGAAGGATGTTTTCAGACTAAATGATTCCTTCTAGGCTGTTACTTGCATGGAACGACCTGACATATTTACTGTTTGTTACTTAAATAACACGGGTTTATAACATTTCCCGCTTTAGGTATTTTTAATATGAGATTTACATCTTTTTTTATTAATTACACGGTAAGCATCTTTGTATCATGCGAATGACACTTGCAGACTTCCTTGCGTTAAACAGACAGACAGTCACGCAGACAAGTTTATTTAGTAAAAGTCCATAAGCCCATGATACATTCATCTACTTAATTCATAACCTGGTGCACATGCTGAGCTGAAACATATATTATACGTTTAAGTACATGGTATAGAAAATCACAAACGTCTTTTATGATAAGGTCATCATAATATTTTCAACAACGTCTATGCCATTCGATTTACAAAATAAACATAATCTCTCATTATGGTTAACATTATTATATCTACCCATTTCCACCTGCTAAATGAAAGTTGCTACATCTAGATATAGACAATGCAGATCTGAGGTGTAAAGGAAATTTTTTAAGGATATTCCTTACAAACCTATCTGATTTGTCTGCAGAAATGCAATGCACACAAATTATCATTTTAGACTTTCTGAATTCACTATCTTATTTTTCACATTTTATCATGTGAGTTATTAAAAACACAAGTAAATTAAAAAGACTAAGTTTAAATCGTTAACACCCAGCTGAACATTTATATGGTATTAATATAAAAAATGACTTATCCTAATAATAGTTTCAGAAAGTATTTTACTATAATTGATATAAAAACTCAATCATAAATGATCCTTGTGATCTCCTTCTAAACTGTAATTATCAGCTAACTGTTATTGTATGATCACTTCGATTCAACAATGTTTTAATGCAAAATTCCATTAATGATTGGAATTCTAATTCATTTGTTTAAAAATTAACCTATTGATCGACTTCAAGAACGTCACCTTGTGACATAATTACCCTTGAATATTATACAAATACTTATCAGATTCCATTAATGATTGCAGACTTAATATATTGATTTGATCAACTTAAACGTATCATCTTGATGAATGCATAACCACCTTCAAATGTAATTAAAACATATGTTCTCATCAATGAACATTAACAAAAACTGTAGAGAGAGACTGACGAGTGTCAAACAACCTGAAAGCAATATATACACTATTCCACGAACATCAATGGATCTGTGGAAACCAACAAGTCTCTTACTAGCCTTAAACTTGATTAAAACAAAATATACTTTTCCGTGAATATCAATACAAAGTGTAGAAAGCAACCTTTGTCTGACCACACAGTGCTATTGATTGATGTCTTCTCCAGCTGAATAAATCCACACCTTTCGTGCTTAACAATGATAAAACACAGTCTGTATCACTCCGTTATTTGGGAACCGGGCATCACCGAAGTAATCAGGTGCTAGACAATGATGTATAGGCGATCTTTCATGATCAGCATGAGGGCTTTTTGTGGATATCCCAGGGAAATTGGTATTTTTGCTTTGTAGTTTGGATAGTAAATGATAGCTATACCGATAGATTCAAATGTGAATTATTTCGCAAAGAATTATATATTGTGAAGCTTCATGCTGGACGTTTGATCACATGCCTGCGTATCCAAGTGCAAATGTCATGTGATTTGGTAATTGTAAATGAGGCATCATAGCACTGCGAAAAAGAAACTATTAGTTTTGAATTTTCAATACAGCAGTGAAGATCCATTGAACCTTAAGGCAATCTAATATCATATCCAAACAGTTAACGTAACAGTTAAAGTAGGTCACTGAAGTGACCAGGGATAAGAATTTCATAACATTCATTTTCGTTTATCTCTATGAAAACTTTTACAAATCACCAACAGTTATTAATGCAAGTCATATTTGCATTCAGTCAATAGTATTGTGATGATTTTTGTCTCTGATTCAAAATGGAATATTTTGAGCGAAAGGAAAACTGAAAATCAAAAATATTACTCCATCTATAGTTTCTTCTCAATTTAAACAATACATTTTTAAGCAGCACATTTATGAGGCACTGAAAGTTTTAATAATTTTATGGATATTGGAATACAAAATGGTAAATTATCATTATAACAATCAACGATTTTGCTGGCAAGGTTCCAAAGTACAAAGACATATCATGTTGTAGGAAACAATTGAATTGCCTCATAATCGTTAAAGAGCATACCATCAGAGACAAAAGAGCTCAAGTAACCATTGTAGTGCCATGTTTACGTCACGATGCCTGAGAAACCTTATCTCTCTGACAACACAAGCTGAATTACATATGATGTTTGAGGAAACAATTGAGGAAATGGTTCTATAGGGACAGGAAATACATTTAACGACTACATTTCAATAACAGTAATGTCAAAAGCAGACATTTACTGTAGTTAATGGTTTAGGATGACTTACTTTATATCAACGAGTAGTGCGATAATGTCTCTGTCATAGTTTATTGGTCCTGAAAAAAATTGTGAGACTCATTCTTGTACTCAACTTGCAAACTCCAGATTTATAAAGTATTTGTTGATATACGTTCAGCCAACTGGCTTCTGAAAAAAATAATTCCAAACGTATATACACACAATGATATTGTAATGCTTATTAAATAAAAGCCTTAATATTCTTATTCCCAATATTTCGTTGAAGCTCGATGGAATAAATCAAATGCATGTAGACTGCACAATCAGTGATTAAAATTTCCTTTATTAATTAAACGAGAGCAACTTCAAGACAAATTTCTATTTCAAATTCGTTTAACCTGAGCTGTTGTTGTTGCTACCGCTGCAAATACAGCTACATATCAAAAGTTTGTTCACTTACTGCTGTATCTTAGTGCAAATATCATGTTATTTAGAATTTCTTTGAACCTCAATAAAATCTCTTCAGCAGAACTGACAACAGATCTCCATTTGTAAATGTGTAAAATAGCCATTTTTTAACCTGTTGTTGGATTGTCTAGTTTCTCGTGTAAAAAATAGAATTTTGGCATGATTAAATAGATAGAAGGGTCACATTTTTTAAATTCCGATTTACTTAAATTTGGATTTGGATATTCCATTTCGACTCTCTGAGAAAACAATTAAAAAAATAAGATTGACTTCACTCAAACGAATAATCATGACTTATGTTTAATTAAAGCTGTTGGTCACTTATAAAGGATTTTGTGAGAAAAATAAAAATTACTGTTTTCGAAATTTTGACCCGAGGTCAACTCAATGACCTGCCAAAAACCATTACGGTTAACTGTTGGATATGGCATACGATTGCCTTAAGGTGCAGTTGATCTTCATTTCTGTAATGAAAATTCAAAATTATCCGTTTCTTTTTCGCAATGCTACGATGACTCAAAGACATGTCAAATAACATGATATTTGCACTAGCATACACAGGTATGTGACCAAACTTTTGGTATGTAGCTGTAGAGCTGCACCGATGTTTAGATATTTGATACAAAGGTATGTTTTGGGTTTGTTATTTTTGTGACTTTTGTGTTCATACCCACCAAACGTGTAAGTTAACTCTTTATCATATATTTCAGTTGAATATGGTATCATTTTTTTGTTTTATTATTTTCACATTCCATTTTCTTTTGTCTGGTGTTGAAAATGTCCTGTGTCTGTTGAATTTTGAGCAGTAAGTGTTTCACCAATGTTTACTGTATCATACGAACACGTGCAATTTAATTATAAAGGTAACGTGACACGTGCGTCTTAATTCTACCAAGTGTGTTCATAATTGCCAAATCACGTTTAACGCCTAACTAAAATAACCCAACTGTCCGTCGAGTTTGATCGTCAGGACAGTTTAAAATTAGTTAGATATCATAATTAATTTTCATCAGTGATTAAATATGTGTGGTATAAGGAAATATCGATGCCCTGGTATATCAATTCATGACATTCCAGTGTCTAATGAATCATATGATGTATCACAACAACAATATTATAAAAACAAAAAGCTGATCTGTGATCTGCAATTTGATCTGGGCCCATGTTCGTTTACATTATTTTTAAAATTACCATTCCAGTGAATAATTTCATTTTATGAAATTTCATTTTATGACAAAAAGAAATCGTAAGCCTTGTGATTAAAAATTGAAAGTTATTTTAACATAGTTTGTATATAATGAAGATCTTTGGTTATATTTTTGCTACCACCCTGAAATTATCTGTAAGGTTTATGATGTATTTCACCGGATTTCTGTCATTTATGGAATAGGAGAAATCGTAAGTTTTTGCAATGTCATTTGTTGAAAATTTATAAATTTTCTTTTCAAGTTGATAAAGATTGCCAATGTTCATTGTAATTTATTTCAATACAATATGGCCAGTTTGGGATTCAAAGAAATCGTAAGATTAGGCTGTGTGACCTATGTTAACGAATACATAATATTGTACAGTAATCAACAAATGTTAAATTTTTCAAAATTGAGAGTAGAACTTCGAATGTCTTGGTGATCTATAAACATTTGATAACAGATTAACCTATTCGAATTTTTACACCCAATGCAAAGTATGAACCCGGATTATGCATATGCAAATTGTGTGAAAGTAATGCTGTTTGTACTTAAACCAGGCTAATAATCCAGCCCAATACCACTATCATCATTATCATTATTATTATTATTACAGTTCACAGAGTACTGCGCGCCAAAACAGTTTGTTTATTCATACGGAAGAGTACAAGCTTTTAAATGCAATTAAGGAAACTTTTGAATACATAGCAGATAATTCTCCGTTGTTTGACAACGTTACAAATAAATAAATATATATATATATATATATATATATATATATATATATATATATATATATATATATATATATATATATATATATATATAGTAGGATGGGTGGTTCATGTTCATTCCCTCCCTCTTCAAATCCCATGTGTCCTTGTCATTACATTTGGCACAAAGTAATGTTTAACGGGGAAAACGTGAAAAACGTACTACTGCCCCCTGCGTTATCAATAATGCCATATTTCAACAGACAGGATAGCTAAAAGAACTCATAAGGTAAGCCAACCTGATCATATGTCGATTTCAGTTGTAATAAGCATGCTTGGATTCATGTTTTACGGAGCGATGGCTTTAGGCACGTTTTGTAAGGGAAATAGGTGATCTTTCGAAGAGGAAAACCAATGTTACCACGTAAGATGATATCATTTTCATTAAACGGACGGGCAAAGTTCGGATACGATAAGCATTAGAATCCATGTTGATGTGTGGAATAGAATTGTGTATCTATGTATGTAGGTGTGTAATGCATATATTTATAATCAGTCAAAATGCAAATGTTCGTGATTGAAATATGTTCGAATTTCATTATTCACTTATGATATTTAATAAGTATTGCAATGTATTCATAATGCACTTTAAATAACAAAATATCTTAGCTCTTTATTCCTAAAAGACAAATACAAAGAAGATATCTAATAGAAATCTCATACTACGTATTTTATTTTCATCGATAAATGGCGTATTTCGTCATCGAAAGTATAATAAAATAGTAGATATCATCGTCAGGGGAAATCTGGAAACATCCTTATAAATTCACAAAGGGGAGATGACACGTCCAACTAACATGGATACTAGTGTGAAACCTAACAACCACTATCAGTTCCTAACTGCCCATTTGGCTGTTATATATTCCAGAACTGTGTCTGGCTGATTGACTCGTTTCACTGTCCGGTTTTCAGTCATCGCAAATTTACACCTTCATATTGTCACTGTACACATCCATTTAGCTATAGAATTATAATTTTGAGTAACAGTCGGTATCGGATTACACCATTTAGGGTGCACTATTTGACTCCAATAACTCAAATATTAAAAAGGTTTCTTAATGTCTGCACATAGGATTTCTAAGTATTTTTACACGTAATGTAGTCGAGGAATTTTTAACTTACCCTTCAATGCTGAAGAAGTTGAATGAGGAGTTCATTAGGTCTGTCCATGAGGAGTCGAGAACTCGAGAAGAGTTAAACCAGCTGATCTTGTTGCTTCCCAGTGCGTCAAATAGAACCTCAGCTCCAATGGCATCATCTTTCAGGATGAGCTACTTAACTTGGAATAATAATGATTCTACCTTATGTAAGAATCTTGATCACCGATTTGCCCATGTGACCCTGGATTTTGATAATTATTCATACCCCCCCCCCCCCCCCCCCCCCCCCCATGACAAAAGTGTATGACATGACATGTAAAACGCGTACAGCGGGAGCGTCTCTAACCATTGTTCTCCCAGTATATTTTTACTCTCCGAAGGAGTTTTGGTACATTTTAGTTTCTGTAATTGATGATTTCAAGTATGCCATTCGCCATGATAAATTCGTCATAATATTGTCAAGGATGAGGTAGGAATTTAGTTATTAGGTTTTATGTTGCATAAAACATAACTTAGAGGTTAGTGGTAAGGTGGGCTTTAACGCCGCTTATCAATATTTCTCGGCTGCTTTTTTTTATTGCAGGGAGAAAACTCGCAACACCATTGCTGCTATGCACTGCAGTGAAACCTGTGTGCATCGGCTGGAACCAATAGGTCCGTGTTTCGATTCCTGCCCGGGGATCGGCAACTTTTTCTGCAATAGAGAATTGTTCTACATGCAGTAAGCTTTGGGTGCAGTGTAACACTGAATTTTATGGGAGTACCATCCATGTTTAATTAGTTTCAAAACAATAAAACTTTCATTCATTTTTATAAGACATGCACTTGCTCTATGCTGTACGGTATTGGCATCAAAATGATTGCGTTATTACATTTTTATATCAACTTTTCTCTCAGATGTAATCCTGTCTTGTCCGTATCTATGTTTTGTACCTGGGCCTAAGGCCTTCTACTCGAAAAAGAATTGAATTGAAGTAAATAATATGTACCATTTCTATGTTCGCCGATTCCCACTGACTTATCAGCTTACTCCGGAAGTGGTCTGTACAGTGGAGTGACGTCATAAGGGTCAAACATCCGGGCTCTACGCTGTTGGAGTCAACTGGTTGATCATGGAATATTGTGTCATCCATCCACAAATCATAGACAGATTTGTTGACACCCGGAGTTCATCGGAACAGGAGAATCCAGTCAGCAATGTTGACCAAATCTGATTCAATGAAATTCCGTGCGCTTATCAAACTTGACCAATTTAATTTCTTCCCAAATACCTATCTTATGTAGAACATTCCTCTTATCAAATGAAAACATATACACTTAAACACGTTTTTTGCCCTTGCGATCACCTACTCAATACTTTATAGCTCAAATTGCAAATACGTCGTACTACCAATTCATATAATAAAGTTGTTAAGATACTGAAATTTTTAAAACTCCCTAAAACTTTAGAATTCAATGTGACGTCATTACCTTATTCATGACGCCACGCCAAAGTTATGATTGGTGTTTTAAGTTTGGCTTCAGATTTTCAAATAACTAACAACGTTTCGACAACAAGTAGCTTGAAAATTGATTGATGATTGTTGTATGATATATTGAAACAAAATGGAGTAATGAAACTCACAAGCAGGAATTTTTATGCAGATGCCTCCGGTAGCACCAAATGCATGCATGGAGCCAAACTTGCAAGTTCTATGTGGTTGTAGAGTCTGAAGATTAAAATCTGAGTCAATTTCATGTTCATTATCAAATGTATTTAGATAATAAATTCAGAAAATTAGAGCCAGAATATAGCCAGCTTGTATATCTAAAACTGCGTTTGCTGAAGAAAGTTACAATGTTCAAGTAAAAGGTAAAAAAACACATTATAGAAACGTTTTTTTCGTGGTTAAGTTTCATTCGTTCATTGTTCATTGTTATCCAAAAAGATGGCAACACCACTATCAAGCGAGGCTGTACTGGTATAACTCCACGTGACACATAGGGAATTAAATACGCACAATGAACCAAGATAATTATATTAATTTCATCATTAGTAAACTGTTTCACAATATCTTCAGACTGGACGGTTATTGGACACGCCAAGAATTTATAAGGTAATGGGAGTGCCGTAAAGAACTTTTGGCTTCAAAAATCAATTACACCCAGAATTAAGCTTCCTATCCGTCGCCATCACATGCATCACCATCATTTATTCTCTTGATTACCTGCGAATGTTGTTTGATAAATGACCAAATCCTTCCTTCTAAAGTCACTTCTTCTCCTGTATTCCCCTCAGTATTCAAACCACAAACCCTTCTCCTGTAGTGCAACTGAGCCACTTTACAGTCTCGGTATTTTCTACACAGATTCCAGCATTGAAACGAATTTCTGACAGGCATCGTTCTGGTACCAGTAGATACTCTTGTGACAAACCTGAGATCAACTTCACAAAAAACATCTTTGATCACAAAGACAATGACCATTATCCACATGGCAAGATCCATGTTTCAACCGAATCACTACCTCAACACTGTCAAAGATAGCAAAATGCCTGGTGTGTCCTTTCTCAAAGCTAATTAACATGCCTCATTTCCTATTCCTTTAATCTATATGGGTAATATGAATTTTTAAATATAGAATAATAGACAGAAAAACAGGGTTAACAAGTTAACACATGGTCCCATTATGTCCTTGAATAAGGAATTAAAATTTCCTTAAGCCTGATCTATATCAATCGTCTTGAAACAAAGAATCAACCATTTCTTCGTTGAAGTATGAAGCAAGGCAGAAAACATGAAAATGTGAGGAGAGAATGAGAAGTGACGGCTTAAGTTAGATTTGCTTATTAGCTTGTACGAAACAACAATGGATATTTATGTCTAAGGCGATTCAGCTGAAGAAATGGTGGAAGCGTTCATACAAAAACTTTTCAAGATTTAGTAATAGATACATGATGGCACAAGGGATGTACACGAAATATCATCGAGCTATCATCTCACGAGAGGGCGGAGTTAATGGTTAAGTTAATTGTAATCCACGGCCATAATTAAAATTTACTTTCATATCATCTGAATTGATCTAACCCTTAGTGTTCCATTACAAATCAAGCGATCAGATAGCAGGAAATCATCTTTCCAAAAACGTGTTACTGCCTATTTAGTCTGTAGATGGAGGAAGTGTTTCATTTACAATAAAGGTCAACTCAGATTTGTGTTACAAATCAATTCATAGTTTTCCAGGACGATAGTGAAATCCTGTTTTCAGTTATTACTTTAAACCTGTTTTTTAACACTTTTAATGTGTTTTAAGATCAGCTCGTATAATTATTGCTCAAAACTTTGTTGAGAAAGAGTTAAGTGTCGGGTAAGTTTTGTCTCCTATGGTTACTAAGCGGACCTGTTTCCACTGATCTCTGGCTACATACTTCAGTGTGCAACAATGTTGAAATATCCCAAGGTTATCGGCCATATGCTGCATGCTCCGCCCTCTCCTTCACAACTGCCGAATCAGAACGTCGGAAATAAGTGTTTGGTCACATAACTGTGACGTAATAGATATCGGCCGATTTTCTTAATACATCATTTACCGTTGAGGAAAGATATAAAGTTAATAAGCCGCCTATTTGATACATTATGAATGTCCTTATCTATCGTAAAAACATCAACCTTGTATATGATATAAATTTGTGTTTTTTTGTATCAAAGCATCCAAAAGAGTAAGCATACATCCGGAATCAATGCTTTTCTTTACGCTTGTAAACCTTAAACATCTTATATATCATTAATGTGACATGTAAAATAAAACTGTACATCTGATAGCTCATATGACAGCGTATATATATATATATATATATATATATATATATATATATATATATATATATATCTTATATAACGATATAATATATATTACAACATGCATTGTTTTTACTGTTGATGTAATAACATGAACATATTGTTATTGTTATGACACTTCACATTATTTATGAGTAGTATTCCATACTCTTCTTCCATTCCATAAATATAATGAGATTTAGCATGTTATTCTGAAGTCAATTATTACACTTGAGGGATATAAAACATGCACATTAGTCCCATCAATTTCATATTATGGTAAATGCCATTATGGTATAAGTTTCAAGAAGCAGATCAGATGTTTCAGATCTTTATCATATTTTGCTTATTTGACAGGGACATTTCTAGATTCACGGTATCAGTAAATAGCATATTGGATAGGCGTATATACAAATAATTTTATACTCTTAGTTATATTTACTTGAAAGAAAAATAATCACAAGAAAAACAAATCGAGAAATGGCATATTTGTCTTGTATATTATTTCATAAAATCACTTGTTTTCTATTTCAAGAAAGCTCCTTTGATAGAGTTTGAAGAAGAGCTATAGAGTTACTCAGGCGAAAAACCACGTGTATCAACCTATGGTCAAAAGAAATTTTGATACTCATTTTTCATTAGCTGCAAGAATGAATCTCTCTGAAGAAGTCTCAATGCTGTCTGGGTTTCCAGAGTTTAAACCTGTTTTAGTAGAGATTGCTTTTTAGAGCTTTTGATCAGAAGGATTGTAAATATTTGAACTTCGTGTCTGATTATTCCTGTGTGTTCCAAAATTGGAATGAGTATCACAGACTGCTTTTGAAGGCAAGCGTGTTTAATAGTCCTTGATTACGTACATACTGTGACATATACGTCAAAGATGCCTATTGTGTAAGTATAACATTGTGCAACGCTGATCGTAGCCATTTGAACTCCTGATCCGAGATAAAAAAAAAAAAAATTTGGACATCAGAAAGAAATTAAGACGGGAACTCCTTTTCGTTACTGATTACCCTACCAGAGTGACGTTAATGTCAACGATGCTGAAGTTGGAAGTGTATTTTAACATGTCTAGATGATATTTTCGTCTGAAGTTAAATGACGTTGAATTCAACATCACTTTTTCTACTCTAATTCATTTAAAGGCATCTAACACGATCAGCAATGCTATTACAATTAAATGTCCGAATGTTTCAGTATATCACAGTTGTCGCGTGCTAGGGATAGGGGTCAAATACTTTTTCACTTCCTTCATTTATTTGCTAGTTCTAAGTGAGTCCTGTCAATCTCACCACAATGCATAAAAACAAATGAATGCCATGCTTTCATGCATTAAATCCTTTTTCCAAGAAGCGTGACATCCTAAATCACTAACCTCACCTAATGTGCCCGATCTATCCATTTGATAAATTCAATCCACATGTTGAATTAAATATCGTTGAATGCACGATAAAGCCCACTGATCACTAAAACGAAATTATGAATCGGAAAAAAATCAACAAGGGATTCAAAAATGTATTGTGAGGGCGAATTCAGTTTAGGCAAGTAAGGACTCTACAGTAATAAATTTTCATGAATATGAAAACACATGCTAGTTGAGTTAGCATCCAATGATCCCTTTTAATGTCTTTTTGGCATAAGTTTCAAGTTAAATACCTTTTTTTACATGACCTTAATTATCTTATTGTTTTTTAGGTATCGTGGTAATTCTGCAGCTGCTATCTACATTTTCTTTTGGACATTTTGTACAAAGAGACTATTTAGATTTCATTTCGTCCCTCCGTTATCAAACATCGGGGATGCACTTTGACGTATCTTCACCAGATAGAAGATAGTGACTGATTGTGATTGAACATTTTCCCGAAAGGTCGATGAAACCTCCGAAAACGAATAATTTAGCAAAGAAATTGAAAACTAAATTTACGTTGGAATCGAGAATATTATCAGTTGTTTCATTTAATCTTTATATTAATACATTAAGGCGACTGAGTGAAGTTAATCATTTGACAATTTGACGTCATCATAGTGAGTGAGTGAGTGAGTTGGGGTTAAACGTGTTTTGAACAATGTTGTAGGTATTCGCAATTGTTCTGTAACGGTGTCCATCACTTGACTCTATACCTTAAAATGGCGTAGTGGTTTGCGTGCTTCAGAGACCCCGAGGGCTACGCCAGCTGGAGCTTAAATGCTCCTAGTAATCGTAGGGTCACCCAAGCTGGAGAGGTCCATGGGTAGATATCTGACCAAACTTGAGTCGGTCTAAAACCTGCCTCTCACTCTTGACCTGTCACCCTCTCTGTTGGACAAAGTTATTAAAATATTGTTGAGAAATATTCTCAAAAGTTGGTTACGTCGTTAATCCCTACTCTAACCTCTGTGTGAATACGAGCGTGCCTCGTGCTAGAAAGGGAGAAACCTGTTTGGATGGAGTCAGTTAGACTATTTCACGTTTCTATTTTTATTATTTCTATTTTTAAAATTAAGATCAAAAAGTGCAATAATTTGTGGCTAATTTCAAGTTAAATTCAATTTCAGGACTTTCAAAGTTATATTTTCTCGGAGGTAGTTAGAATAACAAAATTTGTGGTTCATAAACAATAAATATTCAATTCACAACTTCAGTTTAGAAAGATGATAATTATCCATCCTCTAGGACACTTTATTTATGTCAAATCTATCTATATATTTGACTCAACAGTCTGTCGACAAACAAGTCGTCAAAAACAAATAAAATGTTAAATACTTTCTCCTTCACAGAAATCTTTTTAATTGTTTAAATATTGTTTTTATTACGAATAATCTTCTCTAGCACAGGGAAGTGCGTCATCTTAGGAACAACATAAATGTTTACACTGAAAAAGAAACTGTGGAAGGACGGGAATATCGAGCTCAATATCAACATTTTATGATAAATGGTACTATTTAAGTGTCCATGTATTTCTACATCTCTTAGTGAATGTTGGCTTCTCCTTCTCAGCTCGTCATAACCTTACCGAGGAAAATCGAGTTTATGATACATATTTTATAGAACGAGATTCTATTCTCGTGTCCACATAGACCTAAGTCAACAGTCTTGCATTAAAGGGGCAATAGCACGTTTTTGAAAGATTTATTTCTTCTAATATCCCTTAGTAAACATTAGTGTAAAATACTATATTTAGGGACTCAAAACATTTCATTAGTCAACCCAAACATCCGTAGTTGAAAAGGAAATTATCATGAATCAAGCACAACCAATTGTCAAATTGTGTATGATTACCTTTTAATCATTTGAGGTAGGGAAATGGATTCACATAGCTTTATGCATCATGGTAAGTTTGTTCTGAAACTGCATCTTTTGATTAAATAAAATTGTTTTGCAATAGGAAACATGTATCTGAGATCACGTTACTTATTTAAAAACATACGTGCTGATGCCCCTTTAAGAGAATATTGGCATATTCCTTCTCAGTCCATCATAACCCTGCGTGATGCATCGACAACTCTGTTTCCACAGTCTATCAGGAACTATTTCCAGATACTTCATGAAGTAGTTTAGTACACAAAACCTTATCTGAAAGATTGATCAAGCTGGAAAGGTCGACGGCTGGAAGCCTTACCAAATTTGAGTTCTACACAACCTATATAATTTCTGTCTTTCTCGAACTTTGTCTTTCTTTCAGTGACTTCTCCTTGATCTGTCCACTTTTTTTCAATGACGTGTTTGATAACTGAACTGGTGTCATAAACCCAAACTCACTCACTCACTGATATGTTATCACGATTAACTATTACAATGGTTTTTTTTATTGTAATCAACTATTTTAATCATAATGATTGCAACGTAAGTTATGCTACATGTAACGTTATATTTATACCCCCGCCTTACAGCGTAAGCGGGGGTATATAGCGTTCATTCTGTCCGTCCGTCTGTCCGTCTGTCCGTCTGTCTGTCTGTCCGTCTGTCCGTCCGTCACAAATCTTTGTCCGGAGCATATCTCCTAAACTATACATGCTACCTTCACCAAACTTCATACACTTATCAACCATGATCCCTAGATGTGCCTTTTGAGGGTTAGACCAACAAATGATTTTTATTTTTTGCGGTTTCCATGGAAACATGACTAAAACAGTGACTCTATGACCAAGTTCTTTGTCCGGAGCATATCTCCTAAACCATACATGCTAGCTTCACCAAACTTCATACACTTATCAACCATGATCCCTAGATGTGCCTTTTGAGGGTTAGACCAACAAATGATTTTTATTTTTTGCGGTTTCCATGGAAACATGACTAAAACAGTGACTCTATGACCAAGTCCTTTGTCCGGAGCATATCTCCTAAACTATACATGCTAGCTTCATCAAAATTTATACACTTATCAACCATGATCCCTAGATGTGCAGCTGCATGCCTTTTGAGGGTTAGACTAACAAATGATTTTTATTTTTTGCGGTTTCCATGGAAACATGACTTAAACAGTGACAAAGTCCTTTGTACAGAGTATATCTTCATAACTATACATGCTATCTTTACCAAACTTCATACACTTATCAACCATGATCCATTGATGTGCCTTTTGAGGGTTAGACCAACAAATGATTTTTAATTTTTTTGCGGTTTCCATGGAAACATGACTAAAACAGTGAATTTATGACTAAGTCCTTTGTCCGGAGTATATCTTCTAAACCGTACATGCTATCATCACCAAACTTCATACACTTATCCATATTGGTGCATCTCTTGAGGGTAAGACTAAAAAATTATTTTTATTTTTTGCGTTTTACATGGAAACGTTACTAAAACAATGACTATCTGACAAAGTGCTTTTGTCTGAGCATATCTCCTAAACTATACATGCTAGCTTCAACAAACTTAATACACTTATCAACCATGATCCCTAAGTGAGCTTTTTGAGGGTAAGACCAACAAAGAAAGCCAGACTATAGTTTGAAGCGGGGGTATGTGAGCTGTGCTCACTTCTTTACTTGTTTAATATGCTGTTGAGTTTCGTCTAATCCTTTGACATCCTATCACATATCAATCACACATCATAAAATCTTAAATCCTTCGTCCGAAAATTTTTACTTGGAAATGTTCTTAGGTAACCCCAATGTCTAGCTCTGCTCTATCACTAATGCGATATATTCTACAGATATAGATTCAAATCAGTTTTGCAGACTGCTAAATTAAATTACTGACATTTACCCAGTAATAATGTCAAAGCATGATCACGTGATTGGAAATTGATGGTTACTAAATGACACTTTTCGCCATTCATATGTCTGGAACTTTCTAATATGTTACAAAATAGTGAAATGGAATCTATATATGGTTGATTTTAACTGTTAGTGTAAATGGCATTAATGGCGACATAACATATTAAATAAGCAAAAGCATTAAGTTCATTTACATAGAATTACAGATACAAAACTAAATCTATGTAGAAGCTTGTACCAATATTGACTGACGACGACTTGAAACAAATTAGAGACACAATCATTGTGTTTATGTTCCATTTTCTAGTTTAATACTGTTTCATCGTTTTTGCCTAGTCACAGATTATTCTTGTGTTCTACGGCATAAGTAACACTGTATTATCGTACAAATAAGGGGATAAAATACCACCATGCGGCTTAGGTTATCCAGGTTATGAATTACTATTCATATATTTTATTCGATATATTATATTTTCAAGTCAGAATATAGTCTGTGGCAATTTAGAATTGGACAACAATGTTGCCTTTCATAACCTACAAAGTTACCCTAATGAAAGTTTTAAACCGGCAGTTACTCCATAATTGGAATTAACATGAATGTATCTAAGCTTGACTCGGTTAAAAAACCGTTGGATGCGATAAATATTAGTGATTTGCGTCAGTGTATTTATGACCATTCACTCAAACAACCTTAATGAATCTATTTTCTCACAAAGTACAATGAAACATTGTTGCAAAACAATTATGAGAAAGGAATTCGATATCTGGGTACCGTCACTACTTCAGATATTTTTGCTAATTTCTATTGATGTAGACAGGATATTGTTTCAGATATTTTTGCTTACGATCTATTGATTGAAACACATATTGCTTTGAATATCAATGCTTTATATAGATTGATGATGACCCCATATTTCTTAGGTAATTTATGCTATTTATATTTTGTATATTTCTATTGAATAAATTATTTAGAGATAGTGCTTAATATGCCTTTGCTTTATATCTATAGATGATGAACGAATATTGCGTAGGATATTTACATGAATGCTGTCTATTTATTAATGAAGAAAACATTTTGTTCAGTAAATTGTCTATATAAATTTCTCGATGACGAACTCGTATTTCTTTGGATATTTATGCTATAATCTTTTAAACAGATGATGAACGAATGTTTCTCAGTATGTTTATGCTATACATGTATTGATGATACACGTATAATAGGATAATTGTATATCTAATGATGATAAACGCATACTGCTTTCAGATATGTAGTTATTTCGTGATCATGATATTCATAATAACACACACAGGAGAACTTCCTTATAATATTTTGTCTTCAAAAACAAAACCATGTCAAACTGTCCTCTAGTATACACCTATTCATAAAACCAAATTGTTGATTTATTTTCTATATAATATTCTTAAATTCATAAACACTGTCTCATATCTCTTCTCTTCGTTGTATAGCGTTAATTTAGACCCGTAGTGCTTCGTTGGTATTCACCAGATGAAGGAAATACAATTGAGAAAGCTTGGAGTCGTCTGGGGAATATTGAAGAACAATTAAACCAGTACTAAAGCCAAGTTATCATGACTTTAATTTACAACTTGATGACTGTCTGGAAAGTTTCTGTATTCTTCGAAGTTTTGATTTCGCAATACTTTAATGTGATATCTTGTTTCCTTTCTTCTCTTTCCAATGAAGAGCGAGGAAGGTATTAAATTATAGTTTTATGAAGACATACAATATCAAGTATATCGTATAATATTAATTCAATGCCATAACAACCAATATGCCTATGTCAGCTTCTATCCAAATCTTTAAAAATTCAACTCAAAGCAATATATCCTAGAGGCTTTCCTTCTTCATCCTACTCCTTCCATCCTTCACATCTTATTATTATTGCAAATAAGATTTTTCAGTGAAAGATTTGTGAATCTGTATTTTCACATCTGCAGCAATGATCTGTTAACAAAAATATGGTTTCATATTACAATGTACATCAAAAGCAATACCAAAACAATACTTTATTGACAAAGTTTGCTGAAAAATGAAAATGTACATACTATTGATAAATCTTGACGCAATTGATACGATTTAGATTAACAGCAGTCGTTAACATCAGAAAACTATAATGTATAATTCATGTAAATAAATCTCTTTACACCTGTAGACTGCATTTTCACTCTAAATCTCGCCGTCAAATGACATCATTATTTATCAAAACGATGATTCAATACCTACTTTATTATAAAATCAGTCTGACTTCTCAATCCTATTACAAGGCTTCATAGTTTCCACTAGATTGAACTTGGTCATAAAGCTGTAAGATTCGAACTGGAAACAAATTATATGTAACAATCTACATAATCTCACAACTGAATGAAACAACTAAGTTACATGTACCTTGTTCAAATTGTCAAGAGGATGTTGTGTTAGAAACAGGTATTTTGTTGTATTTGTTTTTGGTTGGTTTTTCTATTATCAAAATCGTTGTGATCTTGTTTGAGCAAGTGCCTATCAGTTAATACAGCTAAGCTTAAAGCCTTGAATTTTGATACAATTTCTTTTTCTTTTGATAAGTGAAAATTGAATATTAAGATAAGTATATAAATGCTGTTATTGTGCTTATGATTAACAAGACTCATCAAGAACAACAGTAACGACTAATTTAAAAAATAAAAATGAGCACAGCAATGTTAACGCGCACTGTCACTCAGAACAGTAAGTCTTTAAACAAGAACATAACTATTTCCGGAAAACTGCACAGAATCATTTAAATCTATATATGGGGTCAAACTGATGATAAAGCTTTTAACATAGAAAATATCATTTAAGAGTTTTAAAATATCATTTTATGTTGTTAATCACATAAAACTGATATACATTATTCAAGCGTTGAAACAAAGTGAAACATCACACAAAATACAGAATAAAATATCAATTACTCAAAATGAGTTTATACAATTATCTTTCTGAACTTATAAAATAGCACATAGAGATGTTCGTTAAGAAAAATACCAAACCAAACTTCACAGTGGTAATAATTATCAGACGACCGGCAATTTTATTTCATTAGGGGAGTGATCAGAAGCTTAACAATAACCGTTACTTCAACTCAATGACCTCCTCATTTTACACCTTTTTACCTTTTATGTTATGATAGAAAAGATGTAAGGTACGCAAGTGTTAAAAACTGGACATTGTGATAACGTGGGCATAGTAGAGGAATGATTTTTATGAATAATTATAATCATTATGCATTAAACCCACAATATTATCTGCTTTTGTTGCTGCTTTGATATTGACTCCATGAAGGAACAGAATTTAGACAAACCGTTGGGCAGTGACGTTGATTAAACATTATTTCTTATAAAGGTATCGATCTTAGGTTATCGCATGAGACCTCAATTATCTATTTTCCTTATGAATAACAGCAATTTATTTGGTCATTTAACTTGATGTGCTTCATGGAAGACACATTTTCAAATTATTTGATTATATTGTATACACATAGGAATAATGTTGGTTTAACATTCAGGGATAGACATATAGAGCTTGTTGCTGAAATTACATACCGATATCAATGACAATGATGTTAATCGATGAATTAATGTTATTGTTACTCGTGAGTGATTACCAAGACTTTATATATTAATATGTCCAAACAATGTATTAAAAAATCAATCAAATTAATCTTAATTATTTCTCAATTTTCATAACCTTTTCCCCCAAAAATATGTCACATAATGATATAAATGACAATTATAATGATTATTGGTATTAATGACTTAAAATATTGTTTGCTTACGTCATAGCACTGTTATTATGATTCAATTGTTAATCAATCAATTAATGTTATTGGTAGTCGTGAGTGTTTGCCAGGATTTTATATACTGATATGGTCCAATAATGTATTAAAAAATCAATAAAATTAATCTTAATTATTTCTTTACTCTCATAATCTTTTCCCTCAAAAAAAGTCACGTGGGTGTCCTTTTTCTGAGAAAGAATATTGTGTCAGGAGTGCATGTTTGGGTCAATTTCAAGTTCAGGCTCTTAAGATTGAACTTATATCTGTTACATCTCCACAAGCCTCTATTAGTACATTTTGTCCCTGAAATCGATGAATCGATGGAGTTTGTCAGAAAACAAGTAAAATGTTGAGTAGCTAGTCCTACTCATAAATCCATTTTAACAAGAGTTTGCCCATCACAACAAGTTCTTTAAACAGATGGTTGTCAATCATTGAAGGAAGATATATCTGTTTGAACTGTAGCAACAAAGATCCATTGATCAATCTGGGAAGGGCACTATTTCCATGTCAATAAAGTCTTCTATCAACAGCCTGACCACTTACATTAAGTGAATATTGGCTGATTCAGCACAGTTCATCATAAAGCTGTTTGTTGTATTGATAACCTTGGCTCCACAGTTTGTCAGCAAGTATGTTACAAGTATGAATATTTTTTAAGGGCATTACCCCCTGACCTGACCGATTCGTTAACAGTTTAACGTTTTTCTGATCACAATTGTTTCACACTGGGCTGTTTGAGGTATACATGTTAAACCATAAAGCGTTTTTCAAGCCAGGTGGATTGGAAGGATAGAAGGATACTAGAACTAAATATCGCTATTTAATGGGGGAGTAAAAGACACCTTGCCCTATACATAATGAAAATAAAAATGATCATTTCATGAAATTATCCTCGCAATCTCACTCCTTGTTTAACATTTAGCGATAGATTTTCGTAACGAAAGTACATAAATTTGCACTTGATGTCAAGGCAAAATATTATCTTAGAAATAATTATCCATGTAAGATTACAATGTACTATCCCCTATCATTTCAGATTGACGATTGAATGCTTTCGTTATCACACTACATTACATCCAATTCTGCTTCCTTATCCCTCCATTTATCTAAATGGTAAAATCTCCTTGTGTATCATGGTGATTTAGCAAAAAAATTAATTCGATACCTTGAAAACATGACAAATCATAACACCATTTTACCATTTTATTGTAGAAAGATATTTTCATCATATTTTATGCAACGTGTGTGACGTGCATTATGTCTTAAGAAATGAATGTTGTTTTGTTTTTTGTTTGAAATTTGGTAGAGTATACAATCATACATCAATTACTCATCTGAAACTATCTGATTGAATCATGTAACAATTTATTACAATTCGAAATATTTTATTGTAAGTCCAATATTGTGGTTTGGCGCCCTCGACAATGTGTCATGTTCTTTAGAAATAGATTCAAATCAGCTTTCCAGACTAGTAAATGAAATTACTGGTAATTGCTCGATAGTAGTGTCCAAGCTTTAGGACGTTATGGTAGTTTTAGTGTTCCCGATTGACATTTTCACTATTGACGTGTCTGAAAGACCCATGAAAGTTCGATTACATAGAGAAGAATTTCAGAATCTATGTCTTTGGGAAGGTGCTGGTTTGGTTTTGGAAGTTTAACCATTGCACCTTTAGTATAAATTTAATAACATGCGGAATGATGTGATATTAGATATTTATGCAAGTCAAAGCATTGTGGTCGTAAGGCAAACTGAAACCAAAATAGTGAGATATGAGAGCAACAACGTCATTTTTCATTTTCGTCTTCAATATGAAAAACGTTATCTTCCATAACCTTGAATGTCAATCAGAAGTGTTTTATAATCGATCCGTAAAGAGAAAATTGTTAGTTTGTTGATATTTTGTCCAATCGTTTTCTCATATTTTGGAAGGAGGATAACAAAAGGTATCTTTCAATTAATCTAAATTGAATAAAATGTGGTATCTGCCATTGTCATGTGAATTTGATTGAACGTTTATCAAGATGATTGACATAGAAACAAACAAAAAGTATTCATGACTGCTTTTTACAGTACAAAATATGTTGTCAAGACCACTTATGATAGTGATATTGTCTATTGTGAAAGGGAAATGAAATCTTGGAAGGCAATTAGGAATCTATTGCGCAACAGACACATTCAGTTAACTGATGTCAGAAAAAACTGATAACTTTTACTTGTTGTTTATGGTTAAATATAACGCAACTATACTTTATAATTTGATCATGTACGATACATATGTAACCACTCCTAAGTACATTCTATACCATAACAAGCGACGCACAGGCCACAATTTCTAGAGAAAATTCAAAATAATTTCACTTTAAAACGTCTTACTGTATTTACTTGAATCTGTTGCAACAGACCTTCAACATAACTTACATGTACAATATTGTAAAAAAAGTGACTTAAAATAATCAAGTTTCATTAAAACAACTATGATCCAAGGACGAAAAGTTTCCAAATATTGATTTTATCAAGGTTCGAACTCGTCTAACCGCAATCACTCGTAGCGAACAGGTCAATTGATCCTATCTATGTCTTAAAATTTAAAGATATATGTAACTTATTTCAAAAATGAGTCTTTGACATGCCTTCAGTTCTAAAAGGTTTATTCTTACCATCGACTTCTCAAAGAGATAAACTTCAAAAGTCTGCCTACATAACTAAAGAAAATAAGTAAGATGATATGGAAATAGATATTTTCTAACTTGTTTGATTATGGTCTTTATCCTACTTCCAGACTGATTTATCATCAGCTTTGAAGTATTAACATTATATCTACTACCTACTAAGAAGAAGGGGTTTCAAGAACAAGATTATGTAATTGTGACATGGAGCTGCTGGTGCATAGGCTACCGTCCGCTATGTTGTTTTGAAGGAAGATGACATAAACAAAAGCGCTGCACATCTACTAATTTTACAACGTTATAGAAATAAACTGTATGTATGGATGATTTGTGATAAGACTAATTAACGCTGCCTTTTGAAGCTTTTCATGCTCGTAGCGTCGATGAATGGCTTCACTTTTCATTCTTGTTTAATAATACCAAGTATGCGCTCTCATTTATCTAGTTGTAAAATCTAAATCAACGAAATTGTTACCCTTAATATCATGTTTCAACTGAATAATGTTATAATCATGTTCTAATACATACTTGTGTAAACGAAATATCCCCTTTAATTTCGTTTCTACAAAAAATACTATTAACTGGAGAATGAACAACTTACTCTTACGTTCCAATGGAAAGAAAAATTTCGTTCCTTGGCATGGCTGTCAAATATATTTGGTAACAATGTTATACTTGAACAATGTTTTACATGACTGTCTATCAAAATCCTGTGCATAATATTCTAAAATAAAGTAAAATTTTACAAATGTCATCATCTATGGATAAATTTCGCAAACATATCTAGTTGAAAGGTTATCATATGCAGACAATCAGTAACTTGTTCACCACTAAGATTCAGTTTAAGCTTATAGAGCACTGACGCAGTTTGAAAGGTTAATCAAAGTTATGAATCGGCTAACAATGAAGCAATGACTTTAAGATCATAGATGTGACCTTAAGTGTTCTCAGCCAAAAGAAGTGAACCAGAAGTAAATCATGGTATTTCCTTTCTATTCTTATATATGTATAAATACACAATTGCTTTTTAATAAGGAATTTAACAGAATATTTGGCATCTAAAATAGAAAAAATGTTAAATAGTTTACAATGGAATACGACATAATATTTCGTATTTGACTTTTACTTGTTGGCGCATCATTGATACAGGACGTCATAATCAGACCAATGAATGATAAAGCTGCATTAATTTTTGATGACGATAGCTTGCCAAATAAAACATAAACATAATAGTGAGCATAGCAAAGAAATATTTGACGAGACATAAAGAAACACGGCATATACTGATTTAAAGTTCTAATTGGATTGTGAAGTAAAATACTGAAGTTTGTTCTTGGTTGAACTTTTTCAAAGATTACTAGGACAATATTCTTATACTGAGTTTTGAAAGATCTGAAACACATCAAAATGGAAGTAGAGGTAACAAATTGTTTTTCATTTTGGCTTAGCCTTGAATTGATAACACATGTGAAGATTCACTGAGTTGGAATGTATAATTTGAGATATAAAAAAACAACCCTGCAACCTCCTCGAAGTTATTCGAATAATGAAATCCATTTGTTGCATGGTAAATGAAACCTTAGGGAAAAATTCTTTGAACTTTAGATAGGACATCATTAAAGAAAATGGTGGATGTACTGGTGATACTGTAGATACTGGGTTAGGAAATCTGACAGTGAAAATGAAGAAAAGTTGAGACTTTTAACACATATATCGACTATTGTAGACGGTAGACAAAGTGAAACAATGAAGAAAAGCAACCTCAAGTGTCTACTGTACATGGTTTCTAAGGTCAGCAATCTCTCCCTATAGTGATAGATCAAGTCATATCTTCGAGCATTTTTAAGGTTAAGACGAGTTCTCCTTGCAGTAAATAAGTGACACACAAATTATCTGCTATATCTCAGCGACTTTGTAAAGAAGAGCCATATAATTTGATAGAAAACTGTAAAGAAGAGCCATAATAGTTTGATAGTGTTTTCTAAAGAAGAGCCAAGAAAAAAAGCTAACTTTTTTCTCATAAAAACTAACAGCCATTTGGTATCAGTACTTTTGAAATGGCATGACTTATTACATAACTCACTTTAATTGCATCCATTCTGGCTTCTCTTTTTCTATCCTAGAAAGTACTCAAATTATAAACATTAAGGCCGTTTGTGATCAGTGATTGAAATTTGGTTTTTGTTTCTAGGTGTGATATCGTCAAAGATGTCAAAATATGTCAATTCTTCATATCTATATGCGCCCTTGAATATCGGAAAATCATCTGAAATTCGAAGGAGGATTAAACAGGTCATTAATGTCACTGCAATGAATGTAAAGAATGCTTTCAATGCAATCAATGCTTTCAGGTGAAAACTTTTCTTTGTGAGCATACATTTCAAAATTATGGTTACACAATTCATGCATTCATTATGCTCTGAAGCAAAATTCCTTGTATTACAAATGACAACCTGTATCATTCAATAAACGTTAAACTACCACTTTTTCTATGAATAACCATGAGTTTACTGTCAATGCATTTTCGAAGAGAGGGATGAGATGTTCGTTAAAGCGTGAAATCAAATGTTTCTGGTGGATACTTTCCCTCCGTTTGTATTCAGAGATCGTCCACTTTATTGCGATGCCCACATTAACGCTGATCAGGAAGACGCTGACACAATAGAAAACGTTATGCCTCATCAATAAAAGGACATGCTCACAGGGAAGGTTTAATGTCGTAAAGTTTGATTACGTCACCGCTCACTTTCAATGTCATCTCTACATGGATGGTGCTGTCCTACATGCTTGAGGAGATTGCAGGTGCAATATTGATTTAATGAAATAGCATGAAATTTGGAAAAGTGTTGTGAAATGAAATGTAATTTATCATATATTTAAAGTTGTGTGGAAGGTCAACAATTATATATATTAATAACGTGAATGTCAGTCAGCACCGTTGTGTAACCCTTTGCAGAAGAGCATGTCATCCACATTGAAAGCATATTGATTGACTCCAGTAATGGCACATAAAAGGAAATATAACAAAAGATAACTTTTTATCAATCAAAATAGAAGGGTGTGTGATAACTGCTTATATTAGGTGAAATTGACTATTTAGGTTATCAGGATGGTTGTATATGATGAAATGTGTTACTTTTACAGTGCAAAAATAAACAAATCTTATCAAGATCGCAAGTAATAGAAAAGGCGCCCTTTACCCATGAAAGAGTAATCAAATCTTAAAGACGTAATTAGAAACGCAATGATAAAAAAAACTTACACAAAAAGGTACATGCAAGCGATGTAAAATCGATGGATATCTAGTATGTGTAATTTACAAGTTGAATAAGTTGATTTCGAAAAAGTTTACACAGTCATCACCAGTCTATAACTGTATATAATTTTACGTCAGATATCAGTACACAGCAGAACAATTCATTGAATTATTTTGGAAGAAAGACGTTATTTGCAGAAACTAATTTTAAATCTAATTTCTTCAAACGGATAAACCAATCTTTGTAAAAAAAAATTGTCTGTAGGATAGAATGAAAGTTATGTAAACAGATAAAAATAAAATCATCCTGTATTGAAAATTTATGACTAAATTTCGAAGATAATGTTTGATATTACAACATATCTATTTATCATCTTAATTTACCGTTCTCTTGCTAAAGAAAAAAAGTATATCAATAACAAATCAAAGTTATTGATTGAACATTCAAAATATTTTGTTATTCAACAACTGACTATATATACATCGTTATGTTATAGAAAGATGACATTATTTGGGTGTTTTAAGTGGATTATTCGTAAAAATGTTTACTGGATACAAGTTGATATAGTGTTCATTGTATCAAAATCATCTTCCTCAAGATAAACTGTTTATAATGTATGCAGATAGATGTTTTTTTCCATGTTGAACTAGATGTTCGATTTATTTTCGTCCCTGTCAAATACAATGAACGATAGGGTCATTTAAGGAAATGCTATTATAGATTTATTTTTTCTGCCATTGCTTATTGCCTTCTTACTCTCTATTAATAACTAGTTTGCTTATCAATGTCAATTACTTTGTGTGTTGTATGTTATTTAACTATGTTGTATCCGAAATTAAGTGTCCTTATCATCCGCTTACAGTTCACAATCCTCTTTACCGATAATATTTATGTAGACCATTTTTGTAGATTCTGGCATCGATAACATAATGGATTGCAAATGCGTATCTTTACTGCTAGCTGTCATTTTGAATTATGCATACAAGTTTGTATTAATGCTGACAATTTAAGACAATTCTATTTACATACCAGACAAAGATAGATATATTCTATTTAGACCGTTGACTCGTGGTACACTTTTCTCAAGTAAGCCTTTCATACATTAAAGGCACTAGTGCACGTTTTTACGGTTTAAATTGGCTATTTTAAGGTTTAAGAGGACTTATGCAATCACTTAACCTTTCTATCGATGCAATGAAATACTTAAAATTCTTTACAATTGACCTGCAATCAACAATGAAAAAATTTAGACAGCCGCTGTCGGCTTGGACATATAACAAATCTAAGGTTAGCTGTGCACAAAACGGATGAATTATAGACAGTTGAAAGCGGCTGAACACTTATTATGTGCAGCTGTTGAATTTACCTAAACTCTGAACTGAGAACAAATAATTAATTATGTATTATGAAAGCAATGCTGTAAATAAACCGACTTAATAACACAGCATTAGCATTGCTATTAGATTGACCAAAGCGGCTGCCGTTTCCGCTTTTTTGGTTATGAGCAAAATCTTAATATTTCCGATATCGTAGTTCATGCGGATTTATTGTAACGTAACATTAAATACTTCCGGTCTTTAAAAATCAACTTTACTACTTTACTAAATATTCGTTAAATAACTTACGAGGTAGATTATTTGAGTGAGGTTCTTGAATAATATCGAGACATATGCAGTATCTGTGCATTCGTTTTGTTAAAGAAATATTGGTGTGCACTAGTGCGTTTAAGCAAATGAACATGGAGGTTACAATTGTGTATTCTTGTCATTTTGACAGAGGTAATTTTCTTTTAATACAACTGTTTTAACCAGAATAAGAAGCTTCTGAAAGTTTCTCTCTTTTCCTGATTTTTCATTTAGAATATGTTTACATTTTTTTATAATCTTGTTTTTTATTATTTTTTACCATGGTATAAAAGACAGATAATTGCGACTGAGAATTAAAGGGATTGAATTTGATAGATCTCGTGATTTAATATAGGCATGTGATGAAAGTATGTAGGGTATGTAATGACTCAACTGCAGTTGATAATATACGAAGTTGAATTTTAAAAAACACCAACAGTATTTTAGGATTTATAGATCTATGATTTGTAATACCTTGTTAACTTATAACAAATACATTTTATTGAATATAGATGAATGAATTTAGAATCAATGAGTGTGCTACACAAGAAAGAAAATGTCTAAAATAGAATGTCTTAAGTCGTCAATACTTATATATAACCTTTTCCCTAATTTTTCAACTTTTCCCATCTTCTCTCTCACATATTGCTCTGAAGCCATACTTCAATCATTGTGGCGACATGATTAATCTTCCTGTGATTTATAGATCATAATGATAGCAAAATCTCGCCTTTTCGAAAGGTTTTGTGATGTCTGGGTGATGTGCCATGTGTATATCACATACCTGTATAGATGAGCCTTCATCCTAAGACGTCTTAATGATTTTGAACTTCAAAATAGGGTCACAACAACCAAGTAACCTCAGATATCTCTAAAGGTAGGATGTCTATCTTTTGTAAAGAAAATGTATTCCCGGATAAAAAAAATTGTATATATTTTAAAGATTAATGTATTCCCGAATAAAAAAATAGTGTATTTTTTAAAGATTAATCATGAAAACACAGCATATTCTAAATTGTATTGGCATTCAAAAATGAAATTGATCCTACCCACTAACCTTATATAGGTCGTGAGTTCCTAAAAATGATACAACGGATGTAGAGTTTTTAAAAAGTCACTCAATGAGTTGTCAGAATCACATTTGCCTCAAATGTGTCCGGAAACTCATCGAGGCATTTATAAAATTATTTTTGAAACGGTGTTACATATCATGCTACCAATTTTAATTGCATCAATGAGGTTTCTCCATTTCTAGAAGTAGTTTAGAGTATAAAGTTATGACTTGCGCTGTGAGTGACACAGAGTCAAACATCAAGATAGTGTGTGATCGGTAATTGAAATGTTGATAAACTGTGAAGGTTATCTCTTCAAGAATCAAATACGACCCGAAAGGTTGGTAATCCACCTGACATCTTGAAGGATGACTATTAAGGTCATATGTGTCTGACTTTAATGAATGAATAGGAAATATCAAGGGCTGCTCCTGTCGCATAGCATATCCCTTTATGCCATAGAAGATGCAAAAGATGAAAAAAATGGCAAAAAATCCAAGAAGATGTATTTACATTGTGTAAAACTATTTCCAAATTCTTACTTGTACAGGTTTTCCACCATGGCATACATGAAAAACATGCATACTATATGAACTGAGGATGCAGAAAAGAAATGAAGGGATCGATAAATGACCTTTTACTATTCAAGTAAATACAAACTACCATTCTTTCCTAGTCGACCGACTTACCCTATCAATATATATGACCTTGCTGACAATGCATTTTAAAAGAGTGGGATGAGCAGATCGTTTAAGTATGAAATCCAATGTTTCTGGTTGATAATTTCGTACGCAAAATCCTCCACTTCTTTTGTGATATCCACAATAACGCTAATCAGAAAGACACGTTTGGTAACTCAATTATATGACATGCGACATGCGGAGAAGATGGGCTCAGTGACATTTAGCTTAATTGCATCACTGTGAACTTTGATAAGGAACTATACATTGATGGAGCTATTCCAAATGCTTGACGAGGCTACAGTTGCGAGCTTAGTTGATTGGAGGACATTGGTATGAGATTGATTTTTATTGAACTTTTGGCTTATCATAAAGATCAGATTGATTATTGAAGTTTTATAATTCCTACTTTATGTTGTTCAATACTCAAATAATGAATGTTTAGAATATTTGAGATAAGATCCTCTTCTAAGGTACTACTCTTTGTAATATAGCTTTGATGCAACAAATTTGGTAACAATAAAGCCTAATTTTTCAAATCCAACTTACAGTTCTAAAAAGGCAATTATAGATTATCAGGAATACTCTTTGATCATTATCTATATAATAAAGTGGCACCTTAAGTTCAAATAATTTCTCTAAAGGACCATTTCAGTTACATTTAATATTAACCTCATTTATTCAGTTTTTTATTAGTTCTAAGGGCACGTTTTTAATAAGAAAAAGAAAACTTTCATGTTCCCATTTATACGTTGTCTTGTAAAGTTATTCAAGGCATCAAGGCTAAAATTACAAAGAGTGGTTACCTTAGTTGACGATTTTATCGCAATACAATTGTCACAACGTTAGAATTATTTAAAATAACATGAATTAGAAGTTTATATATCTCAAACGTGTTACTTTGAACATAAACCATTTTCAAATCCAATAAAAATCCAATACTTTAGCAGAAATAAACCTAAGAGAAATTTCAGTCTACAAAATCAATCTCAAATCCTTGCTCTCTACTAAAATGAGCGTGCACCTGTAGCCTTGCTAAGCATGTTGGACAGATCAATTCACGTAGATTTGTTAATTGAAATACGCAGTGACGCAATTAAGCTAAATTTCATTAAACCTTCCATCTCTGCATTTCGTGTTATTGAGGAGACAAAACGTGTCCTGTTGTGTCAGCTTCAAGTCTTCCTGTTGAGAATTATTGTGGGTTTCGCAATAAAGTGGACGATCTCTGCATACAAACGGAGGGAAAGTATCCACCAGAAACATTGGATTTCACGCTTTAACGAACATCTCATCCCACTCTTTGAAAATGCATTGTCAGCGAGCTCATGATTATTCAGAGGTTAAGTCAGTCTAGATGCCTTAGGGAAAATTGGTAGTTTGCCGTTAATTGAATAATAAAGGTGGTCATTTATCTATCCCTCTGTTACTGAGATTTTGCTTCAGTACATAGTGTATGCATGTTTCGCGGATGCATTTTTTATGATTACAAAAATCAATTAAGATCTTCACGGAAAATTTTATGGTGTAAAATTCGTTTAACTAAAAAGAAATAATTATAAAAAGAAGATTTAATTTAATTTATTACACAACACATTCATGTCTTTGTTTGCATAGTTCCAAGAAGAAATTAAATTGTTTCATCTTTATCAACACATATCCACTTTACTTTCTAAAGACATCAATACGTTTAATGAGATTTAGTATAGGAAAGTTTTCAGAAATACACCTGATAAAAGTTACATCTTAATCTTAATTAAAAAAATATCTATGATCGCGCCATCATCAAGTTATCACACCGGTGCATAGTTTATCCATAAACCAAATTTAATCTGTACAATGTAAGACCTTCCTTTTCAAGCTTAGGATCAATGTAAGACTGGTATAACCGATATATGTCAGTACGAGCAAACTAGATAGGAATGAGGTGACTCTATCAACCTTAACTTTATCTTCATTATGACACCGATATCTATCAATGATGACTGAGGTCACAGAGGCGCTGTCTGATTAGAACTACGGAGTGGTAAAAAGGTCATCGGGGATGAACAATATCATCATTTCTTTCATTAATAAATTACTAGAAGAACAGAAGTAGAAATAAATAAATGCTCAACCAAAATGAAATCATAACACAGTGGAAATATTTTCAGTTGTAAATATTCAATAAGAGTTATATGTAAAATAAGTGTCCAACATCCAAAAATCCTTTTTTAAAATGACCAAGAGATCATGTTTTCAAAATTAAATTCATAATCCGATACGAATTTTACATAACGGTCTCCTCATGCCCCTGTCAATCATTTCATTGCTTATATTGAATAAGTATTAGAAGGAGTAAAGTATCCGTAACTAAGAATTCAATATACCTTAATAAATATTTTGCCGGATCATCAAGACCTTCTTGAAAGATGCGTCAACAAGTAAAGGTCAAACACGCCTAAAATGTCTTGATCAATTGTAAACGGATCCATAAATTTCTAACTTAAATGTTGGTATGTCTTTTTTAAATAGCAATTTCCATCTGACTGTATGTTTATACACATGTAAGAATTGAAAAGAACATACCATGATTAACTTCTTAATATGGTTAACTTCTTGTTGCTTGAATGCTTGAGGTCACTTCTATGATCTTTAAAGCCATTGCTTCATTGTTAAGCTATTGATAACGGCGAGCAACCTTTCAAACTGTGTCAGTGCTCTTTAAGCTTCATCTTTGTCTTACTGGTAAACAAGATACTAGACCCTCTCATCTGACTATGATGACGCTTCAACTTGGTATGATTACGAATTTTATCCATAGAGTAATGAAAGAAAATTTAAGTTCATTTCAGAATGCTGTAGAATTGGATAGACAATCATGTAAAACATTGTTCAATTATTACTATGTTAACAAAATGATAAAATTTGTATTCCAAGGAACGAAATATTTCTCCAGGATTGACACTATTGTGTGATCCTTGTTATATTATTGTATAATATTTTGAAAGTTTGTTGCAACATATTTAAGTAATTCATTGAAGATAGTGGTTGTGAGGAAGTGAACTTAAGTCAACAAAATGTTGAGTTATTGCATTAAATTTTCTCTAGAAAGTAAGGTTTGTGTGTCGCTTTTCATTGTATAGAAATTAACGTAGAATTGGTCAAATGTGTACCATGCACGATCAAATTATGAAGTATTGTTGTGTCGTTCAATATTGAAAGCAAATATTTGTTTCATTAAATCATCAATAACATAAAACTGGTTGAGTAAAAGACCTAATAACGTTTGAATTTTTCTGTTATCAGTTTTTTCCTGATTTCAGTTGACTTAATGTGTCTGTTGCTCAATAGATATCTAATTGCCTTTCCAAGATTTTATTTCCCTTTCACAATAGACGCTATCACTATCCAAAGTGATTTTGATAACATATTTTTACTGTAAGAAGCCACTATGTATTCTTTCGTTTGCTACTACGTCAATCTTCTTGATAAACCTTCAATCAATTTCACCTGATATTGACAGATACCACATTTTATCCAATTTAGATTGATGGAAAGATATCTTTTTGTTATCTCTCCTTTCACAATATGAGAAAACGATTGGACAAAATAACAATAATTTTTAAAATGTTGGTATCATTTTTCTTTGGCATTTTCTCTTTAGGAAAATACTGGGATTCTGATTGACATTAAAGGTTATGGAGGATATCGGTTTTTACTTTTTAGACAAAAATTAAAGACGTTGATAATGAATAATAAGGTTGCTTCACGTGTACGGATGGATAATTGCAGTTAACCTAATTCGTCATTGAAACCATATAGCAGCGGCATCGTCTTCCAATGACAGGGCTTTAATTGATCCCACTGAGGTTTTCAAAACTCATATACATTCCTACAAATACTCGTTAGGTATAGGTTATTTACGAGTACGAAACGTTTAGCTAACTTATAGTAATTGTGTTAAAACTAATTTGTCATTGTACTTTCTATGGTGATCAAATTTTTTAAAAATGATGACGGGAACATTTATCCTTTCCCTTAATATCTATCAAGCATAGTTAACGCTTTATTTCTGAAAAAACTCAAAAGATAAAAGACATGTTTAAACATCATTAAAAACTGAAAATAGTCGGAAAAGACAAAAGGTATGCAGACAAATATTCCAGATTTTTTACCTCATAATCCTCTTTGAACCTGTGTTTGCAAGCATAAGTGTTCAGATTAACAATAGAGGTTTGGGAAAGACTTGTTAAGATTGTAAACGATGATAAGTATGCTGACACTGCTTAAATAATCACAAAGCAGAGATAAAACAAAGTGTTTGTATTGGTGTAAATATTATTAAGAATTTATAAACAATGACAGTTTTATTCCACATGCTATGTTAGAAATTATTTTCGTATGATGACACATGTTTGTATATGTTTCTTTTGTTGTAGAAATTCGAATATCACGCCGAATCTTATTTAATCCCAGTTTCTATCAAATATAGAAACATCCTGCTTCATCAGTGTATTACTATCTGCAGAGTTCCTCCCTTTTATCATCGAGCAATATCCTGATATCCATCACACAGAATGTCTTGGTAGTGTAATGGATTGATGTCCTTTTTCTACTATCTTTCGTTTCAGTTTGCAGGCCCACAACACTGTTTTTATTAGATTATTTGATCATTAGTTATCACTGTCATATGATTTAACATGGTGTTGGAACTTACACTAATGATGCATTGTTGACATTCCCGAATACCAAACCGGTACCTTTTCATTTTCCTTCTGAATGTAATCGAGCTTCTATTGCCCTATCCAGACACTTCAATAGTGAAAACTGTCAATTGCCAACACTAAAACTACTATAAGGTCCTCATGGTTTGAGATTACCAATGAGTAGTTTTCAGTAATTTCGTTTACCAGTCTGCAAAGCTGATTTGAACCTATTTCTGAAGGATGTATCACAATAGTAAGGGCGCCAAACCACAATATTGGGCTGACAACGGAATGTCTCGAAATGAAACACATGGTAACATGAAGAAAGAAGACAGTTTTTATATGAATAATATTTGAAGAAGTGTGGTTAATCCTATAAAACGATTTCCTTAGATTTCATAGAATGATAATAACATGCATTTGATAACACCAGAGAAAAGAAGATGATCTTTATTTAGCTAAACTTAATCTTCATAATAAAGGTGATTTAAAAACTCTTCGTATGTATGAAAAAGACATATTACTATCCTTTTAGTCAAACATTGATATATTTAACATTTTCAAGGGAAACTGTTTGAAATTAGTTTTTAAAGCAGTGTCCTTTTGTCTTAAATGACAATGGATCGTCGTTAAGCTATCACATGACTGCGTCATCCTATTCAAATCCCATTTTCACTTGAGCATTATCTGTCTGTGCTCATTACACCCAGTCTCTCCACAGGTGGTACCCATTACACTAATCATCTGTATCCGATGAGGATTGAACTGTTGAACATGTATCATTTTCAAGTACAAAACATTATTTACATAAAACATCTCTACTCTTTACCTAGAGCATACTTCAAGGGATTTTCTTGCTTGATTTAGATAGTCACCTTGCTTGATCTAGATAGTCCCCTTCATTGTTTGTGTCTTTTCAAACTTGTTTACTAGTTTAGGAAGACTTTAATTTGAATATGATGCGTACCTAATTCCATATATGATGATAGACATTCAAAACGTCTCACACCGATATTTAAGCCAGCACTGCCAGAAAGTAGGAAGAATCAATCTAATTTATCGAATGTCTTGTTGAATGCTTTGATGGTCTTGATCACCTACATTTTTTATTTGGGTATATAGTTTGTTTACAAAATCATTACCAAAGATAAACAGTATTATTTTGAAAACAAACTTGTTGTTCAAAGTTGTTTGGACCCTCTTTTGCAGTTCAGATCATGTAAGATCATTATGTCTTTTGAGGATGAAGCCTTCGCTTGTGACGAGGATCAATGTTTACTTACATGTAATGTACACATACAGACATCACAAAGCCTTGTAAGATTCTAATGCATGGATTAACCTTTGGAATGTAGAGAGGAATAAAAACTAATTGTTAAACAATTGTCTAATTAGCAACGTATTTTGTGCTGTTGAGCTGCTAATCACTCTTTTTCCTTTGAATCAATATTGTCCACATAGTTTCCGGTTCCAACATCTCAAACTGAGATTGCGTCATGTCCCTCCGATGTGAAGGTTTTTATTAAGTTAAGAATTCCGATATTGAAATACAACATTATATCAGTTTACACTCTGATGTCAAGCGTTGAGTATGCTTGTGATGGAAAACTACTTACCTACATCATGGTACAGGCTAGGAATGAATATTTTACTGTAAATAAAATGCTTTAGATAAGACTAAGAATCTAACTTAAAGACAAAACTTGAAAATCATAGAAACATATTCTGACTAAAACTAGGAGGAATACAGAAACTTTCAAGACAGTTTTTAAGTCCTAATTAAATCAATTTTATAAAAGTACTTATTTCATTCTTCTACAGTCTGACCTAGGTGAAACCCTGTCATCAAACTTGCCATTGCTTCACCCTTTGAATACAAATTTAACTGAAGTCTAGCTTTGTCACAAGGAGCCAAGGACATGAACTTAAACCCGATATTTTATCACAAAAGGCCAGAAGTGCCTATCATTTTAAAAAAATGTCTGCCTGCTTTTAACACCATTCCGATGTTACTATTAAAGGTTTGCCCTTGAATCAGTGCTTTAAATATCATTTATCTTCCATTTTCTGATTTTCTTATCGAAATTACCTTCTATCTTCAGTATTAATGCACATTTGTCTGCATAATTTAGAATGACAGCAGGCAGCCAATAAATTCATTTAAATTAAAACATATTAAGTTATCGATGCAAAACTATATCAAATGTTTTCCAAACTATTCTCAAGTAGGATGATTGAGACCTGTAAGTGATAGATAATGAAACCTTATCTTGATACGACATAGTTAACTACAAATAATACATCAAGTAACTGACATTGATAAGCAAACTAGTTATCAAAAAAACTTAGAAGATAATATGCATTATCAGGACAAATACATCTATATAAATGGATACTTTAATTACCATATGGTTTGTTTGCAATTTACTGATGTAAACAAAACTAGATCAGACATCTATTTCAACATAGAAATATATCAATTTGTATACTTGTAGAAGCAGTTTATCTACAAGAAGGCGATTAGAATATAATGTACATTATATTACGAAGTACTCAATGTAAAAAAAAACAAGAATGTAACAATTCATGAAACACTTGAACTAATTTCACCATTTTAAAACACATCAAATGCTAATCTCAATAGTCAGATCACAAATAGTTTGAAATTTTTCATGTTTTAATGGTCAGCTTCTATTATAAGAGAACGAACGGTTTAGATGATGAACATAAAAATTTGATTTTTAAAAATTATATATTTTCCTCCTCCTAGTTTGTAGAACCTGCAATCAGAAGTTTATGGCGCCTAACCAAGTCTCCAAAATAATTGTTTTTAAACTGTTAGCACTTAGAGAATACGACATAGCACTCCCGTGAACGACAATATTCAATCGATGTCATATTTTCTGTAAGTAAAAGATTCACATATTTCAAATACAACTTCCCTAAACTGAAAAAATGCCTATTCAACCAAATTCCTGTGAAGACAAGGTTTCAAGAAATAGACATCTAAATCCTCTTGATACTAAGTGAAGGTTAATTTAAGATATTTGTTAGTTTAAGGGAAGGTTTGCTGTTACTCAAGTCAATCTGAATAAAGTCTTTTAAAATCACCATTTTCAACTTCCGTGAATTATAAAGTCTAAGTGTCCATCGATTTTGCAACCTTTGCAATCAACTTGTCACACTTAAGTTTTTTTCATCCATTTGTCTCTAATTACCTCTTTTAGATTTTATTACTCTTTCATGATATCCAGAATGCAATTTCTATTCCTGGCAATCTTGATAAGGATGTGTTTTTACTGTAAAAGCAAATATAATTGATCATATGCCAATCATCTTTATGACCCAGAGAATCAATTTAACCTATTATCGGCAGATATCACATACTCTTCTATTTTGATTGATAAAAACTTTATTTCTATTTCTATTATGTGACAGTTCGAGAGTCAATCAATATTCTTGCAATGTGGAGGACATTTTCTACTAAAAAGGGATTACATAACGGTGCTTACTGACATCCACAGTAATAAAGTAAATCATCGTTAACATCCAACACAATTTTGAACGCATGAGGACTGTGAAGACAGTAAAGGTATACTTTTATGTGACAACGTCTATTTGTCTTTCTACATTGTAAAGAGATATCAGATTTGACTCTTATTTCATAATGGCATTCAATCATCAAAGTGATATAAAGAAACAAAAAATGGCAATATACTTCCTTTTTGCCTCATTGATACTATCATTGACAGTTTCAATATGGTGGTTAATACTATAAAAATTGAAGACTGGTGATGAGGTCAATACCTGTTTTTATACACCAGTGGAAAAACTTATTTATTGACCGATGACGACGTCAGAGGTTGATATTGTTTTCAGCGGGTCTCTAAAACAGGTATTGACCTTCTTTACCATTCAATAATTGGTTAATTATTGTTTCATAAAACATAAAATACAGTCATGAACAGTAATCTAGAACGATTGTTCAACATAACGGGCGCATGATGTCACGATAACAACAGCATGACGTTATGAAACAAGGGTTTATGTTGTCTATTTTTAGTAATTCAAGTCAATATTATTTTTAATCTGACTTCGGATGAAGTTAATAAGCTTTTCTGTCAATTGTCACGTGACCGACTTTTGGCCTTCGGGATAGACGGAAATAAATGATGACATAAGAATACCCTTGATGGAACATAATGTGTAAATTGATGAATAGAAATTCTTGAATTTCAAATTCCACCAGTGACGCATTAGTTGCCAACATTTCGACATGTGCAAAGGTACACATAAAGTATATGAAAAGATCACAAACCTATCTTGCATTGCAATGATACAGGTGAGCATTGTATTTAAATTTTTCTAATGATATTTTTCAATATTGATGACGAACACCCCTTCATGTTGTGATAATAAGCATTAAAAAAGATTATTTAAATTTAGTTGCCACTGTATAGAGGAGATATTGTTCAAAGAAAATACCAAGAAATCTGAAATCGCTCTCTTCCAACTGGTAAAATAATATATCCACGAATTTCTTAAAGTTCTTTATAGCATCAAAGCTAGCATTACAAAGACTGGTTACCTTAGACTATAGATTTGGACTTGGACGAGACTCTCATCACAAATATGCTGGTATCAATAATTATTTGAGTATCGAACAACATGAAGTAAGAATTAATTAAGCTTCTAAAAGCAATCTCAAACGTCTTAAAATTTCCCATTTACTTACTTTAAGTCCCCAAAAAATTTATATTGACCCTAAAAATAACTACAACATCAACCTCAAATTCTTGCTTTCCAATCAAATGAGCTCGCACCTGCAGCCTTGTCAAGCATGTGATACAGCTCCATCCTTGTAGAGTTGGTAATCAAAGTGCGCATTGACGCATTTAGTCTAAATGTCATTAGACCTTCCTTCTCTTATGTCGTATTACTGAGGATACAAAACGTGACCTGTTGTGTCAGCGTCAGGACTTTCTGATCAGTGTCATTATGGGTTTCGCAATAAAGTAGACGGTCTCTGCATACAAATTGAAGGAAATTATCCAGCAGAAACATCAGATTTCACACCTTAACAACCATCTCATCTTACTCTTTGAAAATGCTTTGTCAGCAAGCTCATATTCATATGTTAAAGTTCTAAACGCTCGAGGAGAGAATGGTTGTCTGTACAACTCTAAACAGAAACTGTTGTAATCATATAAGCATTTGAAAGTAGTTTGTAGTTTTACAAAACCTAAATGGGAAGTTTAAAACTTTTCGATTTTTTGGTCAATTAAAGCTTATTCAATTGCACAGAATTCAGGACTTGATCTAAATATTCATTGTAGTCAGACATTTATTACCTTTATAGTGATCCATCGAGATGTGAGTTGAATAACCATCTTATTTGTCTTGAAGAGATGAAGATTTGACATAGTTTGACATCATTGATAAAACCACGCCTGAGTTGGGGTTTAACGCCGCTTTCAAGATTATTTCACTTATATCGCAGCTGCTAGTATTATTGCAGGGAGAAAGCCCGCAACACTATAGTGGCTATGCATTGCGGTGAAACCTGCGAGCATCGGCTGGAGCTAGCGAACCATGGGTGGTACTGCGCTGTATTTCAGTGTAGCATTGCACCCAAACCTGACTGCGTGTAGAACAGTTCTCTACTGCAGACAAAGTTGCCGAGCCCTTGGCGGGATACATACAGAGTCATAACCTTTATAATCATATACATACACATATATATGTATATGATTACCCATCATGGACTGCTTATTCTAACATCTGCTTTTATTGAGGATTGCCTGGGATAGAGATGGAGCATTTTGACGGATACAATTAAAGTTATGCCTCAATCTTTTTTGTATGAATCGGAAAAACAAGTTTATTTTCCACCGTCAACTATAAACACGGGTCTTCTTTACAGTACACTGTCACATTATATGGAGACTAAATGACGACTTGAGACAAGCCTTCGGTGCATGTGACCTGATTGACCACTATATAGAGTAAAGCTGTTTTAAAAATCATGTACATACGATAACTGAACTTTGTTCTTCCATTTAGTTTAATGGAAATGGCCATTTTCTATCACTTGGAAGGAAGTTTACTTAATAAACACTTCATTACTTAACTTTACTTAATTTTAGTTGTTTGTCCTAACTTGTAAATGAATATTAAAAGTATCTATTTTGTTAACTTGCACTTGTACATCCCTAGTTCTATAATTTTCTCCTATCAATAGTAAAGGAATATTTCTTTCAGGCTCCATTTAAAAGGCAATGATTTTATTTGCGGCACAATTAGGAGGAAGTTTGTACAAAATATCTTCATTTATAAACAGTTGGATCTTTGAAAACATGGCTGCTTTTATTTCTCATGATGGTATTCTAGAGAGTCAGAAAATTTCTTTAAAAAACAAACTACACATGATCATATTTTTATTTATTTTTACTCCCCAGGAAATACTTCCGCCTGTTCTTTAATGTCACTTGATCTTATGTGATGTCTCAAGTTTCCTCTCTAAAGGCGACATGAAGCAATATTCTATAATGACATTTTAAAATCCTTGTTTTTGATGGTTTATTTTATCGTCGAATCTACGTTCCAGCCCGATTTTTTAGATAGCTGACTGACTGCATTTGAATACATCATAAGCAAGGTACGATAGGTGACAGCACTGTGCGGAGTTAGAGGCCCTTCTGCTAAACATATTGGTCAAAATTTGCTTGGATAGCTTTCAGTGTGCCGTTTCTATTATTTTCACTTCAACCTTTCTTGTTTTGTGTTTTTTTAAATATTTACTCATTCTAAACTGAACATTTAAGGAATATTTACTGATATTTGAACTACATTAGGCTACAAATGATCAAGACACGGGTCGGCATACTGTTTCTGATTTCAAACCGCGATGACTTGATCTCAGTTTTCATCCTTGTGTTCATGCTAACAACTACACAGGCTTGTTCAGTTATGACGTCACATGACTGTTCACTTGCTCAGCTAAAGGAATTCGGCATCGGCCATTTGGTAGCAGGTGATTCAGTACCTTTGAGAAGTCGATTTAAAATTTGTTTATGTGACGTTATGAGTGTTTTCTTGAAAATGCTTTCATTTCTAAAGTTCCCTTTTTTATCTATTCGTTGTCTGTGTTGATATTAGATTTTATAGAAACATCAGATCTAGAATATTCACTAGTAAATACACTTTTAGATTTTTTAACAGAAAAGATATCATGTAAACAAAGGTCAGAAAACCAAAGTAAGATCAGTGTAGTTGTTCATTCAACATGTTTGGTCAACTTTATTCAAAATAAGAGGAATTTAACCAGACAACTTGATATTCGAGTCTTGTCCTCTTTAAAAAGCCATTCAAATACCCAAATGTAAAATATCAATAACCTTCCTTTATTCTTTGAAAAATATATGAAATGAAGATTAAAACGTTAATCTTTACCACACTCCCTCCAAGCCGCCCCCCCCCCCCCCCCCCCTCCCGTCCACTTACCTTTAAAAATCATTAAGAAGACAATGCGTGTTCAACATCGGATTAAAATGATTGTTCTTAAAAACAACTGTTCTACAAAAATCAAACTGACAAAAACCAAGACAAGCAATAAGCACCTGACAAAAAACTCGAATCGAAGGTGACTTTGATATCGTAATCATTTATTGGGATAATGAAAGCACCTCACAATGTCAGGATAGGAAACGATTCAAATGAAGCGATTTTGATTATAAAATCGTATGGGAGAGGGATGAAAAACAGTCAATTAAAAATACCATTTTGTTCACATCAGAATGATATCCAAAACATATGGTAGATTATCTAATGGAAGATGAAATTGATTCGACAGAGACATGTTTACTTTTGCAAAATGTCGGGCTGTATCAATACATTTAACTGACATGAAACATTTTATATGTTTATATACTTTTGAAAAAATATTGTAGTGCATACATGCTGTCAAAACATGAAATAAATGCTTTCTGGGAAAGCCATACTTCCTTTCCCTTGAATTATTTTTTTTATAAAAAGTGGTTCAGACAACAGATTACTTTTTTTCTATTTTGAAAGTGTTTTGAGTTTAAAACAAAACAAAAGTTTTAAAGTTTAGTATTGTTTCCTAGATGTCAGATAGACGCTCATAAATTGAAAATATCTTATTTACTTTTTTCAAAATATTGTACAATGCAGTTAGTGTCCAAAAACTAATCTTGCGTATAAATGGTGCAAGGGTCAAATTATAAGTTTGTCTTTCGAAAAAGATTACTTTAACACAATTTCTTACTGAGATTTATTGAATGATTTGTATGTGCATGAGATCTCACAAGTCAATTCATGAATACATATGAAAGTAAAGAAATAATCATTATATTGGCAGGGAAGGGAATTTCAATGATATCCCATTTGCATGAATAAAGGAAATCAAAAACTGTAAAAAAATAAAGAAACTGATATCTTTGGAAAAATAGCAATAAATAGAAATGTTATATACTAGTAATATAAGAACCATGATAACTAGATTATTAGACAATAACTATTGTTCCACAATCTCGTGTTCATGTTATGAAATCAATTTCAAGGAGATTTTATCTAGCTAAAAGTAACATTAAAGCATTCCGAAAGTAGACACTTTTCATAAGCATTCATTTAATTTTTCTTTAATCTGCCTCAGACTTTGTATCTGTATTACGTTTGGTTTTTCGCATCTATTTCTATAATAATTAGACAATAGTTGACAATATTTGTTCAACATCAATATATATGTAGTATAAATACACACATGAGAAAACCTGTATAACCTTGAAATCGGTTTCCACCAAAAAACATCTAAAACATCTGAAATCATAAACCCATTGAAATTGTAACATTAATGAAAAAAAATGCATCGAGTAACTTATTATGATCGCATGTATCTTTATCTTTATCATAATGTTGACACTGTGTTCAGCATTAATTAATATTTAGCATTAATACACAAATAAAATTGTTTGTCATAGGAGAGTTGGACATAATTGATAAATCAAGAAGACTGTGTTGTTCACAACTAAAGGATATCCCAACCATTTGCTACAATTGCAGAAGAAGTATTTCATCTCACAGAGAAATATTGACATTTTCAAAATGTTGGGTTGTCTCAATATATCAAACTGACATGAAACATTTGATATTAGTTTTTATATACTTTTCAGAAAATACATGGTCCATGCATTTTGTCACAACCTGCGTACAATTTTAAAAAAAACATTTAAAAAAAACACAAAATTAATACTTTTTTTATTAAAAAAAACTAAAACTTAGTTTTTAGAGTTATATACTCTATCTAATGCCAATAATATTTTGAAAGTGTTTTCAGAATGCTACAGTTTAGTATTGTTATATAAAAAATAAGATAATCGCCAATAACTTGAAATATTTGTATCTGCTTTGATTTGAATTCTGTACAATTCAGCTCTCATAGTTATTTTCAGACTATTGAATCGCAGTGCGAGATGCAAATCAACAGCACTGACTGTCTAGTAGCTTACCCAGGCGTCCACTGAAACCTTACCCAAAATAATCCAACAAACTGTATTTATGTTTTTTTAATTCTGCACCTCATGCCATTAATAGATTAGTCCATGACCAGTCAGAAGCTATAAGAATGTAGATTTAGCAAACAGGACTTTAGTCAAAAAATTTAAAGCCTTATTTCCTGTAAATACACTATAAAATTAACATATATTCTTTCAAATAGAGCTGTGTCAAACATGAAATAGAATTGCGATAAGCCATACATTGACATGTTGGAGATCAGGTCAGGTGAGTGAGTGAGTGAGTTATCGTTTAACGCCGCTTGGGCAATATTTCAGCCATTAGCGGCGCAGGTCAGGTGTGATGCACTTAACCATTTATATATCTGTAACATATTGGCTTGCATGATTCGGAACCCAGGTTATCAATACAACACGCGGGTTTATGATGAACTGTGCAGGATCAGCCAATATTCACTTGATGTAAGTCGTCAGGTTGTTGATACAGGACCTCATTGACACGAGAATAGTGTCATGTAGCATGAGATAGATTATGTACTCGATATTTGCAGTGGTGTTTCGTGCTTCAGTTCAAACATATATATTATCCTAACGTGATTGACGACCCTGATCTTAAGAAGAATATTGAAATGATAATGTGGATTTTATGTGTAGGACTATGTATTCAACATTTATTTCTTTGCTGACAGAATGTTGAGCAAGATCCATCGGTTTGAAGGATAAAGTTTGAAAACTGAGGCTAGTATAGATGGAGCAAATATGAAATCAATTTTGAAAGCCAAAACTTAAAATTGACTTAACAAATCTAAATTGACAAAATAAACCCGAGTTACCAATATGTTTTGGGGAAAGGTGGTGAGAAAAAGGAAATATAATAATAAAAATGATAATTATAATACCTATTTTTCCGAGTGAATAAGATTGCTGCTTATTTAATGCATTGCTGGTATATATCAACAGATAAAAAAAACTTACATTAATAAATAGTAAAATCTTACAACAGTGCTCTGACGTAATCAAACAATATTCAAAGTAATTATTCACGATTCTGATTTCATTTGGTAATTTTAGCAACAAGCTTCCTCTCCTACCGACATTATTTCTAAGAACGTACAATATTAAAAAATATTATGAAAATCTATCATGTGACAACACCTAATGTAAGATGAAAAAGTAAAACGGTATGGTTCATTAGTAACAACACTGCATATAAATACTTGACATCTCGATAACATAAGAAGATACCTGTTCAAGAATAAGTGATTTATTAAAGTCACTGTAACACGTATTTCGGAAACTCTTCAAATTTACCCTAATAGATATCAATTTTGCAATATGGATTATCTTCAGACGGTCAATCAGATTATCCGCAGTCGTAGTAGAAATTATAATAATATTTATAATAATAATAATGATAATAATAATTATTATAATAATAACAATAATAATAATAATAATGATAATAAGAGTGCATTTATATTGCGCTGTTTCCATGCATGAGCAATAATCATGCGAAAACTTTTGACATGTGACCATTTTGATTGAACACCTTTACTCATTTCAGTAAGAAAACATTCTCGTAGGTTGACAATCTTTGTAACCTTTGTTTAAAGACTGCCTTTACTGATTTAAGAGAATGCCTTGCAATTCGAAACCTAGTTTTCAGTCGTAAGATCATGTCAATTCCTGAAGATAGGTTTCATAGTGTCTTTAAAACGACATTAGTATTTTTATTAAGTGATCACCAATCAATGTTTCTTCTAACTCTAGAAGAAAATACCTGTTCAATAGATATCAATTTTGCACTATGGATCATCTTCAGACGGTCAATCAGATTATCCGCAGTCGCAGTAGAAATAATAATAATAATAATAACTGTACCGGATTTATCGGAATGAAATAATCATAAAATTAAGCTATATACACATTGATAAGGCTACTATTAGACCTATTAGCCCGAGTTATACAAGCAATAGGTTTGAAAAATCATTGAAGCGTGATTGCCACACCATATCATGTGTCATGTCGTGAGATGGTATAGCATGCAAAAGTTTATTAATTTCTGTATATGTCAGGTAAGATTGATATAAAAGCCAAAAGCAAGGGTAACGTCATCCCAATAATACAAAAATAATGTTTATTGGGACCTTATGAAATGAACTTGAGTAATCAGTTGTCTGAAAATCTTGTTGAATGTGATCGCACCTTGAGGCATTTAGTTGAGATGTTATCATAGCATACAAAATATTCAATACAGACCTGTAAATAATATTAGTGAGAGATCCACCATTACAGATTACAATAAAACAACCATCCTGTCTCGGGGTAAGACGTTTAGCTGACGCTCCACTCTTCATACCCTGGGAGTAAACCCCAGCAAAAACTTCGCACCGTAACCCATGATTCAGCCAATCAAATACTTTTATCGCGATGGTGTGCGATTAAATTTCAGCCAACCAAAGAGGACCTCTCGAACAGGAGTTGGCTTGCGCTCTTACGTGAGTGAGTGAGTGAGTTGGGGGTTTAACGTGTTTTTAACAATATTTCAGTTATAAAACACATGTTCGCTCTTACGCCAAATGGAATAGAAAGGTTATTATTAATAATCATACATTCAGTTTTAAGAGATCGGTTTGATTTTCATCCACTCAACTCATTACCTTATCGTGGTCCAGAGACCCCTAGAGCTATGCCAGCCAGAGCTTACATGCTCCTGGCAGGAGCACCCATGCTTGATAGGTCGTCGGGTAGGAGTCAGACCAAAATTTAATTCGTTATATATTTCTCACAATGCCTTTCATTCGGTCTTTTCTCTCATCCATTCGATCCTCTTTTGGATGCGTGGCATCCACGTGTTTAATAACTGAAATATTGTTCAAAACACGTTAAACCCAAACTCACTCACTCACTCGGTTTGAATTTGAAGGGATGGCCGACTCGCCTTTCAAGCGCAGTCATTGGTTGATTATTTTTAGAAAGTTTGTAGGGAATAGGACACGGTGCGAAGTTTTTGCTGGGGTTTACTCCCAGGGTAAGAAGAGTGGAGCGTCAGCTATACGTCTTACCCTGAGACAGGATGTAAAACAACTCATTGAATGAGTATTACATATCTCATAAATAGAATATACAGCTTATCACATTTAAATCCAGTCGAAAATACATGATTAATAAGATGGCAAATTTTATATAACTTTGTGCAACTATTTTCATGGAAATAAAAAAAGGTTGTGTTCAATAATGAATTAACGAACCTGTTAACTCTCACCATCGGAAATAATGATACATGTTCATTATGCAAGATTCGGCCATGCATACCATAGATGTACATTGTCAAAACCCACCAACCGACTTACAGACTCTTAATTTCCTAACTTGTTAAGCTAACCTATCGATTGATCGAACATTTGAGTTTTTTTGGTAAAGATTTGTTAGTTTTATTGACAGGTAAACCACGACAAAAATTGATGAATAGTGTCAACGATGTGACTCTTATGACGCCCAGGAAGGCAGATACGCTTCAGTGACCACAGGACGTGTTTTTTAAGAAGACGTATTCCAGTTGTTTATCCGCCGTTTTCAGAAATTGAAAGTGGAAATTTGTATTCCTTTAATCCATAATATAATAAGTACATGATAATGAATGAAAATGAAAATTACTTTGTTCATCAAATTAAGCTGTTCTTCTATTCTGCAGTCTTGGTCTTGAAAGTATTGTTTTAAATAATCATATGTTGGGCCGTCGAAGTTAAAATTTAATTGATCAAAACTGCCAGGCGAGTTTTTATATTAAAGAAGGTATTTTCGAAAATTTCATTATAGTGTTGAAAAATTCCTAATTATCATTATTTGACTTATACTAATGCATTTTCTTCCATCCGTCGACCCATCCAGCTTCAGTACCCATACAAGGTCATTGAATGACACAGATACGGAATCCCTATTAGGGCGACGTGAAATATTGTTTGGTATCTAACTGGAAATTTCCAAATACTAGGTGCACATTTCTAGTTTCTATGAATACCAAAATAGTTTACGTGGTACTAATGGGCTTCCGTATAATAAGTTCTTGTGAGCACATTTACTGATAGACTTTGATACTATGGTCATCAATTAAACATTCCAGGCATATGATGAACTGAGCGGGGTTTGCCATTTCTCTCCTAAATGTGAAGGTCAGATTGTTTACCGAAAACTACATGGACACGAGAAAACAATCTCGTCCTATGAAATGTGGATCATGAGCTCGAACGATTTTCCTTGCAAAGGTTATGATGAACGTAGGAGACGCCAATATTCACTAACAAATGTAGGAATAAATGGACACGGAAATTGTATCATCTGTGATAAGATATTGATAAAGAACTTGATCGTACATATATATTCGATATCTACCATATGATAAACGAATCTCCCCATAGGAAATTCTAACACGCTAAAAGAAACCTTTTCCTAACACAACTATGACAACTGTGAAATACTGAAACATTCACGTTTTAATTGTAATATCTTTGATGATCGGGTTAGATGTCTTGTTCATTTCAAAAGAATTTAAGTAGAAAAGGCGAAAGTGGAATTCGATGTCATTCAAAAGTATCTTCACGCAAAAATATTATCTAGACATGTTAAAATATACCTCCAACTTCAGCATCGTTGATACAACTGTCATGACATAAACTGGTAAGGTAATCATTAACACAATTATGTTCCCTAATAAATTCCTATCTGATGTCCAAAATAATCAGAAGTTCAAAAGTTAACGATCTCTCTTGCACAATGTTTTACTTATACAATAGACATCTTTGACTTATATGCGGTATTGTGTAGGTAGTCAAAGACTATGAAACAGCATGTCTTCAAAAGCAGTCTGTACTACTTATTCCAATTTTGGGACAGACAAGAATACTCAGACCTGAAGTTCAATTACTTACCTTCTCGCATGATCAAAAGCTTGAAAACGCAATCTATACTAAAACACGTTTAAACTCTGGCAACCCAGACAGTATTGAAATTTCTTCAGAGAGATTCATTATTTCAAATGATGAAATACGAGTATAATGACGTCTTTTGACCATAGATTGCTACGCTTAGTCTTTCACCTCAGTGACGTCTTGGTTCCCATTCAAACTCTAAAAAGAAGCTTTCTAAAATATAGAAACCCAGTGATATTTTGGATCATTATTACAGACGACTATTTCATCCTTCAGATAGCAGAGGCACTTCTCGTTTGTATATCTGTTGTGAATATTTCCGCTTCAACTAAGATAACTTAGAGAATAAAATCATACGACCTTTTTTATCCAATATGCTATATACTGTTAAGTGTAAATCTAGAATAAGAATTGTCAAAAATATTATATAATCATTAAAATTAAATCAATGATTTAAAAATCAGCATGAGGGTTACAATTTAAAACTAAAAAGAATGGACAATACAAAACCAAATAAATAAGCCAAGTATATCTATCAGTTCTGGTAGTTGATGATAGTTGCATCCAACGACACGAGTTTTGAAGGCTACTGATAGATGTATTCGACTTGATGACATCAACTGTAGTGGAGAACAAAGTCGCATCAGACTCATAACAGTTCCACAAGTATGTACAATGAATCCCAGTAAACAGCTTCAAATCAGCAGGTCCTTTTATAGATTACTGTGCTTCTAGTTGATATCGGCAGCTAACATAACATGCAGATGATAGAACTTATGTGCTTATGTTTTGGACTCAGTGGAATAATTGATGTCACGTAGCGTAGAAGTTATGACTTCTTGGTTTTATACACCATAACTCTCTCTCTCCATCACTGAGAGGTTGTGGCATTATTGTCATTATTGGCATTATTTTCACGGTCACAGTGATGCTTTGATATCTTCACAATTAAAACAGGAACAAACTAGACAGTGGGATACCTCAAAAACAACTTTTTGGAAATTTTCATCATTATTTCTGAGAAAGCTTATGGCAATGTCTTTTTGTCTGTGATCTTGACATTCATGATCATGAGAACCGAAAAGTAAAGCTTGACTTGACTAACATTTATAGTAAATTTTGTAAACATCTTTCAACCACCACACCGAAATATCCCATGACGATTAATCTGGATCATCGATGTTTCTGTTAATTTGTTTTGTTTGAATATGAAAAGTAAACTATGCACAGGGGATCGTGTTCCTTTAGTAACAATTGCTTGAGATAAACGTACTTATGAATTCAATAACATCGTTATAACTGATAAACATGGTTTTATAAATGAAGAAACATTTGATTTGAAGAAGATATATATAGAGCATGCGTAAATAACTATTAATTTATCATTTAAAGACATCATTCAAACAAACAGAGGTAAATGGGGAAGTTTTTAAAACTTAAGTGTTAGCTTGTCAATCAAGTTTTCCGTCTTTTTTCTTTTGAAAATCGATATTACCCATATAGATTCAAGGAATAAGAAATGAGGCATGTTAAGTAGCTTCGAGGACGAATCGACCACGCAGTTTTCTTTCCTTGACAGTATTCCAATGTCTGAGGTAGTGGTTTAGTGGAAACATGGATCTGACCATGTTGATAATGGTCATTATCATTGTTATAAAAAATGTTCTTTGTGAAGTTGATTTCAGGTTTGTCACAAGGGTATCTACTGGTACCAGAACGATGCCTGTCAGAAATTCGTTTCAATGCTGCAATCTGTGTAGAAAATACCGAGACTGTAAGGTGGCTCAGTTTGACTACAGGAGAAGGGTCTGTGGTTTGAATACTGAGGGGAATACAGGAGAAGTGACTTCAGAAGGAACGGTCGGGTCATTTATCAACCGGCATTCGCAGGTAATCAAGAAGTAAATTATGGTGTTGTATGTGGTGGTGACAGATAGGAAGCTACAACTTGAGTATAATTGATTGTTTTAACCCAAATTATTCTTAAAGAAGTCCAATTACCGGACATACAAAATTCTGGACTTCTCTAATTACTTTCTAGTCTGAATAAATTTTAAGCAGTTTACTAATGATGAGACTGATCTATGTATCTGCCATCAAATGTGCGTAGATAATTTACCAAGTTTTATACAAGTACAATGTCACCTGGTCATTTGCTTATTCCTGGATTTATTATTGAAAACAAACATTTCATTATGAACATGTAATTAACTCAGATGCCAATTTAATCCTCAGACTCAACAGCCACAAAGAACTTGCAAGTTTGGCTCTATGCATGCATTTAGCGGCCCCGGCAGCATCTGCATGACAATCCCTGACTGTAAGTTAAAATAGCCCACTTTCTTCCAATATGTAATATGATAAAACAATGATCATCAATCAATTATCAAGCTCTGTTAGCTCTACTAAAATCTAAAAACGGTTTTACCAACGAGGGCAATCTTATAAGTGTTACTATTAGCCTATAATGCCCTAGAGCAAACTATCTCTTTGCAATGAAATTTAATTGTAATTAAGTTTTAAGTCTTTCTTCTTAGCACAACGAGGGCGGAAAAATAGTCCGTGTTTCTTCCTTAGAAAGCCAATTTGTCAATCTGTGATACAAGAAAGATTCTACAATATAACGATTCCTCTAATAAAGGCACCGGCTCTTAATAAAAATCCAATGGGCCATTCCCGGAGGTTATTGGAGGTTCAACTCTTATTTTTGGATATCGGCTTACGTTATTGATAGCTTTAACCAACCGTAAGACTCACATGCTTTAGCCTTTAGCATTTGGGATCTACAGGTCAATCTTACACTGTCTGTATCACAACGACTTTTATATGTGAATGATCGGTACTGATCTGAATTTCGAGCTTACAAACTAATGTGTTTTGGGTATGAAACATGTGGCTTTTTTTCTTTTTACCTTTATATTGTAATTATAAAGGCAACGAAATTTCCTTAAGAATACTGTAACAGTTTTTCATGACAGTAACCAGTATCCAATGAAACATATCTTATGATATATTAATGGTACTCATATGCTATCCGGTGAAAACCGCTTTAGAAGCCCGAATGTTAGGCCCGGTCGGCCCTTAGCAGAGGACATGTGATACATATTATTCAGACTGAGTTTACACTCTCGCCTGGGAAGTAGTGCTTTACGGAACTCTTGTTGTAAACAAGAAAAACGTATTATGTTGGTTCCAATACGTTTCAGTACGTAAAGAAAGAAAAGCTCCAACATAAACTTAAAAATTGAGTCAACATTATCAAGATTGTTCATATTGAAACAGAGACAGATATAGCCATGATAAAACACAACAGTTTGCTCATGAGAAGTTATCTTCCCAAGAAATGATAACTTACGTCTACAAATGTTACAAGAAAATCACAAATATGTTTTCTTTTGATAAGAGGAATGTTTTTCAGAAGAAAAATATTTGGGAAGAAATTAAATGGTAAGCTTCGAAAGGAATGGAATAGGGTTCAAGTTAAATACGAACACAAAAATTAAATTGAATCAGATTTGGTCAACATTGATGACTGGATTCTCCTGTTCCGAGGAACTCCGGATATCAACAAATCTGTCTATGATTTGTGGATGGATGACACAGTATTCCATGATCAACCAGTTGACTCCAACAGCGTAGAGCCCGGATGTTTGACCCTTATGACGTCACTCCACTGTACAGATCACTTCCGGAGTAAGCTGATAAGTCAGTGGGAATCGGCGAACATAGAAATGGTACATATCATTTACTTCAATTCAATTCTTTTTTTCAGTAGAAGGCCTTAGGCCCAGGTAATAAACATACATACAGACAAGACAGGATTACATCTGGGAGATAAGTTGATAAGAAGGATGTAATTATGCAATTAATTATTTTGATGACAAGATAGTACAGCATAGATCAAGTGCATGTTTTATGAAACATGAAAGAAAGCTTTTTTATGTTTTGACGTTTCAAAAAGGTTTTTAAGTTAAATATATCCATTTGCGCAATTATGTATGTTTAAACAATCTTCTTAATTCATTAAAACTAGGACATTTACATTTAGTTTAGTTGTTTTTATTCAATTATACCATTTTTTTAAAGATTTAATTTCCCAAAAATTAAGTTTTATACGTACATATATTCATCTGTTAGATAGCAATATTTAAACAGCTGCAAAGGCTAGTATATTCTTGAAATACAAAGTGTATAAGTAACAGCATTTTACATACTTAAAATTATGAGTGTGGTACAGGTATTTATAGCAGAGTGAATTGAAATGCCTAATTGTACAATCTTTAGGTAGCTGATAAGGATATTCATAGATACACAAGATCTATGTTAAAAATACAGTAGTGTAAACATTTCAAGCATCAAACACTGATCATGTACATGTATTAATGGCAAATGAATATTTGAATATACATGTACGTTCACACTACAAAATAACCATAATTGGGTTTTTTTTATGGACAAGTCAAATATTTGTCGTAGCAAGGTCACTAAAAGTTGAGAATAATGTATGGAAGGAAGACCAGAATGTGAAAAACCTTTCTGGTTGCGCATTTGAAAATGCTATATATTTTGTAGCTTTATAATATTCAAAGATTTCACTTCGAAGAAAATTGAAATTTGGTTTTATATGAATTATGAATATTAACGAAGCTTAAACAACATACAAAGTCTGGGTATTCCCTCTCTTCTTCCAGTATGTACGTTCTTAATGTGTTTTCTAATACAATTTTGCAAATACTCATGAATTGAACCGCTAAGGAATATTAATGTCACTGAACAAGAGATTGACATTTCATCTATCAGTCAAAATACTTCTTGAATCTCCATCATGTTGACTTCATAAGCTTCATGCTTGTGTTGTCTAGTTCGCTTATTACCATACAATGAGAATGTCTTATGACGTAAGATGATGCATAGTTCGTTACCTCGATAGATGATACATCGATGATGTTATTACATGTTTTGATGCAGCATTAACCCAGTTTGGTCATGCATTGATGACTTGTGAATCTCCTACGTCAATGACGAAATGATAACGACAATAAATTTTCTATGGCAATATCAATTGTGTGAGCTGTATTAAAAGCAATAACATCGTGTCCTCGTCTACCGCCCATGTTAAACTAGTTCCAGCCGATGCAAACTGTTTTCACGGCAGTGCATAGCAGCAATGGTGTTGCGAGCTTTCTCCCTGCAATAATAAAAGCAGCCGAGAAATAAAGCCCACCTTACCACTAAGCTCTAAGTTATGTTTTATGCAACATAAAACCTAAAAATTAATTCCTATCTCATCCTTGACAGAATATTATGACGAATTTATCATGGCGAATGGTGTAATTGAAATCATCAATTACAGAAACTTGATGTACCAAAAATCCTTCGGTGAGTAAAAATATACTGGGAGAGCACTCGAACACTTGGTTCAATGGTTGGAGACGCTCACTCTGTACGCGTTTTCCATGTCATGTCATACGCTTTTGTCATGGGGGGGGGGGGGGTATTAATAATTATCAATATCTAGGGTAACATGGGCCAATGATGAACAAGATTCTTATATAAGGTAGAATCATTATTATTCCAGGTTAAGTACCTCATCCTGAAAGATGATGCAATTGGAGCTGAGGTTCTATTTGACGCACTGGGAAGCAACAAGACCAGCTGGTTTGACTCTTCTCGAGTTCTCAACTCCTCATGGACAGACCTAACTAACTCCTCATTCAACTTCTTCAGCATTGAAGGGTAAGTAAGAAATTCCTCGACTACATTACGTGTAGAAATACTTAGAAATCCTATGTGCAGACATTAAGAAAATTTTTTAATATTTCAGAATATAAAGGTAATAATTATTCATTATGCTCAGTATACAAAGTTGTAAGACACTTCTTAAAGAGCAACTCTGTGAGTTATTGGAGTCAAATATTGCATCCAAATGGTGTTATCCGATACCAACTGTTACTCAAAAATATAATTCTATAGCTAAATGGATGTGTACAGTGACAATATGAAGGTATAAATTTGCGATGATGATCGAAAACCGGACAGTGGAACGAGTCAATCAGCCAGACACATTTCTGGAATCTATAACAGCCAAATGGGCAGTTAGGAACTGATAGTGGTTGTAAATAGTATCCATGTAAATTGGACGTGTCATGTCCCCTTTGTGAATACATAAGGATGGTTCTAGATTTCCGTTGAAGATAGTTTATACTATTTATCATACTTTCGATGACGAAATACGACATTTATCGGTGAAAATAAAATACGTATTACGAGATTTTGTTAGATATCTTCTTTATATTTGTCTTTTGGGAATGTAAAGTTAAGATATTTCTTATTTATATCAACAAATATGGCATTTAGATTCGTTTCAAAACCAAATAATATGTCATAAATTCTCAAAGAGGCTCTTTCCCTGATCAATGAGTCGTCTCGGCAGTTAGTCATTAGCTAACTACCCTCATTCCGTCCTTATGTCCACAAAACGCACATCAAGACATATGTATTTTAAGTATAAATACGTATGAAAGTTATGGGGTTAAAGCATACTCTGTCTAGTTTTCCAAAGGTATTTTAACCTCTTTGATAGGCCAGCATTCTAGAAGTTGATGATAAAGACGTTGCTTGACAACGACATTAGAATCTATGTCGAAACGTCACTTCCACAGAATATAGAAGTTGCTTATCCATAAAAATCGTCTTTATCCTTCAAAGGTATTTTAACTTCGGCAAGTTTAAAATAGTCTATCAGTCCTACAGAAAGACAACCCTTAACCCGTAAAGTAAATCTGCTCGTAGACCTTATTCAATTTTATTGTGAAAGCGCAGGAGTCATTCTTGTATTTCATCATATAAATGTATACCATCGTTAATTACGAAATCACAAAATAAATATATACCTTGAGACTATACAACATTATTAAAATACATTATGAATACAGTCCAATACTTATTAAAGATCATAAATGGATAATGAAATTCGAACATATTTCCGTCACGAATTTTTGCATTTTGACGGGTTAAGAAGATATCGATTACACATATACATTTATAGATTCACAATTTTATTCCGAATGTTGTTAGGCAAATTATCAACATGGATTGTTATGCTTAGCGTATCCAAACTTGGCACGTTTGTTATAGCACTCCTTTTTAATGAAAATAATATGATATTGTTGTAAGTGGTAACATTGGTTTTTCTTTTCGAAAGATCACCTATTTCCCTTAGAAAACGTGCCTAGAGCCATCGCTCCGTAAAACATGAATCCAAGCATGCACATTACAATTTAAATTGACATATGATCAGGTTGGCTTACTTTATGAGTTCTTTTAGCTATCCTGTCTGTTGAAACATGGCATTATTGATAACGCCAAGATAAATAAACAATCAAATAGTATGCACACACATCAGTCTCTTAATGACGTCGACTGTCAAGTCTTTAAAGGGGGCAGTAGAACGTTTCTCACGTTTCCCCTGATTAACATTAATTTGTGTCAAATGTATTATCTACACAGGGTGAAAAATCTCATTAATCAACCCGTTCATCCGTAATTGTTGAAGACATAATCAAGCATTGATTATTTGAGGATTTGAAATGGATTCGTATAGCTTGATTGAATATGGCACGTGCGTTTAAAACTACTTCTTTTGATGAAAGGTTATTTTACTTTTTTAATCTAAAAAAACCGTACTAATGTCCCTTTAAAACTAGTCAAAGGTGTTTGTCTTGCTTCAGTGGATTGCTAGGATTGGGTTAAAGGCAATGTTGGTCATAAATAATAAGACATTTAAAGTAAAGTGCAGGACATTTGCTTTTAAAACCATTCATTCATTCTGTGCGTTTAAACAATCAATTGCAGTTTTAAAGTAGACAGGACATTTTCTTTTAGCATTAGTTATTTATTCCCTCTAACATTATTGTTGGAACAGTGGAACCAGTCGGCCGTGTCCAGTTTGGATCAGATGTCAACTATATACCTTTTAAAATGACAGTTCAACAGGGTGTTAACAAGTGCATTCTAACATTTATGTTTTATGAAAAAAAGTGCATTTAAATGTATATTTGAAAGTGGTTTTTTTACATTGAAACACTTTTGTATCAAATGTTGGTTATGGTTGTCGTTAAGTGTTCACAAAGTCAAGTTTATTTTAGAGATATACATGTGATAGTATATTTGATCATGTTTTGGTTTAGTAAACTTGACACATTGATCAATGATAATTATCTATAAGGCATTTGACTGTCTAAATATTATAAATCAGGAAGATGAAAATAATAATTTTATTTTTTAGCTTCAGAAGAGTTATTTTAGAAATTAAACGACCTGGTTGATTTCCCGAAAACAAATCCATCTTTCAGATCTTTGAGAAAGTTTTTTATTAACACCATGGCGTACTTAACCTTTGGATCTATTGTTATTTATGAGATATCGGTATATCAAAGCCCCTATATGGAGTGCCATGAGATATTATATCTCAAACATAAATATCGACAAGACTTGATCTATTTTGTCAATAATAATTACTAGAAAAAAACGGAGGTTCTTTCCTGTAAACATATGTATCCACAAGATGTGATAGATAATTCTCAATATTTTAGACACTAAAAAAAACGTTGATTCTTAACATCAAACATATGTATTCTCAAGATTTGATAGATGTGCAAGTATGATCAAATGAATGAGAAAAACCGTCGGAACACAAGTATTCACAAGATTTTATACCTATTCCCTGTTTACAGACACTGGCAAAAAACGTAGGTTTTTAGAGGTTTCCTTCAATGACAATAGAGAAAAAAGTAAGTTCCATACATCAAACATATGTATACACAAGATTTGTGTCGGCAGTAGAGAACTGTTTTACACGCAGTCAGGTTTGGGTGCAATGCTACACTGAATTTCAGCCTAGTACCACCCATGGTTCGCTAGTTCCAGCCGATGCTCTCAGGTTTCACCGCAACGCATAGCCACAATGGTGTTGCGGGATTTCTCTCTGCAATAGTACTAGCAGCCGCGATATAAGTGAAATAATCATGAAAGCGGCGATAAACACCAACTCACCTTACCTCACCTCACCTCACAAGATGTTCCAAATTTACAGATCCTCGAAAACCCGTCGTTTCTTCATCAACCAAAACTTTGGCGGGTGTCCGGTTGACCAAGGTTGGACAACGGTCATTGACAGAAAAGATACGACATCCTGCAATTGGGACTATACTCCTTCCTACCCACGATTTTTGTTTTCAGCAAAAACCACTAATGCCCTGAATGAAGATCACGGTAATGTTTATCAATTCTTATTTCTAAATTCTTATACACATCAGGGTTCCACTGTAACATTGGTGCCTAAACAACTGTGTTTTTAAAGTACTGAATTAAGACAACCCAATATATATTCTTTCACTTTCTTTGTAAATAGAATGTGCAGAATTTCTTACACCTGGTGCAAAATAATAGTAGAAGTTTGTAGATATTAAAACACCAAATTTTAATGATCGAATCATATCTAACAAAAGGTGTTTTCTTACGTTATTAGTATTGTTTTTATATGTTTTACATGTAAATTTCTTTGTTCCAGTTTATGCTGATGCAGTTGTCATCCTGGCAAAGATGAATGGGTAAATCAACATTCAACAAAACACCATAAAACCGTGAGCAACAAGGACACATGTGATTTGAAGGGGGAGGGAATGAACATTCAAACACCCCCCCCCCCCCCCCCCCCCCACCCCCCAAAAAATAACAAGAGGGTTAATAATATCATTAACATTAATCAACTTAAAATGACTTTGGACATATTTGAAAATATGTAAATTTTGTGCAATTAAAAAAGTAACACTTTTACTTTACTTGTTATTACGTGTAGGAAAAGATTTGAAGTTGTATGTGAAGAATTTCTTAGATGAAACGAAATATTGATACCAAAAGTAGCTCGATACATTATATCCTACACTGACATCTAAAATCTGCTAAAAAGGGAGAAACCTGACTGGTTGCATTCATAGTAAGTTGTGCTAGCAATCTGTATCAAAAGTTTCCTTAATTGCAGTCAAAAGCTTTTACTCTTCCGTATGAATAAACAAACTGTTTTGGCGCAGTACTCTGTGAACTGTAATAATGATGATAATGAGGATAGTGTGCTGGATTTTTAGCCTGGTTTAAGTAAAACATCAATACGTTCACACAATTTGCTTATCCATAATCCGGGTTCTTACTTTACAAATGGGTGTAAAAATTCGAATTGGTTAATCTGTTACCAAATGTTTATAGATCACCAAGTCATACGAAGTTCTAATCACAATTTTGAAAAATTTAACATTTGTCGATTACTTTACAATATCATGTATTCGCTAATATATGTCACACTGCCTAATCTTACGATTTCTTTGAATCCCAAACTGGCCATATTGTATTGAAATCAATTACAATGAACATGAGCAATATTTTTCAACTTGAAAAGAAAATTTTTAAAGTTCAAAATATGCCACTGCAAAATCTTACGATTTCTCCTATTCCCTATGTCACGGTGTAACGATATCTAAACTCAGACGAGACCCGTTTATCCAACAGAAAGATAAGAAAAGAAAATAATCAAGCCAATAATAACTAGAGAGAAGCAAATCAGTGAATCAAGTGATTTATTTGCAGTCTAAACAAGACGATAACCGGGTACAGCAACAAGCTACCCGTAATCCACTCAACAGGAGTTAACAACTAATTAAGGAAGTCAACAACCCATGAATAAACAAATAGACAAACTGTAGGGAATCACTCTAGCATACCCCCAGACGTTGTAACAACAAGATAAGCTAATGGCCGTCTTAACGAGTTAGCACCGATAAGACAAATCAACACTTGGCGTGAATATACAATGGGAGTGACGGGACACGGGTGGACTAAAAAAAGGGATGAATAAACAACAAGCACACAGTACTTTAGATGATCCCTAATCACTACTTGAGTGAGTAAATGAATAAGAACACTAGTTTAGGTATAGTAAAACTTATAAAATAATGGGTGGGAAGGTAAGGTTAAAACTGTAAGTTTTTAAAGGAAGTGATCACATACTCCAGAAAGGTACAGGGGAAAATAAAGGAATATCAACCTCACCAATTACTTCCAACGTCCCAGGTCCACCCGTGACCTCTCCCCGCAAGGATCAAGTCAAGACTCAAGGTACCAGAGCTTAGCCCGCTATTTATAGGCTCCATTCAGACGTCGGAGAAGACCAGGCCGTGCTCCAAGAGAAGATGGTAGCTTATCTTAAGGCTATCGCAAAGCTGTGTTTCTTTGCGAAACTAAAATATCCCTAGCTCCATAAATATTTAAGTTATGGAGCCCTACAATGGCTTATTGTAAAGGGCGTAAACTCCTCTACAAGTAGATATAAATATATATAACATGCGCATTGGCATATTAATGCTACATTTAAAAAGGCTGATAAATGGAGCATGAAAATGATATTTGAACATATAAAAATAGCCACAGTCGGCGAATAAAGACATGAATGATAGAAATAGATACATGAATGTAAAGTACATAATATGTACTTTCGATATATACAATAATTGGTGATATTTTATGAAAGTACATTAGGGGAGAGGCGGGAAAAAGGTCGCACGCGCGAACCGCGTGACACCTAAATGACAGAAATCCGATGAAATACATCTAAAATCTAGAGCTAATATCAGGGTGGTAAGAAAGAAAAAACCTAAGATCTCATAATATACTAACGATGTAAGAATAACAAATCACAAAGCTTTCTTTTTGTCACAAAGTAAAATTATTCAATGAAATGCTAATTTTTAAAAACGAGATAAACGAACATGGGCACACATCAAATTATAAACACAGAAAAAAATACATTATACAATATCATATTCACAGTTCCCAAATAATCATTTTTGATACAGGAGATGTTTTTCTAATTTCAGTGATTAAGAGCAACCTATAGGTTTGTTGAAATATCAATTTGTGAAACAAAACAATCGAAAGTGCCAAACAAATTTAATATTTAAACGTTTGAAGCAAATAATGAAAATCATCATCGAATTTTTTACAGTTCTGCTTGCATCTGCATTTTAAAAGTAGATCATGTGTTTTAACATTTTGGTAAGTGAAACAATATCAAAATCGACCATAATTCATTATTACACTCAATCTTTTAATAACTGATTCTATATACTTTATGTACGAATAATTTGGTAAGTTTTACTTAGATCAAAGGATGTCTTACCTCTTCCTAAAACGAGAGAGGTAATTTCTAAAGAAGGTTCAACAAAAGAATACAGTTTATTTTCTCAATTAAAAACATCTATAAATACCAGATGCATTAGATCGTGTGCCTGTGTACCTTAAGATATAAGGACAAATCAACCCACCACTTCGCTTGATTGACCTCCTCTTTGTTCCATTCTCCCTCGTCCATTATGCATTTTTTCCACAAATACTTTATGATGTCATATATGTACACATGTAGTTTAAAACCTAGGTTCACAACCATACCCTATTTCTTTTGTTTTTATTTGAAAATTCAATATAGAATGGTTGGAAGTCTCTGGAAACAATATTGTAGATGCCATTGCATTGTAGGGAGTTGAGTAAACGATGTCATAGCATAGCTCGTTCGTCAGCTTTTTGTTGTGATAATATAGTTGTTGTTATAATTCATATGATTCATTAGACACTGGAATGTCATGAATTGGGCATCGATATTTCCTGATACCACACATACTTCATCACTAAATCAATTGATAAATATTGATTATGATGTTTAACTAATTTTACACTGTCCTGACGATCAAACTCGACGGACAGTTGGGTTATTTTGGTTCGGCGTTAAACGTGATTTGGCAATTACCAACACTCTTGTCAGAATAGAGACTCACGTGTCAGGTTACCTTTATGATAAATTGCATGTGTTCATATGATACAAAAAAACATTGGTGAAACACTTGCTGCTCAAATTCAAAAAACACAGAACATTTTCACCACTAGACAAAAGAATATGTTATGTGAATATTAAAATGAATATGATACCATATTTAACTGAAATATTTAATATATGCTTGTACATTTTAAGGAGGTTCGGTGAGTTTATAGTGTCGCTATATTCACCTGCCTTGTCTAACACTTTTAAGTAAAAGAAAACGGGATATTTGCTTGCTCCTTATATATGGTTCAACCCTCATCAGATACAGACGATTAGTGTAATGGGTACCACCTACGGGGAAACAGTCAAAAAGCACCGATAGATAATTATCATGTGAAAATGGGATTTGAATAGCAAGATGCAGTAATTTGATGGTTTAACGACGAAGCAATGTCTTTAAGGACAATATGTTAAGGTTTTCTAATTGACTTTTTAAACATTACCATCGCCGTAAACAAAGCAAATACAAATGCGTTTGCTTTCAAGTGGATTACAAAATACTGTAACAAGCATTAGTTGTTAAACACATCCAAATTGTTGGACAAAATGATCAATCCTTTATAATGTGTGGTGGGAGGGAATGGGGTGTGTGCATGCGTGTGTGTGGGGGTGCGTGTGTGGGTGTGTGTGTGTGTGTGGGTGCGTGTGTAGGTGCGTGTGTGTGTAGGTGTGTGTGCGTGTGTGTATGTGCTATTGTTTCCTTATCAAAAACATATCACTAGCAGAGGGAAGACTATTTAATATTATCAAATAAAATATTGAACTGAAATTTCTATCATTGTATGACACTATGTTAGTTATATTTGGTTTTGTATTTTCACCTAGAATTTCTGTAGGCATGATATTTAATACTTTTTAGAAGGGAAAATGAGATATCTGCTATCTCCTCAATCATAGTTGAAACCTCATCAGATACAGATGATTAGTGTAATGGGTACCACCTTTGGAGAGCGAGCACAAATAGATAATTATTATGTGAAAATGAGACTTGAATATATATTGCAGCCATGAGATACCTTAAAACCGTTTTAAATGTGTCTGTAATGTTGCAGGATAAAGAGTAAACTTACACGTTGTGTGGCTATGAACACAAAACTCACAAAATATAACAAACCAAAAACATACCTTTGTATCATATATTTGAAAACCTCTATTAGCAGCGGTAGCAACAACAGCACAGGTAACACGAATTAGAAATAGATATTTGTCTTGCAGTTGCTCTCATTTAATGAGTAACAGAAATTGAATCACTGATTGTGCAGTCTACATACATTTGATTTATTCCATCGAGCTTCATCGAAATATTGAGAATAAGAATATTAAGGCTTTTATGTATATGCATTACAACACCATTGTTTATATACGTTTGGAATTAAATTTTTCAGAAGCCACTTGGCTGAAAGTATATAATCAAATACTTCAAGTTTGCAAGTTGGGTACAAGAATGAGTCTCAAAAATTTTTCAGGACCAATAAATTATGACACCAACATTATCGCACTACTCGTTGATATAAAGTAAGTCATCCTAAACCCTTAACTACAGTAAATGTCTGCTTTTGACATTACTGTTATTGAAATGTAGTCGTTAAATGTATTTCCTGTCTCTTAAGAACCATTCCATCAATTGTTTCCTCACACATCATATGTAATTCAGCTTGTATTGTCAGAGAGATAAGGTTTCTCAGGCATCGTTACGTAAACATGGCACTACAATGGTAACTTGATCAGCCCTGTCTCTGTTTGTATGCTCTTTAAGGATTACGAGGCAATTCCATTGTTTCTTACAACGTGATATGTCTTTGTACTTTGGAACCTTGCCCACACAACCGTTGATTGTTATCCACGTGTTTCACCATTTTGTATTCCAATACATAAAATTATTAAATTTTTCAGTGCCTCATACATGTTCTGCTTACAAATTTATTGTATAAATTGAGAAGAAGCTATAGATGGAGTAATATTTTTTTAATTTCAATTTTCCTTAAATCTAGCTCAAAATATTCCATTTTGAATCAGAGACAAATCCTATTGACTGAATGCAAATATGACTTGCATTAATAACTGTTGGTGATTTGTAAACGTTTTCGTAGAGATAAACGAAAATGAATGTTATGAAATTCTTATCCCTGGTCACTACAGTGACCTACTATAACTGTTACGGTTTACTGTTTGGATATCATATCAGATTGCCCTAAGGTGCAATGGCTCTTCACTTCTGTACTGAAAATTCAAAATTAATAGTTTCTTTTTCGCTGTGCTATGATGCCTCATTTACAAATACCAAATCACATTATATGTGCACTTGGATACGCAGGTATGTGATCAAACGTCCAGCATGAAGCTTCACAATATATACTTCTTTGCGAAATAATTCACATTTGAATCTATCGGTATAGCTATTATTTTCTATCCAAACTACAAAGCAAAAATACCAATTTCCCTGGGATATCCACAAAAAGCCCTCATGCTGATCATGAAAGATCGCCTATACATCATTGTCTAGCACCTGATTACTTCGGTGATGCCCAGTTCCCAAATAACGGAGTGCTATAGACTGTGTTTTATCATTGTTAAGCACGAAAGGTGTGAATTTATTCAGCTGGAGAAGACATCAATCAATAGCACTGTGTGGTCAGACAAAGGTTGCTTTCTACTCTTTGTATTGATATTCACGGAAAGGTATATTTTGTTTTAATCAAGTTTAAGGCTAGTGAGAGACTTGTTGGTTTCCAGAGATCCATTCATGTTCGTGGAATAGTGTATATATTGCTTTCAGGTTGTTTGACACTCGTCAGTCTCTCTCTACAGTTTTTGTTAATGTTCATTGATGAGAACATATGTTTTAATTACATTTAAAGGTGGTTATGCATTAAGATTACGTTTAAAGTTGTTCAAATCAATTTATTAAGTCTGCAATAATAAATGAAATTTAATAAGTACATATTTTTATCATATTTAAGGGTAATTATGTAACAAGGTGACGTTCTTGAAGTCGATCAATGGGTTAATTAAAAAACAAAGGAATTAGATTTCCAATCATTAATGGACTTTAGCATTAAGAAATTGTTGAATCCAAGTGATCATACAATGACAATTAGCTGATTTTACAGTTATTACAGTTTAGAATGAGATCACAAAGATCATTTACGTTTGAGTTTTTACATCAATTATAGTAAAATACTTTCTGAAACTATTATTGAGATAAGTCCTTTTTTATATAAATACCATATAAATGTTCAGCTGGGTGTTAACGATTTAAACTTAGTCTTTTTAATTTACTTGTGTTATTAATAACTCACATGATATAATGTGAAAAATAAGATAGTGAATTCAGAAAGTCTAAAATGATAATCTGTGTGCATTGCACTTCTTCAGACAAATCAGATAGGTTTGTAAGGAATATCCTTAAAAAGTTTCCTTTACACCTCAGATCTGCATTGTCTATATTTAGATGTGGCAAGTTTCATTTACTAGTAGAAATGGGTAGATGGGTAATGTTCACCATAGTGAGAGATTATGTTTATTTTGTAAATCGAATGGCATAGACGTTGTTCAAAATCTGATGATGACCTTATTATAAAAGACGTTTGTAATTTTCTATACCATGTACTTCAACGTATAATATATGCTTCAGCTCAGCATGTGCACAAAGTAATGAATTAAGTAGATGAATGCATCATGGGCTTATGGCCTTTTACTGAAAAAATTGTCTGCATGACTGTCTGTCTGTTTAACGCAAGGAAGTCTGCAAGTGTCATTCATATGAATCAAGGATGACCACCCTGTAATTAATAAACAAATATGTTAATCTAGTATTAAAAATGCCTAAATCGGGAAATGTTATAAACCCGTGTTATTTAAGTAGCAAACAGTAAATATGTCAGGTCGTTCCATGCAAGTAACAGCCTAGAAGGAATCATTTAGTCTGAAAACATCCTTCTAGTCTAATTTATGTCACTAAATCAGAATACCCAGTTTCACTGATTAAAACATCATGCACTATCAAAAGAGTATTTATGATGATTTATGAAAAAGACAAGTTGTATTATCAGATTGATCCTTACTATTTATCTTACCCATTACAATCTGCATGAACAGAATTCGAAGACAGCTTCCTAAGATATTTTAAACAAATATGATCATAACATATTTTATACCATTACGTAATCTGGCAGACATAAAACGAGTTTTTACTTTAGGACTTTTTTTGGGTAAGTGTTACATTTCAAGTTATTTTAATGGAAATTTCATAATGTTATTTATTATTTTGGTTTTGATTGAGTGCAAAAGTATTGTATAATCTTTGATATCATTTCCCATTACCCTTCCCTTTGTTGCTGCGGGAAGCCAATTTCTCTCCGCGGATAGATTTCTTTATGAATCAGTTCAGCAGTACAATCCCAAATCAATAAACAGGTATGCATCATCTTTTTCATCTAATTCTAAAAAACCTTATTCTCACCAGTTCTCCAATTTTGTCAGTTTGATAGATAAGAACTCTCCAGTTCTCTTTCAATTCAAATGTAACCTCATCCAAGTGAAAAAGAACGATCATTCAGACATTTTGTAAGCACGTTTCCCTTTTGGAAATTAAAAAAAAGTAAATATGTAATATTATAGACCGGTGATGAAATCAATACCTTTTTTTAAAAACATTTACCTGATAAAAAAACAGGCCTTGTCGGCAGTCCGTAAAGGTTTGATTATGTCGTAGATAAAATGAAAGAGGGAAGGAAAAGACTACTGTATATAAAAGTGATTTGATCAAGTTGCTGAGGATAATAAGCAGATGACGTTATCACAACTATTCAATAGTCAATACATGGTTTTGTTAGACCTAATTGTGAAGTCAGTAGGCTTTTCTGTCTACTGTCATGTGACCGGCTCTCGACAATCAGATTGCCGAATATAAATGTTTACATAATAAATATCGCTATTGTGTGTCATTTTATGCCTTTTCCAAAGCATTATTGCCGTGGGAAGATAAAGCATTTTGAGAGAAACATTTTAAGTTCACATACTGACGAGCACTAATATTGATGTAATTTTTAGAAGAAATAATTATTCGACTGTTGAAGAAGTTGGTAATTAGGTGGCGGTTTTCCTACAAGCATAACGTCTTTGGAGGTAAAGTATAGCCTACGAACTATAAGTTCAAGGGAGAAATTAAAAACAGTTAACAGAGGTACAGAGTTTTCAGGGCTTTAAACCAAATGAGTGGTATAACCACAATCTCATACTGTGCAAATACATATAGCTGTGAGAAAATTAAAGCTACCATTGTATCCTGTGTAATCGTATTTGTAGTTTGTAGAAAATATGGACTGGTTACCATGATCCTATTCGAAAAGACAGAAACTCATATGGTGGAGGGGTTATGATATATGTCAAAAAGAATTTTGCATTTAAGAGATTGGTAAACTTAGAAAATATATATGATGAAACAATCTGGATAAAGATACACCTACCAGTGAAACCACTTATTGTTTGTTTAGCTTATAGACCAGAGTATAATTCCGCAGATTTCTGGGAAAGATTAGATACAAGTATTGAAAATGCTCTTTATATTTCTTATAGAATAACTATAATTGGTGATTCAAACGCTGATCTGTTATCTAGTAAAGGCAAACCTTAAAAGATATTATGTTTACAAAATATTTGAAGAATATTATAAATGAACCTACCAGGATAACACAAAATTCCAATACACTCCTGGATCCAATCATAATTAGCGAAGACGTCGACAAAATAGTAGATTGTGGAGTTATTGAGTTTGAGAAATCAATAAGCGATCATAAAGGCACTTACGTAACATTGGCTGTTCAAGTAAATACACAAATGGCATACACAAGAGATGTAATGTGTTACAAACTGGGTGATTATATATCTTTGAATTCACTTAGCAATGAAACAGACTGGTCTGAATTGTTCACAAATTGCAATGATGTAAATGAGGCATGTGAAATATTTTACAAGAATCTTAATGTATTTTTAAAATCTTGCATTCCTACTAAGAAAGTAACTATCAGACCTAACGACAAACCGTGGTTCGACTCAAACTTAAGAAGAGCGTGCAGGAAAAGAGACAGATTACGGAGAAAAGCTAAAAGAACAAAATCATCATGTGATGTTACAAAGTTCAAAAAGCAAAGACAAAAGGTCAATAATAGTATGTTTTTGTTTAAACATCATTATTTATACTCACCGTCGATAGTTAACAATATGCCCGATTATCCTAATCTGTCTAATTCCGACAATCCTTACACAGAGTAAAGACAGAGTTATCGCTGCTCTAGCCTGCATCGAATACTCGCCACCAGGTGGCTAACCCTACGTCATCATTGCTTCTTCTGACGGCCAGAGAAACCGATCGTACAGAGGGGAGGCCGGGTGGGAGCTAACGATTGTTAACTATCGACGGTGAGTATAAATAATGATGTTTAAACAAAAACATACTATTATTTAATATACTCTCCTCGATAGTTAACAATATGCCCGAATCCCACAGACGGAGGTGGGTACGAGCGGCCAAGCGATAACAACTCTCTCTTTACACAAGAACACTGGGGACCTGTAAGATGACACTCCGCGTGAACCCCTAGGGGACGGAGTGGTCAGCCTTGACCCATCCTCGCTGTGCGAGGAGGTCCGCAACCAAGGTCGCCAACTAAAATACAAAAGACAACAAGCAACCAACTAAGATCAATCTCGGGTTTATTCGAATTGGTTCGAGAGTTAACGAGTAGGAGGGTGACTCCTGCGCTGAGGAGCCGAAGGAACTCGCTGCTGGGCGTACACCTGTGCGCCCAGTCGGTTGATCCCCTCCAAATCCTCGTTGGAGATGTCCCGGAGGTAGTGGTTGGCGAACACCAAGCCTGACTTCCAGAAGCAGCCAGCCATGATGTCCGCCACCGCCAAGTTGCTGTGGAGGGCCATCGTCGCTGAGATGGCCCTGATCTCGTGCGGATTTGCCCTCGCTGGAGGGTCAAGGTCCGCTGCTTTGTAGGCGTCTAGGACCGCTGAGCGGAGGTAAACGCCCAGTTGTCTTTTATCAATTTCCCGGACACTGGTCTGGGAATGTGGGATGAAGAGTCTCCTTCTCCCTTGACGCAGTGTCCGGGTTTTCTCGGCATAGATCCGTAGCGCGCGTACCGGACAGAGGAGACGATTCTCCTCGTCTGTCGGATCTACGCTCCCGGAAATGGACGGTAACGAGAAGGTTCTACCCCTCTCGTCCGCGGTTTGGTTTTTGCAGATAAACTCAGGCGCCAGTCCCAGAGTAGCCGACCCCCCATCCCTCACATCAAAACGCAAAAGGTCCGCCTGGAGAGCATGTAGCTCTGAAATCCTGGCTGCGGACCCCATTGCCACCAAAAAGGCGGTTTTGATGGTGAGACGGAGGACGGTTGTCTCCGTCAACGGTTCATAGTGGTCAGACTTAAGATGGTTGAGGACCACCGCTAAGTCCCACTCTGGGGGCCTGAGTTTCATCCGCCCGTCCACATTCCGGTAGGTTCTTACGAGCTCCTTGAGGACCGAGATGTCCAACTGGGGGTCTCGCTTCCTAAGCACGGACATTATCGCTGCCAGATTGGTGTTAATGGACGAGGCTTTAAGCTTCCTCGTCTCTCGCAGGTAGACCAGGTACTCTGCAACCTGCGGGACCGTAGCTACCTGGACATCGTACCCCTCCTTGGCGCAGAAAGTCGCGAAAGCCCCCCACTGAGCGTCATAGAGATTCCTAGTGGAGGGCCTCTGGGAAGTCGCCACCGCCTCGGCAACGGATTTGGAAAAACCCGCCCCCGTCAGGCCTCTCTGGAGACAAACCAAGCGTGAAGCTGTAGAGCCTGGGGGTTCTCGTGAACCCGCCCGCTCGGTCTGCTCGACAGCAGGTCCCACCTCAGAGGGAGGGGGACCGGGTCTTGGCGGCACATCCTTCGGAGGGGAACGTACCAGGTCCTGGCTGGCCACCGCGGCGCTATCAACAACAGTTGAAGAACTCGAGTCTCCTGTATCTTCTCCACCACGAGGTTCAGGATGGCGGGAGGGGGATAGGCGTAGGCAACCATCCCCTCCCATTCTAACGCGAGCGCATCGAGAGCCCACGCGGTAGGGTCCGGTACAGGAGACACGTACGTCGGCAACTGGTGGTTGAGCCGAGTCGCGAAGAGGTCTATGTGAGGCTTGCCGAACCTCAGACACAGACTCTCGAACACTCTCGGGTGCAGCATCCACTCTGTTGATGGAGGTTTGTCCGGGCGAGACAAGGCGTCCGCTAGGACGTTCTTGGCTCCCGGGATGTGCACCGCGCGGAGAGAGAGTCCGAGACTGTCTACTAGCCGAAACAGCTCCAACACCAGTTGCAGAAGCGAGTCTGCTTTGGTCGAGCCTTGCTTGTTGATGGCCCAGGACGCCGCTGAGCTGTCCGTGTGAACACACAGGATCTGCCCCCGCAGGCGACCTGACCAATGGTCGATTGCTAGACGAATTGCGTCTAGCTCTAGGACGTTGATGTGGCGTCTCACTTGGGTTGATGACCACACCCCCGCCGTCTGCTCCGTATCGAGATGGGCTCCCCACCCTTGGGTGGAGGCGTCCACAAACAGATGACATGTTGCTGGCGGTTCCCTGAGGGGGACCCCCACCAACACGTTGGACTCCTGCTGCCACCAGGAGCGGTGGTGTCTGAGTCCCGAGGGTAGAGAGAAAACGTGATGGCACGCCTTCTCTCTGACGTGAACGTTTACGAAGATCTGCAGGGGCCTGAGCTGCAACCTTCCCCTTCGTGTGAAGTGTTGGGTCGCACTCAAGAACCCTAGCAGCCTTTGCCACTTGCGTAGCGACAGAGGCCCCCGAAGCGCTAGCTCCAGGAGATCTCGGTAACGTCCCATTCGTTCCCGGGTAACGAAGGCTTTGTAGATAGCGGTGTCCAGGCGGGCGCCCAGAAACACCAAGGACGTCGTCGGCAGCAGGTCTGACTTGTCTAGATTGACTAGCCACCCCAGCCGCCTGAACAACGCTATCACAAAGTCCCGTTGAGCTTCCAGAATAGACGGGGATCTGTTGTGACCGAACCCGTCGTCCAGGTACATCGCAAACTGTACGTCCACTGTGTGGAGATATTGGACGATGGGCTGGGTCACGCGAGTGAACAGCCACGGAGCCGACGAGATCCCGAACGGAAGGACGTTCCACTGAAAGTGGCGACCCGCTAGGACGAAGCGGAGGTACCTGCGATCCCCATGATAAATGGGGATGTGCAGATACGCGTCCTGCAGGTCGAGGGATATCATCGAGTCCGAGGGCTCCAGTAATCGCATTACTGACGGCACTGTCAAGAGACGAAAATATGGCGGCGGATCTAGGAAGGAGTGGTTGAACTCCTTCATGTCGTGGATCAGCCGCCACTTCTTCGGGTCTCGCTTCGGTCGGATGAAGACCGGAGAGTAGAAACCTGGTGCAAGGTCCTGGAGCGGTAGTTCCTCCACCGCCCGCTTGGAGATGAGCGTCTCCACCTGTTCCAGAGTCAGCGCGAGCCGATCGGGCTCCAGCGGCCGCTCTGTAGGAGAACAGGTCAGCGGGGGGCGGAACCCCCGCTCCAGGATATTGCAAATGAACGGGTCCAGACCCAACTGTATCCAGTTGGGCGCGAATCGCGCGAGACGGCCTCCAACTGGTGCGTCCAGAGGTGGGACCACCTGCGGCGGTAGGTCTGGAGGTACCCAGTCATTGTTTCTTGGGGGTACCTCCGTAGGCACGACCTTTGAGGCGTTGGTTGCCTTTCTTGGGAGTGCGCTTGGGGGAGGGGCCGGCATTGAAGTCGCGACTTCTGTCCTGCCGACTCCTCCCCCCAAGAAATGACACTCCTCCCGTCTTCGTAGGGAAGGAGGGCCCACCTCCACCCTTCTTCTTAGGCGTTGTCGTCTGGGCAGATACTCTGCCCCCACCAGCGGCCAGTCTGTTTGTTAGCTCTTGTTGTTGGCTTTCCTGCCGCTGGCGAAGAGCCCCCGCGACTTGCCCGTCGAAGAGGGTAGAGGAAGTCCCAGGAGCGGACCTCAGTCGGTTCCGGAGCTCCGCCGGAAGGTTCGTCCGCGCCAGGAATCCATCGCGCCTGAGATTCGTCACCCCCGCTGAGATGCGAGAGGCAGACAGCATCATCTGCGCGAGATTCCCGGCCACGGATCCAAAGCCACGATAGAGAGCCTTGGCCCCTTGCTCCATGCCCGCCTCGTTCGCGAATGCTGCCATCGCTTGGCAGGCGTGCGCGACGTGGTTGGTGCTCCTTGCTTCCTTGTCAAGGTGTGACAAGTGAGCATCTGACACCTGGTGAGGTGTGGCAGGGGCCGCCACTCGCCGGATGTCGTCGTCCAAGGCGGGGGGAGAAAAGGGCAAGGAACAGCCATGTACTGGGAGGCCAGATCGGACCTTGTCCGATAACACCAGGGGGGACAAGAGACGACCCGGCGCTGCAGCTGCAACGTTGGAGTCGAAGTCTCTGCCCACCGCCTGCAGGAGCCTGTGCGCCGGAAGCGCCAGCTGGCGCTGCGTCGGCGTCTCCTCCTCCGCGCAGAAGGTTTCCAACCTGGCCACCCTAGTCGAAGAAGGTTCTTCCTCCAACTCCTGAACGCTTGCCTGACACCAATCAGCGATGGCAGTCAGGCGGTCATTTAGATCGGGAGCGTCGTCCGCCGTGGTCACAGCCGTGACAGGCGGTGGGGGAGTCACGTTCCCCCGCCCAGGCGTTCCTTCATCCTGGCCTCGATCAGGAGTTGGGGAAGAGTCATGATCCGAGGGGGTGGCGGCGGGAGAAACGACCACCACCCTCCTCCTCTTAGGAGATGACGGCGCCTCAGGGGAGGGCGGGGATGAAGTAGTCCCCTCCTCGACCCTGGGCCGCTCGCGTTCTCTGGACTCGAACATGGATACGACCAGATCCTTCACTGAGGACATGATATCGTCCGTCAGCTTCTTCTGGTCGAAGGCAGCTGGGGAAGCGGGTCTCGACCTCTTCCTCTTCTTATGTTTCCTCTTCCTCCTGGCGGCCCGGCGGCCCGGGGAAGAGGCAGTGTCAGGGGAGGATCTCCTTCCAGGAGATCGCTCTACCCCGCTAGAGGGAGGAGAGGCGACCGGCGCATCCTCAACCGGCGACACGATCTTATCGGACCCGCCGCCTGTCTCCGACAGGTCAAATTCCGTGGCGTCCTCCGAAATGACAAGATCTGAGTTTTGCGCGACATCTGCGCCCTTGGAGGCGGTAGCTGAGGAGGACGCAGAAGGCCGCCTAGTGGATCTGAGTCTCTGCTGAGACTCCGACTTCTTTACCGCGGCGCGGTACTCTCTGTGCTCCGCCGGGGAAAGGTGTTCACATTCCCTGCACCTGTCCGACTCGGCGCAGAGATTCCGACACAGGCGACAGAGAGAGTGAGCGCGCCGACTTCCTGGACCCACACCCTCCACAAAACCCTGAGAAGGGGTTGGACATAGCCCCACGCTCACCCTTGGGGGGGCGCCTGACTGGACAGCGCCGGCGCTGCACGGGGACAGCACACTACGCACGAGCCAGACGCAAGCGAGCGCCAGCCGATCAGCGCTAGCGGGAGGCGGGGCCGCCTGAAACGCAGGCGATAAACTCTAGAGGCAGGCGGTAGAGCGCCTGACGCGCAGGCGAGCAGCGCTAGTAGAAGGCGGTAGAGCGCCTGAAGCGCAGGCGGTCTGACGAGCAGGCGGCCAGCGCTAGCGGGAAGCGGTAGAGCGCCTGACGCGGCAGGCGGCAGGCGGCAGAAACTCCAGGCGGTCAGACGCAAAGCCTGAAGCCAGCGCGGGCGCTAGGCGGTAGGCGCTACCAGGCGGCAAGCGCACAGCTAGCCAAGCGCAGAAGAGAGGCGGTAGACGGGAGGTCTACCGCTAAACCAGCCAAACACGGGGCTGAACGACCCAGCACGCAACGCACGTGCGGTCCGGGTAGCCGAAATCGACAACAGCTGACTGAAGTCAACTGCTGACAAAACCGGCAAGGAGACAAATAAGCACAGGTCCTGGATACTCCACAAGAAGTAGCCGAACCCAAACACGACAAACAGTCGAGAAATCACACAGGTGAAAAAGGTTTAATCATAAAACAGTCGGAAATCGCTAAGCTATCAAGACACGTCTGCACTTGATGGCCGACAGAAAAGCAATGATGACGTAGGGTTAGCCACCTGGTGGCGAGTATTCGATGCAGGCTAGAGCAGCGATAACTCTGTCTTTACTCTGTGTAAGGATTGTCGGAATTAGACAGATTAGGATAATCGGGCATATTGTTAACTATCGCGGAGAGTATATTAAATAATATGAAGTCGTACGCTAAGGAAAACTTTTATGCTAATATTGACAATTTTCTTCTTGATTCATATGTCGAAAATAAGAGCTCTTACTGGAAATTATTACGGTATTTAGTTAAACAATCTGGCTCAAGTACCTGCATACCTCCACTTAAATCTAGTAATGAACATGAAAGTCCATCCTGTTTTACTGATTATGAAAAAGCTGAACGACTAAATGAGTACTTCCAATCCATTTCCACATTAAATGATACTAAGACTTGTTTACCATGTTTTAATAGACGGACAAGCGCAATCTTTGACTCTCTTATTATTTCCAAATACGAAATTGAAGATGTTATCAAATGTTTACATTTGAAAAAAGCTTCAGGACCTGACAGAATAAGTCACCAACTTTTGATTCATATTGTTAGTTCCATAAGCAATGTTTTATGTCTGTTGTATAATATGTCTCTACAAACATGTGTATATCCATCGGAGTGGAAAGTTGCAAATGTCATGCCTCTTTTCAAGAAGGGAGATCCAACTTTAGCTTCAAACTATAGACCCATATCTCTTATAAGCTGCGTTGGTAAAGTATTTGAAAGAGTTGTTTTTAAGCATTTGTTTAATTATTTTCATTCAAACAAACTTTTGTATAAATATCAGTCAGGTTTTCAGCCCGGTCACTCCACTGTGCATCAGTTGATTGAAATTTTTCACAAAGTTTGTGAGTCTTTAGATAAAAAAGAAAATTTTTGTATGATTTTTTGCGACGTTTCAAAGGCGTTTGATCGTGTTTGGCATAGAGGTTTATTATTAAAACTTGAGGGGTATGGGATAAGCGGACAGTTATTGGGATGGCTAAGAAGTTACATAACTAATCGGAATCAAAGCGTATTAGTTAATGAATCATTTTCAAAGTCAAGGACTTTAAGCGCTGTCGTGCCACAGGGTTCAGTGCTTGGTCCTTTTTTATTCATCGTATACATTAATGACATAGCAGACGATTTAGATTGTTTAGCTCGCTTGTTTGCTGACGACTCCTCACTGGGTTACTCTTCACCAGTCACTCGACTGATAGAAATAAATCTAAATGCCAATTTAAGCAAGCTTAATATATGGGGTAATAAATGGCTAGTAAAGTTCAACCCTGATAAGACTGAAGCTGTTTTATTCTCGATTAAAAACGAAATTGATATGCCAAAACTCTATTTTGATGGTATTGAAGTTAAAATTGTTGACAAACATAAGCATCTTGGAATAACCCTTTCAAGTAATGGAAAGTGGGCGGATCACATTCAAACTATGATACAAAAAGTTTCTAAAATGGTTGCCTCAATGCGACGTTTGAAATATTTGTTGGGTAGAGATACACTTAATGATATATATATTATGTTTATTCGGCCGCATCTTGAATATGCAAGTGAAGTTTGGGAAGGGTGTACTATTGAACAAACTAGTAAGCTTGAGCAGATCCAGTTACAAGCGGCAAGAATAGTTACAGGTTTACCAAAATATACACCTCATAGATTTCTTTATTATGAAACTGGTTGGGAAACGTTACAAGATCGTAGGAGAAAACGAAAATTATGTTTGATGTATAAAATTCAGAACAATAATGCCCCTCTATATCTGAAAGAATTGCTTCCTAAATATGTGGGTTCAAAATCAAGTTATAATTTACGAAGCTCACAAAATACATCAATTCCTATTACAAGACTGAAACATTCAAAAGAATCCTTTTTTCCGTCAACGATAAATTCTTGGAATAATTTGCCAACCTTAGTTCGTAATTTAGAAAGTATCAAATTGTTTAAATCACGCATAACTAACAACAACGTCCGCGCGCCCAAGTACTATTCGTCTGGTAAGAGAAACCGAAATATAATCCATACCAAGCTACGTTATTCGGTCAGTTGTTTAAACTTTGATTTATATAAAGTTGGAATAAAGGATTATTCGAATTGTTTATGTGGAAATCCTGTTGAGAATACTTATCACTATTTGTTTCAATGTCCTCTGTATAAACAACAAAGATTAAACATACTGTCATCTGTAGAGCGCATTTGTACATTAGCAGGTATTACAGTTAACCTTAAAGTTTTGTTAGAAGGAAGTGCAGACCTATCAACATGTCAAAATATCGATGTATTTAAATCAGTGCAAATGTTCATACGTGAGACAAAGAGATTTGTATAGCATATCAACATATCAACTATTTGTTAGCTCTTTACTTTTTCACTGCTGTCTTGTCAATCATCTGTCATCTTTCTTTGTAAAAATGTAAATAATTTATGTACATACTAAGGAGAAGGTACTCTAAGTTGGATAACTTGTTCCTCATCCTTTTCTGCTGAATAAAATATGTTTAAACTAAAACTAAACTAGAAAATATGTCGAGTTTCGTGTTAAACTCCATAAATGCTTTGAAATATGATACATTTCTTTTAAACCCGTTAATCAACTTAAAAATGTATCATCTTCATGTATAACCACCTTCAAATATAATAAAAACAATAGCTTCGTATCAATGCACAACTTTCAAATCTGAAAAAACTATTTTCAAAAAATCAGTGGAACAGTAAAAACCAACAAGTGAGAGACTTCCCTTCATTGTGATAAAAACAACATATACTCATCACTACAAATGTAAAAACCGACGTTTGTCTGACCACACAGTGAAGTTGATTGATGTCTTCTCCAGCTGAATAAATCCACACCTTTCGTGCTTAACAATGATAAAACACAGTCTGTATCAATCCGTTATTTTCTTACACTGTGGACCAGCGAAGTCATCAGATGCTAGGCAATGATGTATAGGCGATCTTTCATGATCAGCATGAGGGCTTTTGGGAATATCAGGAATATTTGTAATTTTGCTCTGTAGTTTGGAAAGACACAGCAAAGTTTGGAAAGACACAGCAAAGTGATTGTAACCCTGAGAAGATAACATCATGACATCTGGTATGGTAAGTTATAAGAACAGCAAATAAGGAACTAGACGTATAGTTTCCATTATGAATTATTTCGCAAAGAAAGTCGTTCCGTTTGTTGCTATACAATATATAGATATATTATACCTTTAGTAGGCTTATGAAGAATACTGTCGATTCTGAATATTCTTAATCATGTATTAATAAAAGGCTGAAAAATTAACACGTTTGTTTGAAATATTTGCAGATTCCTTTTCTTTCACCAGTTATTGAAAACAGTAATATATATAATTCATTTAACTTTTGTTGAGAGGACAAATTGTTTATTTGAATTGTCATCACCAAATGTGAATTGGAATATCTCTTTAACAGTCGAGATGGGAGTAGACTATTCGAAATCACTTACCTGTTGTTTCATGGTATTGCTAACTGGTGCAAATTAGTAATTTAAGACTACAATCAAAAGAGTTTATGGCACATTTGCATGTCATATTCTAACATGTATTCATGTATTGTCAAAGACAAAATTTTAGAGAGATTTTCATATTGCATTAATTGTTGAAATTTCAGAAGTGAAAATAAAATGATTTTATAAAACAAAGAAGAACTAACTTTGGTGGTTTTTACTTTTGGAATACACATTTCTAGTACCTGATTGCCCTTAAATAAGCAATTCTAGTTAATTGAATGAACGGCCATGACAAAGGCTTTATACAGGCATGTTGAAGTCAAAGAATAGACAATCTTGACATTGATCAAAACATTGATTGTTGATTATTGCTTGTTGTGGATTGGAACTCCAAGAAAAATTAAGCGTTATTTCAAATGGGCGTTGGAAAACATCATTTCAAACATATACATCATCAACATCATCAAACATATTACATTTCACCTATACCTTGATGTAAAGGTACAACCTTTATGAAAAAGTGAGTGTCCAACTGATAGATGATCCATAAAAAGGTGGTTTACTGACACTGTCTATGGAATAAATGTATAATTGACTGAATTCAAGTTTTGATTGTCTAAAAACTCCTTACATGGTTATTTGTCTGTTTTTAAACAGTCCTAATGTCATACAATATTTTCAAATATATGTATTTCTTTACTTGAATAAAGTATTCACCTCACCATATATTACACAATATAATTATGTTTTATATTCACACTATATAATGATTAACCAAAGAAATACAAACCAATATACATTTACAGCAATTTATCAAATAAAGTTTTATACAACTAATTATTTCAATAGCTTTAAATAAGGAATAAACTATAGAGTACCAAATCAACGCTTCAAATAATATATTCATTACCAATATACTAGGCTCTAAAATTGTAATCATTCGCACAGATATGGTTTCGTATTTGGACTTTAATCTAAAAGTTATCAACAAACTATTGTGCTGGCAAGGTTCCAAAGTACAAATACATATCACATCGAAGGAAACAATGGAATTGCCTCATAATCGAGAGCATACCATCAGAGACTAGGGTGCTCGAGATACCATTGTACTGCCATGTTTACGTAACGATGCCTGAGAACCCTTATCTCTCTGACAAGACATGCTGTAATAATTTTGATGTGTGAGAAAACAATGGATGGAATTGTTCTGCAGGTACAGGAAATAAGTTAAACGACCACATTTCAATACCTGATGTTTTCAGCAGATATTTACTGTAACAATTCGTTTTTGACTATTTATCAATGAGTAGAGCAATAATGCCAGTTATATAGTTTACTGTCCTTGAAAATCAGTGTGAAGCATTCCTGCGTTCAAATTGATAATCTATTTTGATTGATACCTTGCAGTCGATTGGTTTTCGAAAATTAAATTAAGGACACAAATATTAAAATATGTAAATGTGTCATCTATTAAGATATTCCAATAGCGCTTGACGTACATCAATGTACATAGACTTTCTATCAATGATATAATAGCATTTTCTTTTGTTTGATTTCACGAGAGTCAATCGTTCCCAATAATTATGTTGTGCACTTCTATGGGTTAAATCAACAGTTCCTAAACCATTGGCATGACAACCAGTTTTCAGGGATTTTAGATGTTGCGGAGATAACATAACATTATATAACACTCAACAACTAGGGCAGCCTTACTTTAACCAGTGATTGATTTGTAAAAAAAACTCTCAACGTTCATATTGTAAACTTATGACATAAAAAGGATCGTTAATGTGGATGAAAGTGCGGTAATTTGGCAGGTAAGTGTTGTTTGATTCCCTATCCAAATAGTTATTAGTTATACAGGCATAAACTATTCTAAAATACAGCTATATGCTGGTGCAAACTTTGACTTTTGGGCTTGCGTGTGATGCAATTTTTTTGTGCGATCAGTGACAATGTTCGACCAATATGAATTGTGAGTTGCACGTTTTTTGTATAAAGCATAGGTCATACAACATGGTTTGTTCTTTTTTTCTGGATATTACCAGGCTAAGGTAAATTGCAATAAAATCTAATATTTACAGATGTAATGTTTGTAAGATGAATCTGTGTTGTTGTTGTTGCTGTTGTTGTTGTTATTGTTGCTGATATTTCTAACAAAGATGCACAGATTGTTATGTTATGTGACAGGTACAAAGGTATGTTTTGAGTTTTGAAAACTTGAATTCATACCAACAGCAGGTGTTTTTACACTCTATCCAGCTACATTGCAGACACATTACAGGCTTGAACATCGACCCTATAGCTCAGCTGGTTTATAGTTTCCGTGTTTCAAGTAACTGCACATGTTTTCATTTACAATCTCCATTTTAAAATTGATTTATATATGGTTCCAATTAACTATTATTGTGAAGGTCATGTTCTCATGAGTGTCTTATTGATGTAATGATTAAAACCATTAACTGCCATTACCTACAAAGTAAAATATTCTTTAGTCTCCTTACAACTCAAGCTTAACATTTGATCCATTTATCTATCAGATCAGCATTTCGTCTTGGTTTTATCATTATTGTATTATATATCACATGTAAAGTACATTCAACTTACATTTGATAACTGATGATAAATTTCATAAATTGCTATTTTTTTCCTTTGATATGACTATCTTTCAAGGTATCCGATCGTCACTATTCCTTAAATCATACATTTAGTATACATTGAATTCATGTTGAATAAATGTAACATTTAATAAAGGTAACAACCATAATGAGTGAAATCCACTCACTTTTATCCCATGTAAACTATAACTATGCTAATAAAGTTAGCATTTGTTGTCCTAGTTATATCAGAACAATACGGAAAAGGCTACTGAGACATATCTTAAGCTAACAAGAGAATCAAGAATTTTCCTCAGTAAAATATGTGTAGGTTCTTGAAAATATTTTATGACTGCTTCGAAATTACCAATAGATTTCCTTATTTCAACTTATAGGATAAATACAAATACATGTTACGAAGAATTTCCATTAAATGTAAACTGTAATGTTTGCGAAAAAACAGTTGTCCTATTTTTATATGTTGTTATTATCATTATTATTATTGTTGTTGTTGTTGTTGTTGTTGTTGTTGTTGTTGTTGTTGTTGTTGTTATTATTATTATTATCACTACAGCACTGCTTCATGCCTGCTGCAGGTATCGGGAGATAACGGCGGTGAATAATTAAATCATTCAATATCGACACTGACAGTATTAGTCATTGAAGTAAAATCATGTATATGTAGAAGTAAAACATATGAACATTACATTAAGTAACAAAAAAGGTAGACAACAAAAATTAAACAACGTTGGTTTATTCCCTGATCAACTGAAAAATAGGTGGAAAACAATGTAAACATTATCTTCCGTTGTCACGTTGTCACAGGTCAGTTTATATTTTTGCATTTTTCATAAAGTTACAATGCATTTGGAAATATGTTTTTGGTATATTTTACAAGACAATTATCAAAGCCACACTCTCTTGTTGTTACACATATTCACATTCTATATTCTCTAAAACCACGCACGGTGGTACATGAGCATTTTACAAAGAGAAGTAAAGTTACGGATTGCGCATGCATAACATAAAACAGCATATACACTTTTACAAATGTGAAAAAATGCATTTGATGAACAAAGAGAGGTTCTTTAAAAATCCGAATTTGTTACTATTGAGGAGTAGATTAAGTTTAATACATCCCGATACAGTATTAATTCATAGATCATACAGAATGCGAGTATTCATTGCTTGTTTATAGAAACTAACTAATTCAGACAACGGAATAGATTTAGATCATATTTTAAATGTTAATAACATTCTGAACACATGACATTTAAATATCAAACACATAAAAATTGTTGTTCGTAGTTATTGCTTTAGAAATAATTTGTTTGATATCGCTGCTTTATTTGTTTTGCAACGACCTCTGTGATTTAACTGAATCCTTACATGTAAACATTGTACTATAACGAATAACAACAGTAAATAAAATTTTGAAATGTGATCACAATATTTACTCTACAATAACGATGAAAACAGAATAAGAATAATGTGTTCAATTCAATATATCTGTAGTGTGGATTGAAGGATGAATGCAATGCTAAAAAAACAGTGTTTAAATTTCTCAGACTAATAGCACAATAGCATATTATTCTTATTCAGGAAACAAGGACACCTTTGACACTCATTGACGAATGCCATGCTGAGTGTATAGTGTTGGAATTCCTTATATTTATAGCATATTCGTAAAGTTTCTTATTCAAGAAATAAGGACAGTCTTAAGTATTAAATGAAATTCATCTCTAAAGACCTAAGTAACAATAACTGAACTGTATAATATGTTCGAGTTGAATTTTCAAACTCACTTTATTCATGATAGTAAATGCTTCCACTTGCTCTCTAGTATGACAGGATCAAGGCTCGAGTACTGATTGTGTTGCTTACAATATGAAACATGAAGTATCATTAGAGTATTTATTAATTAATAATCTAATAAGGAAAGTTATATTTGAAGCAAGAAGAAAGCCTGTTCTGAAGCTTTGCAATTTCATCAGATTCTTGTTCCAACCATTAAGGAATCTCTTAGTCGAAAGAACATTGATAAATGATAGTAATTATTGAAGAAACAGGATCCACCATGGAGAAGCCGTTGCTTTCTAATTTAGTCCATGACTGTTATAAAGCCAAGGAGTGCCCTTATGCCTATCAGGGAATAGCTGGTATCCACTAACTGATGTCGGTATTGTGTGTTTAATCAAGACAAATACTATTAAATACAATCTCTTGTATAAACTTTAATCAAACAGATGTTCACAGTGACAGTGTTTTAACTCAGGAAAATGTTGTTACTTTACCTTTAAGTACCTCTTAAGTATTTGTGTTGCTTTACCTGACCAGAATTAATTATTGTAATTTCTATAGTTTTCCTATAGTTAAATAATTGATTTCGTGTACACTAATATTTTGGTAAAAAAATATTTCGTTAGTAATTATCAGTTGATTTTCAAAGTTAAGTAAAAAGGTTATCACAAAGCTTTCTTTAGCATTTATGGCTTGACTAATTCATTTAACTGTATATAGAAGTCTTCTAATTCTCAACATGTCTCCACAAAAAATTCTGGTTGCATTTATCTATTTTCAAAAATTAAATGGATATGTAGTTTTCTTTCGATTTCGGAGACAGAACTTTGTCAATGTAAGTTTTGAAAAACTTTCGATTGGACTAAAGAATAAAAAGAAAATATCAGTGACCAAGCATATTACACTGGTACAGAACTCAGTATAATGAATTTTTCTGTTCCGTACCGGCTCAGTAGAAACTGTCGATTTTTGTCTGATGATTTTAATCTGAAATAAACTAGATCTTTAGAAGGAAATTGAAAGATTCCCTAATGATCGCATACTCAACCCATGTATAAAACTGATGTGGGTGTGGAAAACAATGACAACGATTGGCAAGAATTAAGGTCTGAATTGTTTACTTTCCTATGCTAGATCTTCGAAAACTAATTTCAACACAAGAAAAATTGAATGATAAAGGTCCAGCCAATCGGTTTACTAAAAGTCAACAAGATGTCAATCTGCTCGATGTCCTAATAACATACATACATACATACATACATACATACATACATACATACATACATACATACATACATACATACATACATACATACATACATACATACACACACACACACACATGCATACATACATATCTTTTCCTAGTGTGAAGATCGCATTTCAATTCAAAATCATTTGTATTAACAAATATTACTAAAGGTTTCACACAAAAAACTTTGGAAATGGTTAAGTGCTTTTTACCTGTTTTTCGTGCTCAACGGTCTCTAGCTCTGTTTCTACTTTGATGACATTTTGGAAGATGGTTATCATAACATCCCTCTATGTCGCCTGATTACAATGATAGCCTGTAATGAAAACCGATTGTCGAATAACCAGCCATGCTATTGGAAATTGTTTGACAAATCTAGAGAAAATAACTCCAGCAATATGAGTTTACAACATGGATATAATTAATCAGCGGTTCTGTCCTCTGCTATCTCTCTGATACACACTGGACACTACTGGAATGATAACAAATTCGTTAGAACTCTTCTAAATACCTTAGTGAGATTAACGAAAGTTAATTTTTTACAATTCAGTGTACAGATTTTTAGTACAAATCAACATTAAGATAATGGTAAATATAAAATATGTGCTTTTCGATTAATTTTAATACCAGGTGAGAATATTGATGCCTGAATTCACTCCTCAATTGTATTCAAAATATCAAAGTTGACCAATGACTGTGTTTGTGATCAAAACTACAATTTTCATTCGCATATATCTAGAATGTGTCGTAAAAGGGGAAAAAGTTTTAAAAAGGTAAAGGACGGGTAAGAGCCATATTATGTCTTCAAGAATCTTTAAGCTTGCACAATATTTCAACCAAAATATAGGACATGAATCACACAGAAGTGAAAAATCAATCATACTTTTAAGATTGCATGATAAAAACTGTAACAATGTCATGTTACCTGACTATTAGTAAATAAACTTGTAAACATATTTCTTACACTTTAAAAGATGCTTTGTTGTTCATTGTTTCTCCATCGTGATTAAATGGATAACATTTTATATCTATTCATACAAATTTATAAACTGAATATGTTGGTTTGAGAACCGGTTTCATTTTCGTGATTGTAGAAAAATCTCTCTGGAACTCATGGTTTGCCTCACCCAAATGTAAAAAAATTACTTTTGCGACGTTTCCCAATCGAAAAGCAAACAAGTACAATTTCAATATTCTTGTCCTGTTAACCGTTTTGCGACTGCATCATTGCATGAGCCTTTGTGACAAAAATATGTTTTTCATGCATTCGGTGTTTTCATTGGCTGAAATATTGCCAATATTGCGCCGTTAGACAGAGGTTGTATAGACATTTATATCGGAGCTACCTCTATTGAGAGAGATTGTACGTCACCATGCTTTGGTGTTTATTGTCGCCTTTGGTTGTCACCAAGTCACTATTAATGTAACATTCGATAAAATTTCGCAAGAAATGCAAAAAAGAAATGTTGATAGAACATGTCTTTTTGTGTCAAAGTTGCTTTCGAATGTATATATAGTGAGCAACTGAGTTTCTATTCATATCAATCAAATGTTCCTGCTTTTCGTTGTTTTTCAAGCTTTGACAAACACGCTGTATACTTTCTTTTAAGCACTAATGTATATCTCATGACCATATATCTATATATATCATTTAAAGGTACAATAGCACAAGTAGGAGAATACAATTGATGGAATGGTCCTGTAGGAAGGGAAATAGATTATAAATATATTTACATGTACATGGAGTGTCCAACTTAAACAACACAATAATTTCAAATCATTATGCTAGAATACCGAATGTAAGCTTTTTTAAAATGTAATGATAATTCAAATGTCATGTTTAATGATTGTAGACATATTGATACACAATATGGTTTATTTTCTTGAGATTAGAATCTAAAAGTACAGTATGAACAAACGATTGTGTTGGCAAGATTCCGAAGAACGAGATTAACTACGTTGTTGGAAACAACAGATTGCCTCATAAACTCTTAAGCATATACCCTCGTAGACAAAAAGGGATTTGGTTACCATTATATTGCCATGTTTACGTAATAGTGCCAGGGAAACTGACAAGACGAGCTATAATACTATTGATGTAGGATAATACAATAGGTGGAATGGTCCTGTAGGAAGAGAAATAGATTTAAAGGCACTATAGCACAAGTAAGAGAATACAATTGATGGAATGGTCCTGTAGGAAGAGAAATAGATTTAAAGGTACTATAGCACAAGTAGGAGAATACAATTGATGGAATGGTCCTGTGGGAAGAGAAATAGATTTAAAGGTACTATAGCACAAGTAGGAGAATACAATTGATGGAATGGTCCTGTAGGAAGAGAAATAGATTTAAAGGTACTATAGCACAAGTAGGAGAATACAATTGATGGAATGGTCCTGTAGGAAGGGAAATACATTTAAAGGCACTATAGCACAAGTAAGAGAATACAATTGATGGAATGGTCCATTAGGAGGAGAAATAGATTTAAAGGTACTATAGCACAAGTAGGAGAATACAATTGATGGAATGGTCCTGTAGGAAGAGAAATAAATTCAAAGGTACTATAGCACAAGTAGGAGAATACAATTGATGGAATGGTCCTGTAGGAAGAGAAATAGATTTAAAGGCACTATAGCACAAGTAAGAGAATACAATTGATGGAATGGTCCTGTAGGAAGGGAAATACATTTAAAGGTACGATAGCACAAGTAGGAGAATACAATTGATGGAATGGTCCTGTAGGAGGAGAAATAGATTAAAAGGCACTATAGCACAAGTAGGAGAATACAATTGATGGAATGATCCTGTAGGAAGGGAAATACATTTAAATTCACTATAGCACAAGTAAGAGAATACAATTGATGGAATGGTCCTGTAGGAAGAGAAATAGATTTAAAGGCACTATGGCACAAGTAGGAGAATGCAATTGATGGAATGGTCCTGTAGAAAGGGAAATACATTTAAAGGCACTATAGCACAAGTAGGAGAATACAATTGATGGAATGGTCCTGTAGGAAGAGAAATACATTTATATTCACAATAGCACAAGTAAGAGAATACAATTGATGGAATGGTCCTATAGGAAGGGAAATACATTTAAGGCACTATAGCACAAGTAGGAGAATGCAATTGATGGAATGGTCCTGTAGGAAGGGAAATACATTTAAATTCACTATAGCACAAGTAGGAGAATGCAATTGATGGAATGGTCCTGTAGGAAGAGAAATAGATTTAAATTCACTATAGCACAAGTAGGAGAATGCAATTGATGGAATGGTCCTGTAGGAAGGGAAATACATTTAAAGGCACTATGGCACAAGTAGGAGAATACAATTGATGGAATGGTCCTGTAGGAAGGGAAATACATTTAAATTCACTATAGCACAAGTAGGAGAATGCAATTGATGGAATGGTCCTGTGGGAAGAGAAATAGATTTAAAGGTACTATAGCACAAGTAGGAGAATACAATTGATGGAATGGTCCTGTAGGAAGAGAAATAGATTTAAAGGTACTATAGCACAAGTAGGAGAATACAATTGATGGAATGGTCCTGTAGGAAGGGAAATACATTTAAAGGCACTATAGCACAAGTAAGAGAATACAATTGATGGAATGGTCCATTAGGAGGAGAAATAGATTTAAAGGTACTATAGCACAAGTAGGAGAATACAATTGATGGAATGGTCCTGTAGGAAGAGAAATAAATTCAAAGGTACTATAGCACAAGTAGGAGAATACAATTGATGGAATGGTCCTGTAGGAAGAGAAATAGATTTAAAGGCACTATAGCACAAGTAAGAGAATACAATTGATGGAATGGTCCTGTAGGAAGGGAAATACATTTAAAGGTACGATAGCACAAGTAGGAGAATACAATTGATGGAATGGTCCTGTAGGAGGAGAAATAGATTAAAAGGCACTATAGCACAAGTAGGAGAATACAATTGATGGAATGATCCTGTAGGAAGGGAAATACATTTAAATTCACTATAGCACAAGTAAGAGAATACAATTGATGGAATGGTCCTGTAGGAAGAGAAATAGATTTAAAGGCACTATGGCACAAGTAGGAGAATGCAATTGATGGAATGGTCCTGTAGAAAGGGAAATACATTTAAAGGCACTATAGCACAAGTAGGAGAATACAATTGATGGAATGGTCCTGTAGGAAGAGAAATACATTTATATTCACAATAGCACAAGTAAGAGAATACAATTGATGGAATGGTCCTATAGGAAGGGAAATACATTTAAGGCACTATAGCACAAGTAGGAGAATGCAATTGATGGAATGGTCCTGTAGGAAGGGAAATACATTTAAATTCACTATAGCACAAGTAGGAGAATGCAATTGATGGAATGGTCCTGTAGGAAGAGAAATAGATTTAAATTCACTATAGCACAAGTAGGAGAATGCAATTGATGGAATGGTCCTGTAGGAAGGGAAATACATTTAAAGGCACTATGGCACAAGTAGGAGAATACAATTGATGGAATGGTCCTGTAGGAAGGGAAATACATTTAAATTCACTATAGCACAAGTAGGAGAATGCAATTGATGGAATGGTCCTGTAGGAGGAGAAATAGATTTAAAGGTACTATAGCACAAGTAGGAGAATACAATTGATGGAATGGTCCTGTAGGAAGAGAAATACATTTATATTCACTATAGCACAAGTAAGAGAATACAATTGATGGAATGGTCCTGTAGGAAGGGAAATACATTTAAAGGCACTATAGCACAAGTAGGAGAATGCAATTGATGGAATGGTCCTGTAGGAAGAGAAATACATTTATATTCACTATAGCACAAGTAGGAGAATGCAATTGATGGAATGATCCTGTAGGAAGGGAAATACATTTAAAGGCACTATAGCACAAGTAGGAGAATATAATTGATGGAATGGTCCTGTAGGAAGGGAAATACATTTAAAGGCACTAAAGCACAAGTAAGATAATACAATTGATGGAATGGTCCTGTAGGAAGTTAAATAGATTTAAAGGCACTATAGCACAAGTAAGAGAATACAATTGATGGAATGGTCCTGTAGGAAGGGAAATAGATTTAAAGGCACTATAGCACAAGTGTTTTGTTCAAATTGGCTATTATTAGCCATATGAGAACATGAGCACTCACTTAAGCTTTCTATCGATGCAATGTAATACATAACATTACTAGATGTCAGCCTAGAGACATAGAATATCTATGGTCAGATGTGCAAAAATGGAAAATTATGGATAGTGGAAACAGGTGAACTAAAAATGTTATTAGCTTTCGAATTACCTTAACTCTGAACTGTGAACAAATGATAAGATATTGAATCTGAACCGATTTTATCAACTTATTATTAGCATTTTTAGTTAAACTTAGTGGCTGCCGATTTCGCTTTCATAAATATTTGAATATTTCCAATATCATACGTCATGTGGATTTAATGCAACGACCACATTTCAGAACACTGATGTCACAAGAGGACAATTACTATAACAGTCACTGCTATATCAACAGTTCTAAAACCAGTAAACCATAGGCAAGATAACTGCAAGAGAAACTAGCATTTTATATCGTAATTTTGTAATAGATATTGAGATTTAAAGTTACTGCCAGGTTAAGGAAAAGTAGTAATAAATTCGTGTTTAATAATTGATATGTACGAAAGATGACTTTGTGTAACCCGTGTTGTTGTTGGTTGTTGTTGTTGTTATTGCCGCCGCTGCTGATAGAAATTCGTAGATTTTGTTTGATTTTTTTTTGATTTTTTTTTTTTAATTTTTTTTCGTAGATTTGTATCTATTTGATATCTAACAAGTATAAATGTTGTAATACTTTACTTTATATCCACACCATGTTTAAGTTTACTCTCAGATTCCAAAATTATATACAAAACTCTATAGCCCAATTGTTACATGGATATTGATTTCCAGGTGGCTGCACACTACTGAATTTATATTATCCATTTTATAACCAGTCAAGATTATGTTCTTAAGATTGTCCTTTTAATCCCCAGATTGAAACCACTCACCGATTTCGTGAAATTTAGTTTCCATACATTTCTAAAACCAAAATTAACATGTGATCAGTTGATCTATTAGACACAGATTAAATACCATTGTTTTTAATCTTTTTTACTTTTATTTCAACTTACATTTAATCACCAATTTCCTGGGGTTTTTTTAAACAATACAATTTGAATATCGACATTTATTATTATTTACTATTAAATGCAAAATCAATTCAAGATAAGAAAGGCTTCGTTTCGAAACATGAAGCAGATTACAGGTTAACAATGTAAACACCCATGAAATAACATATTATTGATACCACATAAAAAAAACATTATAGTAAAAATAATATTGTCGCAGTGTACAACTGAACAGTAGGTAAAATGTTCCTGAAACATATATTTTCAGTCAACACTTGACTAGAAAGACCAGACTTTTCTTATAGGAAAATTTTCCTTTATAACATAGATTCTTACAAATATTTATGACTACTTTAAAATTATCAATACACAATCCGAAACAAAAAGAATTCCGATAATCAGAAATACTTGTGTTGCAAAGAATACAAAGAATACACGACCTTCTTGAAATTATAAAAATAGTGAACATACACCTGAAGAATTAACTTGTTGTGCCTCTATATGTCATGAATGTCACTTGCCACTCTTAACGCTAAATGGATAGCAACAGTTTCCTTGATAATCACATTGTAAAACGGATTGATAATCACAATGTAAAACGGGTTGATAATCACAATGTAAAACGGGTTGATAATCACAATGTAAAACGGATTGATAATCACAATGTAAAACGGGTTGATAATCACAATGTAAAACGGGTTGATAATCACAATGTAAAACGGATTGATAATCACAATGTAAAACGGGTTGATAATCACAATGTAAAACGGATTGATAATCACAATGTAAAACGGGTTGATAATCACAAAGTAAAACGGGTTGATAATCACAAAGTAAAACGGATTGATAATCACATTGTAAAACGGGTTGATAATATGCATTGTAAAACCGGTTGATAATCACACTGTAAAACCGGTTGATATTTACATTGTAAAGGGGATTGATAATCACATTGTAAAGGGGGTTGATAATCGCATTTTAAAACGGTTGTTAATCACATTGTAAAACGGTTGTTAATCACATTGTAAAACGGTTGATAATCACAATGTAAAACGGGTTGATAATCACAATGTAAAACGGATTGATAATCACAATGTAAAACGGGTTGATAATCACAATGTAAAACGGATTGATAATCACAATGTAAAACGGGTTGATAATCACAAAGTAAAACGGGTTGATAATCACAAAGTAAAACGGATTGATAATCACATTGTAAAACGGGTTGATAATATGCATTGTAAAACCGGTTGATAATCACACTGTAAAACCGGTTGATATTTACATTGTAAAGGGGATTGATAATCACATTGTAAAGGGGGTTGATAATCGCATTTTAAAACGGTTGTTAATCACATTGTAAAACGGTTGTTAATCACATTGTAAAACGGTTGATATTCACATTATAAAACCGGTTGATAATATACATTGTAAAAGGGGTTAATAATAAACATTATAAAACCGGTTGATAATCAAATTGTAAAAATGGCTGATAATATACATTGTGAAAGGGGTTGATAATAAACATTATAAAACCGGTTGATAATCACATTGTAAAAGGGGTTGATAAACACTTTGTAAAAGGGGTTGATAATCACATAGTAAAACGGGTTGATAATCACATTGTAAAACGGGCTGATAATATGCATTGTAAAAGGGGGTTGATAATCACATTGTAAAACGGCTGATTCTCACATTGTAAAACGAGTTCATAATAACATTGTAAAACGGTTGATAATCATATTGTAAAACGGGTTCATAATCACATTGTAAAACGGTTGAAAATCATATTGTAAAGCGGGTTCGTAATCACATTGTAAAACGGGTTGATATTCACATAGTGTGAAACAGGTTCGTAATCACAGTGTAAAACAGGTTGGTAAATAACTTCAAAGTTCATATTCATACTAAATCACACGAGGTGAATATCGTCCTTCTGAAATTAAAGTACTGCAGATTTAAATCATTATATTGATTACAAAAGGTAAGACATATGAATAATACTTTAATAATACGCTGAACTTACAATATGACATTTGAATATCAAACGTTTTAAAAATTCATGTTCTGAACTTTTTCCGATCTTGTAAGTGTAATATGAAATAGTTCATTTCTTAAAGGCAGAAGTAACGACCACTAAATCATTAAATCTATTCAGTTACAAACTCCAACAGAATATGTTCGTCATGGCAAGCGGTCTTACATGAAATTCTCTGGATAAACTTTTAATTTATGATATTTTGCTACCTGATCTGCTTAATTACCACGTGATGATCGTGTTGTGTGTACGCTATGAGACATGCATGCATTGTCTGAGAGCGTAATTTTACGTTGAAGCATATATAACGACTGTTCTGAAGATCCGCAATATCCACCATGTAATCTTTTAGTCTAGGTCAGAACCGAAAGGACATTGACAAATGGTAGTAATGCGTGTTTCATTACTGGAGAAACAGGATCCACCATGGAGAAGCCGTTGCTTTCTAATTCAGTCCATGACTGTCCTAGAGCCAAGGAATGCGAAGGTAATAGATGGTATCTGTTAACAGATGGTGGTATTGCGTGTTTTATCACGGGAAATACTATTTACTGCAATCTAATGTATAAACTTTAATCCAACCATCTTCAGACTGTTTTGGGCTCAGAAAAGGGTTAAAACAACTTTACATTTATGTTGTTCCCAGGAGTATTTGAGGTGCTGAATTAGGCAAATCTTAGTTTTAATACCTAATTTGATTAATTGTCTTATTTCTTAAGTGTATATTAATATCCGAACACCAAAATAAATGTAACACTTCTTTAAAAGTTGAATATCGTAAAAAGGAACTTGGTTTGCTTTTTATAACATCCTATAAGTATATTTTTTGTACTAAATAACATTTGAGAATTTATTGATAATTGTATAATCGCCATTCTGCCATGACTGCAGTCGTATTCTCATATTTTCTTCGTCAGCGGAAAAGTTCTGAGCGCTGAGAAAATGCGCCTATTTCTGACCTGAATAAAGTTTTATCCAAAGTATAAAATAATATATACTGGTCGTCCCAAGTTGTGAACTTGACTATGCTGGATGCCTCTGAGGCTGCCACGCTTTTTTTACTGCATTTGGGTTTCAGAAACAAGATCTGGTCAATCTATCATATGTTGCTTCAGATTCGTTTGGACACCAGAATAGAAAAAGAACATTAGTGGCAATGTAAAATACACTTGTGAATACACTGTCTTATGAATTGGTGTAATGCGTGCTTGCTAAGTAGGTACAGTTGTTTTCTCTGAGTAGGTAAAGGGGAATAAAATAGATGAGATTTTCAACCATGAAGTTGCTGTATTGCAGGATGATGGCATATGCGAATCTCAGTGCTATTTATGATCTTTATCTCTGAAATGCCCCAGTATTTTATTGTTTTCAATGATAATCGGAAAACAATCATATCAGGGTTCAGCGTCTAAAGTCTGCGTCCCATTAACATCTATATTATTTAAATGACGAACTGAACACTTCCAATATTTGTTAGCCTTTGGGTCTGCGGTAAATTAGTTTCAAAATTAGACATTGGCGCGGGCCACTGTCCGGTTTACGATCACAAATCACGACTTAAACCTCTTTATTGTCTTTATACTGAACTTATAAGCATTAGGATTCTGTTTGTCTGAAATAACCAATACTTCTCGATGATAAAACACCATTTATAAAGTATAAATATTTTACTCCAACAACTTACTGTGTGCACCTTTAATTTTTGTAGACACCTTGATAAAAGGACTCATGCCATCACCTCATATTCAACAATAGACTTGCTCAATTCATTTTCTTTTCATTTTCATGAAACCATCCTTCTTCCTCTCTGCTGAGTTGTATTATTATATGTTGTTTATAAAGTGTTGTATTTCATTCATCAAGTCCGCTTTCCAATTGTCTTCGAATTTGCATATTCGTCAGTCAAAACAACATTAAACTCCAGTCATCTGCAGAAAGGGCAAGAAGTTGCCCAGAAACACTACAGAAATGACTTGGTTTCTGGATCATTGAAACCATCATGAAACGACATTGAAACCAGTATTTCCACTTGGTATCCAGATACGTTTCTATAGTTTCATGTCGGTTTCCATGAAAACTGAAACCTACTTTTGCCCCAGATCCGGTTGGTATCGTCGTTAGAAATCAAATAAAGAAGTTGTTATCCATAAACATATTGTCTTGTATTATCACACCAACTTCTAAATGCCTTTGAAGAATTTCAACATTATAGGTCGTTCAATATTATAAGCTAAGTATATAATTATCCTACCATCATGTATTGACAGTTTTAGACATGATATGATGTTTCTCTTACAATTGAATTATTACCTAAATCATAAAAAGCATTGTATTGTAATCAGATTAGTTTATATAAATGCATGTAAATATATACTGAAATATTATTAATTAATTGTGTCATTAAATCATTCATAATAGCAATACCATCCGTTTTTTAATACAAATATAAAACAATTATTCATTTAACACTTATTTTGGAAGAATACTTAACAATTTATATCAGGTTAACTGTGACAAGATAGAAATTGAGAAAAAAATATTGTCAATTAATTGTGTCATTAAATCATTCATATCATCCGTTTTAAATACAAACATAAACCAAATATTCATTTGACATTTATTTTGGAAGAGTACTTAACAATTTATATCAAACTGTGAGAAGATAGAAATTGAGAAAAAAAATACTGTCAATTAATTGTGTCATTAAAGCATTCATAAAGACAATATCATCCGTTTTAAATACAAATATAAACCAAATATTCATTTAACATTTAGTTTGGAAGAATACTTAACAATTCATATCAGGTTAACTGTGACAAGTTAGAAATTGAGAAAAAAAACAATTTCAAAACATTTGCCTTGGAGCAATTTTGATGACATAAACCAAATATTCATTTAACATTTATTTTGGAAGAATACTTAACAATTTATATACAGGTTAACTGTGACAAGATAGAAATTGAGAAAAACAAATTCAACATATTTACCTTGGATCAATTTTGATGATGGAGTCCCGCCAGTGTATAATGAAAATAACTCTTTAGAGAATGTCAACAAGGTTTCATTCTGCTCGATTTCGTAATCGAAATTGATTTCGTCTATTTTCATTCATGCAATGAATATATTCATCGAGCATAAAAATGTTTAAAATGAAGATCCACTTTCAACATACATACTGTGTACTCAAGAGCACCATATTGTGTCCCGATGTGAAGATGGCATATTCATGTCAAAACGTATTTCTTTTGAATTTAATCTTGATATTCACTTTTCATCATTTGCAAACCAATTGTCAAGACAACGATACAAAATTATATACATAGTTTTCAGTAAAAGCAGAACATTGTCACAAATAATGAGAAATGTAATTCTAAATCATTTTCACTTTTTTTTAAATTATAAAAATCATGACTACAGATTGACAAAAAACTTTTTAAAAGTTTGGGAATGGTAAAGTGATTCTAAAATGTTTTTCGTCCTCAAAGGACTTCCATCTCTATCTCTTTGATGGCATTTCGTCAGATGATTATCAGAACAGTCGCCTGACTGCAATGAAAGCCTGTGATGAAAACTGATTGTTGAATTGCTAGCCATGCTGTAGGAAATAGTTTGACAAATCAAGAGAAAGTAGTTCTAGCAATCAGAGTTTACAAAATAAAAAGAATAAATCAGCGAATGTCGTGACTGATTTAATAAAACTCTCCATGTTTATCTCTAGTTTCAGACCTTCCCTGAATTGTCACTGTATGACGAAGTACAAATTCGATAAGAATTCTCCCAAATACCTAAATGAGATAAACGAGAAATGAAGGTTCGGTTGTACGATTCGGTGTACAGATCATATGTTCAGATGATTGATATTAACATTAAGATAATTAATCAATAGTAATAATCTGATTAGTATCTCTCTGAATTGCCACTGTATGACGAAGTACAAATTCGATAAGAATTCTCCCAAATACCTAAGTGACATAAACGAGAAATGAAGGTTCGATTGTACGATTTAGTGTTCAGATCATCGGTACAGATGATTGATATTAACATTAAGATAATTGATTAAAAATGATAATCTGATTAGTGTCCGATTATACTATCTTGAGAATAGTGACTGTAAGGCGTAATTCTAATTGATCACTTAACAGTTATATTTATAAACTCTTTAATTACTCTTGCAATTAACAATTCAATTTGCATTGATGAATGTTTGCAAACGTATACTATGTAGAGATGTTTACCAGCAATAGATTTTTCTAGAATGATTCTATTGCTATGAAATTTAACATCACTTGATACATGACACTGAAATAACATCCGTTTCACTGATTGGCCAAATCTTTCTGGGAGTGGTCATTAAATTATGATCATAAAAATTGGCATAATTTTTCACAATTCTTCAATTGAACTCTTATTTTTGTCGTACCTGCTTCTATAAATACATCACACGGAAAGCAGATTTATTTCCCTCTATCCATGGTGTAAGGGAGAAAACTCTTATTTTGGTCAGAGCAGTAGCTTTAAACAAGTGTGCGCAGAGACGATGCTAAAGGCACGTAATGCACTGAGAATAAATACGTGTCGATAATACAAATAATCCGCACGCTGGCATTCTAACTCTTAAGTTATTTAGAAGATATGAACGAATAAAGGTTTTAAATATAATTCTAGAAGACCGTATGGAATTAAGGCAACATTGTATTTAACCAGCATTACCTACGATATCAGAAATATTCAAATTGGGTATACATTCTGTAGTTTTATACATTGTATATGACCTGTATCAATGTCTCCCTGCTTGTGGCTTAGTCTTAACTTTTCTTATTAATTGCATGACAAATGTAAAGATTAATAACTATATTATTGTACCGATAGAAAGCAAATGTGAGCGCATATGCCTTCGTTTGCCCTAAAAACGGTACATTTTGAGCGCGAAAATTCGTGCTTTAGTGACTTTAAATCCTTAACGTGCAATTAATCAAGTAGGCATGTTCTGTAAACTGACAGGTACAAAGGTATGTTTTGGGTTGTAATACTTGAGTTTATATCCGCAGCACGTGCGAGTTTACCCTTTTTCCTGCCACATAACAGATTCACCCCAGACTTTATAGCCCAGCTGGTCCACCGTTACCGAATTTCAAGTAGCTGCACATTGCCTAATTTAAGCAACTACCATTCCAGCTACCGTTTACCGATTCTATCACGAGTTTTGTGACATTTACTTATGTGTAAACAAAACAAGGATATTATTATTTCAAATGTGCGATATAATGCTTACAGTTCCTCAAACTATACATTTCATAACGTGATCTATCAGAATATCATTTCTTCCCAAACTTTAATCTTTCCTCAAAAATACATTAAATGGTAATTAATTATTTTGTCGGAGTCGTGTGTGATGATTTTTCAAAAGTGTCATTTACTTTACTTTTTCAGTATTGACTGTTGCTGAAAATCAAAAACTTGAATGCTAATCACGTCATAATGTAATCTAAAATGACGATGTAAAGATTAAAACGACAATCTGTGATTTACATGATATATGAAAGTTATATTTATATCTGATAAGAATCTGATTACTGTATATGACAATATGAATTTAAAACGTTTAACCGATTTTATATATATATATATATATATATATATATATATATATATATATATATAATTACCGGCAATCTCATTGAAATCAGCTCGAAACTTGTCCCTCGTAGCTCGCAGTGTTTCTTGCAATCTCAATGTTATCATTAAAAGGCAGCGAGATACGAGGGACAAGTTTAAAGCTGCTTTCAATGAGATTGAAATATCTGATAATAACTCATTTCCAATTAAAATCGAAAAAACTGTATAAGCGCAGAGGCCGAAATCAAATGTCCAGTTTTCGTGGGGTATACTTATATAACCCCCCAAAAAATACAAACTTCTTACTGTCCTTTTGTGTTCAGAGAGGTTTCCAGTAGAACGTTTGACTAACCGACTCGTGACATTGTCTGGTTTTCGATTTAGATCACGATTACATACTTTCATATTGCCACTGTTTAAAACCGAATTATACTTTTCTGGAACAGTCAGTACCTCTCGATCCATAGACTAAAATTAGTCTATAAAAAATTTTAATAATTAACTGTTCCTTCATCCATAATATTCTTTTCTTTTGGGCTCCTTATTTCATTTCATTTCATGTGTATTCAGTCAATCTAGACTTGCTGAATGTGGGCATAGACTGTATAATAGGCTCCTTTAAATACACAGTCACGAAGCAGGACTACTCGATCCAGTGACATCATAAATAAAGTTTGGCGTGTGTGGCTTGAACAACTCTTGGATTGCGTGACGTATGATCGAAACCCGGCGAGTAGCACACGCCAATCAGTCAAATGTTAGTTTGAAAATTTATCTAAACCAGATCATTCTCTCCCCACAGAGGTAGCTCCGTCATAATTCCTTTACAATGTCTGTTCTAGAAACAAGCATTTAGAAGATAAATAGATACGTTTGTAAAATTTCCGGGATCATTGTTATTCAACACCCGCAAGTTTAGTTTAAAACCGACGGCGTTTATCTTTAATATCTACCGGTAGCCACAATCTAAAAACTGACATAGTCAACTGTCAAATTTGAGTACGGCAAGAATGTTTATAGAAACTAGAAAATTAAATCTTGAGTCGGGCCGGATCTAATGAACACGTTATATCAATTCGCGGTGATTCGCCTTAGCTCATTTGCGGGTATTCATTGTCATTCAACATAAGGGTAATTTTTTCAAATCAACCAATCTGAATAGAGAATACAACGAAGTCATGTTACATTTCTCGGTCAAGAAAAGTAGAAGCAGGCTGTTTGAATGCAATTAACGCTAGTTGTGCAATCAGCGACACCGTTTCAAATATTATCATTCGCAACTTATCAGTAAATTCCGTATGCTTTGGGAAAGTTTACCTTTATTCTAAAAAGCAATCTTCTTTACAGTACACATTCGCCTTATTTAGCGACTACATCGTCGCATAGGCCTATGTGACTACAAATAATTATATATTATATTTGCACGCGCTGTTTCCATTTGCTAAAATATAGCCAGGTATGTTACAATATTTTATCGTTAGGGAAACCTGCCAGAAGCCCCAGAGAGCTCGTATTCGAACAGGGGTTGTATAGGTGAGTTGAAGTGAGGTTATTTTGGGTTTGAGGTCGCTTTCAAGAGTATTTCACTAACATCGCGGCTGCTTGTAATATATCAAGGAAAAAGCCAGCAACTGTGCATATGCATTGCGGTGAAACCTGCGAGCATCGACTAGAACTAGCGAAGCTTGGGTGGTATTGCGCTGAATTGCAGTGTAGCATTGAATCCAAACCTTACTGTATGCAGAACAGTTCTCTACTGCAAACAGAGTTGTCAAGCCCCCGTCGGGATTCGAACCCCGGATCTCTTGATCCGAAGCCAGACTGTATAGGAATTTATGACGGAGCTACCTCTGTGGAGAGAGAATGGAAACAGACAAAACGAAAAACTTTTGGCGATAATGCTTCAGAGGTTATATAACCGTGATACATGTAAGTAACATGTGACAGTAAAACTGTTATTGCTGACATATGCAAAATGTTGTGGTGATTATACAAGGTGATTCAAGTGATTTGAACAATTGGTATTTTGGTGTATTTAAAAGCGTATTATGGCTTTGCCAAACAGACAGATAGCCTTTTTAACTCACCTATCAACATTTACTATAAGGCCATTAATGACGACTTATCCTAAAATAACAAACACTGATAGCATCTATTTAACTATACAGTTAACTTGCATGAAAAATCTCAGGATATATATATTGTTTCAACGTACAATCTAAGTCAGATTCTCGAAATATTTTACGGGTGCTTCACTGCCACTGTCCGGTTTTCGATCACAAATCACGTCGTTAATCCGTTTATTGTTAGTGTACTGAACTGAGAAGCTTTAGTATTCCGGTTTTCTTAAACAACCACTATATAAAAATACTACTTCGGTCTTTTCCCACGAACGCATGCAGGTTATGGGTCCCATCTTGAGGAATAAATAGTTTTTTAATGGATACTAGCGGGATTCGAACGCATTTTATCAAGGTTTTCCGTCGTGGAGAAGCAGTTCGAATCCCGCTGGAGTCAATTTTTGATGATGTAATGATGTCATGAAGAGCAATATAAAATTTAATTTTATTAATGATTTAAAATGGGAAGATGTTTTTTCTCATTTTCAATGAATAAAAATACTTATAATGTATTTGTAATTTGGGAATTAATCAATGGTATCAAAGACAAAAAAGATCATGTTATGAAAACCATGGGGTGATATTCACAATCGCTTTAGTTGCATGTTTGAAGTTTATGTTTTGTTTTCAGTTTTCATTCCTGGTTTCTTATTTTCATGTAAATGTTCTCCATGATTTAAGTTAAGTGGCTAAATGTTGTGCAATACATACGAGTTTTATTTTATAATGATAACAGTAAATAGTCAAAACTTACTTAAAAGATCATGTAAAATTGATTAAAATCTAATGCCTTGCGCTTGCTGAGTGAATGAAGCATTCATAAAATGCCCGGAGAAGACATGTTATGTAGAAAAATGTGTTTGGCTTGTAATATTTTCGACAATATAAGTAAAATTATGCTTTAGTAGATTGTAAGGGGGTACTAAAATGACGATGGCGGCCATCTTTGACATTGCTTTACACCAATGTAATGTCATCCGAAATATAAAAAAATAACCTGTGTACAATTGCCACCTCTGACGGTATCGGAGTTAAAGTGACACATAATATGTTTTATGATTTTTTTATGTGGCTTAAATAAGAAGCAACATACCTTATGCCCTACGTTAAGATCAAATCACCCCTCTAAAGTTCCGTTTTTATTGCTGAAATGCCAAAATTATTATATTGCAGTGTTTGTCAGAAATCCATGTCAACTGTGTATAAAATCAAATGAAGCATTCATAAAATATTCTTATATCACTTATTTCTTGGATATGAACCTGCTTATTTTTATTTCGCAAAAACCTTATGTGAAAATATCAACTTCAACCACTCGATGACATAGATAACAAACTTCATTAAATATTTTCTGTATATTAAGTAATTGATGATGCTGTTAACATATTATACAATCTTTGAAATTAATTCGTTGACACACCTTTGTAGGACGACATAAAACAAGAAAAACGTTCTTCTTTTGCCCCCGAGGTACGAAATCCAATCCATAAAAATGTATGTACGGTCATTTATGTCAAACTATGGTTTTATTTTATCGAGAAGTAGTGGTTGTTTCAGAAAATCAAAATCCAAATGCTTATGAGTTCAGTAAGTGACGATAAATGGGTATGTGTCTTGATTTGTGATCGAAAACCGGACACTGGCGCGCGCCAATGATTCAAACGTAATTTCGGAAATTTATTTACAACAGACACAAAGACAAACATTGGTTGATAGTGTTAAGTAGGTCTTTTAACTACCATACACATTAATTGGACACATAATTTCGAATTCTTAACAATTATAGGACCGTTTTCAAATTATTGGTGAAAACAATAAAATATCATAATTTTGGTATTTTAGAGAAAAAGATGTAACTTTAAGGAGGCGATTTTACTCAGGTCATAAGGTATTTTAGCTCTTACTAAAGCCACATTAAAAATCATGAAACTCTGTGTCACTCTAACCGTGTGATGTCCTCATTTCAGGGGCTCCACTGTTTTTCGTTGTAGTATTATGGTTATAAGTACATTGTTTTCACAGTTATCAAAACCGTGAATGCGTATATCATCAGAACAACTCAAGATTTATATTTTCATGTATTCTGTTTAATTACCTTATCGGGCTTATGGGTACTATTTTGAGGACTATTTAATTCTTTTTTAATTGATCCAAGCGGGATTCGAACGAATTATATCGAGGTTTTCTGTCTTGGAGAAGTAGTTATGGGTTTCATCCCAGAGACGTTCCAGTCATCAACTTGGTTGTTTAGCGCATCATTTGGCAGTAATCACGACTATCAACAGTTCCCTGTTTTGCGCGAAAATTCACTGTTCTCTTGTCCTTTGTAACAGCTTCAAAGTCACTTTATTCGTCACTTCGATAGAAAATAGCATGACAGAAAAAATCCCGTCGTTTCATGTTCCCCATCTTCTATTGATCGTGTCAGCACCGTTAGAAAAGGTGCTGATTGATGCCGGACTTGTTGGGCACCTGTGGCCTCCCTCAACTCATTTTTTTCCTCGAAAGGTTCCATTCCCACACCTGCAGGATGTTCTTCGTTATCCAATGAGTGGCTTGATTCCTTTAATCTTTTAGGCGGATCTAAGTACTTTGAAAAGGGGGTTTGAATTTCACCCTCGGGATCATCCATTTTGAGGTTTAATTTTCCAAAGGGAGGGGGTGGGGAGGTGAAATAGTTGACAGTAGATAATAGTTACATGATTGCTTGAAAAGGAACCAGTTCCTGGTACATAAATGGAATATACCAACGTTTAATATCAAGTGTCACTTACAGTTGACCAAGAAAGAAAGTATCATGTTTCTAGAATATTTTGTGAAAATTTAATGTACACCAGTGGTATTCAATGAGCATTTAACAATAACCACATTTTAAAAATTCTTTGTTGTTTATGATGAATGACATCACATTTCTTGTGTCAGGAAAAAAGGGTTTGGTTACAATCTTGAAATTTAATTCCCTCTATCTTTGATCTATTTTTGGCATATCATTTTGAACATTGATAATGCTTTTTACTGTAGATTTACAATAAAAGCAACTCTACAATTTATCTGAGAATGCACAGGAATAATGTTAGTTGCTTTCTTGTTATTATTGATTTACTGTATAATGCTACTGTTAACACAGTCCAACTTGTATAAGAGGACACCTCAGTAAAGCAGCCACCTGCTCAATACAACCAACCAAAAATCCTCCCAACTGATTTTTGTAATGTTTTACCTCTTTACAGGCAACTTGCTTGATGTTGCCATGGAAACCATGAATATGTCCCTAGCAAAAACAAAACTTGCCAGTAGGGACCTTTTGTGTAAACAAGTTTGTGACATTGAGCTTTCTCTTTACTTAGTTGGACACTTCTTATATGAAATTGGAGCATGTGAACGTAAATTGTTTCTATAAAGATCAGTGCTGGTATGTTTTTCATTATGTCCCATAAATATTTCACCGCATTTACTCATGTTCAAGAAGGGATGAGAAATTGAAAAATGGAAAATGCACAAAATATAATGATATCAAAATTAGAGTTAGTTGTATTTTAAGCACTTAGACTTCTCTAAAAAGGCCACCTATATATAAAGGCCTCTTTTGGTCAGATTCAGGTTTGTTTATTCAGTATTTCATGCCTAAAGGCCTATAGTACAAGGACAGTTGATGTATTAAGTGGTACATGTGGCGGTGACATTTCTTACAAGGAATACATGTTTTAAGTAGATTTCAAGAGATTTAATAACATTTTTATTTTTGTATTTTTAGAATTTAACAGATGGAACAAAAGTTGTTTATCTCTAACTGGTGATGATACAAAAGATAAATATCTGCTTCTTAAATGGGAATACATTGAACTTACAAACAATACATGAAATTCATCTTCAATATTACCCCAGTTACAATTTCTGCACACAAAAAATTTCTTTTGGTCATTCCCAAGTGTGGCCTTTATATACAAACTGTAACTATACAAGTGTAAATGATGGAACACATCAAATCAGTACAAAACAAATAACATGAAAATTGGTTGATTTCAGCTTTTTATTATTTTCGAACAAATAAATTACAGCACATGGTATGATAAATAAATGTTGATAAATTACGGTCGGATGTCAACAAAATATGATTATTGGTTTTAATCAGGACTAGTCTCAACTCGACAACCATCTACATATATACTGGACTTTCCTTCCACAGCAAGGGACACAACTCTAAATCTGGCAGCAAAAGTCTGGTAGATAGAACTAGAACTGATCAGAAATTGAATTTGGTATATATGATAAAATTGTTTTCCTTACATTAATATATGATAAAGTTGTTTACTTAAGGGTTAGGTAAATAATATTCTGTTTGAAATGATTACATTTCAGTGATGATTGTCAAACAAACTTTGAGATAAAACTTTTTCTTGATAATAACCATAGTTATTTCCTCAATAAGATGCTACCAGCTTTTAAATTGATTGATAGGTTACTAATTTATTTCTGAGATAGTAAAACATATATTGTATCATAATTTAAATAAGTGAATATATGCTCTCCAACAGAAGATTCAAAAGAATGCCAGATTTAGAAATGTTGCAATTGCCCAAGAACAAAACACAAATATTCTTGTATCAAAGATAAACATTGGCTTGAACAATACCCTGTTCTTTAACTACATTCAGACACATCATAGAAATAAACAGAAATAATTCCAAAATGAATAATAATATATTAACAAACACAGTACTTCATATTCTATATTATCTTTTTTCCTAAATAGAATTCAGACATATCAGGAATAAACACAAATAACAAAATAATTTTTTTACTGACCAGATACATAATAATCTTCATATTTTACCTTTCCTTATCAATATGTTACTAAATTTCACACAGGCTCTTATCATTACTAATATCACAAAATTAATTTTGAGACCCTCCTCGCTGAAAATCACTAAGTCATTTTTGATCCAAGTAATCATATTCTTGCTGAAACATTGACCTAAAGGATTTTATAAGCATCTTGCAGAGTATGAAATTAACTAGTCCAGCAAAATTCTGACAATTCGTTTTGCTTAATTAAGTACATTTTCCAAACTGGACAAGCACGATCTGGATACAGGCTGAGAATTTGCCTTATTACATAGGCCGAATCATGATTTGCCATAGTCTTGTCAAATCTGATGATCGATTCGAAACTGTGATTTTGAGCGAGAGGAAGTTTCAGAAATATTTTAGGCGATATCTGTTATGATGCTAGAAGCACTGCCTTTTTCACAGCAAAGAGCTTTATTTCAACCTAGCTGGTGTTAAGAACTTAGGTATGATTGCAGTTCTACGATTCCTTTGTTGAGAACAGCAGTCAAAGGAGAAGCACTTGTTTAAATCTTGCATAATTATGTGGAGAGTGAATTTAAATGAATTTTGATTTGAGATATTATAGTTCAATTCCAAAGAATAACAGCATTTATTTCCCCATATGGTTAATCATTAGTAGTGACATATTTTCAATATGAGCACATGTGCACAAATCAAAGTTTGTTATAGCGCAAGTTACCATATGTCTGTCATGTCATAAAATTATTGTTCATGACGTCACCGTAAGCAGGCCATTTTCTGAATATTTCCATAAATTTCAGATTTAATAGAATCAGTAATAAAGAAATTATTACATTCAAAAGTGTGTCATCTGGCTTTTACAAAACCAGTCCAATTTGTGTAAAAGCCTTCCTCTAGCTCAGGTAAGACACATATTGACACACATTTCATAAAATTCATATGACACACTTTTCCAGGTAATTGTAATTGTATTTGAAATTGTTTGATAGACTGTATTCAAAGGGGCAGTAGCATTGGTTTTTTTAATGTTATTTCTTCAAATTTTCCCCATTGATAGCAAGTTATGCAAAATATATTATCTTAAGAGGGAATCTCATCTCATCACTCAACCAAATTATCCATAGTTGTAGAATAAATTATCAAGTACCAACAAAAAGCACATATTTGTATAATTACCTTTCAATCGTTAAGGAAATGCGTTCCAATAGACAAACTGAACATGGTACGTTTGTTTTAGAACTGCTTTAATATTGGTTAAAAACCATTGTCTTGCAATTGGTAAAATTTATATTTGTATTTGTAAGATCACATCATTTATTGAAAAAAAAATTGCTACTGCCCCTTTAAACAGACAGGATTCAAGGTATCAGTGTTAAAGACACAACACAAAGCTGTTAAAATTGTAAAAAGTTCAGGTTAAATAGACTCATAAAAAGTGTTTTTAAAGAACTGAAAAAGTGCAAATTTCAATCCATTTGTTAGTTGAAGATGGAGGAAGTGTCAAAAAAGGCCAATGTTTATTTTCAAGGTGGTATTAATTCAAAATGTTAGTATAGATATTTACAAAATTAGTAATCAAACTGCACCGACCTATAAAAGCTAAGCTAGAAATGTGAATGAATATCAGTTATATGGTTAGTTATATTGTTACTAGGATTAGTTAAAAAATGTTAAAGCTTTTCAAACTTTGTACAAAAATATATACACTAAGCAAATCTGATCTAAGCTTTCTGTTCTTTTTCAAAAGGTTAATTTTGAAATGTACAATGAAATTATTCAAATGAATAAAAGTACTTACAGTTTTATATATTTTTTATGGACCTTTCTTGGGTTTTTTTGTTGAAAACCAAAATTGTTTCTGATGTTGATGGCAGTTTCCAGATGGAAGATAAACATGATTGAACCTTGATTAAAGTAATTGGAAAAAAGCATTTCAAAGTCATAATCAATAAACCCTAAATTATAAATATTCAAAATTTTTCTTTTGGACCTAATTTTGGACTATCCATCTTCAAATAACATATTTCATGAAATTTTGCATTTTGAAACTTCTTTTTTTTTACCTTTTAGCTTTCTATGCAACCCAAACTGAACATTAGTCCTTAGATTTTAAAACATCAAATAATTCACAACCAAACACAACTTTAAAATCGAGTTCAATGTTCACAAGAGGTCAAAGGTCAAATCTCTCATCCATCACATATATTTTGGTTGGTCCAGATACAATCTTTCACTCAGGTCAAAGGTCAAAGTTCAGACTGGCTGCCAAACATTGACTAGTGGCACACCTAAGGTTTATATTAGTCAAACATAATAAAATAAATAAATACTGTAAACTCTATCTCAATATAAACATTCCATTTATAAGGTTTTGAAATGAGGTCATTATAACAAAACAACATAGACTTACACCACAAACAAGTTTTTGAAGATGTAACCAAGGACATACAAAGATATAGTCCTTGTTTTAACCAAAAAAATGTTATTAAAATTTGGGAACTGTTTGCTTGAGCTGGCAGGCAATACCTAGAACCTGTACACCGTATTAAGTTTAATTCACGGCAACCAGGATTCTAAAATTTAACAAATATTTTTCTTCAATTTCATTGTTATGTTATCAATGATGACTTTGATGGGAAGGAAATTCCCAGGATGTTAACTATTAAGGTAAAATACATATATATATAATCAAAAACTATGTGAAAATCTAACTGTTTTTGGTACTTTCACTTTTTTTTCTGTTTGGGGCAAAAATTAAAATGTTTAAAATCATTTAACTTACATCCCATTTAATTGATTCACAAGTAGTTATATACATGTCATAACATGTCTTCTTAAAAAAATGTTTCTATTTTGAAAAAATAAAATGCTCTTAATAGTATTGTTGGTTTTGCCAGCTACAAGCGCAATGAGGTGTTAACTTTCATTTTTAAAATTAACGTGACGAGTTGAATGCTAATCAACGTTATAAAATGTTAAAATGTTAGGGTGGTTTTATGTTACTAATAGTGAACAAACATACAAAAACAATATTTGGTGTTAACAAGCTGCCACGTTGGACAGATATCCTTTTCATGCACGGAATGTTAGTTTGTGTACTTGTGTATAATGTCAATAACATGCTCATTTCAGATGTACATTTCAAACATTTCCAAAACATTTTGGAAGTCCTTCCACAGAGAGCTTACTCTCATAATTATTGATGTAAAATATTTTTTACATTATCCAGAAGAAAACAATTCTAAAAGCATTTTCATTTTGGTGAAACTAAGGTATACCTCTCTTCATATTATCAACAATTTTGAATTTTTTTTAACATACTTGAAATTTATATTTCTTTCAATCTTAAAATCAGTTTTACTAATGATTGCCGTTGAAATATGTTTTTCACATTAATGATTTTAACATTTTTCATAATAATTGGTTAGTGAATGTTAGTGACATTTCTTACATTTGAGTATACTTCAAGTTAAATTCAGAACACCCAAATACCTACATATAACACTATGTAATTATCCTTTCTATACTTCCTAATATACAAATCATGTTGAAATGCATATAAAACAAATGATACTTTCATGGAAATAATTTTTGAACTAATGTTCAAGAATGCAAATGTGATATAACATTTAAATGAAAACTAAATCATATTTGGTGATAAAAAGTATTTTTCTACAATGACTTCTGTTTAAACTGTAAACAAACTCTAATATACCTTAATTCATATAAAAGCTATATATCAATATTTTTCACAAACACTTTTTTTTTCACAGACTCATAAATTTAAATCCAAACTAAACGAATATATATCAGCACTTTTTACTATCTAATAATGAAATATCACTATCAGGAAATTTAAACTACAGAATTCTTTTTTTCTAAATTAACTTTTAATTTCAGTAAAACATTCAGCAAAAAATTTCATGTTAAAAAATATCATGTTATAAATACCTTCCTACGAAAATTCTATGTTTTTAGGTTTCTATCTGACCTAAATATCAATCAATATTACCTTTATTTAAATTCCCTGATACTAAAAGTTAGTTTACTCTAGTTACAGTATATATTCTTATTAAACTTAACAAAAACTGAAATTTAACAATGAAAATGACAATGAAAACATCAACTCCTCAAGCTTACAGAAATCTGCATTTTTCAAGTGACAAGTTTTAATATCTGCTTTGTTTTCTTTCTTTTTTAAGAAAGTCAGGTTGCAAAACTTGCACAACCAAAATCATTCAGTACAGATCTATAAACAAACATTGAATTACACTCAGAAAATTACTTGATTCAATTGTGAAGTGTATGTATAAATAAAAATATCCCCTGAAATTTGTTTTCCATGAAAATATGAAATACATGATTTTATGGATGTTCAACTTCTTTATTTTAATAGTAAATCTGTTGATAAAGAATTTGAATATCCATAAAATCATGTACTTCATTACTACTACAAATTGTAGAATGCCATGTAGAGTCCATAAAAATACCCCGACATTACATTTATTGAAAACTTAGAACCAGAAAAGGCTCTGAACTTCTGTAAGGGATAATACGAAGCTTGTCACTTGATAAACGTATATTTCATCTCCTTAAGGATGATGTAGAAACATTGGAATGAAGGGAAGTCGAGACATGTACGATTGGATTTCAAAAATAAACAAACAAATGCATCAGAAGACAACAAACAAAATGTTCTTTCTCATGGATTTCTAATGAACTGCTGTTTGATAACTTTCATAAATATCATACAACAAATTAAAATGACACTGAATCAGTTGTCAGTCACTAACTCAGTTGAAAAGAATTAATGTTAAGTGTCTTTCGAATGATGACTAATTATCATAAATATATTCATAATAAATCATGATTATTAATTCGTAAATCTGTTCCTTAGAAAAGTAGATTGTCATGAAACAGCATAATGTGAGTATAGTGGTTATTAATTTTTCAGATCACATCAAAGAGATTCTCAGCTTAAAAAGTACTGACTTTGAGACACTTGGACAAGAAAATATATTACGAAATTCTATCATTAATGCTTAAGACTTTTCATAAATTTTCAAGATAATGCAAATACCAATAAATAGATTTTCCTTTATTTTAGACTAGAAAGGTGTATTTCTACAGACTTGGCATCATCATAAATATTGCACAAAAAATTCAAGTTTGACTTTTAGGGAGAAAATTGACTTTTTCACTAGCCCAAAACAAACAATGAAATAAATAAGATCAGATTTCACTCAGTTCACAATCTTCTCCCCAAAATCAAACCTTAATACAAAGGGACATAATCACCATGCTTTGTCTGCACCAACTATTATCAAGGGCAAAGCATGTTATGCTATAGTTGTACAAGTTATCTCCCTTTAATTGCTCTTTGGTCAAAGGAGGAATGTTATTGCAGTCTGTAGCACTACTTTATCAAGCATAAAATAACCATTCTGAAGCTTTCTAAAACATTGTAAATCACATTGTATTATTAAGCTAGAGATTAAAACAATCTCCACTAACAAATCTTTTCAAATTAAATAGCCAACAACTCTAACTTTTTACACATGGCTAACATGGATATTTATGTGGAATGTATATCTAAAAAGCTTGTTTTCAAGAATGATAGTAAGTAAAGGGAATATACATTGCCCTGAAATATTATGACTAACTAAGTCAATCTTCAACAAAAATGACAACATCAAAGCTAAGATTCGTCGGAATATCACTAAGCTGTGGATTTTAAGGTAAATTAAAGGGACATAACTTGTACGATGTTATCAAATGGTTTTCATTCAAACAACTGTCACTCTCCTAGCGGGTATAAAAATGTGCCTATAAATTGGGGTAGGCATTTTGTGTTATTTACAGTGGGACTCGGAAACATATGGAAATGGAATTGTACGAAGATGAAATGAAATGTGATGATTTAGCGATCGGGTGGTCTCTCGCCTATAAATAAGTGCCGTCGTTCCCGGCAGTATCGTTTGTGAACAGGCCAGTCTCGCTGTTGGCAGTATGTACCGCAATACCTGAAAAATAAATTTTTATTTTAGCTTTGTCACTTTGATTAGGGTAATAGGGTTCAAATACGCTTGTCTTTAACCCTCAAGTTGCTGAATATTATTTTGACCAGTTTTGCCCCCGTGGCTGAATTTTCAAGCACTCGCCTCGCTACCGTTAATGCGTAATTAGCACCAGTGGCTGAATTTTCCAGTGCCGCGAGTCGCGACCGTTTTGCCAATATATGGTTTGTTTACGTGGCGAAATACGGATGTAAATATCGTTGTCTACAAAACTAGTCGGCGAATACCGTATTAAAAATGGATGATACTTACCTGGCACTTTGAATGAAATTTATATCACCCCTAGAACGGTTTCTATAACCGAAATAAACTTGTTTTTAATTCGAGCGCCGTTACTCTAAAATTGTGAGAGCGCATGCGCGAAATCAAAACGAAACTAAAGGCGATTAGTTCCTCTTGACATCGATATAAAAATTATTACAAAAATATGTCTAGAACGAATTTTACGATTATTCAAAAATTGTCTATATTTCAAACTCTATAAAATCATTTAATCACTGAGTGCACATAGACAAATTATATACGGAAATGAAGCTAATTTATTGCTCTATATTTTACGATAAATTTCATTACGATACGCCATCCTAAACGAAAGATATAAATAACGAAAGCAGGGTAATGATAAACCCCGATAACGTTCTGACCCCCACAGTAATATTACTAAGCTAGTAGCCCCGGGCAAACGCACGCGCTCAGCGCGTGCAGGCGGGGTATCCCCGCTGAAAAATACACTCACTCTTAACAGAAATTGTCTTTATTTCCAATTTTATAATTCAAGTTATTCGCTTTGTATACATGCAAATTATATATGGAATTGAAGGCAATTTATTCTTCTTTACGGATAAATAAATCATAATAATCTTTTGCTGTGTATTTAGAAGTTATTACCAACGAAACGTTGGTAAAGCTAGTGAATAAAGTCTTTGATAATCGCCTTACCGCGACATTTGTCGCATAATTTCCACACGTTTTATTTTGATGCAAATATGGGCAAATTACACATGAAAATGAAGGTATTTATTTCCTCTTTACGTTGATATGAAAATGATAAATATGTACCGCTTGGTTTGGAATATATATAGTTTGCAAAGATTGTCCCCTCAGGTATTTGAGAACAGATTTTGATAATTGCGACATCACTTACCGCTCCTTTATTGTTTCATTGTAATTTGCAAATTTTATATAGAATTGAAGACAATCCTTTTCTCTTTATTGTGATATAAAAATGTTGATAATGCACTCTGCCGTTAAATAGATAGGAAGTGTAAAAAGCAGTTGAAAAAATCGCTTCTCGGTTACCAAGATATGAATAGAGAAATTGCCTGTTTGTGCGATGCTCGTCGGGTCTTTACTGATTTTCGTTTACATACAAATTTTATGTGGAAATATAGATCATCCTTTTCTCTATATTTTGATATATGAAATTTCAAAATGTCCCGAGAAGTTTATGTGATATAAAGTGCGAGAAAATGGTAAATACACAGAGAATAAAGAAAAGTCGCAATTTTGCGGCACTTGCTGTATCTTTATTTTATATACTGCATATAACTTTTTTACATCAAATCGAAGACAATTATTTCTTCTTTATCACGAGGTAATCAATTTCAAAATACGCCTAGCTGTTGAGAAGATATGAACGAAATAAAGGCACATGTCGAAATCGCCGTTCAGTTTACATGTTTTGAATAGAGAAATTAGCTTTTTGTGCGGCGCTTGCTGTGTCTTTATTTATTTTTGCGCATGTACAAATTTTACATGGAATGAAAGACAATCTTTCTCTCTATCTTATAATATAAAAATTGTCAAAATAAGTTGAGCACATCATGTGACAATTGGTGTGACAAAATGGTGTAAAACTAAAAATATGTAAAAATCACCTCATTTACGGCACATGCTGTATATTCAGTTCAGGTAGCGCATATTCGTAATTTATATCGAATTAAAGACAATTTTCTCCTCTTTCAAATGATCCCACCTGTATTGAAATCCGCCCAAGGGTTTAGATCATACGGCGTGCGAAAGCAAGGTGTGCTTTTGTTGTGAGTGCGCACGCCTGAGCAAACAATAACGTGCGCAGCTTGATAAGCTCGTGCGCGAGGGGAGCAATAAGCCCCAGGGCTATAGCAAGCCTGGCGGGTAGTGGGGAAAAATTGAGCGTTTGTAATGCATATTTTCGGTACGATAAATATGACCAATATCTATAAAACTTTCGGAAAATATGCCCCCATTTTTTAGAACAACAACGGGGGAAAAATCGGCAGCTTAGCAAAAGCCGGAACGAAAATACACACGTTCAACCGACACGACTGCCGTGCAATTTTTTTCCGGGATCCGCTACATGGTACAATTGCGTTAATTAGTAAATGCGTCAGATTATAAGTCCGGCTTCCGGGGTTCGCTAAGGCTAACTGCGGCGTAGTTTAATTTCATCCCGGACCATTCCGTAAACCGCGGCTTGAGGGTTAATATATTATTTTGTATAAAAATGATACAAAATCAGAGTAATGGGGAAAGATAAGTACCAATTTTAGGAATTTAATCCTTATGATGATTTAAATATCAATCATGCAAAAATACTTTATTCAATTTTTCTTTAAATTCATATGAATTAAAAAATATGTCTAATTGAAATGATCAATTTTTAAATTGTAAACATAGAGTTTGCTAAAGATACAAATATTTGGAATTAAGGGTGTAATTGCCATTAAAGGGACATAACTCTTACAAGACAGCTTGAATACCACACCATAAAAGCAAATTTATATATTTTGAATCATAAGTTTTCTCGTTGAAATGTCAATTTTTTCATAAAAATATATTTCATTTCAGAAGTTTGCTTTGCAACACAAAAGAAAATTAAGAATTTGAAGCATTTTGAAAATTTGAATGAACTAAGAATTAAAAATTTTGATTTAACATTATTATTATTAAATAATTCATTTTATATTGTTTTATTCATACCTGACTTCCTGACATCTTCCGCATATACTGAACTCTCTGATTTCCTTCTCCATGTTAGTGCAAGGGGGATAGTGACACTCGTAATACACACAACTGTCCTCTGTAAATAAAATACAACGACAATTTAGCACTATTACCATGGCAACTTGAGAAATGAGCTTTGAGGATCACATAAAAGTCATTTTTTCACTAATATTTTATAAATGTAAATAAAATTCTGTTATTTTGTTTAAGGTGAAAATTTAATATTTTTTTAAAAATATGTTTGATAAAGTACATTTGATAAAGGTCTAAACTTGATGTTGAATAATATTCCTGTGGCTGATAAAAATTGCCTTGCCAAGCAATAACAAGTCTTTCTACGCAGGTAGCGCAAATAAGTGCTATTCCTCGTATCACGTTCCCTTTTAATAAATGTGTGTTATGTATGTAAGTAATATTAATAACCCAAGGGCATGTTTCAATTATAGATCTAGAAAGGCAATATACTTAATACAGGTACATAAACAGCCCTAAAAAAATGTCCTCAGAAAAAATAAAAAACCATGATAGGAGTTTCTTTATAAAAGATTTTGGCACTTATAACACTGATAACTAAAGAATTAAAGGCAAATGTGAAAAAACATATTCCCTGTTTGTCTATAAAAAAGTATTACCAAGATTATATTCTTTCCATAATAACATAAAAGGGTCACTAAGAATAGTCCTCCAACAGACAGAGACTTGGTGAGCTTCTTTTTATACATTTATAAAGTCAATTTGACCTGACTGGAAAACTTGTGCATCTGGTGTCTTCTCATCTTATCAATGAGTAAATTCAGAGCTATCTTTGTAATCTTTTGTGGTGTAGACTTCTTTAGTGACATATAAATGTGTCAGGCTCATAGAATTTATTTGATATTCACTTTGTATGTCTAGACTTGTTTTTGACCAGTAAACAGGAAAAATCAATAAATCTGTCTCATACTTGACCTAAATTTTTCTCAGCTGATCCGGTTAATATTTTAATTTTTCTCAACTACAATTTGATTATTATGAATAAATTAAACAACTTTCATCATTAATTAGTTCTTATTTCAAAATATTATTTTTCTGTATTGTTTAAATATTTTCTATGTCTTTAATATGAAAATAATAGAATATAGAACATTTTAACATGTTTAACTGATTTTTTTTAAAATTCTACTTTATGAAATTACACAAGTACAATACCTTCACTTTCTACTATTTCTCCATTTGAGTTGTAATAGCGATTGCAAATAGGCTCTGGAAAGTGCTGAAAAATAATATTTGCAAAATTATTTTAACTTCTTATACGGAAGCAGATAAAAACCTTTCAAATTTTTTAAAACAAGATGTAAAATTACTTTGTCATTCACATAATTAGGGAAATTCAAAATACATGAATATTTGCCAACAATTAGAAGTTCTCAACTAACAAAGTCATTTAATTCAAAATTCCATCTAACTTTCAAAATTTTGTATAAAGTTTGAAATCTAAATTTAGAAGTGAAACCAAGATTACAAATTCAAAAGAAATCAAATTCTACAACTGATTCAAAATTTCAAAATCTTAACAAACTTTAGTTTGAATTGAAACTTTAAAATTGAATACAAATTTTGAAAATTTTATTAAAAATTAAAGTTTTATTTCAACATACCTCTAGCGGATCCCCCTGTAACTGTTGCACTGCTATCCAATATAGACTCTGTTCGCGATTTTTGTTGGAGGGTTCGTCAATATAGGGAGTTGAGCATTTTGTCGACATCAGAATAAGGTTCTCCATTCGGTTGTCAACGGTAACAGCGTTTTTATGGACAACCTTGTAGCCGTGTGCAATGCCTCCTCGATGTCGCTCCCTGAAGGAAAATAATTTTTTAATTTTAGAAACCATAACCTTACTTCAGGCTGCGATTTAAAAAAAAATTCATTTATTGAAAAACAAGTACGAATCTTTTCCTTACCATAACAATTCATGTAAATACTGGCCGGAGGTTCGACCTTTGACGATGTCGTAGGCGTATGCGTAGATTTTGGCACCATTTCCGTCGCGATCGACTTCCACTCGTGCCTGGAAATATAGAGAAAATAAATAAATGTACTTAATATCAAAGAAAAGCCTAAAAATCAATGTCCTTCTTTGAGAAATGTAATACTTGAAACACTTCAAGATGGCATATTGTTCACTTCCTGTCTCAAGAGAGTGAATTCAACTTACACACCACTAAAAAAACATCACATTGAGAGCATTATATTTCCTAATAAAACCGTGCTACAGATACCCTTTAGAAGTGATACTTGGTACATGAAAAATTTAATAGACAGTATATACAACAACAAAAACCTATTCAATTGACTAGTTATGCATATGGTTCCTGTCATTCAAAAGAATATATCATTCCTCTTGTACTAAAACAACAGAATTACAAAAACTGCGACGCTGCAAAAGCTAGGCTATGGTTTGTGCATATATTCATGTTTACTTGTTATATAACGGAATATCCGATCTTGGAATTCAAGATGAAGTGCGGATTCCCCATTAAATCTCTATTCTGTGATTTTCATGTCTAATTTGGTTATGTTATGTACCTAAATTTTATAAATGGTGATATAATTTCCCTTTTACTTTCTAAATAGGGTTACTGATTTTGTCAGAGGTCAAGCATATATATATATTTTTTAAATATATACAAAGATATCACATTATCTTGTGATCACGAATCTCGAGTGAAAAATCCGAAAGCCTTAATAAACTCACAAGAGCTGTGAATATCGATTTTGATCTAAATTAATCCTTACAAAATCTCTCTTGAAAAACAAAAATCTCAGATAATTTGAATAGTTTTGTGTGCCAAGAGCAGAAAATAACATAATTTTCTCGGTATATGAGCTTTTTAATATAACCAGGAAACATTCATTCCTTCATCCTTTAAAACCTAATTTCTATCTTTGTATCAAATAATGCTTTAATGTATGAAGACAGTTTGACTGCACTTGAATTCACTGTTTGTTTTTAACATCAAGCTGACAAAAATTCAAACATGTGATGGCAGTTCAATGATAAGAGCAAGGCATACATACTCCTGTTTTAAAAATTAATAAAAACCCCTTTTTCTAAAATTTAAGAAGATGACATGAAAAAAATCTAATTATTATAAAAAGTCATTGAATCAAAAATCAAAGATAATATTTCAAAATCTGAAGAATAACTCTTGTGGGAAAATAATAATCGAAGACAAGTCAAGTCTAATGTGAATAAACAAATTCTGATGCAATGTGGCACAAAGCAGAAACTACATGCGAAAGACGAAAGACATAAACATACAAATAAGCACCAGGACCTATATCAACACGTGAGTATTGGCAGAAATGTACGTGAAATGTGTAAGGTCGCTCATTTCAGGTTGTTATTAGCGACGTACATTGCCTCAAACAGACAGACGGAGAGAGTTAGGATTTACCCGTACATTACCCGCCCTTAGAAGGCACAGCACATGTGACCAATAAGATATAGAGGTTATTGGGTTTATCGAAAACAGATGAGCCAGTCAAATTCATCATATTGGTCTCCCACTTGGTATTAATTTTTTAAAGGCACTCTTAGCACCTTTTGTTTTATTTCTTAAAATTTTTGCTAAATAATTATTAAAGGCAAATGTATCTTTGGAAGATCAAACATCTCATTTCGCAACTCAGCTTTCCGTAAGCACAGAAGAAATTATCAGTACCAAATGAAAACAGCATATGGCCATTTTACTGTGAACACCTTTGAATCTTGGAAATGGATTTGCATCAAAAGTTTGTTTTGGGACTCCTTTTATCAAAACAGATTGTCTTGCAATTGGTAACATTTTTTCACCTTTTGTAAGATCAATTTATTTCCTTTGGAAAATGTGCTAAAGTGTCTTTATTTGTGTTAAATTGATAATAACCAAACCATTCAAAGTGTCCAATTTCCAGGAATCAAAAGTGGTTAGATATTATCTGGGAATGGACACAAGCTTAAGATTGGTTGGGGGGGGGGGGGGGGGGGGGAAATCTGGTTTACTATGCATGCTTTTTTACATTAAATATCAGAAAAACTTCTATTCTTAATTTTAATTCGGAGGGGACAAAAGTTTTTTATTCTTATATTGAAACTCTTGATACTTATTTGTTGCATTCATCTATGTCTTAACATTCGGAGATCTCTCTAACTTGTTCATTTAGACATTAATTAGGACTGGCCTCTTAAGACAAGCCATCCTAGAATATTTAGGAATCTGTCACATAATAAACATTTTACTGGGATCATGTCATATGAAATAGGTGAATTGAGGACAAATATCACTATGTAAAAATTGAAAACAGAATTAACTCAAACTTTCCACAGTGATGACATTGAGATATGATTTTTATTAAATATTCATTTTTCAACAGTAAATGTAGCAGAGGTACAAATATTATTATTATTTTGGAGGATGTCATTTTTTTCAAATTGATAAGTAAGCACTCACAAAGTTCATTTACCCTTTTCAGGAAGTGAAGAAATTGTTTTTTCCCCGAGCCTGAGGTAAGTTGACTTCGACATGAACTCTTAGTTTGTTTTTCCAGATTATACCCCAGTTTTCAGACAATGCTTTACTTGTTCTTCCATGTATATATTGTATATATACATATTTGATTCAAATATATCCAGATGGATATTACATTTGACAGATTTAGAATGCACTAAGTTATATTTTTTTTCATAAAATATCTAGTCATAAAACATTTTGAGGCAAGAACAAGAGTTTCACACAATCTCCCATTTTGATAATATGATCTCTGTAGCTTAACAGGCTTTACAAAATGCTTAAAATGTGTAAATATTTTATATTGCACTTGTACACAGTAATTTCAAATCGAGTCAGTTAAATTGTAAACAATTTTTTTAAATACTTACAAAAACATGACATATTCTATTAAGAAGATACCGGTAAATAGTAGATAGAGTAAATAGCTCTGTCCGCCAAACTTTGTTATTTGTATAATATGCAAATAACAAAATTGCTCATATCATATAATATATATAAAAATTATGTATATGTACAATTTATTTTATGTATTTTTTTAACTATGACTTCAAGTCCAAATACATATTATTTTCTTTGTCCAAAAGTTTGGCTCAAAACTTGCAGCAGTGTTTTCTGTGCTATTTTTCTATCTATCACCCTGGACGGTTGCCATGGTTACTGAGTAAACATCTTCATTAATGGCACACAACAAAATTAGGTGCTATAGATGAATCAAAATGACACAATGGCTAGACTAGCATGACATTTAGAAAATAGGTTATGTCAAACTATCAAATGTTTATATGTTTATAATTATCATATCTGTATGTAGATAATCTATATACCAGGTAATGCGATAATCATTTTCAAATATTTTTAAGAGACTCAACATTAAGGGAAATCATTTTAGTTTCTTTAAATATTTCACCATCATATTAACTATTAAAAGTGAACAGCTTTAATGTTTCAAAAATTGAAATATTTCATGGAACATAAATTGTAAAATCTTTTTAATCCATGTCTTTGTCTTAATCTAATATTTGTCAAAATATTCATCATTTGCTGAATTTTATTCAGTATAGCTCTGTGACCTTAATAGAATATATGTGCATTATCTCTAAATCCAGCTCTAACGTGGTGTTATCTTATCAAACTACCCTAAAACTGAGTTCCTTTGTTTCTCGTATGAACTCGTTACAAAAATCAATAACCATTAATCAGAGCCCATACTGCAGTGAAAGTGGGACAGATTCAATGAAAATACTTGATTAGGGCTCATCTGTATATCTCCAGGGCACTCACTAAGGATAATAAAAATCAATGAGGGAGATACCTGATAAGGGCATTTTACTTAGGGTTAGAAGCCCCAACTGAGGATTATAAAAATCAATATTGGACTTCGGATGATGAAAATTGGAACAGATGATGAAAATTTAAATCGAAATTCTCATTTAGTTTAAAAGAAGAGTTCATTTATAAAAATTAGAGAAGCTTTGAGTGAAGAATTTTAAAGTACCTTTCAAATAAAGTCAATATCCCCTCCCACGTTTAAAACGAGAGGATGTCAATCAAAGTATTTGATTAACAATTGATTACTTTCATGTTGATGGTTAAATCAATGCCTCTCCTAATTTCAATAAAGTTCTCCTTTTCCTCTTTTATCTAAAAAATATGTTTTTTTAATATCTAAAAGTCTAATTTTTTTATGAAGATCTTTACCCTGACAAGAAAATATTTTAAAACAAAATAACACAATTTCATACAATTTTTTAAAATAATAATTTCTCCAAAAAGTTCAATCCCATGAAGCACTAAACAATCGGATTTTCAAAGTTGATAAAATTAAAAAACCACAAAAATCTTTGAAAAATATACGGTACCCATGACAAGCAAAGCAACAATTCAACATAACAGTTCCCATTAGAAAAAAAAAAAAATCCAAGACCACAAAAATAACTTTCTAAAAAGATTTGGTCAACAACATGCATAACAACAACTAAACAAAACATAGTTCCCATTTTTAAAAAAGCACTTTATGTCGATCAATACAAATCAGAAAGAATTTTTACCATAAATGATTAACTACCCTGCGATTAACAAGAGTTGATGATTTTACTGCGAGACTGCATTGGCCCTGACTTTCAACCCTGGGTGAAACGAGCAGGCAAAGTTACGTTAATCAATATTCGCGAATACTCCCAACGCTGTCAATTTCCGCCCCAGAAGTCGTGTTCACTTCTCATCATGCGTGCACATCATTTTGTTGACAGGCATTGTGGGTAATTTGTGTCTGCAGACACAGAATTGTGTGAAGCGACTTAAAGCGGCACGCCAGAAGTTGTGTTTTTTTCAGTATCGAAAGTTGCTTTCTTTAATGTATAAATTTGTTGGGGTTTTTTCATTCCAGCCGCATCAAAAGACATTTTCTAACGTCAAAGTGACATCTTTGTTTTGTTTGATAGTGAAATAAAAAATGTATTTTGAAATTTATTTAGTAAGATGGAAGAAAAATACATAACAGTATTCTTATAATTTGAGCTGAATTATTTAACCCAAGACCATTTTGAAGGAATTAACAAGTCAAATATTCAAAAGTTAACCGTTGGCAAAGATGGAAACGACATCATATTTTCTCAATCTGATTTGTAGGGAATAAAAAAATTAAAAGAATGATAATTACTACTCATTTAAAGAACTAGCATCTTTGTACCCAAATTTTTCAAAAGCTAATTTTTCTTTTCTTTCATCTAATCATATTCATCTCTTTAAATTGATGAAGGTAGGCTTAATTTCATAAATGATCATCTTTATGTAAGTATCAAATGTTTTCATTATCTCATTAGTTTTTCAAAGTCAGTTTTCCACCTTTAAGCTATAAATTCTGAAAAATTGGGTAAAATTACACAAATCCATCACTCAAAATTCCTCTTAGTACATCATTGTAATTCACATGCAACAGCACTATCACTTTCAGGTCCCCAAACCAATTTTCATAATTGCATTCGCTTCATACGACCCCAAGATATATATCTCTATCTTCGTTCCTTTTTTCCCATCAATCTAAGTAATTGTTTACCGCATGCAATTTCTAGTCAGAACAGGAGCTTCAAGTTTGCTCTTCAAAGAAGACAGATTTCTTCTCTGTTCAATATAATACAGAACTTAACGATATACTGCTCATGACCACGCTGAATTTTCTAGACAGATTTTCGACATGCAACGAACATTAAATTAGCTGGATGGTGAAACGTCAACCAGTTTTCATCAGCCGTGAATTGCATGTGAGACAAACCAGTTGTTAGTTGTTTAATCAATTGGCAGCCATCTTGAATAGTTCAAACTGTAGATAACATGTTTGAAGGAAAAACAGGTTACAGTCGTCAACTGGCTTTGATATGAAAAATACTGGCTTTACAATGATTGCTAAATATTATCATGGTATATTGAATTAATATTTATGTAAATATTATCATGGTTTATTGAATTCATATTTATGTAAATATTATCATGGTATATTGATTTCATATTTATTTAAATATTATTATGGTTTATTGAATTTTTTATCTATGTAAATATTTTCATGGTGTATTGATAATGCATAAAAGTCTATATTATATATTATAGCATCCACATATTGAGGTTGTTTAAATTTCCATAGATACTGTGTAAACCCCCTGACTAAATCATTCATATTTAACATAATCTGCATTATGAAATATAGAAACAAAGTCATTGAAAAAGGTGAAAAAACCCAAAATCATTTATGTAAAACACCACATTATCTAAAGCCCATTTCTTCAAGAGGGCCAAAATGCCGATATGGCTGTCACCTAACTGATGATAATGCTCAATCTGGCCCGGATGAAATCTTAAAAATCCACGGTAAGGGCTGAGCCTATCTCATCCTAAATCAATAAGTAAGAAACTGAAGACCCAAAAAATGCATTTCTAATCCATCACTCATTGCAATGTGACCCTGCAAATTAGTTCCAAACTCCTCAACGGTGGATGGAGATCTTCGTTTGTTCCGCGTCTATTGTAATTGTGAACTTGTATCGAAAAGCACCCTTCGTAGCCAATCCAATTTAAAGCGAACCTCTTGAGAGGAACTCGACTCAAGTGGACAAGGGAACCAATCGAAATGCTCCTTCCTTCTTTAGTATAGCTACACCATTCTCAGAATGTAGAATGTCCAATCTCGACGGCACATGTCCCAAAAATCATTATCTATTTGAGGACATAATACCATAATGGATGTAAGTGCCTTTGGCGCTTACCTCAGAATATTTTAAGGGGTACTGTACAGGAATCCCTTTTTGAGGGGGCGGAATTATGAATGACGTAAATTGTGTTTGACAGTTATGTTCACCACGGCCTGTTTGCTAAGATGTACATCATTTTCTCCTTATAAAAGCCGCAATGGTGAAAAATAGTCACCAATTTGGTTAGATTTACAAATACTACTGCTTGCACATGACCTTTGACTTTCAGATAATCTCAATCAGACACAATCATTGCTCATGACTTTCGATTCATGGTTAATTCTAAGAAATATTACTGATAACATTATTGGTCACTTAAGAGCTTGTTTATTTTAATTTCTAGATAAAACCTTCATAAACTCCCTATATGTTTATATCCATATTCTATAAAAGAAGAAAATTTCAGGTACACAAGGTCAATAGCACAAAGCTTTTGTTTTGTATATTTTGCTTTTAGAAAGGTATGCTCAAATTTAGAAAATCTAAAAAGTGTTTTTTTAGTTTTTTTCTACTCGTTTTCCCTTTTTAAAAAAAATGATTTCTGCCAATTGATAGATTTTAGCCAAAGGTAAGTCACTGATAATTCCATTTATATAGGAGGTGAAATTGGTGTAAAATAACCAATTGGAATTGTTTGACATTTACTCAATTTTGGAACCCAAAGGAATAAATGCTTTTAAAAAATCTCCAACAGACTCAAAGCAAGCCCTCAGATGGTTGACAAAATAAGCTTTGCAATTTGGTTGTCCATTAAGAGCCTCTCGTCAAAACGTATCGATATTTACGACTTTGACAGTTCAGGGATCACGAAGTTAATTAAGAACGTTTATCAACTTCTGCGTTAGCATCTTTAAAACGAGGCAACCTGCTCTCGTTAAATATTCTCTCTTGAGCTGTCGTGTTGAGCCTTGGATTTATTCTGGGCTTCATCGTAGAAATCTAATCGTACGACAGATTTACAAGGTGTCAGGGTCTAGATTTTTAAAGATATCTTAGCTTTATGTTAATTTTAAAAGCCACTGGGGTTAATACCTAAAACCATTAAAAAGCTAAGGAAATCTTAGCCTGTCCATGAGATGATAATATGATTTAGACATTATATATAAGTAATGAATAAACATGGGCGACTTATACTATAATAGCTTTGTTGAGATGAACCCAGCATTTCATCTAAATGATAATGACATTGTCACTAAATTTGATGTAATGAATTTGATAGAAAAAGCTAAATTCTAAAAGAAAACTCAGCATTACATTGTCAAAAAGATACAAGGATTACAACCTAAAACACAAATAGTTTCAGAATTAGGGCTGACATGTTTTGATTGGCAATGGTTTAGATGCCAAATCTTTCGGAAAGGCTAATTACATTTTCAACAGGGATAAGGGGAGTCAATAGGCAAACATTTGACAGTGAGTGGGAAGGCCCAAAGAATCTAGAATTAGCAAGATTCAAACAGGAAAATGGTTATCTCTAGAAGAAATCTGACATAAAAAATACTACAAGGACAAAGAAGTTTCTGATCCTTTCCTTTTTTAACAGGACAGAGTCCTTATATAGAATCACTTGGCCAACAGCTCAGCTATAAGCGATGTTCTTTCAACAGGAAAGCAACATGGAGTAAAGTCATACAACTTGGTTATGCAGCCATTTTGTTTTTGGGGACTTTACTAATAAAATCTGTAGAATAAAGCGAGTGTCAATGACATACTATATTTACAACAGGAGTGAAAATTATCAGTATTTCCCGAGCAAGAGCGAGGGATATATTCATCTTAGGCACAAATGTGAAAATAGTATGTCAAGTTCTCGAATATGATAAACTGTTTATCACTGAAGTCACATAACGAAAGAAAATAATCAAAATCTATATCTAAGCATAGGCGCATTGCCCAAGAACTGTTCATTCGGAATGCAACGTCATAGACGCACTGTACTGCACAATGGAAAAGAGATATTTTGCCCTTTGGCATCGTATGAAAAATATCAACCCCGATATGATTGTCGAATTTGATGAATGAAAATAAGTCAACATCATTTTGCACCTGAAAGGACAGGAATCGGAAGCGAAGGCTAACCTATTGTCTGACAGCTGGGGTACTTGTATACTCCCCAGGATGTCCAGAGTAGGTGTTGTTGAACTTTGATCTATTTACCATGGAAACACATTCTGGGATTGAAGGCAAACATCAATGGAATGGGGCTATACTGTAGAGAATGTCTTCATTTTAGTCATTAATGTTATCATCATCCCCGTCTTTGATAGGTCAAAAGTAGGTTACATAAAGAATAGAAATTTTGAGAAAAAGATTTGAGAAAAGAGCAAAATATATTAAAACAATTTATTTCTTACTTTTTGAATAAAAACAGAACCTAGTAAAATATACATAACCAACCATTTTCTCTTTTTTTTACATTTCAACCATTGTACTCTGTACAAATATTTCCAAAAATAATTCCATTGAAAAACTAATGATTTATTATCAATAGTGAAAAGGTTAAAACACCTCTGACACCTAGAAAAAAGTAATCATTGAGAATAAGAATTATTCATGACACTACAAATTCTAGTTCCATTTAAGCTAAACCAAATAATGTTGAAAAATGTAAAAAGATGTTTGCAAAAACCACAATCTATTTCAAAATCTAATCCTAACGAAAACCAATACTACATACAAGAGCCATTAGAGTGACCCCTCCCTTCATTCTTTCCCCTCAGTGATCAAGTCATTTCTTTCCACTTCACCTCTGTATCAAGAGGGTCATATTTAGTGTTCCTTCAGAGAGAATGCCAAGGCCCCTCCAGTGGTGTCTGTTCTCAGGTCATTCATTACAACAAGTACAATTATGAGAATCAACTATTCCTAGAAAGTTCTTCCCTGGCATTTAGGAACTAGCCAGCCAATTATGTCATCCACTATATATCCCCTTGTTGGACCAATCAGAGCAATGTATAGTCAGCCAGGGGTCAAGAAGCAATTTATTCACCTTTTGAGTTAGCCAACTGATATCGCCCCATTGTCGATTCTAACCAAAATGGCGACCTTATCTGCTGACGTTAGCACAGTGATGGTTTACAGCAACTGCAGCAAGATAGCACAGACCTTAAGATTAGAAGTACAGGCCCATTTTGTACAGAGCTCCCTAAGACTTACTTAGAGTTAAGGTTGCACTAAGTATTAAGTGTGGTTTGTGAAATCAGGGCCTGCGCCAACTTGCATAGACCTTGATCCCTTAGACTAAGGTGATCATAACTCAATGTTAAAGCTAGGGGTTAAGGGTGCCCTAATTACTAAGAAAGCTTTGTGAAATTAAGGACTGGGCCCCCTTGCACAAAACCCCCTTTAACTAAGGTGGTCTAACACAATGTTATACCTATATAAGTAATGGGAGCCCTAAGGGAGTTTTGCGAAGTAAGGGCTAGGCTTTAGATTGGCGTTACTTAAATTCATTAGAAAATGTGTCAAATCTCAAATGTAATGATATAAGAACATCATAGCAACTAGTAATGTTTTTAAGGACATTGTTTAAATCTTGATTCACAGCAAATTTGTCAAGTTACAAAGTTGACTTTTTTTTGACACTTTGGACACAGCAACTAATTGAAAATTATTTTATTCCTTGAGATAATAAGTCATGCCTCCCGCAGTTTGACCACTCAGGATGGTTCATATTCATCTAAATAGCAGCTACATTGCATATGGCCATCCATCTGTTTCAAATTATATTGGATTAGACATATGTATTAAAATTACAAAAATGACTAAAACCAACGAGTATATCTTCAGTTTCAAGATACAAAAATTTGAATAGAAATCGCCCCTTTCAAATTGCCACAAAAGACACAAGGTTAACCCTCCACCTGCTACATTAAAAACTGCCAAACCATTTGTAGGATTTTCTCCCTAAACCAAGGTGAGGTCATTATCAGGATTTGATCTTGGATAGAGTGAGTGAGTGAGTTATTGTTTAACGCCGCTTGGGCAATATTTCAGCCATTAGCGGCGTGTCTTGGATAGAGAAAGGCTACAAGCAGAATTTAATAGCAGGCAAAGGATTAAAGCAAGAGCGAAATGTCTGATTGTCAAGATACTTCTTCTATGCAATGCAAAAAAACAACGGCTATTATTGACATTGGAGGTTGCAAATCTGCATATACAACAAGTCTGTAATTTTCACTCCTTTGGGGATCGAATGAAATGTTGACTGTCATCGCCACGCCACAACTCTCCCTCACTTTGTCAGCGGTAGCGTGCAGCGAGGTTTGTGGGCAAAGAAATAGTAATTTTGTGCCACAGTATGGCGCATAGGATTTAAAGATCCAAAGGAATAATTAAAGTTTTAACTGAATTTGAGGATTTATAACTATAACAAAATTAATAACATCCATAAAATATGTCCCTTATTTCTATTGAAACTATTGATATATAAATATTTAACATATTTGTTAATTTTATCAAATAGTAAATAATTAATAAAATTCAAGCATCATTTGAATTTCTTAACTTGATAATTCAATAATGTTGCTGGTTTCAAGAGGATCCTAGCAGTGAAAAAATTTTGACTGGTTGGCAGCAAGGTTTAAATTAGCCTTTGATAGAGACTGGTGCAATTTAAAGCCATGCGTGGGAAGATGCTTGAACAGTGACTGCAGTATCTATCAATATAGAAATGATGGTGAACAACTACGACCTATTAATGAAATCAATCAATTTTTAGTCACTAGTGACATCAACATGTACAACAAAAATACTGAATAATATCAGACATCATCGACACATTTGTGACATCAAACTGATACATGTCACTGATATGTTCAACAACTTAGAATTTTTTTACAATGGCAAGAAAAGCTGGAACAAGAAAATGGTCCGTTGCAATACATAATATACGTTTTTAATATTTTTGGCACTCAACTTTTGAATTACAAAAAAACCCTGACCTTTACAAAGTTTGACAGGTCCAGTTTTCAAAAATCAGGTGATTTACCAATAACTTTAGTATTTAGGGTCATATCTGTAATTTATCTACAAATCGCTATTTTGAACACCTGTTGCGGGTACTTTAATAAAATACAAGGTAGCATTTCATCCAAAATTTATTCCACGTTTGATAGCAGACAAAATTACAGGGCGGGATTTGAACCCTTGACCCATAATCCAAAGTCAAACATGCTAACCTCTGTGATAATCTGCCCCTTTATCATGATTAAAACTTACTATATAAATCTTCATTATTTTCACGACTTTTTTCGGTGTTACTTCAACATAACAGACATACTTAGCTTACATAATCAATGATTATGCCAAGTTTTGGTGAAGTGATATATTTCAGGTTGGTGTCCTAACCAAAGCCATTTTTCTGTTCTGGCGCTAATTGTTACAAATCAACTAAAAACAAGAAAATCCTATCTACACTGAAAAAGAGAAATACCAAACTGTCCAAAAACTTTTTGAATTATTTTTTATCTTGTCTATTATCACAAAATGAAAAACTGCCATGAAATTCTTTCACAAAGATAATAATTACACTATTTACTAAAACTTGTATTTTACATAAATACATTGGTTATTTTCATAAACAGTAGATATTGAACATATTTTTAATTTGAATGAATTTTTGAATTTCATGATGTAGCTATACCTCTTTATTTTTTTCAGTTCAACCATAAAATAAAATGTACACTGCCAATGATACCTGTATAAGTTATTTTTTCTAAATAAAGACAAAATGGGTTAAAGTATCAGAAAAGTATGTCTAGTAAAGTCAATTCAAAGCTTTTCTCCTGAAAAATGACATACAACAGAAAGTAAACAACTTATTCAGAAGGAATAATTTGTTTGTCTGGTATGTTTATGTGAGCACTTTTTGAAATTGCTGAGAAAATTGTCTCTGTACAGAAAATAAAGACTTTCAAAATTACTTTTACAGATAATTCAAACTGACAGCTATCCATCTTCAGTGGCAAAATTGCATATTTCTTTTCTTTTTCTTTTCTTCTTTCCTACAAAACAGAGGCAGAATATATCCTTGAAAGTTGTTTTCAAATGTAAAACCTTTGACAAAATAGGTTTGAGTAATATTGAAAAAGATTTGAAAAATGGTAAAATTCAGATCGGTAAACATCAAATTTACCGATCATAACCAAAATAGTTCAAAGATGTAATTTTGTTCCATTTTGGTAAACAATTTCACTAGATATGTGTTTTTCTAAACATCAAAATAGAAGGCTTCTTTTAATTGGTTTCTTGAAGAAAGAAAATAATCCTCGTTTTAGACATTTAGTAAATCTTTGGTATTGACCTAAGTTGTGACTAATTTAAGTTTTTAACTAAAAAAATAATGACTAGCCTATCCCAGTAAAAAATATTGAACAAATATCTTCATTAAAAAATATTTGATGATATTAAGTATATATGTAATCATGTCGTAACATGGCTTCTGAAAAATCATCGTATTGTCCTGCATTTATTCTGCATTTTAATACAAAAGGTATATTATCATTTATAATTTGAAGGTATTTTACAAAATCTGTTTAGGTTCCTCTCTATATTTCATAAAACTGTTCCCTTTCAAGATGACAAAGACTTATTAACTTTCAGCCAAGATGGCTGCCAAAGAAATCACCCACCTATATGGCTACTCATTCACTTACAAGCAATAAGAACATCAAACACGCTCCACATTTCTTCACGACAGAAAGTTTTCTCCAAGATGACTATCATTCCAAAAGTGCAGAAAACAAATGTGATAGCTTCTGATTAAAGATTACCTCCCCTGAGAGTACAGGCAAACCACCACCAGAGGGCAGTCATCAACGGTCTCTCTTTCATGCAGTAACAACAACTTCATCCCTTGACATTAAAACCCTATCCGCAGCAAAACTCTAATAAAATATCCTGCCTTCTATATAACCCAAGCATTTTGATATTCAGTAAGGCTTGGTCTTGCATTCATAGCTTTAACCCTTTCCCTTGAAAAATTGAATTTATTTGCAATTAATCCACAAACAAGAAATTGAGGTGAGGTGAGGTGAGTTGTTGTTTAACGACGCTTTCAAGATTATTTCACTTATATCGCGGCTGCTAGTATTAATGCAGGGAGAAAGCCCGCAACACTATGGTGGCTATGCATTGTGGTGAAAACAAGAAATTGAAAATAGTTTATTAATATGAAGTAATTTTGTAATTTCTGTTATTGATTTAATTAACAATGGTTAGTCATTCAAAAACAATCATAAAGACAACAAGAAGTTTGAATAGAAAAATTTTCTCCTTTTTTCTTCTGAATATGGATTTTTTGGAAAATATTATCTTATATACATGTCACATAAGCATAAAAAAGCATTTCATATAACTAACCTTTAGCCTGGAAAATCCAGGAATTCAGGAAGCCACTTTTGTCGACCTTTTTTTTTTGACTGTTACTGTTAGAATTTCTTTAGTAAGTATATTGCTTTCATGAAGCAAATTATTCACATGCCGTTTTCGACGATAGTGTGCGCTTATAAACTTGAAAAAAGGGATCGCTTATTAAAATGGCTTAGCATGATATGAAAAATATTATAAAAAGATCAAATTCAGCTATAAATGTTCAAAATTGCTCAGCGTTGGCTTTTCAACATATGGAATAAAAAAATAGTCGCATAGGTGCAACTGTACTTGAAATGTAGCCCCTTACTAATGGAAAGAAGAGCAAGAATTATGTTTAAATGCAACTTGGAAAGTTCTGAGTAGGGGGTGCTTATTCTTTTGTGACTTACAAATGTGGTTAGGCTACTTATAGGCATTACCTCAAATGAAACATTTATGCCACGTGTTATTTCCCGCTTCACCTGTTGAGATTCTCATGTTTCATTTTACATAGTTACGTACAACTTGGTACGTATTTATCTATGTATGTAAACTTTATATATCTATGTATGTATAACATGTATATATAAACTCAGATATCAGACAAACTTCCCATTTAGAGTCATAATTAACCATCTTACAATCTTCAGAGTGTACGTCTGAAAATTACCCATCCCTAGTTTACCATTTTCATCAAAACCATTTTACCAAACACAGAAAAAAGTTGCTGTTTTTTCTCTGAGATAATGTTACCAAGTGCTAAGGCTAACGTTATTCAATTAGGTGTATTTTGATTCTGATGTCTTTTTAGATCAAAGACCAAAATAAAAAAATCGTCGTTTTTTTTAGATTTCCAGACGAAAACTCAGCATATTTAAGCTTTAACCCTGTTTATACGAGAAAGCCAAACCATAACAAAGTCAACTCCAAGCTTGTGAAAGGTAACCCACTGACATAGACCATATGTGTTATTATCCTGTTACAACAACGGCAAACTACGTCAAGGTATTTTAATAATGCTTTAATAGCTGTCTGCATTACCTAATGTGGTTTATCCTCAAACCCTGGACTTCAAAATTCTGTGTTACAAGTTTCACATATTAACCCTTTGCATGCAGAATTCTAGGAGAAATATTTTATTTCCTAGGTACAATAGCATGTCTTTTAAACAATTTATTTGTTTATATTTTGCCAATGAAATATTTGTGTATCCAAAATCTATTTTCTTCAGAGGGTTAAACATCTTCATACTCTTCCTATCTTAGAAGAAATTGTCAAGTAAAAACCTAATTAATTGGATGTAGTTTTACAATAAGATGTCACAAATCAAGCCAAAGCTTCATGGGGCCATTTAAGTGTGAACACCTTTTGATCGTTTTGAACTTGCACAACTTGACCAATATTAACGTTTGTATGAGAAATCCTTGTTTTAAGTATAAAAAAACACTGTCTTTCAATTATTAATTTTTAATTTCTTTCTCATGATATCTCTTTATCTTTATCAAAATCTACTACTGTGCCTTTAATTGTATGCCTCACAATTCAGCTACCCATAGGCAGGGAGAAAGCCCGCAACAGCAATGTGGCTATGCATTGCGGTGAAACTTGTGAGCATCGGCTGAAACAAGTGAACCATGGGTGGTACTGCGCTGCAATTCAGTGTAGTATTGCACCCAACCCTTACTGCATATAGACCAGTTCTCTACTGCAGACAAAGTTGCCAGGCCCATGGTAGGAACCTTTTGATCCAAAGCCGAATGCGCTAACCACTGCGCTATCCCACCCCCTCATTCAAGGATGAATAATTGATATGTTTTGAATTATATCACCATATATGGCTTTAGGTTTGATTTTGAAAAATCACAGAGTGGATTTTTAAACAAAAATTCCTGTAAATTCACCACTAAGAATTGGTTCAGTCTGATTTAAATCTGAACCTTAAGCGGTGAAATTAAACACAGAAATTTTACACTTCTTTACCCAGTAGATGAAGGGTTAAATAAGTTAGTTCACTATTGATGTCTACATTAATATAACTTTTTGTCAAACAACATTTAATCTCAGCCTTATAAGCAAGTTCAAAGGCATTCCAAATTGTAGTTTACATTAGAATGAGAAAAGGTTTGTAATGTGAACTAACGATACCACAGTTAAACGCCCTTACTTGAATTACAAATGGTTTTACAGGAAACAAAAATATCTTGATGAATTCTTTTGAGATATTCTTTACCAAGAATAGTCTTCTTAATGATAAAGATATGGAAACTTATCAAGTAAAAAAAGAATGTAATTTCTTCTGATTTGTAAAATAACATCCATCTGTAAACTTCTTGTGAGTAATTCTACAACAAGAGATTGTTTGATAAGATGTTTTTAAGTAAGAAATAGATTTAATTGAACAAAATACAAATTACATCTTTATCTGATTGTTTTAACTGAAATAGTCCACAAATAGACACTTTTTCTATAAAGGGAAAGGTGAAAATGAAATTTGTAACTGAAAAGATCCTTTAATCCTAATAACTTTTTAAATTATTTGTTTTACAATTGGCAAGATCTTTTGATTTAAATCCGAAAAATATGTAGGAAATATAATGAGAGCAATGTTTCTCTACAATGTTTTATACTTAACTGGAGAACCTACAAAACTTTTGCCACATTAACAAAACTAATTAATTAGCTATTCAGCTCGAACAGGAAATTAAAACTTCAGTTCAATGTCCTGTTGGAGTCAATTAAAACTTTGTACCATTAACTACTTGTTTCTATACTAGATTGCTAAAGACCTTATAATTAACAAAATATATAACCACAAAATTATATTTTTTACATTAAAATCTAAAAAAATTATGATTATATTAAAACAATTCAGAAGTTTGTTCAAAATCCTTAAAATATATATTCATTTAATAGCTTTTTTCTTGTATCATACATTTATCTATGACAGAGCGTGATCGAAGTGCACAAAAATGAATAACATTTCATAAAGCTTTCAAAAAAATTCAAAAACCATATACAAAGCTTCAAGATGCAAGTATATTTCATTTACATTCATGTATGAATAATGCACTATATGAAAAAAATATATTCTTAAATAGAATTGTAAATATTAGATAGTTCTATCAGAGACAATGTACCAGTCTAGTTCATATACATCCATGTAAGTTAAGGGCATCGTGTGACTAAAGGTCATAAGGGTCGAATTTCATTGATGCATATTTTATCGTACAGTGCTAGGAAAGTCTCATCAGGCAAATATCTCATTAGTTGCTCGATTAAATAAATGATATTTACTCTATTTCTTACACCTGTTTTCATTCCTAAAATCACTAAGGGATTCAAACATATCGCTGAGCAAATAAAAAGCTTTTTGCTATTTTTCAGTCATTTTAATATAGAAAATATAGTTAAAGTGGAAATTTTAATATTTTCAAAATTGGTTATCTAACTTCTGTTTAAGAGATACATAAATATGGTAGGATGAAATTATGATTTGAAAATATGAAATAATTTGAAACAAAGTTTCATTTTGAAGAAACAAATTTATCAATATGATGTGAAAATCAAATATAAGATAAAAATTTATATTCTTTTAAAAAACAATAATTTATCATTAAAAAATTTAAATAAGTGAATAATCATATATAAAATATTTCATACATTATCTATCAAAATATACTTTTCATGAAGTAACATGAACCTTAAAAAGTAAACTTATCAAGGCTACACATTGCACTATGACTTTATAATTCACTTTCAAAGACATGAACATAAATTGGATAATCACACAAGCTATACATTTTCTTGAAGTTAGTTGTACAGAATGTATTAAAAAAACAGCAGTGGGCACCAACTTCAAAGGAAAGCCCAGTGAAAAGCGATGCCTGGATAATTTCAGTTGTAAACTTGACCTTACTCAGTCCAATTATTTCCTGAACTAATTCTACAACGTTTTTTTCCACAAGGCACATTCCTTTTCAAGATAATTCCTAATGGTGGGTTATTTTTAAACGTGGTTCTGCTCCAAGAAATCCAGATACCATTAGAAGAATTTCAGCAAATCCATAACCGCATGTAATCTGGCAGTATCAAACCAATACAGTTTGATCAATTCGGCAGGAAATTCCAATAACCGAAATAATCAGCCTTGCTTCTACAGCTGACATTATAGATGGAATGATTAAACTCCTACCAAATTCCAATACAGTCAAACCAAACTAACACAGCATGTATTGAACTGCATCAAGAACCATCCCAAGGAGATCTGACTGTACAATCTACTACCCACTGTCAGAGAGAATTTGATCTACAGACGAACCAAATGATGACACAGTTATTTGGCGCCAGTGTCCAACATCCCACAATGGTTCGACTGTACTTATACATCCCAACTGCCAGAATTTGATCTACATGGTAACCAAATGATGCCATTTTATTCCACGCCCTCCAAAACGTTTGACTGTACAATTACCATCCGACTGCTTATGATCAACAGGGCTACCAACTTGATATACCGTTTTTGGCGCCGATGGTTTGTTCTTCAAGAATGGTTGGGCTGTATGATAGACTGATAGATAGACAGATACTCAAAGTGTTCTACTAAAGGGGAGGCTGAATGGAACATCTATCATGGAAACTGTTCCTGTTCTTCAGGAATCAACGTGTTGGGTGTTGGGCGTGGGCGCCAGTGTCGACCAACAGTGATGGTAATACAACATCTGGTGGTCCTCTGGTACAGTCTTGTGCCAGCATAAGCTTTCATTGTCTGGGTACAACACATGTGTGGGCTATCACACTGGGATTTTTCAAAAAGGTCACGGGAGAAATTCCTGGAGGCATTTATGTCTTAGAGTTGGTACAGGGTTTTGACATTAAAGTTTTATTCCTTATAAAACATTCAAACAAGGACTTATGAATTATGTATCAAGTGCATCATTTTTATAAACTTCTTGAAATACTGAATATTAATTTTGGAATTTATCTACTTCTCTTAACATTAAAATATTTCAGGTAGGGGAAGCTTGATTACAAAATATAAATCGAAATAGTAAAGAAATGATCACTTTCATAATTTGGCAAGTATTCCGAAACATATTTGATTCAAAGAAGACATTATCAACATGTGAACTTTTGATTTCTTTGTTAATCTTCTTTCAGTCAAAAGAATATAAATATGATAAAAAAAATAGGAAACAGAACTTTATAAACATTTTAACTTTTTTTCTTAAATCTTCTAACACTTTAAAATATGAATATGATAACAAATTTCAGTCAAAATCATTCAAGCGTAGAGCTTTTCCTTCCAATGTAATTAATTTAATGAGTTCATGTAGGTATTTAAGTTATTAAGATAACATAAAGATTTCATACATTTTATTGGTATTTACTTGAGCATTGAGTGAAACTTCATAGAAATTTTCTTTCTCCCCACTTCTTATCATTTTCAAACACTCTGACAAGAAAACAAGTTCATGAAGGAAAGTCTGTCATAAACAAACATAAATCTATCAAATTGACAAATCTATTTGCTTTCCAAAATAATAATTCTACTCTTTGTAAATAAACAAACAGATTTACTTATGATCTAGTACCATATCACACAAGTGATTCTTTGTGCTAAAGGAAAATATAATACAAGAGAAAGGGTCGTCACATTCTCAAAATTCTTTTGGCCGATAAGGTAAGATTAAGTATCTTTTGAACAAAAAGTAACACAATTTTTCAGGCAAGATGTCATAAGGAAAGAAAGGAGGAACACTTTGGCCTTGTGTGAATAAAAATTTTCCTAAACTATTTAAGAATGAGGAAGAATATGAGAGTTATGATTTAATCAGGATTTTGCTTCTTTATTTTTTCTTAAATGTATCACGTCAGATTCTTAGTAGCATTTGAAATTTGTCAAATCTTTTGGTGGTGGATCCAGAGGGGGGTATATGTCATGGGGTTAAAATAACCTCCCAAATGACCTACTCCCCCCCTCCCCCCTCCCCCCTCAGATCTTTTTAAAATCACTTTCGCAAAGGATCAACACTCTCAGCAATCCCCTCTTTTCAACAGGTTAACCCCCCCTTTTTTAAACTAATGGACTCGCCTTCCAATCCAAAAAGGATTCCATGAAATAATTTTCAAAATCAATATCATAAATAAAGAATAGTTCAGAAAAATTATACATCTATAATTCCTTTTAATGTAACAGTTGGTATACCATTGATATTTCAAGATACACGCACATATCCACACAAAAAATATTTTGACTCTGTGGTCAAAGACTACAAATTCTTCAATTTTTATGCGAAATCATTAAAAATAATTCACACCACACCACTAAGGTTTCCATTCTTCTTATCATGTTCCTGATATTTGTTATTCCAAATATCAGCAAAAAGTTGAAAATTGGTTTCCGTTCCAATGACTTAGACATAAAAAATAACTAATCAAATTAACTGGTGGAAGAGTCGATCCTGTAATGTTTGCCGAGAGTCCACAAATGGGCCCCGATGTTATCAGACTGACAGGGGTTCATTTGTTTGCTCACCTAATGGAACATCTTCAGGATTTTTTCCATCAATGGAGGGAAATCATCAATAGTAACAGTTTAACTCTCATCTTCAAGCTAAAGATTTCAAATACTATCAAAAGCTGAAAAGTGCTCAACCTTGACAGTTTTTTAATAACGTACCAAGTAAATGCAAAATGTTCTGTAAATTAGTCTTGAAAATGATTAATACTGATTTGAACATCATTAAACACACTATGATAAATTATCGAAATCGACTTTTTGGAGCGGGAGCTTTTTGGGATATATTTTTGTCATCACCATATCGAATATATTGAATAAATAATTAAACCATTGTGTTACCAGTTCTAGTGTAAAAGAATAGACACAATGATTGCACATGGCTTATGGATTTACTGTTGCTGCCAACTTTGAGGTCAAAGGGCAGAGAATAATTATATTCTTAGAAGTGCAAACTTATGTGGAATGGGGTCACTTATTTTGTCATTCAGTAAATTTCGTTAAAATAGTTTGTCTTCAGCAAATTGAATAACTGCAAGATACAAAACCTAGAATCAGTAACAGAGAGTACTGTACTAAGAGTTTAAGTTTTCTGACATAAAATCAAAATTAATTAATAACAACCTTTACCAATAAGACTCTTTTAGAAAGGTATCTTCCTATAAGACAGAATTCACAAAAACCAGGATGCTTAAAACAACTCATTTCATGGTTGCCTTGTTAAGGGTTAAATATGGGAATTCTTCTTAATAGTACTGATCCTTGAGAAATGTGAGAGATTAGTATTAATGGCAGAATTCCATTCTATTCACAAAGAACGGCATGCATTGAAATTGTGCATCAGGAGCATATATCTACGCTGCAAGAGCAGTCACTGCATCGCATGGTGACACATTTGTGTCAGATTCCTGTGTTTAAAAATCAAAGGATTTCATAATAACTTACCTCAAATACATACTGTTCCACCAATGAAATGTCTCGTTCGTCAAGGAGGGCATATTTCGTCTGAAATTGGAAAAAAAAAATTAATGTAAATATTTTACATTATACACCCATTTGAATGAATTGCTCAACAATGCACTGCTTTCTTTGGAGAAATTCATACCTAAAAACAATTCTTAGCATGGCCAGGCCCTAGAAATAAGCGTATAAAAAATTTGATATGGTTTGGATATGAATTGGACTAAAGGAACAGGAAAAAACATTTTGGACATAAGTCATGTGGCTTGTTGGGTTTTTTTCTGTTTAATAGAGTAATTCTCAAAAAAAACCACTGGAGTATTTTGACTGTTTAATTTCCTGGTGTCAATCGAACAAGGAAAGATTTACTGTTATCACAAATCTTGTTTACTTGGAATGTGAGGCGGTCTCTTCGTACCCACCAGGAAAATAATTACTGATCTGTTTTAAGATAAGATTACATTTTTTATGCATTCTTATTGGTGTTTTTCTTTTATATGAGTAAAAAAAAATCGATAAACATGAACTTAAATTTTCAAACAAAATCACAACCTCTAAACAACAGCTATGTAGGCAACAGTAAAAACGACTTGGAGGAGGTATATATCCTATGAATTATTTACTTAAAGTCATAGTCTCATTTTTGTAAGGCAACTAAACTGAACTAATTATTCTTCACAAACAAAATCTGATCACTAACACAAATATTTCCTGTCGCATTTGCAAAGATTTTCATTTTTAAGCCCGTTTTACAGTTTTGGATGAAGCAGCTTATTGGCGTATGCCGTTTCAGACCGATGAGGTACCGAATCAAGTGCAATCCCATCACGAGTACGAAACACTGGAAATCTAGTCATCGCAGCGCCGATACTTATGACAGACGCATTCTTCACTGAGTTTACCACCTTTTTGTTATTTCTGTATTTGAAAAAGCATAAGCTATTAGCTATTTCCATTGGATATTCAGCTGGGAAATTTTATGTGTTCTTCATCACGGCTTTAGCGAAATGACGTGGTAAGGACTAACGCAAAAAAACATAATATTCAGGTAGGGTAGGGTAGTTTGAACTTCATTATTGAGGGCTAGAATGCTTGCAGAGTTCTGAAAATTGTTGCAAACGTCAGGGGAAAGATTTCTGTGCGTGTTGAACTATTTGTCCGGCATTTATAACAATTTGCCTTGCAAAAATGAGACTATGACTTTAAATATCTTATTTTGAGAAATTTCGTCGTAACGTTTTTGTATACATCTTATAACCTCAACCAAACCTGACCTCAATATACATATACATAAACTACAGCAATGTGAACCAGGTAAATATTGAGCACGCAAATAAGATTGTATGGGTAGTGGTCAAGTGGTCAGACCGTTGCCCTCTGAAATAAGTAACTTGAAGACATTTTTACATACAAAGTTTAAAATTTCCAATTCCCAAATTTTATATCGTGTACTGTTACACTAAATACAGGCATGTGAACCATCGAATGCTGAGCACTCAAACAAGTTTGTATTGCTAGCGGTCAAGTGGTCAGACTGGGGTCCTCTGTGTCCACTCTGTCCTGGGGAGGAGAGGAGGAAGTCCAGTGTTTGGGGAAGTGACCACTGTCCACATTGATACCCTTTTGTACACATACACTTGCTTAAGGGGCTACTGTTTCACCTAAACTCATGCAACTGTTTGGAGGTAGTTTAAAAGCATGGTAGCACATTTTTTATATCATATTTGTTCAAAATTGACTCATCAATTTTTATAGGACAAAAATTATCATTAGGCAAACTGTTTATCTGCAGCTGAAAATTGTGTGAAATGTAAACAAACTTTTTGAGAGAATATTTTTGATGAACACCTTTTTTGATTTAAGTAAGGGAATTGGATTTGCACAGCTTAACACAACTTTGAATGTTTCTATAAAAATTAAATTTTAGGATTTAATAACAACAATAACAACATTTATTTTCTTTGTAGTGACATCTCCTTACTTCCATAAGAATAAAACACTTAAAGTGCCTTTACATTTGTGAACTTGTTCCTAATTTTTTCATCATTATTTGTGAATAAATTTAAAAAAATTTCAAATTATCTTAAAATCAAATTTGTGAAAGAAGGACAGATGTCCTCTTTTAATGATTTTGAGAACACTCATACAGTCTAAAGGCACTTCAACTTAACCAATCAGCCTCGTGAGATTTAATGCGAGTTCGATATCAAGTTTATTGGGAGATAAGCAATCACAGCATGAAGGCCCCCAAAATGCTATTACTGCCAGTCATTCGAGTGGTCAAGAATCCCGGCCGATGGTCCTATCAAATAACTTGACCAGTTTCCCTCGTTAATAGAGCCGCATTGCACTAATTGTATTTCGGGCCAACCCGTGACTAATTCACTTGGGAAAATCTTAGTCAGTGTTGAAAATTCTATCATAGCATTTGTTCGAGGTCAAGGGAGTTTATTTTGGCTTATTGAAAACAATTAAATCGTATAATTGATTTATAAAATCTTATCCTAAAAATAGTATATTGATTACAGAATATAATCAAAAACCTATTTGAGAAAGTGTAATCTACATTCAAGTTCATATAATCAAACTTATTTGAAAATTGTTTTTTTATTGACCAACAATGTATGCGGTTCTGGATTATAACTGACTGAAAACTAGTGATTAATAACAGATTTTTCCATTTGCTAAAGAGGTCTGATCTTGCAAAAAGGTTCCTCAGAACAAGGACAGATGTTAGATTATCAACACTAAAGATAATACCGTATTCGACTTAATAACCGCCCACTCCCCTATAAGCGCCCACCCACCACGTTTGTGACTGAACAATATGCGTCCTGATTTAGCGCCCACCTCTCAACATTGCTTACCTTGCATGCTGATTCATTGAGGAAGGTTTTTCAGTCTTGCAATAAGTCTTTTACTTCCACTAAAGTGAAGAATACAGGGTATTTCAAGACTCCCAGCCACCATCAAAATGATAAAAGTTATAAAACCATATTTCAAAGACATGTGTATCGTAAGAAAACACTTTCAAGACTAAACTTGAGGAAATATTTTATCGTTTTAAATAGCGCCCCCTTTTACCAATTTTTTAAGCGCCCCAGGCGCTTATCACGTCGAATACGGTAATAATAATGTAGATGTTTATAAGGCGCCTATTTCCATCCACTAGTGCATGCTCAAGTTGCTAGCAACATTAATACCCTGATCTAACCCAAGCTGACATATTGTTTGCTACGGGATCTCCACAAATTCACCACTTTAACAGGTACCCATTTTCTGTTGGGTGAACAGAAGCACAATTTGAATTTGAATAAAGTCTCTTGCTAAAGTAGACACCACAACTCTCTCATCCTCTACGACAAACAACTTGGTTTCTAAACTGAACAAATGAGTAATTTTTTTCAATTATGTTAAAAACAATGACAGGTATATACTTGAATACTAATTATGGAATTGATGTCCGAGTAGATCACCAAAAGCAAACTATCTCAAAGTAACTTTCACATATATGATACAATTATCAAACTCACTTATACAACGTCAATCAAAAGCCAAATTTGTTGAATATCATTAATGGAAAACCTTCTAACAAAATTAGACCTCTGGCTAGCAAACAGTTGAAGTGACGCATTATTCAACTCAGTTGACCACTGCGGTCAAGTCCACTCTATGATATTATAACCAAGACCTCCTGTGAAAGCTGTCCAGCTATAAGCTTGTTTAACTTTGCCAAACTATCCACGATATGTACTATAATTAAAACTGCTGTAATTAAAGTCTTATTCATTAGAACTGACCGAAGTGGCAAAGTCTCACTTATGAAATTATAACAGAAACCTTCCAGGAACCAAATATTTGTTTCTTTTCATGATGGAAGAAATTTGGCATTTCCCTCGGCGCCAAGTTGATTCCATTGGATATGTATTGATTCGCTTCGCCAACCTTGTGTGTCAAACCAGCAACTTGAATACATTTGGTAGTGCCCATAAACGATACAATTATCAATTTACCGAAATTGAGGCCTAAAGGAAGCAATGGTGGCAAGAATAAACATCTTCTATATTCTATATTGAGGAATATTCAGGTGAATACTTTTGGGTATTTTGAAGGTTTTTCAACAAAGTGTTCTTAAAATATAGGATGAACAAATTGTTTTGAATAATTTTGAGGTACATTTTGTAGTGTCCATCAACAAATAATTATTAATCTATTCAAAATGAAATCAGATATTTACAGAAAGGAAACATTTTCTTGGTGTCAACATTTCTAGGTGAATATTTCATAAACAATTTAAAGTTTTTAAAATAAAAATGTTTTAGGATTATCAAATAATATTGATTTCTGCTAGAAAATAAACGCCTGAAGGAAATAATATTAATAATCCCAAACTATTATTAAAACACAAGAAAAATGCAATAAAGACACAGTTTAAAAAGGTATATTGGAGGTAGAAGGTGTGGAGATGAGTTTAACACTTCTTTCAAGAATATTTCACATGGATTACAGCTTTACAGTGTTACTGAAATGAAGAAAGCATGAAAAACTCTTGTGGGCATGTACTCCAGTGAAGCCTGAAAGTATTAGCTAGAACTAACTTAGGTAACATAATAAGGGTGCGTGGTATTATCTGTATTATCGGTGAATTGTAATACCGAACACCACGATACGTTTCAGTAAAGTCTCCTAAAAATATCCAATATATCAGAGGTCTTGGAATCAACACTTTCCATGTAAAATTACAGAAAAATGTAACAAAAACACCCTATGATTTTACTGAAAGTTATAAACAAAGGTGAACGTGCAAAGTGGAAATAAAACAGACATGTTAGAATTACGAAACCAGTCACTTAATTCTCTCTTTACAATACGACGTCCAGTTGAACATTGGTCACTGTTCTAATTGCTGTTATTTAGTTAAGAGAATGTGGAAAAACTAAAAAATGAAAAGTATTAATATATTGCAATACTCTTTTCTGTATCCCAGTATATTGCGATATGGAAATGAGGACAGATACCCATCCTTAAAACTTAATATTCGTAATAAAACAATATGAAGATCATATCTTATCTAGAATTTAGGTACAAAACTAAAATTCAGAAACAGCCTTTTAAAGATCATAAAAACAAATAAAAAACACAAGCATAAGTTAATACATTCTCTATTTTTAATCATCAAAAGAAAACTTTCTCTTGCCAATTTCTGAAAAAGTAAAGAAACTTGAATCAATGGAATGTTTGATGGGAAAAAAATCAAACACATATTCTCAAATTTCTATCAAAATCATTCAATTAGTTAGCAAAATACTTTTAGAAATTAAACTATAAATGTCACAAGGAAACTTCAATATAAAGTACTTTCCCATTCAAACGACATAACAGATTACATAAATACTTTCCCATTTAGATATGACAAAAGATTACCGGTAAGTAATAACCATAAAGTCAAACAGCACCCGTAAGTGGCAAACACCTAGGGAAATGTCTTTGTCTATATCCTATAGGAATCCTATTTACTTTAATTGGTCTTACAACTAATGTACAGGGGGCTATTTAATCACTGTTATCATTATCAAGGGACAATGGCTACTTTCTGACCTTTGACCTCAACCATCTGCCAAGCATCCCTTCCATTGTGGCTTGACCAACACACCTGTCATTTTTTAGGACCTTAGCTAACGAGGTGATAACGGCAGGTGTTGAAATATCAGGGGAGATGATAACATACAAGATAAACACATCATGAAATATCACCATATTCTTTTGATTTTGCAACTCTGGTTTATTTTAACACCACACCACAAAATATCACCATCTTTTTTCAATATTGGAAATCGACTTCTTGATTGCAGACATTTTATAAGAACAGTATTGTGCATGCAATCGTAAGATTTACATGATCTTTAGATAGGATGTACAATACTGCAGATGAAAACATCACGAAATATCACCATCTTCTTCAGATCAGGCAAATCTGTTTCGTAGTTCCAGACATTTTGGGATAAGCGGTTTTGGGAATACAATCTTAAGATTTCCGTGATCCACAGACTGGATGTACAATAGTGTAGATATTTCCTGACGTAATATCATAGCTTGGGAACCTTTTGTCTGCCACATGTTTTGGGAATTGAGCGAAGAAGAGAGCATTTATTATGTACACTTGTAGAAGCAATGTTTATATAACATTGACAGACCGTGATGCATTCGGAACAACGCCATGCAGTATTTGAACTTAGTGCACTGCATAGACTTAGTTGAAATATCCTTATTGGCAGATAATTCAGAATTTTTCAAAGAAAAGTTAATTAAAAATATTTCAAAAGATGCATATAAAGTTGAAATTTTATAGATAATTAAAAATCTTTCTTTGTTATCATTTCAGGAAGGTATTTTACTTGTTACATAATTGAAAATAAACTTTTGAAAAGAAAACAATCTTTCAAATTTCAGATACCAAAATCATAACTACCATTCAAGCCAAATACATTCATATTACAAAAATATGTATACCATATTCCAAAATTTACAAAAAAACTAAAAACAAACCATTCTTTCTCCAGTCAATCTCTAGATTCCAATCTTAAAAGTGAAAACCTCAAATATAAACTTTTTAAAAATCTGTCATTTATCAAACCTTTCCTCTACAAAGGTGAATCATAAAAGCAAGGAAAAGATTTGAGTAAGTAAAGGCAACAGAATCTTCATATTGATTTCCAGAGCCTGCGATCCATTCTTAAGGCCCTTCCAAGAAAAATGTCAGGAACCATTGAAACCTGAAGACTCTTTACATCTCCAACTGTGAAAAGGAATTCGTAATGGTGGAAGAGCTGGTCTATCCCTTCGAACCATTATTGGTCGATGTTAGCTTTTTGACTAGTGTTCGACGTCTTTAGATTTGGACTCAGTTTTTTGCCAACTGTTACATGGAACCCCATAATTGTGGAAGGATCTCCATGATAGCAGAATCGATACCAATGACCTATCTAACTTTAATTGGTCAAGTTAAGTTTTTTGGTTAATGTTACCAAATTAGAACTACAAGTCTCTAAATCAATTCTTAAAATTTGACAAGTTTTAAAGACTTCTGCTTAAAGTTCATGAAATTGACATAAGAAGAGTTTTTGAAGTGGTTCTTCTCCCTCCAAAAACAATGAAAGACCAAAAACAAGACATGAAATTCAGTTTGAAATATGATATTTTCTTGACAGTTTCATGGATATCTGTACAAAGAAGATTTTTTTACAGATTTTACAAATTTAGTAAAGCTTTAATTCTTCATTTACAAATTTATTCAAAAATAACACAAGCAAATGATTATGTTTTAAGCTCCATAAAATGAAAAACTGTTTACAAATATCAAAAGGGTGATGTTTTCCACTAAAGAAGTTAAAATTTTGATAAACATTATTGAGAAATCAAATTTTAGAAAATGAATCCCTAGCACAAGTAAGACCTTAGATAAAATTGCCAAAATCTTACTGATTCTGGGCAGTCATTTGCAAAAATGGATGATCCCAAAATCTCTGCTTATGGACTGTAAAGAGGGCGGCCATCTTGTTCGAATGTCAGCCATGACAGATTTCTACTGTTATCTGTTTAACATTTTCAGTTAGAACATTGCAACGGGAACACTATACACCTGTAGTCTTGTTATATCAAGTGGCAAGAATAAATACAGCAGAATACCATGGTTGCGATTCGTGATCTACTTTCTGCCTACCAGTTCCATACACGCAAATATTCCTACCAAACCCTTCATAACTGTAATCCCCCGGGCTCGTGCTATTCCAAGATTCATATTAACTTTCTGGTCTCGGAAGGTAATTTCTCTTATTGTGATGTAGAACTTTGGATGATGTTATGTTTATTTATAGAAGTCATAAGCGATTATCTATACATAAATATTGATTTGTCTCAAAGCTTTCTGTAATGACAATTCATCAAATCTTAACAGACAAACACAAAAATAGTGAAATCATTTTTAAAAACAGATGTCAAATAGGGAAAATTAGTTTTAACAGTTTCCCTTGTATCTAGATTTCTCAATAAAATAAAATTCAAACTGAAAACGTATATTATTTTATTTCATAGTATTTTATTTTATATATTTGTAAAGAATATGCTTAGGGATTTCAAATATGAGAAAAGTATTTTCATAATCACTGAAAATTTATCATCATTATTACCATGATTATTCTTAAGTGTGTCTTAAATTAATCTCATCATCAGATTTCAAAATAACATAATGTTATCAAAGATTTGCTAAGAAGGTAATCTTTCAGTTTGATAATCCAAAATGTCAAGTAACAATCTTCGCCAACATTTACCATTTCTTGACTTCAAGGAACCATCCAAGAGGATATTCCAATCTAAGAGTATCAAATGAAGACAATCTTCAAAGTGGATATAAATCTGGCGGAGTCTTTAAATGGGTCAGCTTCCTTTTAAAATCTTTACTTATTTGTGTAGGGAAGTACGATTTGTTGATGATTTTGTTTCCATGGTAACACGATATTACTTCAAAGCTGAAGACACACCTAATGAGTAAGCCTCAAATATAACACATCAATATTGTGGCCCTTGCTTCGTATCACGTGCGCAATGTATATCCATTCCAGAAACCTATTTTAGTATCTGAATTGACCAAGGAATACGAAAATCTTATTTTTAGGTGAATAATGTCTCAAAATAGAAACAGTTGACATTACAAATGAAATCAAAATCTAAATGATATTTCTTTAAAGCATCTACATTAATTTGTCAGAGGATAACATTTATAGAAATTAATTTTAAATTATTTTATTTTATTTTATTAGATTATATTTTTTAAAGAATTATGATTATGATAATAATTTACAAACTATTTATACATTATTATTTGTATATTACATCATTCTTACCAATCCAAAAACTAGGCAATAAGCGGGATCATATCACAACCAAAGAAAGATATCACTAAATCTAAGTATCTTTAGAAATGTAAACCATGTTGAATTTACTTTAATCACCCATCCGGTTGTAAACCACGACACATATTGCTGAACCCTCTCTGAGGTGAAATGACAAAGATAAAGAAACATCTGAAAAATCAATTACAAACTGCAGACTTCAAATTTCAACTTTTCTGCCAATTTGTTTCTTATCTATTGCAACTCGACCCATTACCACTTAACGAAAGCCACAAGGTCGTACAGCTATTGACCCAGAAATAGGTCACTGCACATACAAACACTTTGCAAGTTGTATATATGTTTATTGACATGAGACTATACCAGCAAATAAGCAAAATCTAACAGTTTAAAAATTGGATAATATCTTCGAACCAATTACCAGCCAAAGATTTCAGATAATCCAATATCTGGGCAGCTTTTATTGCACACAGCAAGCATAGAGTTAAAGTTAATTTAAAAGATCTATTCAGTAATTTCAAAGCATGCTATTTGGCCAGGTTCTTGAAGAAAAGATCATAAGTATTCAATTTCATTTGTATATATATCTATTCAAAAAGAATTACGGAAATGCATAAATTGTTATTTGATTTTCTGAGACTCTCTCATCGAAAACTCCTCTTTATTTACACTCATATATATGAAATCTTTCTTTTATGTTTCAATAAAGATTAGAAATACTTTTTTGTTGTCATTTTGCTGAGTTTAGAATTTCTAAAAACTATACATTTACATGGTCTCTTACACATTTACATACGACCGAAATTAATTTTCCTTACAAAGACATGCCCCTAGGGCAAATTTGTTATTGAAAATACGGCTACGAAGGAGATAAAAATTCACCAAATATATGAGGTTGAAATATCAATTCCCTGAAATGTCAAACAGATTATCATCATCAATAATTAACTTTTTCAAAATTATTCTTTTCATCTACAGTACAACAAATGCTACCTTTTGTTTAGAATTGCACCTGTGGCCAACAAAGAAAGTCACATGACCATGTTCAGATGATCACATGACCTATCAGCTGTTGCAAAAGACGATAATGGTTGATATCACACCCCAGCTGGTTTATTTCGCGTCAATCATCCCCAACCCTTGTATATAGCAGATGGCACACTTTTTGTATCCTAAGGCATTTTATATATTCTAAGTATTATCACATTCCTTTGGCACTTAGATTGAGATTAGTTCCAACGTTTTCCTTTAAATGACATGATTTTTACATTTTCATATATATTTGTCATTTCAGTCGTCTCCAACCATTGGTAAAGTTTTACATGGTAATTTACCCCTCGTATATATATTCTGTATATAACTCGCTATAACACCCATCTTAAGATTAAGGTTCACAAACATTTGATGTTTGAAGCTAACATAAAAAATATGCTTATATGCTCTTTATAAATATTGGACATTCAAACACATTTTAATTCCATTTAAAGTAAATTTGTACTCCGTAATTAAATTAGCAAAGCAAGAATAGAACTGATAACATTGTGAAAAGCATAAAAGCGAACAACTACAATCATCCAAAGTCCTCAAGTTCAAATTTCTAGAAAATCAACGACCATGGGACTAAATTTTCTCTATCACTGCAAACATGCACATACAAGCCAACATAGCTTTGTTACTGTGCTGTAAAATAAAGATAAGATATGACTTTACAAAGAGACGTAACAACTCATGTAGTTATACCAGTCACCAATCACACAGAGATGTGAATTGAAGACTTTTACATATATACTTAACAAAATTAGTTACAGATATTGGAATTTTTATGAGTTACATTTACAAGAGTTTTAAAGAAAAAAAGGTTATTATCTATATACTCAACAAAAAAAGTTAAGGACCACTCCAATATTCAGTATAAAAGCATCATATGGATCATTTTATGAACTATGGAACATCGCAATGCTTAATATTGAGATGTTCATAACTTATTTTGTTGAGTATATATAACATTTACCCATATCCCTAACTTTTTTTGTCTAGAACATAAGGGAGGGAAAGCTTCAAAAGCGTGATTACTATGTATTGTGGTGAAACCTGCTTGACCTAGCGAAACAAGTTTCAATATCGGGTTTTGTTTCCCGAAAATATCATTGCTACATATAATATCTCTCTTTGTTCACATGAATCTCGAAACCATCAAATCGCCAGTATTATTAGATGGAAAAAGTCAACTTATGTGGGTATGCATTGAGGTGAAACTTGCAAGCACTCGCTGGATTTATGAATCAAGGGTAATACTGCACATAGTTTAAGCAGTTTGTATCTTATCCCACTAGCATGTAAAACAAGTCTTTAATTTTCTTAGTTTTTGCCAATAATGTATAATAATGCAAATATTCTGACCATTTTTATTTGTAGTGCCGTAAAATAAGAATTTTGTTTGATCAGAGTCTCAAAAGACCCATAACCTTTCCTTTCAACAAGACCAATCAACATATCCTGTAACCTTTGCCCTATCATTCAAACAATAAAAAATTCGACCAATCAAAACACTATCCTTGTGAACAAGGTAAACTCTGACCAATCTAAAATTTCAAAAGTAACACCCTTTTTCCTTTAAAACAAGGAAAGGTTTGACCAATCAAAACTTTAAGCACCTAGGCAGTTTCCTTAAAAGAAAAAGAGAATCAACCAATCAGAATCATTCACGACCTTTTTCTCGGTGCTAATCAATTAGCAACTTCAAGCATTAACATTTTGTCACGCACTTATAGATGCATATCCAATAAGATGTTCTTCAACCCTAGAGAAGCGATTTGAAAGTGGGGAATATCGCTCAAACGACAGATGGTAAAGATATTTATCGCATATTAGACTGCGAGGATAAATAAACAGAAGTTGCAAAAGCAAACTTTGCCTCCTTTCCTTAAAATGCTGCTAAAAACTCCATTCAAAATGCTTCTTTGAAATTTATCATAAAATTGTCATGAAAATTATTCTTTTAAATTGAGCATGAAAATTTTGTATTCATAGCAGCTTTATCGTCTTAAAAATGTTTAGTTTTTTTCTGTTTTATACCATTTGTTTTCATAATAGGAAAGAGGAAAATTAAAGTGAGAACAAAAATGGAAAAAAATCTTTGAAAAAATAAGGGCTGAAGATAGTCAGTGGTTACAACATAAATATATCTTAGTAGCATATATAGAAAATACTTTTAATTTCAAATGAATTTTTCTCAATATCTTTCTTCAGCAGAAAAAATCTAAATATCTAAATGCACAGCTGGTTATAAGTATACTATATACCGATCTTCAATAAGCTTGATATAAATGATTCTTTCATATTTTTATATTTATTCAACACTTAAGGTATATTTGGGTACCTCCCTCTTCTCAACAAGCTTATAGACCACCTATGGGTATATAAGTACACAAATATTTGATTTTGAAAAATATACGAAATATTTACATTGGGAGTTGTCACTAGGTGCAAATCATCAATTTAATGAATCGCAAGTAGGTGGAAAAGACTTAAATGAATCTGACAAAATATGGAGTGAGAAAAATAATAAGCACAGGTTTTTTAAATTCTCAAAAGACATTATCTTTTGATACCCTAACCTAGTAAAAACCTGAATATGAAAAGCAGTCGCCACCATAGCCCTTAAAGGCACTATATTGCATTTTTTTTAAAGAAATATTTTTTCAAATTTTCTCTTACAGAAAAGTTCATGCAAAATGTTTTATCTTCAGAGGGTTAAAAACCTCATTACGAAAAGAGATTTTCCATAGTCGTAGAGGAAATTATCAAATAACAATGGAAAACTTTATATTAGGGTGAACACCATTTAATAATTTCATTTGAGAAATTAAACTTGCATAGCTCAACCAAACTTTGTAATTTTGTTTAAGGATTCTTTTAATTGATAAACAAACTGAAAACAATATTGTTTAAGTCATTTCATTCTACATGTATAGGCTAGGTTGCATATGCAGTATTAATTGGTGATATTGATAAATTCCCTAACTGAAAGAGCCAGAAATTTTAGCCTAAATTATTTCATATTTATATATATATACGTGATATCAGACTTGAATTAGACATTTATATAATACAATTGAGACTAGACACTGAAAACAGTCTAGCCAAAGCTATTTCCTTCTACATGTTCAGGGCATACCACGAAAGGCATTTTCTATGGCTAAAATTGATAAATTTCTTCACTGAAAGAGGTTGAAAAGTATATCCTTAAATATTTTAGATCCATGTATATAAATACTATCAGGAACTTTACAATATACATACTAGAGGGATTTTCATTATACATTCATGTCAATAAAATTAACACAGAGAATGAAAACAGTCTATTTATTCTACATGTTTAGGGCATACCACAAGTGCTGTGTCTATAGGTGAAATTCCAACAGTCGTACATTTCTCGCAGGAATCAAAAATTAATGATCCTACATATTATCTATGCAATGGCATATGATCGGAAGATATAATACAATGCCAGATGTTATAGTTATAGATTTGAAATAAATTATCTCAATAAAATGCAAAAAGAGATTGCCTGTGAGAAATTATGTTTTATGTATATATATGAATATATTTGTAATAAATAATTGCTTTTAAAAAGTTCACAAAGGCAATGGCAATTTTTTTCTATCAATGAGGCTGAAATAAATACAACCTCGTAAATGTCTTATGTTGCACCAGAAAATATTATCTGCATCCCATTTGATTAAATTATCTAACATGTTTATTACTTAATTATTAATGCTTATGTTTATCAAAATGTTTTATAAGGTTACTTGCACTAAGCAGAATTTGCTAGGAATTCTCCCCAATGCTAAATAGTAGCCTGAAAACCCTTTCCTGCAAACACATAAAATTGTTCAAAAGAACTTGAAAAACTCATAAATTATTTTTAATATTGATACTTCATGAATAATTGATATATGTTTCCCATTTCAAAACAATTTTGAAATGTCAAAAATGTTAATTTTCCTGATATTTATCTTTAAGAGGTTACACATGACAAACTACTTGTTGTATCGGCTTGTTTTGTTAAAAATGTCATTCTATAAAAATCAATGGTAGCAATTTCAGAAAAGATAACATTTCTGGTAAAAAATTTAATTTCGGATTATTCTATAAATAGATATTCAGCATATTGACTTTCTTGTATGTCTATTAGGTGTCATGCTTTCAATGAAGTTAATATTTGAAAAAAAGTATGATTATTTTTCCAAGAATGATATCCTACCAGTTAAATATTCAGGAGCATCTACAAAGTATATCGGAGCTGTAGCTGTGGAGCGTCCACTCATCAACCAGGCGACCAGGGTTCGATTCTCAAGCTTGTCATTCCAAAAAGACACTAAAAGATGGGAGGTGTTGCTTCATTGCTTGGCGCTCATAATTATAAGGATAAAATATTGCTTAAACTGGTGCTGCTCTGTGGCCCAGGGTGCAGAAAGCACAAAACAAATTTCAAATGTACATTGTTACACATAATTATTATTACTTATATTTCATACGAAAAGTCATGCTCCCACATTGTATTTGGAATTATCAACCCCTAGAAATATAGATTATATTGATTTTAATGAAAAGATTTTGTGTATTTATCAAATCAACTAACTTAAATCTAGTGCAGACCAGTTTTCGTTTCCCACTATTCAAGTTTATCTGAAAAGATACCATATCAAAGTCCTACTGATAAAAAACTACCAGGGTCATTTTAGATAATCGACTACACACAACGCACATTATATAGTGACAATCAACATATATATATGAACACTGTCTACCGAAGCAATTTTCTGCAACAAAAATTAGGTCAGGACTACAATAAATCTAAAACATTTGTATATTCTAGCCTTGCAGTCTGTCGTTTGATAATATTTTCCTCTCAATATATGATACATGAAAATCAAGTCTAGATTTTGTTGAAAAAACACATAATTTCTATTTCTCTGAAAACCATTTTCAACATCAAATAAAATTGCTATTTTTCCTGTCAGTAATCATTTTTTCAGAGACAAGGTATATCAGTCTGAAATTTGAGACATATAAAACATTTACGACATTTTGAGTGTCGATATGTTGCAGGCAAACAGTATTCAAACACTATCGACATACTTTTGAAAGTAGTGTCTGTGTTTTTATGTCATTTTATTTGGAGACTTGCCAAAGAACTTTAACTGATAAAAATTCACATTTCCCACATGCATTTCCAAAAGCCAAATATATGACAATTCATAGTTTTCGATACAAACAACAGCCGTGCAGATTCCAAATCATACATCTAATTTTCATGAACACAAATATACAACACCATCTACTGTAATCTGTCTTTCTGTCTGAGTATGCAAAGAAAATTATGTCCACCTAACTAGGGTGTGCTAGCAGCCATACGTTGTCCTGTTTACATCAAAATCAAAATCATGGAGCTTTATAATGTTACTTTAGTAACAGTCAGTATAGCACTTCTTTAAAATAATACCATTGATAACGTTTGGCATATAGGAATCCAACAACATACGGAATGTCCCCTTTAAATGTCGAACATGCATTGTTACAAAATGCCAAAAGTCAAATCCCTATAGTGGCTTTGGGGCTTGTAAGCATGGGTGGTACAATGATGGATTTCAGTGTACAATTACACCAAATACTTACTGCTTGAAGTATTTTTATCTACACATTTGCTAAGCTCTGAGAATAGCAAATTTTCACGATAATTACTTGTTCATTATGAAAATTGCATTGAAAACGATTTGGAGTATATTCATTGAAAAAGTTAAATCCCTATAGTGGCTTTGGGGCTAGCAAACTTTGGTGTTGCAATTGTGGATTTCAGTGTAGAATAACACCAAATACTAACTACATGCAGGACTGTTCTCTACAGATTCTACAGGTTTTCTGATTTCCAACTTCTTCGTTGTGAAAATCCCAACGTTTGAGTATATGCATTGTAAGTAAATGCCAAAGTAACATCCTGATTGTGGCTCTAGGACTAGCAAACTTAAACCCCTAACAAATAGATTACCATACTTTACTTCACTCGTACTATGCAGAATTAAATAATTTCTAGCCATTCTGAATTACCAATTTGCTCATAAGCAGATTACTGAAGTTGTGATCTTCGTTGAAGATTTAGTTAATAATGATAATAATAGCTTTCTTATACCGCGCATACATCCATGACAAAGCTCAAAGCGCCATGAGTATTATTACCCTGGAGGGATAGTACTTTCAGTGCTGCCGATTAACAAGCGCTCCGCATGACCGTATAGGTCTGTACTTCCCCCTTGTTCAGGTACCCATTTGTACAGCTGGGTGAACTGAGTGCAAAGTAGATGAAGTGTCTTGCCCAGGGACACAACACAGGATGAAACCCAAGTCACAAATTTCTGGTGTCTCCACCGGGATTCGAACCCGGGTCTCTGGCGTGAGAGGCAAGCAAGCTAACCACTACACCACTGTGCTCTTGTTAGCATACTAACAATATAGTTTTAGTTTAGTAATAGTTTTGGCAAACAATCACATCTGAGGGGAAATCAGTCTGAACCAAATGAGAAGCTCTGGATTGTGTTAAAACAAATTCTTACGGCTTCAATATGGACGCGTTAGTGTACTGTACGAAACGTAAATGTAACAAATTGCTACAGTATGATAACCAGATATTTCATTTGGTCTCAAGGCTATGTGACTTTAGATTACTGCAATGCTTGTAACGTTAAAGCTTTTGACAGAATAATTTTTCAAAGTGGCTATAAAAAATTTGAAGAAAATAGGAAATTTATGGGTTAACAACTTCTTTATTGCAAAGAGATGGGACGTTTCTTTGTAGATACTAACACCGTTATAACTTGCTTGATAACGGTGTTAGAATCTACACCGAAACGTCGCATCTCTTTGCAATAAAGAAGTTGTTAATCCATAAATTTCCTATTTTCTTCATCATACCAATTTCTAAAATGCCACTCAAAGAAGCTATATCAAATTTAATATAGACTCGCAAGAAAGGGGTATAATCCAGGAGTGGTAACTGATTCAAACATAGGCTATCCTGTGATGTTCTGGCACCCACAGATAAAGGGTTAACACTCTTACTATTATGATATGAACCAAAAATAAATTGGGCAGAGAGAGGGTTAAACAGCTGAAATTAAGTCATATGATTCATTGTATTATTACCAGATGTTACTTTATATTAAATGTGAAAAAAGGGCACATATTGCGAAAAACAGGAAACTGAATTTCTTGGTGAAAATGTGATTCCATTTTCATGCCCTGGATGTGAAACTCCTAAGTACTATTTTCCATTTGTTTAAATCAACTTCAGACGGCAAAAGCCTCGCAAGCAGCCACGTGATTCCATAGCCATTTTTCAAACCTTCATTTGACATTATACAGTCACTGTTTCTCTAGTGCAAGGAACAAATGCGAGAAAAATAGGGGAAATTTTGTGAGGCCATTTTGCCTGGGTTAGAGAAAAACCTGAAAAGGATCTCTGTGGCATTTGATGAATGTGGAATTAAAAGCATAAAATTTGACCAAATGTTTTCGTTGGTCCAAAATATACCAAAAGGAAACATTTTCATTTTGGCATTTCCAGAAGAATTAATGATAGTCTTCGATATTCTAGACTTGATAAATAATTCTTGACATGAATTGTTCATATATTTGATGCAAAATTGAAAGAGGATACTATCATTGACAATGGTTAAATTTTTTAAAAGTTCAATTGATTACGGCTCTCATATGGTTCAATGCAAAGAAATTAAAATCTTTCTCTTCCACTAAAGAATAACATTGATACCATACCTTTTAGAAGTCAACTTACATACAACATACAAGCTTACCAATTGCTAAAAAGGGTTATACGGACGTTTTCAAACCGTTAATTAAGGGTCTAATAAGGGTTAAAATATTAATGAAAAGGGACTCTGTGAATGTTGAAACACTAAGGAAAACTAGTCTTGCAGTCTGGATATAACCAGTTTAACCATCAAGGAAACAAAAGGGGTGACTCGAAACATTTAAAACCCACAAACTAATGGTTAATAATAATTAAGAGTTAATCAAGGATTATAAAAAAAGGAAATGGACCTCGACCAATAATTTTAGGAAAACTAGCCTTCATTGCTGAGATAATCAGTTTAACCGACAAGGAAAGAATGACAAAGGGGACTCCAATACAGTCTAGAGAGAATAAAGTGAAATGTGTTGCCAAGCTCTCCATGACATGAATTCAAGTATAAACAAATCGCTACTTCCCTTAAACAAACCTTATAGTACTATAGTTTAACTATTCTACTTGATCCTTCGGAGGTAATAGGTCAAATGAATAGATTAGAATATGCCATATAAGATGTCTATGTTTATGAGGTAAATGTTTTCTTATTGTGTTAGTTTGGGCAAGGGATAATTTCTACTTACATATGACCTCACATTACAATAAAAATGTACTTATGCCGTTTGCTTTATGTGTGCTTGTAGAGATATTATATTGAATTATAGAAGTGACAATCACAAAGAAGAAAATTGTGTATTCAATCTTTAATTAAGAGTTATCTTTCAAAACATATTTTAACATGTAAAGCATTACAAATTTTATGACACTTTGTATGTGTCACAATTCCTTAACTCTCTTATTTTTAATGTAATTTGGTAATCAAGGACATAGATGCATCTTGTTAAATGATGTCATAAATTATGCAAATGGTTGCATAGCAATAGTGAAAATTGCACTGGTGCACATATCATAAATGATGTCATAGGAATGTATTAATAATTATTTTTTAAGCTAAAATGAGAGTTACAGTCACAAGAAGATGAATAATATTTTCATTTAATCATACTTTAAATTTACTTTAAATGCATAACAGTGAAAAATTTTAAAAGGTTACAATCGGCAATGCAATAACTATTTTCAAATATTTCCTCATTTCAACAAAACCACCTCTTATTATGCTCTTGTGAGTTGGAAAATTTCCTTGTGATATTGTAAAGTGGTTTTGCTCTGGTAACTTTTCATAAAACAATTTCCTTAGTGGCTAAAATTTCAGAACTAGTTCCCTTGTGTGACATTAAATTGAAAGAGATTTCTCATACTGAATGACCATGGATCGAATAATAAATTTAATCATTTAGACAACATCAAAATAATATTTTTCAAAGACATCAAATTTTGAATTTTTTGTTTGTTATATCAAGTGCTAACTTTAAAAATTTTCGATCATCCTTGAAACATCATTCAAGGTCAACAACCTTTTAACAATTATTATTCCGGTACAATATATAGCAGGTGCAATATGAATAATTCAGTAATGCATCTTCTATAAACTGCTCCCTTATAAAAGAAAGTATACATAAACAATTTATGACTTATTACAAAGAAAGTTTATTGAAGCATAAAGTTGACATTATATCTTCTCTCCAAGTTCTTACTTGATACCTTCATATATATATGTGTCTCTGTGAATGATTTCACAACACTAAATATCAAAATTGATAAATAGACTTGACAACACAAAGGATTCTTTGTTTACAAAATTGAATTCCTCTCATGAAAATATTATGTATCTATCTCTGCATAAACACAAGGGCAGCAAAGACTTGCACCAGTGCAAAAAGTCAATTAACCTATATATATCTGGCTGAAACAATCATCATATATAATTCATTAGATTTTTTTCTTATTCGAGAGTATCATAAGTATCTGTTTTTTCCCACATGAATATTTCTTTTTTATATTTTCAACAGTATCATCATAAGCAAATTTCAAAAAACAATATTTTTACACATAATGAAATTTGTATGTATCTAAGTATAAAAAAAAAAATCATGTTCGTCTGCAACAAAAGTTAAAATATTGATAAGGAGTTTGGCAAGTCTAGATTACCTAACTGAAAATGAAGATTTGGGGAATTTGTCTCAAAGAAATGTTTTACTAATTTTAGTCAAATTAAACATTAAAATAACTATATTCTGAAAAGAAATAAGATTCAACATAAAACGCTAGCGATTGTGAAATTCTTTTAAACATTTATTGATGCAAATATGGTATATTCCCAGAAAATAACCAAATGAAAATCATAAAAATCGAGATAAAGAAACCACAGGAATATACAAAAACGAGCTTACTGATTTTCCCGACTGGATGTAACAAAGGAAGGGATATTGAAGGAGTGGCCATGAAAGGGCGTTGTGAGATGTATGGTGACAATTCCAAATGACAGGTTGTCTAATTTGTGTTCCATAATAACCTGATTTCTTCACTAATTGCAACCTCACCGCAATTCACATTTACATCCGCATTAGTTGAGTTTAATAACGGTATCAACCTTTATGACAAATGTTAATATCTTTATACCATGTGTGACAATATTAAGAACACGCCTATATGAAATATTTCTTCGGTTATATAGATCGCGACCAATTTGGACAATAAGAAAAACATTGACGCTTTTATATACCCTTTGCGGATACTGAATTATGAACACACCTATAATGGACAATTAAGCTCCACCTTTCTAATTCTTGACCCTATCTGGATTTCACGACCACCTCCCCCGCCCCCCTCCATCAAAATAGCATCCAGAGTCCTTCCCCCCTCATATAATCAACAATAACAATAAATCTAAAGCCATGTGCATTTAACTGGTGGCTGATGTTGACTGTAGAGCAAGTTGTATATGGAAAAAAGGTTCAGGTTAAAGTGACCGTGTCTCTTCAGGGCTACATAACATTAATAACAAAACACCATATATAATTTTTATTTAGTGTCCCATCAAAATGTTACCATTTTACACACATTTTTGCTATTTTTTTCATCAATATTTGTTGTGATAACCAGGTCGAAGTGGATGTATATTATGATATAAATATCATTATCATATTAAAACTTTATCTTATAACATTTATCAATGATACTATCGGAAGGCTCTTAATTGCTTTTTCATAACATAAATTCATATCTTTCATATATATTCATATTGTCAAAATGATGTTACCCCAATTTGGACAAACATTTACGGAAAGATATTGACAAACTTTTTGATATCCTAAATTGGTATTTCATATTGCATGCAAATTGTCAAAATCACTCACTGGATATGTACTACATATATAAATATATTATGCCACACCAATCGAGTCAATATCACTATTCTATCATATTTATTCATATTGTTAGAACCCATACCTCATACACCAAGTCCAAATACACCTATTTATTCTATTTGTTTAACTATCTAGACCAAGCTAGTGGGGCCATAATTCATAATACAAGTATTTACTTTTCTGTTGGCAAAAGCTAGAAAAGGTCCTTAATTTAACCCTCTCATAGCTTCTATGTTGGCAATCATGTATTAGAAAAAAAGCATCGTACATGAAGGGTTAAGCCTGCATTTTATTCTAGGGCTTTGTTTAAACCAGATTAAATATCTTAACAGCAGGAAAAATTTAACACACCCAGTTATGTATACATATTATAACACCACAATTTACTGTCAGCTGTTTTGAAAGGAAGATTTATTTGATAAAATTAAATATTTTTTTAGTATATGCATTATTCATATATCCACAATTATGAAATATTCAGCAACTTTCCAACTAAATATTCTTTCTCATATAATTGCTGACATGGTCAAAAAGGACTTATTTTACTATATATGTATGATTTTATTGGATATACAATTTCCACTGTTTACTTATGTTGTTTATTAAATTAATTTTGTATCAGTACTTATTTTGCTTTCTATCACATTTTTAGCAATTTATCACATTTATTAGCAAGAGTGAATGGTCCATGTTTACAAAGCCAACTTAAGCCTTGAGATGACTCAATGTTTATCTAGAGGTCAAAGGTGAATTAATAGACTAACAACACTTTGTGAATGTGGATCCAAGTTAGGTATCTTTATGATTAGTCTTACAAGTCAAACTTAAACAATAAATATACATTTAACCATGTACCTAAGATCAATTTAAACGAATTAATTAGAATAACTCTATTACTTTTACAGCTGACTCATGAATAAAAAAGTTAAAAAAACTTTAAAATCTAATAAAGCAATAAAATAATATCTAGATATACTTACATAAGACTATCTTAGATAACATTTTTAGAAACGTTACTGAATTATGAAAATGTGTCTAAATCAATATCTATTTTAATATTGCAGAAAAATAGAATTGTCTTTCTAGAGACTGAAGTGCTTTCAGTAAAAAGAGGAAATAAGGTTGGACAGAAGCAAGTCTAGATTTATCTTGATAATTCAAGTTCATAAGGGCTCTTTTTCAATATTTGAATAAAATTGAACTAAGACACAAAGCAAGTCTATATTTCCTCTTATTTATCTAAGTTCACTGTTAATAACGTTTTTGTTTTTTGTTAAATATTTTATATAATAGCCCATATCTTTGCAAAATATGTTTTAAACCAATTATAACAAAGAAATTGATTGATTAAATGATGAATGCGAGGGATACAGAATTTCGATGGCGCCACCCAACATGGTTTAGAAAAACATAAAGTCAAGTCAGTGTAACAAAAAGATCTGCATGAATTTTTAAAGATAAGCTCCACATTTTGGCTAGCTTCATTCGTAGCATACATACAACCAACTACATCACTTCCCATGTCGTGTATCAAATATCACGAAAATGTCACTCTGATTACAAGCGAAACATGAATATTTAATTCTACCCATAGTTCATGGCAGGGTCATCTTTCGTTTCTGAAAATATCAAACCCCTCATCTGTGTTTAGTCACCATTGGCAAGTCTTATTGTTATAGAGATATTTGATAATGTTTTTCATAACTTTCATTTTAGGGATGATAGTTATAACATTCATTTTGGGAATGTGAATGTTTTGTTTTTTTCAGAAAATAAGTTTTTAATTTGATTTAAAACATATGATAATTCTCAATTTATATTATTATATTTTAATAGATGTAATGAATTCGTTTTGGAAACTGATTTAAAAATATACAGAGTAAGATTTATGGTTAAAAACAATAAGTATCAAATCAAAATAAGTTTCCCAATTCTAATAAGCTATAAAATGGCAGAAAATGATACGAAACCAGCTATTGATCTTTTCATGCAATATGTCTAACACGATGCAAAGTTCAATCAATTCTTTGTTGTTTGATATAGAATTCAAATTTTTCAATCATTGAATAAATTCAAATAAAATCGAAGTCATGAAAAGTAAATAAGGATGAATTACAAAAATATAAATTAATGTTATAATAACGGCGCAGATTTGAAAAACGTGGTATAAAATAAAATGCCATTGTCCGACATCGAAGCGTTGAAAGCTGTCGCTTTGTTTACAGTGAGTACTTGCTTGACTCGAATACAACTGTAACATAGAGGGGGCATGGCATATTTCGTTTTCCGTGACGACTGCGCTATGTGGCAAATATTTAGTCAAATATTTGAGCTCGTTTGATGAACAGCACATCGGATCAGGAAAGAAGCTTAAGATGTTAAAAATTTATAACACTGAATATTTTCTCGCGTATTCACAAATGTTACGTTATGGTAACTAAATGTTACGTTCAAAATGGGTCAGAATTACAGACGGCTGGCGGACTTCTAGATCTGATAAACTAGACTGCTATTTACAACCCTCGCGTGCCGAGGACGCTAGTTTAGTGTTTTAGATGCAGGAGAGTTTAGTCGTCCATCTGTCATTCTTTGTTTCGTTCTCCCAGCCATCCTGCATTCTTCGTTCAATCAATGGCCATTTGCTAGCGGGGTGGTTGCTTTGATCGATATACATAAAACTCTTGTTAAATAGAAATTCTGACAAGTCGGGTGCAAATCTTACCTTTCCAGCGGCTCTTCCGAGACGAACTATTCCTAATTTAAATCCAGACATGGAGGTAAACTCCTTGTTCGAGACAGAAACACTACGTTCCCTCACAACGTTCGAACACCGGTCTCCGATGTGAGCTTTGTTATCTCAAGCTTGAACACACGTGGGAATGAGGCGGGGAGCGAGCCAATGAAAATACGGGATACACCCATTTCCGCAAAAGGTCAAAGGTTATATTTACGTTAATGCAACGTGACACCGCCGTTGAGTGTTTATGATGTGAGTTCACTTATCATCGCTGCCATTGACGCGATGTAAACTTTAATCTTGCCACATACCAAGCTTTAACGGAATAACAAGGGCTCTTAATTAGCAAGTGCGCGTCTCGGAAGAGGCCTACAGTTTCACACCTGTTCACGTGCGTGAGCTTGGCTGAAATTCAACCCAACCACTTGACACTGTCTGCTAAGCGTTTCAAGATGTGTGAATTTGCCACGCGCCGGTGCTGTATCTTCGGACTCGCTTGAATGACCGCGCGAGACATGTTTATTCTTGGCTGAATGCCAGGAACCACAAACCCATAACGCACATCTCAATCGAATCCACGGTTATAGTTCGGATTGCCATGGCAATAGAAATGAGTATTTCTAAAAATAGAATCGAGTTTCAATATTTCCTTTCATAATACCATTTGGTAGGTTGGAATAAAACGTCAGTGTCATAATTCTTCATGAACGTATCAGCTCAGTAAAGAACGTAGTCTTTATGAAAATGACAAGACATATTAAATTCTGTGTGAAAGGTTATTAGAAAACAAATACGTTTAAAACGCTATTAGATTGAGAGTGAAAACTTTACAATGGTTTTGTTTTTGGAAGTTAACAATTTTATATTTTGTTTTGTAATATAACCATTTGAATATTTTCTGGGTGTGCAACTTCTATATGTGTCTTCCGATATCGATATTAAAATTTTGTTGAAGGAACTTTCTTGGAAGAACTTATATTGATTATTTCCTTGGGGTGTCTTTGTTGAAAAACATAGTCGAGTAAGGATATGAATCTTTAAATAGGAAATGTTCATGATAAAGAACTACAGCTGTTTTTATACTCTCAGAATCGCTTTATAATTTTCAGAAATATATATGTCACGATTTAGGTTGTCTTGTGTTCGATAAAACAGTTTGAAGGACACATTGTTCTAATGTTAAATTAAGCTGTGACTAGCTAAGATATTTCAACGAGAAGGCGACTGAGTGTGAACTCATAGAATACAACTCATAATGTTGCAGTTGTTTCTTTGATATCAAATATATCAAATGCCATTAAAATGTTACAAAGTTTTAAAATCCAAACTAGCTTTTAAAATATGAAATACATTTTGAAACAAAAATCGTACTTCTTGTAACATATGATGTATAATATTTATTTCTTTTTTTTTCATGGTTACCTTTGATCCGATGTTTTTGTTTTGTTTCTTATATTATATTTATACTCCTGTATCTGTAAGACATTAAACATTAAATCATGAATGAGTGAATACAATATTATATGAAATGATCATTTACAAATATACGAAAGTCAAATATTCGATTCAAAGTTACTTTTACAAATTTACCTTATACATTAAAGTTTTTCATTAAAGTTTTCACGAAATGAGTTGAATGAATAGTCACAACTTTTAAACGAAGTGCTTTTGCGTGCTTTTCCAATATATAAAAGTCTATACCAGAAACGTTTAACTGTGTGTAACGTCACTGTGTGTATATATCATGTGTGTTCATACAGTGTATGCTGAAATTTTGAAGAAGTAACTGAGATATCCGTCGTCCATATGATATATGCTATAATTTATCAATCTTTATATGATATAATGATACAGAATGCAACACGTATGATATCGCACATAAACTCTATTTCTTTATGAAGGAATATTATGAACTTGCTTCACATAAAGTCTGTACATGGTTTCATCTTTTAAAGTGGCAGTAGCACGGGGTTTTTCTTGCAGATAAAAAAAAGTGATATCACTGAAACGAAAATTCCTATTTTAAGTTGCAGGACAATGTCTTTAATCAAAATGAGCAGTTTTTGAGACATTTAAGACATGCGAGTTGAAGAAAAACCAAGTTTTATGGATAGCCAACATCTTTATTACATTAAAAAAGTTGACTACCCATAAAAACTTATTTATGCGACTCCATTATCCTACCTCCATTTTCGCTTGAGGCTTGATATTCTTTTTACCACTAAGGATAATCTGGTTAAGTTATGAGATATTTGAAGCCCTGAAGAAAATACATTTGGTATAAAATAACAGTTTTTTGAGAACATTTAAAGAAATAAAAGTTTCAAAAAAACGTGCAACTGCCCCTTAAAATACAACAGCATGTCATAACCAAATACGACTCAAAATGACACGTCACTCCTGTCAGGAATCACATTAACCTTTCATCTAAATTGCACACTGAATGAAACATGTTACATATTAACACATATGAGCATAAATTTGTCAGCTTTAGAATGATTGCTTGATGCAAGAGTACGAGTTCACAGTCTCTAAGGGCCATTTATTTTTTTGGGTGACTGAATTTAACAACAAATTGAACAAATGAAAAGAAAACACGCATCAATGATTGCAATCTGTATACCTAAATGAGAAGCATTTCACTCGCGAATGTTCATATATATTCTAATTTGTTTTTTCTACAACTTGAATGAATTGTTTTAATTGAATACAACACTTAAAAAGGAACATGTTATATTTTTCCTGCTCTTTCTATACATAAAATGTATATGTACGTTCGATATGCGTGTTTAGGCCTACATATAATTATCTTAACAGGCGGAGTACAAAGACCTACATCGGAAAAGGTGGTTGATATTCTGCATATCGTGTTTTTTATTTCAGCTTTCTTTTCAAATATTGTCGGATGGAATTCACAATTACCGTTTGGTTTTTTTCAACTTTGTATTGACATCAAATGTTGGAGATCACTTCTCATGTAAAGATTTGTTATAAAGAAATGTTTTGCCAACCTCCTGAATAGATTCATACAGAGAAATCGAGTCTTCTTAATACTTAGTTAAGAAACCTAGTTGTTACAAGAAGTCGAAGGGTGAAAACGTGGCTCCATATCGAGACTATGCTCATGCGATCGTTTGTCGAGTACTTTGAATATACATCGCCTTTCTTATCCAACATTGCATTGGTCCCCCCAAACACTAGAATGACGTTGATATCTGGGGTTTTTTTAGATTTGAAAATTTTCCAATTGTTTACAATTGAATGAAAATTGGTTTCTGCAATTTCTTCCTTTTGAATTTCATTGAACTGAACTTTCCAAACCTGTTATAGACTTGGCTAGACTTTTATTTATGTTAAAATGACATAGAGTATGTCATATATTTTTATGTGTCTGAAATAAGAGCCATTGCCCTGAATTAAATTCTTATATCCTCCAAAAAGTTGTATCTTTATCTCTAAATTCGCCAAATTATATATATATTTCCAGTTTTCAATGGTAATACAAAAACCACGCTATAGATCCAAAATCCAAATTACATTAATGTTAGTTACACGACCTACCAAACACTACCAACTAATATTTGTCTCTGTCTGCTGTAGATAATTTTCTAACATTACGTTTGATTCATTGGCGCGCGACACTGTCCGGTTTTCGATCACAAATTGCAAATTAACATTTTTTATTGTTTCTGTACTGAACTGATAAGCTCTAAGATGGTAATTTTCAGAAACAACCACTACTTCTCGATTTAACATCATTGATAACATTTGACATATTTGACGCAAACAACATACTTAGTGCCCCTTTAAAGATTCTGGAACTTAAATTTTTAAGCTTTACAGCACATATAAGACGCTAATAATTGTTAACAATTCAATTATTCATCTCACTTGTACAGAATTATTCATATTTCATATTCAAAGAAAATAAGTATTATTATGTAAACAAAGGAGCACATTTAAGATTAAATGTTTAGTCACAACTTCTTTACCCCGATCAGCTGAAATATAACTTTACATATTTTTCATGCATTATTTAAATAAAGATGAACTCGGCCTGAACATAGATTTTCAATCATCGATGATAACATATCTAGCCGAATGCGCAGGTGGTATATAGGTATGACAGATGCTTGAATATTGATTCCTCGCGAGGTGGACACGCGATAATTAGTCACTATTGTTTAGCCGGAGGCATTCAGCTATTCGCGCTCAGATTCCAATGTCAGTTGGTAAACTGAACAGAAAAGTTGTGGAAAATAAGATAATTAGAAGTCGATAACAATGGACATAATCTTTCCCCGTCCAAACTTCGACTTCTGTTATGATAAGGGCTGAGCAGATTGACATGCGGAGTAGCGGAATTAAATGCGCCCCAGTGATAAGATTTTGATGACATGCTGGGCGCTTTCTGTGAGCGCGCTCCTGAATGACGCGGAGTTGTATAATAGTTTTCCTATGAAAACCTCCCCTCCCGTTTTGTATATGACACCATTGTATTGTTGAATCTCGGTTTACGTTTGAAGTAGGGATGACATTGAGACAATTAAACCTAATCATAAACTATATTGGCGTTTTCTTAAATAAGATATGTTTCTCCAAATTTTTACAAAATGTCTAAAAAATTATCCATTATAATTGCTAAAACTGCTAAACGTCTTTACATTCATGTAGCTTGTAATCCCAAAAGTTACTAGTAGAATCAATACAACCAGCGTTTATGAACTTATATAAGGAAGGAAACGAAGATTTCAAGCAAATATTATCGCAATGAAACGCTCGCGTAGTGTAAGCGTAACTTGTCTTAAAATGTTTATAGAATCAACTTTGAACACACATTTTCGGTACTGGTTCAATTTTTTATTTTGATTCTTTATAAAGATATATTTTATTAAAAGCTGTACAGACAGAAATGATATTTCGACACTATCTTCCCATAGATGTCACAAAGCTCATGATATACGTGGAAACACACTTGAATAACCTAATTTGGGAGAGAACGAAGGTTTCAACAAATCTTAAAGGATTTTAAAACCCCACTTAGAAACTATTGTGGTCAGATACGTGATGTTTCAATCATACAACACATCTTACGACATCGCCCAGATAAAAAATTTGTCCCTCGTGGTAATCTTGCAATGTCACGCTTTCCGAGCGAAAGCCGAAAACAACCGAACATTAATGAGCGCACGTACTAGTGACGTAATAGTGGCCCGACGAACCCGGAAGTGTGCAGTTGTTGACATGTAAACGTAGGGAGAGTTTTTCGGCGTGAGTTTATAAAGCCGAATTTTGATGTAACTGTCATTAGAAATAAACATATAATGCTACATATGCTATCAAAAACTAATTATGAACTTATTCGACAAAAAACTTTATTCTATTCGATACATTATTTTCCCATTTTATAATCAATATTCCGGGCCATTACCCGACCACGTGCGAGTGAAATCGTATTTGAATCAGCATTTCATTTCATGTAGCCCGAAACTTGGGTTATGGGTTTATATTGACGAAACGTCCGACTGTCTAACTAACAGTTTTTGACGAAATATCTTTATGAATTTTTTCTTATGACAAATGGATTTTATTATGTTATTATTGTTGAAACTGCGATCGTTTACTGTAAGGGTCCCAGTAACTGTCTCTAAATACGGCCATTAGGTGGATAGTTTATAAGCTAATATCATCAATCAATTCTTATCTTTTTTTGTTGTCCAAGTTTGCAGAATCAGACAGCGAAGCTGAATGAATTTTTTCTCTCCATATTTATAGTATATCTAGTAGCAAAGATAAAACTAGGCAATGGACAGCAAACGGAATATTGATAGAAAAATATTACACATAGGGAAAATATGTTTGACATTTATCATGTAAGTTTGTTTGATTTGTAAATTTGTTTTAAATGATGATTATGTTAGCAGACACATTCAATATGCCTGTCTATTGCTACATCTACAAAATCATCTGCTTTCTGTGATTTAAGTTTTGCAAAAAATTTAAGATATTTCTGTTTTAAAGTCAGAAGACTAACAATTAATCAGGCAATAATAATTGCAGGTCCAAAAAGTGGAAGTTATGTCCAGGTAATTTCCATGTTGAATTAAAATATTTTAAAAATATTTTTAAATATTTTACAAAACAAATCACTTCAATAACACCCCCACCTCCCCCCCAAAAAATATAAGAGATTTTTTCCCATATTACTCTCTTCCTACAAGAAAGCCAAATCAATGCAAATTTTATTTTTTTAACAACAGAAATGATACTGTTAAGGGCAGATTTTCCTTACACTGATTTTGGTGCTTCTCCTACTTATCATATTTCAATTGAGATAGTGTTTTTATATTAACAAGAGAGTTCTTGCATGAGAAGTTATTTTTGAATTGATGTTTTCTGTTTAAATTACACATGCAATATGCCAGAAATGTACATATGTGTAAGTGTTTAGTTAAATATTCTCAGAAATTTTATCATAAATAAATTAAGGTGAGTATCAGAAATTCAGAATAATAAACTTAATTTGAGAAGAATGCCTGCATGAATTTAAGTATGTTGCATACATGTTTTCTGATAACTAAGTATTCCCAAAATCATTGTAATCTAATGATACATATTTACTTTAATTGTTATTTCATTCACCTTCCAACAATCAATTATCATTTGTAAAATTCCCATAAGGGGTATATATCTACATCATGATATTGAAAAAAACAAAAAGGGGATTACTGTCTATATTCTAAAGAGAATTTAACACTTATACTTGCTAATTATCTCTTTAAATTCATGTGATCAACATTGTTTATGTATATTTGTGACATAAACATTTCCATTTCCATAATTTCATTATTAAAGCCGGTCATAAAAGATATAGCTAGGCCTATATTGAAAAAAATATGGGAACCATGTAGGAGGTGTTTAAACTTTCATTTTAATTCAGTTACTCAAATAATTCTGATTATAGACGTGTAACCGTGCTGTGGTAAAATACTGAAAATACATTACATTAAGTAAACTAAAAACACTCAAGTTCTTTTAAACATTATAAAGTAGAGTTATGATGTGTACAAATTACTTGACACACACCACGTAATGTTTTGACTCTGTTAACAAAGCAGACAGTAACAATAACTTCAGATATGATATAGGTCGCTGTTCCTTTGTGCACCCCTTTTAACGCAAGCTCCAAATACCGTTGGCTTGTTATATACCGTGCTCAGTCGATACATGGAGCTTGGTAACCGGAACTTGAAGTTATTGGAGGGAGGGTATAGTAACAGCATGTAAACAATAACGACTTGCGATTCCCCGACAGTTTATTATTGTATCCTCTATGAAGATAAGTTGACAGCTCTTTCAAAATTTATTTGTACAATTAAGCAATTAAACGAGACAGTTAGGCGCATAAAGCTGAAAACACATGCGACATTTTTTAGAAATCATGCGAGAATGCGGTCGCGCCGTTAATCTGAAACACTGCCTAGAATTTTGTAACTAGGCATATAGGAAATATGTACATTCATTTTATTGTATTTATTGAAGAAAATAGAGATCTACCTTCAACCAAATAAGGAAATAAAAAAATATAAACCCAACGACAAAGGCACAACGAATTTTAAACTTCGAAATGACGAACCATAGCCATAGGCCTACAGTAGTGTATAGCTTCGTATCCAAAATAAATTTATTTTTAAATATCGAAAAAAAATAAAAAACGATCTTTTTACTTCGTCCGACATTGATTTAATATCTTTGACGTATATTTTGGGGAGAAACATATCACAAGTGTCGGAATATACCAACCAAAAGCATGTTTTTGAACTGCTTGACATATCGGCATACTGCAGTTCTTCACGCCTGGGCGAGAGTGACGGGCCACTATTACGTCACGTTACGGAAGGTGCCGAAAGCTGCCGATCTTTTTGCATATCGGCCAGCCGGATTCGCAAAGCGGCACACAAGTGTCAGCGCGGGTTTGCAAAATTTACGTAAAAACATGCGGGCTTGCATTTACCTTTGAAATCTAGCACAATAGTGAAACTAAATAACACAAAATAGGGTTTTAAAATCCTTTAAATAAATCTGGAATAAAATTTCATTCAATCTGTTTAGAGGGACACTCCTTGTAACATTATACAAGTATTTGGCTTTGATATGTGTAAAAAGACAATATATGCTGATAAAATTTGAAAATATCTCATTTCATGTTTTAACGCCGAACACGACAATCGTTTGTTTTCGATGAATATTGAGCATCTATTCATGTCCAGAAGACGAAAAAGCGCGTCTCATTTATATGAAAACTCGTCATATAACTTATCGAACTTATTGTGATAACTTTCCAAAGTCACGTTTTTATTCATTATTCTATACTTAACGCGCCAGCAGCATTACGTTATCCGGTTTTCGAATAAATCACGACTCTATAGCCTTATTTTGTCACTATACCAAACACATCACCCTTCATTTGAGAAACGATCGTTAATTCTAGAATAAATGAACTTTGGCATATCTGACTCCAACAACGGATTGTCTCTGTGGGTGGGTACCTGGTAGATATTGAATTGGTCCACACAAAGCGTTCAAAACCTCTCAAGCAGGAGACAAGCTTACTTAAAAGGACAGTCCTATCGGGGTATTTTTGAGGAAGCCAAATTCAACGGGACATTTCCGTTCATACAAGTATGTATATGTTCTATCCATATATATAGTTTATTTTTATAATGTTTTAAAATTAGTGAATCACAGCGCCTTTTTCATTTCATTTTCCTCCAGAAAAACCTGGCGGACCGTAGCCGATAGGTCAGCCTCTTTAAGTTACGAGGTTCGAAACGTCAGGTCCTAGTATTTGAGTTTCAAAGACCCTAAACATATATTTTGATATCAGTGATTGGCAACAACATTATCTGCCAAACTTACTCAAGTTAACTATAAATGTTACGTAAACATCAGGTATTTTTAATTTCAATAAAACATGACATATATTTTGATATCAGTGATGGACAAAAGTGGTATCCGCAAAACTCACTCTAGTTATCTATAAGTGTAACGGGGTTTGATGAATAAAAACCAAACAAACAAACAAAACTATGAATTTAACGTAAACAACAGGTATTAAATTTCAAAGATTCTTAAAATGAGATTGATATCAGTGGTTTATAACAATAGTATATCTATCAAACCAGTTAACGATTGTTGTAATGTTGTAAGTGCCGAGGGAGGTATGTATTTGGACAAAACACATTACAATTAGTTTATATAAAACTTTACTGTATAGCACTTAGATCACACTCAAGGCCTTTATGCAGGGGAAATATACGCTAAGCAGGTGTAAGGTGAAAATTTAAAAACCATTTATACATTACATAAGCGTGGAAACTAACTTTGCAGAAAAATTATCAACATTTTATTGATATCAACCTACTTTGCAGAAAAAAATCAACATCTTAATGATATCAACCTTTTTCTAAAGTTGAATTTAATTATAGTTATAATCAGTATGTTTTGCAGTACGTGGGAATTTTTTTCACCATGTTGATTTGATGGTAAATTGTTATCAACGTTTTAAATCTTACTATCGAAAAGATGAAATGAAAAATTTAGGCAGAGTGAAAGAACTACAAAGCCCTTTTAACAAGGCCTGAGTGGTAGAAAATAATTTTTTTTCGATGTATGCTGTCAAAATGGGTACCTGGTATGAAGTGAATCTTAAGGAGTGCAATGCAAAATAGTCAATTGTTTCTCTGTGAATTTCTACCTCCAATAGAGCGTACCAAGGCACTTCATCAACAGTCCATCCAGATGTACAATTGGGTACGTAAATACTGGATGTATGGACCTATAGGGTCGCGCGAAGCACTAAATAGCTGCATCGGGGTAATAAATGTGTAGCGCTTTGATCATGCTTTGGATGGACTATAGCGCACAATAAGTACCCATTTATTATCATTATATTATGACCGTTCAATCTATTCAATCCACGAAAACTAAAACGGTAACATTATCTCCCCAGAGCAGTAGCTCCGTCATAAATTTCTATAGGACTTTATCACGGATCTATCTTTGCGGGGAGAGAATGGAGGGTATAGGTATTGTACAAAAATACCCCCAAAAAATTTACGAGTTCGTTTTCGAACGACGTTACACAAAACAAAACCCCAATTGTAGTGTCCCTTTAAAACGTGAGGAGTGAACGTTTAACATCGTGGTTGCCGTTAGTTACCCCGTTTGGTTACCAGGAATTTAATTAACACGATCGATGAAAAAGATAAAGTTATACTTCTTACATATACGTGATGGGAGTTATTCTACACTAAATTGAAGAGTTTGATTAATAATGTTTCATATTTTTTTTAGTAGAAGATTAATACTACTTATGTTATTGGTGGATTAGGTAAGTTATCTGATAACCTTTCATAAGGTTACGTGTTTATCTTAATAAGATAGATAAACTTATCTCATGATTTTCAAGCTTCGATAACTTTATCTTGGAAATACAGCATGCTAGTGTGGCCTTAAGTCCCTGTAGAACATTTTTAAGGGGAACAAAAGGATTTAAAGAGCAATAAAAGTATTTTAAAGCTGAAGAACAATGTTTCTTAGTCAATAGAAACATTTCTAAAACGATATGCAAAGTTTGGTTAAGCATAGGCCAAGTTTAGCATTGCGTATCGGATGTGACATAACCAGTATAGTTAACTTAGTTAGAAAAACTAGTTATACAATATCAACTGCGCAACGCTAACTTGGCCTATTAGTTAGCCACGTAATTTCCTTCCCTGCATGAAGAGAAAATAATCAACTGTTACCAAAAAGACACATTTCAAAGCTTATTGTTTTTTTACAGCGACAATATGAAGGTAGAACGTCGCAATTATGATCGAAAACCGTACAGTATAGTCAAACGTAATTTTGAAGACTTATCTAAAACAGTCAGGAGGGCAGTTAGGAGTTGATAGCGTTTGTTATGTTATATAACTAGTATCCATGTATATTGAACGTGATATTTACACCTCTGTGTATTTATAAGGCTGTTTTTAGATTTTCATGGAAAACCAGTATTTGTCATATATATATGTCTTTTGGACATGAAAAGTTAAGATGTTTTGATTTTATATCACCACATATGACATTTAGGCTCGAATCAAAGGTAAATAATTATGTTATGAAAATCACGGAGTGGCTCTTTAAGTCTCACTCTAGATATAATTTTTAAAGGTGTTGACACTATGACGTTTTCGGTTGATGTTTGGGAACCTTATTGCCTATTCAACGACATATAGTTAACTTTTGATCAAATAAACCATTCCAAAAAGTGCTACAGAGCTTTAAAACAATTTCATTTGTGCCGTAATTTATTAATAACCACTGGTCATACCTTTCTCGTAAATATATGTTTTGATGAAATTAATTTGGGAAGTATAAATATATAAACATGTTAAGTGAAAATGTTAACCAACAAAGTAAATGGGAATTTCTATCAAACTAAGTATCTAAATATGAAACTAAGTTTAAAGTAACAAACAATTGAAATGTTACCTTAACAACTTGGTCTGAAAGTTTTTTAAATTTCCGCTATGCATACGTTTAGAATAACCTTTTGTTTTCAAAACCATGAATGTTTTCTCATAAAAAAACGCAAATGAGAATACCAAATCTTTGAAATGTCAAATATCTTAAGCAATGTTACCCGTCTCGTAATATTTTCTGGGGAAATCTAAGCACTAAACCTTTGGACTTATATGTGAACTGAATTTAAGTCAACATTCGTTTTAAACTTATTATCAAACATGAGGTGGAAATTGCTTGTTTTACACCGAGTCCTTCTTGTAAAAGTGCAAATTAGAATAAGAAAATATTTTAATTATCAACAAAATAACACAAGTATCTTTTGTTATATGTTTTTCTTCACGATAAAACTTGAGGTTAAAAACCTCACCTATTTATCCATACGGCGAGAATATGTGCCGAATTTGTGTAACTTTCTGCATTAAACTCAAACAAGAAGTTCATCCCAACACAAAACTGTAAATAATCGACTTATGCATTCCTTTGATGCTGTTTTCATTATTTGAATATTGCCTTTAATACGCACACACCCTTCGAGTCTATTGCTTTTAGATTAAAGGTGATAATGAAAGAGGGTTGTTATGTTTTTTTATGTTTGAAATAAATCTATAAGCTAGGTTCAGTTTATTACATATATTTGCAATATATAAACACGTACCATGCCTTCTAATATAATACCGCGCCAAATGTCACGTGCTCATCCAGCCTATGTACATTTCACACAGGTGTCAGCTGCGACATGTGACATATAACGGCGTGGGTCCGAGTTTGTTTTGTCTATCATGAATGTAAACAATAACTCGTTTTTAATTTTGATGTAATGGTCTCTCATTGGATGCAATCGGACGATACCATTTGATCCATAATGTAATGTTTATTTTTGATGTGCAAATGTCAATAAGTCAGTTGTATTGCTTATGATATTAAAAACTCAGAATATCTCTTATTCTAATCATTATTTCAGATTTAACAAAACACATATAAACATTGCCTACTATTATATTATAATGCATTCATCACCGAGATGATTTAAAGGGCCACTGAGTATGTTGTTGGAGTCAAATATGTCAAACTGCATAAATGGTGTTATTTTATCGAGGATTATAGTTGTTTCAGAAAATCCTAATCCTAATGCTTATCAGTTCTGTACAGTGAAGATAAACGGGTGAGTGTCGTGATTTGTGATCGAAAACCGGACAATGGCGCGCCAATGATTCAAACGTACTTTCAGAAACTTATTTACAGCAGACACAAAGAAAAACATTGGTTGATAGTATTAAATAGGCCTTTTAAGTAACATACACGTTCATTGGGAACATAATTTCGAATTCTTAACATTTATAGGGCCGTTTTCCGATTATCGGTGAAAACAAGAAAATATAATAATTTTGTCATTTTAGAGAAAAAGATGCAAGATTAGGGAGGCGATTTTAACTTAACTCAGGTCATAAGGTATTTTGGCTCTTACTAAAGCCACACTAAAATTCATGAAACATACGCTTTATCACTTTAAAGCTCGCAATGTAAATATTGTCATTTGAGTTGTTGTATGTATGTACATATATATATGGAAGGAACTAATATACATCCACGATAGAAGTTAGAAATATGTACATGGTTTACAAACAAGGACTTCAAGATGGTACCCATGCAGGACATGGTATTGAGCACAAGCACGGGAAACTTCTGCAAACTTACGCAGCAAAAGCTTTGCAATGAATGTGAATATTGTACTAACGCTTCAGTCACTTATATGTCATTCTAATATCTTTTTGACTGATGTGTTTAAGAATTTCAAAAGTAAAACAATATTTAATTTTTCATTATTATCATCTCCCGTGCTTGTGGTATTGAGTTAATTATTTAATACTTAATGTTAGATTAATACTCAATATATATATACACAGATCTAATCTAAGGCATGGACGGCATACACTTATTGCAATAATTACAATGTTCTCTATTTCATCTATGAAACCAAAGATTTCTAAAACTGAACTCAAGGTTTTACGCAACAACACATTTCTTTGAATTCTGTTTCTTATTTTTGGAAATTTCTACAATACTGACCGGGGAAATCAATTAGAACCGAAGTATTACACTTCCTCGGAAACATAAGACACGATCTTATCTAATTTTCAAAAATTAAATATTTGATAGTTCATAAGAATACTTGAATATTGAATATGCGTTCCATAGCTTTTAATGTCCAGTTCATACTCATGTTGCCGCAATTTCCCGTAAGAGAGACTACTGCAAACTTATACAGTAAAAGCTATGCAATGAATGTGAATATTTTACTAACGCTTCAGTCACTAAAATATAACGTTTTGGCTTACGTGTTTAAACATTTTAAAAGTAAAACAATCTTTTCTTTTTGATAAATATCATCTAAACATTTTATGCAAAGACAACGTTTTATTTACGCATTACTACGTTTAATCTTATTAAAATGTTGGGTTTTTTTTCTTGGGGACCTCTCACAAGATGTGTTTTGTTTATAATCTTTGAAATTTCTCTTCTTGTTACACTCAAAAAATGGAAGTGAGTTGCTATCATAGTTTAAGATAGTTATCTGGATATACATTAATTGTTTGTCCCTGAAGGATTGTTATCGGTTGATTATTTGTCTGCAAACGCCAGGCTAAATAACCTGAGTTTATAAGGCTGAGTCTCGTTTTTATTGTGAATGCAGTCTTGCTTTAAGCTCTTCAAGCTAAGACAGGCCTCACCATTCACAAGTCCTTGATATTTTGATAACTCTTATTCATGATAAATACATTAATATATCATGTATTGTGATTCAGTTATTGATTAAAAAAAACACCATTGGCTTTGTAGCTCATCAGGCTATCTATAATTGTAAAAAAAATCCTTTCCAATTCTGATTGAATTACATTTCACTTGTGTCTTTTGACTTGTCAGTTCCATGGCTGCTTAGTTTTTAAGTGTAACAAGGTTTGAGGAATAAAAACATTTAAATTAAATAATATTTAAAACACAGAATCCACACCAGCTAAGGAGTCTGTACACATGATGTCACCCTGCTAAGCATTGTTCTAGTGATGAAGAAAATGAAAATAGGTTTTAAGGGCTTGGCCCCTGTGGCCCTTATTGCCAAATCTATCAGTTATAATCCCCATCAGCTACGGTGTCTTTCTAAAAGGTTTCAGATTCCAGGCCTGCTATTTCTGGGGACGAAGATGACAATCTTTTTTAGGATAACGGCTCTATGGCCCTTACTATGGGTCACAGTGTCAACAATTCTTTAATTTAGAATACCCATCAGCTAAGAAGTCTGTAAGGCCATAAATCAAAACCATCATTAGTCAAGGAGTCTGTACACAAGATTTCTGATTTCCTGAGTCAAAGGTTCTGGAGAAGAAGATGAATAGTGAAAAGTTTACGGGCAGCAGGCATGGATGCACAGACAGACTCCGGATGTTATGCCATTGAGGCCAGATGAGCTAAAATGGCCTTTGCTTTTCTCCGCAAGGGTTTTGTCAAAATTACACTGCCTCCAGAGTATGTTGACAAAAATAAAAATATTGTTACACGTATGATATCATTGTATACACTGTTTCATTAAATCATGTTCAGTATGAAGTGAAAGAAAAGGATAAAAACCTCAACAATTCAGTTGGACATATATTTATTTACAGTTTATTTACAACAATGATGAATTCTTAAGATTATATATATTTTTCACTGAACCAATATAAGTTGAATATTTTACATAAATTTATAATATGCATGTTCTTCCCCTTTTACTTTATTAAGCCAAGTTTTCTGTGTTACATTTTGAAAGCCTTACTATTTCTAGAATGATAGGAGTTTAAAAGGCTCATATATAAAATTTGTATTGACTCAAATTGACTCATGCATTGATTTGAAATAAAAGGTTTCCGTCATTGAAAACTAGAAAAATTATTTTTCTAAATAACAATTAAAAGCAGTTACATGCAGTTAGATACCTGTGAAACGTTTATCCTTTTGGTATTTAACCTTATGCTAACAGCCTACATCTACAAGGGTTATCTTCGACTGAGCTCTATGTTACTTAGTTGAGCTCCAGAGGGGATTCTTCTTTGTTAATATCTTTACTTACAGGGGCAGGAAAACGATTATTGTCTAAATAAAGTGATCTCACGAAAACAGAAATAAATGTTTTCAATATGCACGTCAATATTTTTTTAATCAAAAGAGCCATTTTAAAACAAACGAAACATGGTCAATTAAGCTATTTGAGTCCATTTCCCAACCTCAAATGTTTAAACAGTGTTAACACAAAAATGGCCAACAGTAGTGTTTGCTTGTAGGGTTTTGAAGATCAAGTCATAAACAGTTCTTTTGACAGTTTCTTTAGAAACTGATTATACAATCCTCAGACAATTTCCTCAGATTCTCATGGTATACTTTCAGATCATCAGAATCATCCTTATAGCTGTTCTTCAGAATATGTCCTCAGATAACCAGAATATGTCCTCAGATAACCAGAATATGTCCTCAGATAATCCTAAAATATCCTTATAGGCTGTTCATCAGAATCTGCCCTCAGACAACCAGAATGTGTCCTCAGATTACCAGAATATGTCCTCAGATAATCAGAATATATCCTCAGATAACCAGAAAATATCCTCAGATCATCCTAAAATATCATTATAGGCTGTTCATCAGAATCTGCCCTCAGATAACCAGAATGTGTCCTCAGATAACCAGAATTTGTCCTTAGATAATAATAATATATCCTCAGATCATCCTAACAGGCTGGGTTCTTCAGAATATGTCCTCAGATCATCAGAAAATGTCCTCTTCATAAACAACCATATTCCTCTTATCTTTATGTCCGGAACCTTTCTGAGAATTATTGGCAGCTGAAAAAAAAAATCTTTAAATATTAGAACCTAAATTATTTCTAATTTAAACCATTTTCAAAAATAGTGGTTTAAGTAATAACAAATTGTCTCTTACAATCATCCATTGTTTCAAGGCAGTAGAAATGGCAACTTGCAGGGAGTTTAAATTAGAAATGGATGGTCAGGTCTGAGATATGAAATTTGAAATTATGGAACCCTTAGAGAGATCTATTCAGATACCAACTGTTTTGATTGTTTACTCTCCACATGGTTTGACAACATTCTGTAACCTGTATAGTGAAGATGAAACCAAATTTTCGCAGATCGAAAGGATAATCATGTTTACAAAGGATGATGATGGCAATGATGTGGAACAAATGGCTCCCAAGAGTTACCTGCCCTTAGTTTCTTATACCAAAGCCTTTGACGAAAGCCATGTAAATAGCTTAACAGTCTTACGTGAGAACATGTGAATATTAAAATCCCCAAAGGATCAAGTTTGTTATTGTGTAGAAACAGTATCCAGATTTTCGTATTCCTCAAAACAGGGTCTATCTTAATCAGATTGTACCAACTACTCTTATCTTATTTATATATAAAAAAATGACAAAGAATCTCAATGTGCCCTTGTCATTTCAAAATACAGAGAGTTCACATGAAGGGAGAGGAGAAATGTATCTAAGAAATAAAACATTTTGCACTGACCAATGGTTGACCAGCCTGCACTGGACTGGTCACTAACGGTCTCAAATGAGGGTTGTCTCCGAGCCATTGACACTTTCAGCTGGACGTTGTCAATCATACTGCCATTCATCTGCAAAAGAAAGTTTTATTTCACGTTAGAAGAAAAGAAAGTAGTCCAAGGTACATGTTTAAAATCGACTATGTTCCGACGAATAAAAATTTCAAAATATTGACTTTATCAAGATTCAAACTCATTCTGTCTAGGGCATTCCTCTCCACTAGGTCTGACAGCAGCTACACTTAGTGTACATTCAGACGTAAACTCAGCTATCCCTTGCCTCCAGCAAAAGTATTCGGTATCAGCAGCTAGGGGCAAGAAACTCCTGTGAATTATTCATGAACTTGATCGTCGCCATCCTTTTTTTAAATAGGATGTTCTGATTGGTCTGCTATTGACTAGGTTTTTACTGCACTGAATTTGTGTAAGTATATGCACTATGTGTAGCTTTGGTCAGATTGTGTAGTGAGGAAAACTCTAGACAGACAAGTTCTAATTTCGATAAATTCAATATTTTTAAACTTTCCTCGGAGCATTGTTTATCTTAATCAGACTGTCCTAGGTGACAAACTAGCAGCCAAGCCAGTGAATGTGAAGTTCAAATCAACTGAATTCTTTATTAACCTTTAGCTAAATAGCTAACTGGTGGTCATAATACAATGAAACTGTGATTCAGGTGATAATGATTATCTCAACACTTCTTTTCTAATTAATCAAGTGTTGACCTACTATGCAATTTATTATTTAGTGTAACTTCAATGCTAGTAGTTTGATTTGATAAAGTGCCAAAATATCATCAATGTCTTATTTAAAAAAAGATTTAAAATCTTCATTACCTTGGTTTATCAGATTCTTTAGTAGAATAGGTACCCATGAATATCCTGGGACTTATAGGTGAAGGACTTAAACAACTCACAAATCTCTAAATAACTAAATGCTTGTAGCTTGAGCAACCATAGACAATTGTGGGTGTAGTACTGTATAGTTTCCTTCATAAATTCTCTGCTATAATTCTTTCAAATTTTCTTCAAGGTGGTAAACTGCAGAGAATGAATCTGCACTGATAGTGGTTGGAAAATAAACGATTTTTAACAGTTTTAAAACCCTGTATAAAACTTCTAAGCATTACAAAATCATTTATATAAGCTGTATTCAAAGTAATTTGTACTTCCTTCCTCTCAGCTCTCCGTTCACCACTAAGAATTAACTCATACAACTGGATCAAATAATAAGTCAATCACATCAAGTACTGATCTGTACTGACCTCTGCAATTGCCTGATCAGCAGATTCCATCTTCTCGAATGTGACAAACCCACAACTACAAAAGAATTAAGTAAATAAATATATAATAAGAAAACTTTGTTCCAGTTATGACTTAAGTAAAATCAACTGATATCTCTAGCGAGATGTTGTTTTGACATCCATTTTGTACAATGCCCTGTCATCTTTAACGATGATGTCATAAACATGTCGATGTCACAACACTATGAAATCATGGTGTTGGAAGTGTAATGGCAATTTTGTGTTCAAAATTTTTGGGATGAAATGATTTAAGAATTATCATTGATGGTAAATAGAATCTTATCCTCACGTCTCCTCATGTTAAATACATCAACACCCAGGAATGAAAGCAAAATAACCTTTGCAAGCCTTGGATATTTGTTACTTTATCAACTCATTCAGATAAATTTGATATCAGATACCTTGCTGTTATGTTCTCTACATGAATTCTTTCTTAATTTCAGATATTATTCACATTTCCACTTAAGACTACACGAGCCTGCAAGCAATAACATGATTTTTATACAATATGTGAACAACTCACTGCCTGTCACTTTCCATGGTGATATTGACAACATTGCCGAAGTTGGAGCTGGCTTTACGAAGGAGTTCTTCACAGACACCATGGCCATGGACGTAGATTGTCCGTCCTTTCTTGGGCGGTTCTCTGTCTCTTTCTCTCCGATCTCCCCTGTCTTCTCTCCGTTCGTCACGAGAGTCACGTCTTTCGCGATCAAACTCTCGATCTCTCTCACGATCAAATCCTGGAATAGGTTATATTGAAAGGTCATTTGAATCTCAACTTCTTTGTTGAATTGAGGTCGAGTTAGGTAAAATGATGTTATGATCTTAGCACCTAGTGGCAGCCTGGGTTGTAACATCATTGGGAAGTATGACATTGTGTATGAAAAGACAAACATCAAAACTCTTGGTATGATGCAAAGTTCCAAACTAAAGATGAATCTTTTGGCAAAAAGCCGCGGTAACAATGATGTCATAATGTCCTATTAAGAAGTGCGAATTTCAACTTTTACAACTAAAGTGTAATTCATTCATGATCAACACAGGAGTGTAAGTTTTACATAAATATGCATGAACTTCTCAGAGTTTATATCACAGATTTTATTACTCATTCAATAAATTTGTTAAACATTCAGTGACATTGACCAATGGATCCAGTGACCAAATGACCAACGAAGCTAGTTTTAAACCAAATCAAACATGCCAACCACTAAGATTTCATACCCTATCTGATGTTTCATGCCCAATGAGTGCAATAATGTTCAAAATGGTATATATAATCACAAACTCAAATAAAGATATCATTGTTGTTGATCTTGAATGTCTTATTCTATTTAGAGCTTTTGTTTTCAAATATTTTTTCAAAACATGAGATTATTTGGTCCCTATTTTACAAAATACATGATAAATCTGGATAAGAAATCAGGCCCATAGGAGAACCACCAACCATATTACCTTTTGAATTTGTATATATATATGAACAAAAATGATTAAGTTATAAAAAAAATAATTACCTTTTGCACAATCTATAAGTATAAACATTTGGATGTTTTTCATTTTGACAATGTCCAGCTGAAAATAGTCTGTAACATTTTTAAAGATAAGATGTTTACTTTACAACAATAGAACTATGAAACACTTACTGTTTCCTCCGCTGACAAAACTCTCATAAAGTCCTTTAACTTTTGGTCGCCCTCCCGCACTCTGAAACAATAACAAAAATGTCAAAATGAAGGTAACTTTGAAGTCTGTTCTGATTTTGGCAAAGTGCTTACTTTTAAGTAAACACGTAAAATTTATCACAATTATCTTCAAGAAGAAGAAGAATCTTAAAAAGTAATGTCAGCTTTCGGTTAGCCATCATGCTTTCTATTTTACTTCTCAATTTTCTAACTAATAAGTTGAGAAAGAATATATACTTTGAAATAATATCTACAGATTAACGAATTGATAATGAGAAGATTAAACAGCACTGCTTTTTTATGTAGTGGCAAGGCTTTCCATACTCGTATCAACGATGAATGGCTATATTTCACAGTTTTTCTTGTTAAGTTGATGCTAATTATTCTTTCTAATATCAACAAATCTTAAGCAACCAAATTATTTTCAGGGTTATGCTTTTAATAAATGTCATAAAATATTCATGTATTAACAACACAAATAGTAATTTCTCTTTGAATTTCATTCCAACAAAAAAAATTCAATGAAGACCCTCTCTTTATAGATTTCATATTCATCTTGAAAATATCTTCAGGATTTCAAGAAAATCAAAGACTTACTTCTACTTTTTCTTCCTCCTCTGAATGTTGACTGGCTGAAAATGGCTGAAAGCTCACTGCCGAGGAAGATGGTGCCTTCTCAGGATCCTGCAGTGAAAGTGTAATTTTACAAACTCTTTTTAAATTGACGCCTTTCGCATTCTTTGCAATTTTAACTTCTAAGATTTGTAATGTTTTGCAATTTTAAATTTTCAAATGATTGAATTTTTCTTTGCAATCTATACAAAGATCCATAACAGTAATTTTGTAACTTTTTAATGATATCAAATCTAAGTCAAGTAACTACAAAATCAGTGTCTGTTCTAATCTTTCTTTAAATGTTGCTTTGATTAAAGATGAATACAGCATTTCATGATAAAGATAAAAAGTTAACCTTGAAAAAAGAAATAATATTTCAATTTAAATTTATTGTGAAATTTGAAGCAAATCTTACCTTTAGTTTCTTTTCCAGATACTTTGACCTTTTGAATCCTGTTTTCTCTCGAGAATCTGATTCAATTTTGATTATCTGAAATTCAATAAATGATAATACAAAAACATTTTAGCAAAATGTTTCAATTTAGAAGAAATGAGATAATCAGTTTAAAACATGTCTTTAAAGGTGATTGAAAATTTATAATATTCACTTTGATGAAACAGTAGATATAGCAAATTTCATGATAGTACATATTTGAACACAAACCCCTTTCTGTACAAGTTTCTTGGCTTGAATCATAGCATCTCCAGCCGATTCCAGTGCTAGAAAGAAACACAAACTAAAACAATATAATCATTATAACGACATTGATATTATTACTTTCTATTTTTAAATCAATTTTAACTATTGATTTTTAAAATGAACAAGTTTAGGAGCTTTCAAGAACTTATATATACATTTCCCTATTACTGCTTTAAATGTTTTTAGATATTATTTATTGTTTTGATACAAATTTTAAAGGTTTACGTCTTTTAATGGCTTCTTTCTCTTTTACAGCTTGAGGTTCAGGTTTAGCTGTCTTCAATTGTTGTAATGCTTTTTTCTGAAATATAACATTATTTATGTATAGAAACAAAACAATAACATGACTAACCAGCTATGATCAGGAGTTGAAAATCTTAATTTGTCCTATTCCAGTCACAGTTCTAAAAAAGTCAAGCAAATTTGATAGTTCATTGCAATATGAAAAGGATGCAAAAGTCATTGACATTTTGGTGATTGTGTTGACCTAAAATAATTTAACAAATTTAACAAAAAAATAACTATTGCTATAATATCTAAGGCTTGAATTAAAGGTTTTTAATCAGTTTCTGATTTCATTTTTAAAACGCTTTTTATTCAAATTATGTTAAAGATCATGTTGCACTTTCAAAATATTTTCTTTTAAACTCACTTTTTTCTTCAATTTTGCATATTTCAACTTTAACTGCTCTTCTTCTTCACTTAATGCTGCAGGAAAATGTAAATACACCATTGTAAATAGTTATTCTTTGGAAATCTCCTGAAACCGGAAACGCTCTCTAGTTATCCCGAAGGAGGAAGATAATTTGCGGAGGGACTATTCAGTAGTCAACAGCGATAATTCAAATGCTTAATCATTTGATAAGGAGCATCATATTTAGAATTTTGTTTAAGTTTTTGATGAAACAATTATATAATATTTTTATAAAATCAACTATAAACTGTATTAATCTACCATTCTAACGTTTATTGTCTTGATATTATGTATCTAAATGACTTCTCCCAAAGCGCCGGTAATTCACGTGGGCCATTTCATTTCCGTAAACACAAGAGGCGAAGTTCGAGTTATCATGCAGTTTTAGGCGGGTTGGTTGGTCAATCTAAATAGTAAATTTCACTCTCGTAATAATTTTTCTGTCCGACATGTTTTACGGGACCACTATGTTGATAGAATTTCAGAATCAAGTTTAAAGATTTGGTTTTATTTTATTATTTTAGGATTTAAAATTCTATCCTCAGGTATACGTTGACAAATTTACTGAGTATTTTTTGCTTTCACATGTCTTTTTATTTAAATTATCAATGATAAAAGCGAATTTATTATTGGGAACATAATGCTCAGAATCATATTTTTGGTTTTAACAAAAAACTGTGACAATATTTAAATTCATATAATCTCTCATATGTTTTACCCTAAATTAATTTACCTTTGCTTTGATTTGACAACAAGGGATTTTTCATGTTGGCTGAGGATTCATACAAATGAAAGCACAGTTGGTGTGGTAGAAATGTCTTATTTGTACACATGTGTATAATATACTGTCATGATCAAGTTTCTCCTTGAAAAAGATATCATGGATTAGGCCTATTGCTATTTAGATAAGATGTTTTTAGTAAATTACAAATGAGGTTTGAAATTGTCAGTTGTTGAAAATAAGGTCTTGTCATGACTCATACAGATCCTAATACCAGTTATTTGTTGTGCCTTTACTACTCCGAGAGACTCGCAAATTGTAGAACGATACCACATGAATGCAGGCCTAGCTGTTACTCATGGAATTAAAGAAACATAAAGAAACCAAAAAGGGCTTGATCATTCATTCACAGAAGTTAGATATTTAGTTTGAGAATTACAAGAATTGGATAAAATTTGATTTTGTCAAGATCAAACCATTGTCAATGTCTCATATATAAAAGTAAATATGCCTTACCATCAACGCCATTAATACCAATGAAACGTTTTTTATTTGAACAAAGCCTTGTCTCTTTTTAATCTGTAAATGATCATACATATAGTGCAGCTTTAATGACAGCCATCACATACCGTATTCGACGTGATAAGCGCCCGGGGCGCTTAAAAAATTGGTAAAAGGGGGCGCTAATTAAAACGATAAAAATTGTCCTCAAGTTTAGTCTTGAAAGTGTTTTCTTACGATACACATGTCTTTGAAATATGGTTTTATAAGTTTTATCATTTTGGTGGTGGCTGGGGGTCTTGAAATACCCTGTATTCTTCACTTTAGTGGAAGTAAAAGACTTATTGCAAGACTGAAAAACCTTCCTCAATGAATCAGCATGCAAGGTAAGCAATGTTGATAGGTGGGCGCTAAATCAGGACGCATATTGTTCACTCAAAAACGTGGTGGGTGGGCGCTTATAGGGGAGTGGGCGGTTATTAAGTCGAATACGGTATTTTTCTTAGGTAGATCTTATTAAATGAAGAGAGACATCATGAAGTTTGTACTGAAGAGTGTAACCAACGGCAACTCACGACGAGGTGTCCTAGAGAGGGCGGGTAGAGTCAAGAAGGATGTTGAAACACCTATGTGTATGCTGTACACTCGAGGAGGTGGGTATATAAATTAATATTTCAAAAGATAGTCCAATTATGATACCTAAATTCTATGGATTTGACAGATACTAGATAACTTGAGTTTTGTCAAGCTGGACCCTCGTCAATTTTCTTTGACTTGAGGATCCTAAAAGGGGAGATCACTGTTACTTATTCAAATAATTCCAGACTGTGATTTGTGAAGTACCTGTTAATGCCAAAATATACCGTGTATGACCATGCATAAGTTGACAGATTTGTATATAATAATAGGCTGAAGAAAAATCATACAACTTCTTGTGTAAAGATAAGAATTTCAGGTACTTGGGTCCAAGTTGAGCCTGAACCCTTGAGTACTTTATATTTTTTTCCCCAAAAAGCCCTCATATTTCTTTTATGTACGCATAAACACTTAGCAAATAAACATTCCCAGAACTTGTGCTTATTGAAGATGCATATGTAAATGTGTCCTCCATTTATATTTCATTTGAAATTTCAATTATATAGGTGTACATGAATTTTTACTTCGAGGAAGTTTGATATAGAAAAGGCTTTTATCAAGTTGAATAAGTAAATGCTTTTGATTCTTATTTAAGTTACAAATAATAATAAATGATAAAAAAAATAATGATTAAACATAGCATTAACAATAAGGATTCAGCAAAATTGTTGAATCCTTAATAATAAATTTTAGGTTACAATGATAAACTGATTGAGGAGGAGTTGAAAATGATCAACATGGGGACATTTGTTTTTGCGTTTACACAGGCAGTGCCCCTCATCTTGGCAAGGAAATGCTACAGAAAATCCAGGACCTACCCCCGGTAGCAACAATGTCTCTAAATATGCTGTATGTTCTTTCTATCATTTTAATAATTCTCTCACATTGGAGTTGACTTAAGTAATTAAAGTTAGTCTTGCTTTAACACAGTTAGTGATACTCACACAAATTAAACCTTATGGTGGATCAAATTATATTTCCAAATAATGTTTAGATTATAACTGATGTCACATATCATGCCACAATTTCAAGTGTTTAACTTTTTTTAAAACAACCTTTTTAACCCCCATTTATAGAGCTGATCAGACTGAAACACTTAAGGAATATGGAAAAGGAATGGCAAAGTTTGCTGCTATGGACGTAAGTAACTTCGTAAAAGTCAAGATAATATTATTTTTGAAATATGATTATAAAAAATGTCAATGCAATTTGGTTGTCAAAGTTCTATTTGGTAGTAATTATCAAGTGAGATATATTTTGCTTACACAATTTGAATTAAGTTTGATAAGATTGATTTTGAGTTTTGAATATTTAAACAGAAACTGCTGTTTCTTTTGTAATTTTAAAAGTATGCATGAAAAAAATTCCATATACTTGACATCGAAAATTTTATTTGTGGATATAAATCAAAGAAACCTTTTGATATACAGGACTACCTGGTCTACACGTGTCTCCACGACCCGAGTATCGAAATTCCGTCTGGCTACAATGATAAGGGTGGTACAGCCATCTGGGGAAGAGGAGGAAAAATAAAGGTACCGTATTCGACGTGATAAGCGCCCGGGGCGCTTAAAAAATTGGTAAAAGGGGGCGCTAATTAAAACGATAAAAATTGTCCTCAAGTTTAGTCTTGAAAGTGTTTTCTTACGATACACATGTCTTTGAAATATGGTTTTATAAGTTTTATCATTTTGGTGGTGGCTGGGGGTCTTGAAATACCCTGTATTCTTCACTTTAGTGGAAGTAAAAGACTTATTGCAAGACTGAAAAACCTTCTTCAATGAATCAGCATGCAAGGTAAGCAATGTTGAGAGGTGGGCGCTAAATCAGGACGCATATTGTTTAGTCAAAAACGTGGTGGGTGGGCGCTTATAGGGGAGTGGGCGGTTATTAAGTCGAATACGGTAAATCTGAACTTCAGGATACAAATTAAAGACATCATTGAAATGAGTATGTACCCGGTACATATTTCTTGTGATTTTTTGTCATTTACACTCCATTTGAAGATTCTTCACGAATGTTCAGTATGGTTGTGTCCGATGTTTGTTCGCATGCAGGCAAGAAACCTTTGGGACACCCTGCTTATGTTGATAAAAGTATTAAAAAAATGCCAAATTCTACTTCTTGAAAAAATATTAACAGATGCATAAATATGGCGTTAATGTGTAAGGGTCTTTTACTGTGTAAAATAGATTGAATTTGAGTCATATTTTTTTCTTTGAAATAATTCATAGATTCACATATTGTAAATTCAAAAGGAAACAAAAGAGTAAAAGATTTAGGCAAAATTGATGGATTTTACTGCCAGTGTTCCATCCATACTTTCTAATTTTGGTAATCTTTGGTAATTTTTTATTTTAAATTTCAAATTGGGGTGCTTATCATGGAAAGAATAAAAACAACATCAGTACTAAATCAATAAATAATCAATTACTTTTATCAAGTATATAATCTTCAGAAGCCTCAAGTTTATTCAAATCATTAGAAAACGTTTTTAAAATTTGATATTATTTTTCCTCTACAGTTGGATGTCGAGCAGTTCGTATCACTCCAGGAGAATATACAGGCAGACTTCTGTCAGGCTCTCAGCGATCATAATACAAATACAGAATCGTCACGGAAACGGGCCAACAAGTCTGTGGATCGGACGTTGTCTTTTCTGGATCAAATACTTGAACAAAAGTCGAAATCAGGGGTAGGTTTGAGTTCTTTAGTTAATGGTTATTTAAAAGAATCTATGTGTCTCATTTTTTCTGGAGTTGACTCTGTTGCAAATTACTGAAATCATACTCAGCTTCTGAAACTCATTCTTTCCCCACAGAGGCTAGTCAATCCATTTCTTCCCGAGTTAACTCTGTTACAAGTGACTGAATTCATACTCAGCCTGTAAAACTCATTCTCTGCCCCAAAAAATACTCAATTAAATTTTTTCTTGAGTTAACTCTTATGCAAGAAGAGCATTTTCTTGTCTTATGTTACCAAATCACATGTTATCAACAACATTGGACCAAACTGAGCAATTAAACTGTAACTGTATCCATTGGAAGGTTATTTTACCTGTGTGATGTGCATATATGTCTTATTAAACCTTGAACTTGTGTACTTGTAACAGAGGTTATATTGAATGAAATAAGTTTCAGGCTTCTGTGATGAGAAAATAAATACATACATTAAAAATCCTAAAATGCCAAGTTTGAAATTCTATTTTTTCTTGAAGTTTGAGAAAATATAATAGTTGTATTCGTTAACAGAGGTTAAAGGACACGGAAGTATTTGGTGTGATCGAGGGAGGTTACCACGAAGCAGAGAGAGAACGATCAGCTAGAGAAACAGCAGCTAAACCGGTCTCAGGTTTGGAATACAGTTTTATCTTAAAGGCACTATAGCGCATTTGCTATGTGAGATGTTTATTGTGTGTTTTTGTCTTGCCACTTTTGATGAAAAGTTTATGCTAAAAGGTTTGTTAGAGGATAAAGAATCTCACTGTTCAGCAAAAAAACCCCAGACACTGTGTCAAGTTTGATTTAAAAGGTTGGAAGATTATGTGTTTCAACATTTCATATCAGTTGTTGCTAATTGTTTGTATGGAGATGGGGGATCATAAATAATCATAAATAAAATTATTTTTGATAGTCACTAGAATACTTTACTATTGATTTATAGTTTTCTTTGGCAATGACAGCCTTATGAAGTAAGATTTGATGCAGTGTCACATCAGTGAAGACTTCCATATATTTTCATGTTTTTGTTTTGTTTTTCAGGTTTTGTCATTGAAGGATTTCACAGCTTAGGACCAAAATCTGAATCTTTTGAAATGTCCTCGATTGAAACCATATTGAACAAAATCTTTGTAAGTATATGGAATATTCTATGGAAGGGAATTGTCTTTCTGCCATTCCTGTAAAGGGGTAACCAATGGCGCATCCAAAAGTTTAATTGGGGAGTTTCTCATACACTCATTGAAAAGGGGGGTTAACCTTATGGGGCTCTCACATTTTTTTGGTAATTTGTTCGATTTTTTGAATTGTTAAAAATAACCATGTTCAAGTGTTCTAAAATCTGGTTTTACAATAGAGTTACCTCCCTTACAGGAACACCTCCCAGAAGACAAACCGCGAGTGATGCAAGCATTGTGGCCCCCTGATGCTGTAGTTCATGCTGTACAATTGGGCATAGACATCTTTGATAGCAGGTTTGGGGTTTCATAGAATTTGACTTGTATGTCAAATAATCAAAGTTCATAGTTAGCAGGTCAAATTCTAGTTAATCAGCTTTTAAAAACCTTCTTGCTGATATGCCTTGTGTACAATGTTGTACCATGAGGTTCTTAGCTGCATGAGAGATTGTTTCATTGACATGACTTAATTTTGTTAATGATATGAGTTAATTTATTTCTTGACATGGGATGTTTAGTTCTTGACATGAGTTAGTTTAGTTCTTGACATGAGTTATTTTCGTTCTTGACATGAGTTATTTTAGTTCTTGACATGAGTTATTTTAGTTCGTAACATTAGTTAATTTATTTCTTGATATGAGTTAATTTAGTTCTTCAATGAGTTATTTTGTTCTTAACATGAGAAATTCGCTTTCTCGACATGAATTAATTATGTTCTTGACATGAATTGATTTAAATATTGACATGACTAATATATTTAAAAATAAGTTATTTTAGTTCTTGACATGAGTTATTTTAGTTCGTAACATTAGTTAATTTATTTCTTGATATGAATTAATTTAGTTCTTCAATGAGTTATTTTGTTCTTAACATGAGAAATTCGCTTTCTCGACATGAATTAATTATGTTCTTGACATTGACTTCCAATATTGACATGACTAATTTTGTTTTTGATGAGTTAATTTTGTTCTTTGCTTTTATCTAAGATATGTTGGAATTTTAATTTGTGAGTGATAACACAGGATAATTTTCAAACATGGATCCTGAAATCTAATTTGTTTAATTCAGGCAGATACTGAGTATGAGTCACATCTAGACAAAAGAATAACCGAGCTGCATAACATCGTCATGTTCTTATTTCACTTCCAGCTATGCCTACAGTGTGACAGAAAGAGGTGGAGCATTAGTTTTCTGTTACGATTATAAGGAACCTATCTACCCAGAAGAGTCTAACGGAGGTCAGAGTGCACAGCCTCTTTCTGGATACGAGATCAATCTGAAGGACAAAATGTAATACACACAAATACTTTCAAGTTCATTGTCTTATGTACACTTCAAGTTAGAGCAGGTTGCCTTTCTTTTGCAACAAAATGTCGTCAGTTACCTTGTTTTGGGTGTTGCTGTTTGGTGAAATATGTTAGATAAAAATGAAAGAATAATTAGTGTTGTGTTGATGGAATTGTAGTAGCATGGGATGCCACTAACATGTTTCTTTTGTTGTTTATTTCACATCCTTACATCATATCTAAGTAATATAAGAAGTAGAAGTAAATTCAGTTTTCCATAAGGCATGACCCCCTTTCACAAAGTACTAAGGTGAAATTTGATCACTATGGTTACTTCCATTTAATGTTAAAGAAAGGCAGTTATTGTTAACCCTAGTTGAAGTTGAAGCCAAAAAGTGTAATATTCAAATGTCTCAAGATGTAGAAATTGTTTTGTTTCGTCTGTAGATTGAATAGGATGAAGATAGGGCTTTTCTCTCCTTCATTTCAGAAGTAATAACTACTAAAGATATATGTCCTTATTATTTGTAGATATACTGACGACGTCTCCCCGCTACTGAAGGGGTGTACATGTTACACGTGCAGCAAGTTTACCCGCGCCTACATCAACCATCTCCTCCTCACATCAGAGCTTTTAGCAGGCGTTCTTCTCATGATGTAAGTAGCTTTGTCTGATATTATTTGGTGCTTTGCAAAGCATTTGATCTTTGATGGGAAAAGAGGAAACTCCATCTCACAATCTACTGATTGTCTTGTCAGCATTAGACTCAATAAATAGCCAGCCAATAAAACAACTTTATATCGGGCAATATTTGAAGTGCCAAGAAAAGAGGACAAAGAGGATACTGCAGATATCAATGAGTAATGACGTTACTTGATTATGAGGCAAAAGCTGACGAGGAAATCAGGGATTGTTCCAGCCTTGTAGATACATATGATGAGTGCCAAGAGGATTAATGACAGTCTAAGTACTGCACAAAGCGATAAGCAACTACACTTTACCTGATATGAGGCAAAGGCTGACATGGAAATCAGGGATTGTTAGAGTCTTGTAGATATTTATGATGAGTGCAAACATAACCGATGAGTCTGCGTACGGCACATAACAATGAGCAACCAGATATTTCCCAATATGGGGCAAATGCTGACAAGGAAATAAGGGATTGTTGATATTTATACCCTGATGTAGTAGGATGTCGATTTAAATTTGATTGCTTTTTTAGAAGTGTCTTGCATGACAACCTTATCAATTAATTTAAATATTTCCAAAACGTTCCTACAATTGTCTCTTGACTTGGTTCAATCACGCCTTCCAGTCTTTAGAAACAATCAGGAATGTTAGGAGCCTTGTGATATGAAGAAAGAGAAAGCTGTTGAATTTTAATTTGCATTTTTAAAGAAATGTCTGAATGCCTCACATTGTCTTGTTTCAGCCACAACTTCCACCATTACTTCCAGTTCTTCAAGACTCTCAGGCAGGCTCTGACAGAGAAGAAGTTCCAAGAATTCAAAGATCTCATTCTCAGTCAGAAGAGATAACATTAAACAGATATAAACTTCAAGTTGGTTCAGTCTTTTTTCCTTGATAGGACGAATTGAGTTACTATCGTTGTCTTACGTTTCTTTAGTTGAAGGCAATCTAGCTAAAACTAGTTGTAACATAATATGTCCTAAAGTCATTTATTACATCTACAGAATAACACACCTATTCCATGTCGCGCAGACGCGAACATCAGCCAATCCAAAGGGATCTGGCCCAGCCCTTTGAATCACAAGTGAAGTGATTGTTATGTGGTTCTTAAGCACCTAAATTACAAATTCGAATGTTACCGGCAGTATCATTGTAAATTGTGTTGAAAAATAGACTACACTAAAAAAGCAAATTTACAAATGGTTTTCCTTTATAGAGATGTTTGATTAGAAGAGGTGAATGTTGACATTTACTGACTCTGAAATTAAGTCGGTTTTTGTTGCAACCCAAGTGAACAAAATTGTTGCCCCAGTTTCTTCTCTTTTATTGAACAGGACGTTGAGCTGCAAATGAGGTCCTTGATTCAATTTTGTTTTGCTAATGCATTTGTCAGAAAAATTCTGAAGATAACTGGAAACCCCTAATGTGTTCAAGTGGCTTCTGAACCTAAGAAAAATTAAAGAAAAACATTGGCTTTGAAATGGGTGTAAAACTGTAAAGCATCTCAACCTTGTTATGTAGATATGAAAATTACCATCGCTTTCGACAAGCCTAAAGGAATCCTAAGTTTCCTAAGTCCTAATTTCAAAGTCATCAATTTCATTAGATATGTCGGTGAGATTCTCTATGTACTGCCTACCTGTTAAGCAACCTAGCCAATAGAGCATTGGTATGAAGTTCAGCATTGTGCTTATCAAGAAAAAGATAATTTCGACGTGAAGCATATTTGGAATCTCAACAAAGTGTCTTGTAATACTTTTATCAACTCAAAAGAAGATTATTGATATCAAAAGCTCTTTGAGATTCTATTTATCATCGAAAAACCTTTTCCATATGTTGCCACAACTTCTTTTAACGTTTATTTTATTTGCACATTATATAACGGGAAATTGCATTTTGTCATCATTGTTCCCGATTTTCCTTACCTCTAATGATCGCAGAATTTTGAGAAATTTAATTCAAAATTATTGACATAATTCTGGGTGTCCTGGAACTACACCACATTGTACAACAAATCTCTGTGAACATAACGAGAGCACTACCACTATACTATCATGATTATAATATAAAACAAGACATTTTATAATTTAAATGTTTTATTCATAAAACATACAATTCAATCTCCAGATATGCCTGGAAATATCATCATACAAAGGTTCTTTAAATGCTTTTTTCATGCACCACAATAAAACATACAAATTAATATGTAGACGTCACATGGCTGAGATTACAATTCAATCTCCAATTTTGGCTTAAAGGTTTACATACAATTTATCTGTAAATGCTTTATTCATATATTTAAAAAAAAGAAGATTTATCTCCAGAGATGGCTGAGAAGATTACCATACAATGCTTCCTTACATGTTTTATTTATATAACATAATAAACATACAATCAATAGCAAGACATGGCTGAAAATTTTACCATACAATGGTTCTTTGTATGTTAAATGAATCAAGCATTTAGTTTAAACTCCAGACATGGTTGAGTACCATACAATGTTTTTTAGCACAAAGATAAACGCTAATGTCGTCTATTGTAAGTTACAACAATCTTGATCCAGTGAGATAAAACAAAACTTCACTACCCAAAAAATAATTCTTCTAACATCAAACAGCAGGACACAAGAAATATGTCAATTAATGTAAAACATCAAATAAGGGACAAATATTAATTTGATACGTATATCCACAGAAACTTACATATCTATCCATGTAACATGCAGTTACCAGGTTTCAAAAAAGTTTTCCTTCTTCGAGTTAAAAATCATAATGCTAGAGGCTATATGAAGATTCTAGTTCTGTTAGGTTTTTAGGATTACAACTTCTAACATTGGGAACTTGTTATGAAAATGAGCTAGAAATATATAGAGTTAATCTCATTAAAATAGATCTCAGTAATGTTTCATGATATCAGGCAGATTTTAGTTAAGTATGGAGTTCTTAATCTAAATAACTTTGAAGAGTAAAAATGCAAAAGTATTTTGTAAAATGGGTAAAAACTCGAGTTAAATGTGAAAGGATCAAAACAATAATATAATCGTTGATTGATATAATTAGACAAAGTAAAATGTACCAAGACAGTGTTAGAATCTTATATAGAATAAATTAGATTTAAAAAATGTAACTTTCAACAATAAAATGAATGAATAAATAACAGGTTCTTAATGAAAACGGGTGACTATTGACTATAACCTACTTTTTCAATAGTGATCGACTATCGTGACCCACTATTGCAATTGAGATTGTATCCAAAACTATCGCAATAGCGAACAAAAAATACTTTAGCTGAGATTCCTAAAGATTTTGCAATTAACATCCGATTGTTGATACAGATTTCAGCCACTTCACAACATAGCTACAAGACTTCTCTAATCTAAATGAAAATTTCTCACCTTTAGACCTCAAGAAGTTGAAAGAATTCAGATAAACTTGCTTGAAATACTTATGCTGACATAAATATTATATAATATTATATAATAATGCTTCGATAATGTTTTCATGTTCCAAATCAATAGTGTCCTATTGCCAAGAGGACTTTTGGGATGCATCAATAATATATTGTTACATCCCTAATAATTAATTTTTAAAAACCCATTTTTAGAAGAACTTTAATAAAAACAGCCATTAAAATACAACAAATGCAGGGAATGGTTTTAAAATGCACACAAAATGTTTTTCACAAACCTACATAAGAAATCATCTATTCTTGATCATTGCCTAATTGAAATATACTGAAAACGAAAATAAAGAAAAGAGTACATTCAAGTATGATTGTAAATATGTAACGTATTTTGAAAATCAGGGCAGTTCTTATATTTTTCATTTCCTCAAACAAAAAGTTAACATATGCACATATAAACTACACCATTAAAACTTTAAATGATGAAAGTAAAGTGATGGATAGAAATCACAGTGACTTGGTATTGCTAAACAAATACCTCCTGGTCAACTACAAGGTTATTCATATATGCAGACACATTCATGTAATAAATGTTAAACCAGGACATATATTCATCAACAATACAAATCATTGCGGTTGAAATGAAGTGCTTTTTGCTTAGATTATTTCTTATGGAAGAAAAGGAAGTTTTATGGATTATCAACTTCTTTATTTTGATGGTAGAGACGTTTCAGTATAGCTTCTTATACTGTTTTCAAGCACTGGTACTAGGACTCACCGTTGAAAGAGTTAACTTTTTTTAAATAAAACAAGAATACAGCCATTTGATAAACAGATTATCTACATTTCCTTGACAAATATTATGTGTATCTCATCTCCTGAGGTAGAAAAGTAGATAATTCAGGGACACAGATAAACATAGTGTTTGTCAAGGGAATGCTGATATCCTCTGCACAATCATCCCACATACTCCACCATTATATCACTATTGTTCCTCAAACTGATAAATTTTTACCAGTGAAATTCTAAATCTAAATACAAACATGTACATTTCAAGATAAAAATCACCTTAGTTGAACATCTGCAACATTTTCAGTTTTCACTTTTACAAAGTTGATCAATTACAATGTCTTTTCGGACAACAAGAAAATGTTACAATAATAGGACTACATCAAACATAACATGTATTTCTAACTAAATGAAATGCTGTTGTAAACATGAATTAGAATGTAACTGGAAAAAATACTATGAATATATTTATATTGATAATTCTTTAAAATTTTAAATTCCAAAATATTTCACCAAACAAAATACCTCATTCAGTCTTGGAAGGGGCAGTGACACATTGTAAGCCTTAATAAATTGTTGAAACGCATTTGAAAATTAACCCTTTACATACTTATATTTGAAAAAATGCAGGATAGGGGCAGGATAGCACAGTGGTTGGCGCATCCGGCTTCGGATCAAGAGGTCTGGTGTTCGAATCCCGCCATGGGCTTGGCAACCATGTTCACAGTAAAGAAATGTTCTACATGTATTAAGGTTCGTGTGCAATGCTTCACTACCATAGCACCCATTGTTTGCTAGTTCCAGCAGATGGCCAGAGGTTTCACTGCAATGTATAGCCACAATGGAGCTGAGGGCTTTCTGTCTGAATAATACTTGCAGCCATGATATAAGTGAAATACTTTTGGAAGCGGGTTCAACCCCAAATCACCTCGCCTCACCTTGAAAAATGCCATTTCACTTAGTGTCACCAAAATCAACAAGAAATATTGAAAATTGTTAAGAATAAACATTTCTTTAACCAAACTTAAGTATTTTCACATCGATGAGCATGATTAGAGTTATATCCCGGAAATTTATGAGTCATCAAGGCTTATATCACAGAGTTGTAATGGACTTTACAAGAATGATTCAAGGTTGGGGTCACAATGTATAAATCAACAGTTTCTTCACAAGCACTATGTTTCTCAAGTCTTTGATTGACAAAGGCACCATTGCCTGCGGAATTACAACATCAAACAGGAAATGTATGCCTGAAGCCCTAAAACACAAAAATGTTGTCACTCATCAAGGGGAGTCCCTAATTGTCCCCTTGTTGTTGCTGTTGCCTTGCACGAGAAAACAGTAACATTTCTGGCAACAGTGAGTGAGTGAGTTGGGGTTTAACGTGCTTTGAACAATATTTCAGTTATTAAACACGTGGATGACAAGCATCCATAAGAGAGTGGACAGATCAGGGAGAAAGGGATCGATAGGATGAGGGAAAAGACGGAAAGATAGGCATAGTGAGAGATAGAAAGCAGGTTTTAGAAGGACTCAAATTTAGTCTGGCTTCTACCCGTCGACCTGTCCAGCTTGGGTTATGGCAACAAATCAGGATGGCAATTCTCACACATCCACATTGTTTGTCACCAAATGGACAGTCAAGTCAAGAACATTGACTGCCTTATGATTAGCCAATGAGTTGACTTAATAAATATACAAAGTAACTGAAGAACTTTATATATTGTTTTCATAAACTCAAGCGTTTAATTTTTAAGTTGTCTCATGTGACATCTGTATTAAAGTCATTAAATTCTATGAGAATGGTTTTATGACCACAGTTTTATTTTCAAGGATATGTCCTGTATGTTTTGATTATTCCTAAATTAGACAGAATGTTTTTTAGTTTTTTTGGTATCTATTTGACGTAGCTGTCTGCAATAGCTTTATCTGTATGAAGCATTCAGAAGCACATCAAATACCACAAAATCTGGCAAGAGGAAAGAGGGGACACAACTGGACTTCAGAATGAAGTTGACCTAACAGCCCATTGGACAATACAAGTTTTTATTTAAGAAAATATATATATCTATCGGAGGTACATGCAAAAAATGGCAGCTCAGGCCATAAAACAGGGCAAAGCAACCATCCAAGACGGAAAGGACTTTTATGAATGGGCTTCAAAAAACGAAAAATCAATAAAGAACAAAGACTGACAACACCAGAACAGGAACCAAAAACTACAGAGCTAGAGCAAGTGCCTCCACAACGTTAAACTGAACACATCATACCTACAACTGGAGACTTTGTAGCTGCATCTTATGAAAGTCAATGGTATATTGGAAAAATCCTTGATGTAGACGAAGAAGATATGGAGGTCAATATCACATTCATGTCAAAAAGTGGTGTGAGGGGTAAAGTTCAATTTCAGTGACCTTCAAAACCAGATGAAATCTGGATTTCCTTTGAAGATATCATAGCTTCTGTCTCTCACCCATCGCCTGTTGGAAGATATTATACCCTGGCAAGGGAGGAGTTTGATAATGTTGAACAAATGTTCACAAATAAGTGAATAAACCAGATACGTTACAATGAAATTGAACCTTTTATAGTTCGTGCATTAAGACTAAAATGTTATGATCTTGCCTTGTTGTCCCAGTTTCATGACAAAGATTTGTTTTCAAGTTGATTGTTTGGAATTTAGAGTTTTAGATATTGGAAACGCTTTGTTCATAGCCAGATACGTTACCTTGTCCAACATCAGTGTTGACTTTGGATGGGCATCGGTTAGAACGAATTTCTGTGACACCTTGTTTGATGACATAAGACATAAACGTCTTTTTTAACAATTATTTGTTGATTCACTAGCTTGTTCTTCATAAAAGGGTTATGATTTACTTTTACCAGATACGTTACCGTTTTATGTAATTTTGTATGGCAGAACAGCACCTACCAATTGTGCTAAGTTTACTCAAGACAATGTTTATGTTACGAAAAAATCCTTTGCACTTCAGATTGTCATTTAAAGATTACTATATATTTTTCTGTTTTGGACTTAACACTAATGTCATACTTGATTAGTGTATATATGGAACCATATTTGTGCACATGGAACAGAGAGAACATATTTTTTAATAATATTGAGCTTTATTTGAACTAAATCTGTTGTTAAACATACAAACTAGATTAGGATTTTTAAAGAAAACTTAACCACAACAACTTTATGTATTTTTTACATTTTAAAGAAGCTATGTTTCAAAATCAGTAGGTAACGGATCTGGTTGGTCCCAAATTGGAGGAGTCATCTTTGAAATGTTGTAACTTTTAACCTATCAAAGCTAGATAGCATTTATTTTATTTCTATGAACTTCACATACCAAAGTTTGGGTTTGTGTAATAAAAACTGATCAATTCCCAAAATATTTTTGCTTCATTTTTCATTTCAAATGTGCAAATTTAGTGGAGAATGAACCTTAATCTATCATAAATTTTGTAATCATTATTGAAACAGATATTTTACCAAATAAATGATTTGTATTTCCTTTTTTATTTTATTTTATTTTTTTCTAGTAATGAGGTCAGGAAAGAGGTCAGGTATTTAGGACAACTGAACATGCAAAGTGTCGTGGGTGTTATTTCACATTTCATTAATAGGTAATAAAATTTTTAGTCGAGTTTATGAAGACTGGACAATTCATTCACTCGTTATTTACTGCATGTATCCCATCAAACTTGTAAGCCTGGTGTATTCCTTTTCCAAATTTTACTTTATTTTTCTGTATTTTAATTTAATGTTTTGTTTATGTAATCACATTTTCTACATCGTATGTTTATAAGCATGCTTAGTAAAAGGCTAATGAATACATATCATTTATGCATAGTAGCTGGTGAACACCCTCTTATATTTTTTTTGATATGGATTCTCTTGCAGAAGACATGCAAATATATTTAACCAAGAAAAATATCCTTTGCGTTTACCTATCCCTTTCTCCTGATTAAAAAATGTCTTACACCGAGACTGGCCTACTCGCTCAACCCTCGATAAATATATGCAAATAATCATTGAGATGCATGCAAGATTTGGCGGGACTCTATTTTACCATTACCACAAGACCTTCTCAGCCAAAATGGCTACAGCAATAGCCCTCACCAACAAGGTACCATCATTGGGGACCAGAGACGAACAACTATACTTGAGTCTCATTTCAGTCCACAAAGCGAATACCTATGATCTCTGTTAAACATTTCCTATGACCTCTTTCTCCCCACAAGACTGCAGGCCCTACTCAGTGCTTGGAATACCTTGGAATCATCCTTGACAGCAGCAAGATGGAGGCACGCTTACCAAAGGAAAAAGTCCTGCGACTTATGGAGATTATCAGTCTTGTAGAAGAGAAAAAGAGGGTTACCAAACGCACACTTCTCGTGCTATTTGGTCATATATAGGTGATAAGACCTGGCCGGTCATTTATGAGTTATTTGCTGGCAATAGCCCACTCTGTGAATGTGAGTATCAACAAACCAAGTCACAAAATTTAAATGCTGGCCATGAATGCATTCTACCACTATTTATCCAAGAGATTCATATTGTGGAACATCTAAAGGTCATGGCTGCCTGGGTATGGTTACAGAAGAGCGGTGGTTGTGGATATGGCAAGTACCTATACAGTTGCTCTGGGCAAGCGTGATGAGGATCATCCCTTGACTCTAATATGGTTTTACAATTTCTCAAATCCATGGCCAGCATTGAAGGTATCAAGGAATCTTAAATTGCAGCTGGCTAAGGCTGCATCCGAAGAATCTGTTGCAACCTACTTCAGCCAGCTGAAAGTTATCCTTGGGAAGCATGATCTACTCAGTGCACCAGAAAAAATCTACAGTGTTGATGAGAAAGACTTGAAACAGAACATCAGTTGAAGCTGCAGCATCTTTACCAGCTGTTGTGTCTAGCAAATGATCCACATTTACAGTTATTGGATGTGGTAATGCTCTGGGCACTCACATACCAACTTATTTTGTCTTTCCCAGGAAGAGAATGGGGGCAGAACTTCTTCATGGTTGTTCCCTGGGTTCAGATGGGACCGTGACTGAATCAGGTTGGTCCAGCTCTGAGGTTTTTCAGTCCTACCTTCAAAAGCACTTCTTGTAGTTTGTCCAAGGTAGAGATGTAGACAAGAAGATTTTGATCCTTTAAGACGGCCCCAAGAAGACATATAAGCTCATTCATCATTAGTTTAGAGTTCATATTCTGGATTGACACAAGTATTTAATGATATACATGTATGTTAAGCAGATATGAATATACCTGAAATATTCATCACAGACAGTGATGTACTTACATGTTCTTTTTATTTATTACATACTATCATGTACATAAAATTGTGTTTTTGTGTAATCAATTTCTTATAAGACATTTATTCCTGTCAGTGACACCTTATGTTTATTGCAATTGGAAAATATATGCACTAGTACTATCTCTCTATGCTCCCTTTACGATTATTTTACTGGTTAATGTATTTTAACAGTCATTATTTTTCAGATATGGGTCAATTTAAAAAAATCTCTAAATTTCGTGTCTTGGCATGTTATAAAAAAAATAAATAATTGTTTGTATATTGTTGGGTCAATAAGTATTACGCCATAACAACTCTACCTCATGCAAACACTTATTTCATAAAAATGACATTAAAATATTTTTATGGAACTTTGAAGTGTCAAAATCACGAAAAAATCACTGTCCCATAGACAGTATTGACATTTTTCATTATCTTTTAGAATGTGAAATAAACAAATTTTCCCCGTTTATTATGTTTTATGACAGTCTAATAACATTATCAACGATGTTATATCCACAAATATCTGGGGGGAAAATCAAATTTGCAATTTTTAGCAAATTTTCTCTTCATTTTTGCCTGTCACAAGGATTTGTGTCAGTTCTGTTACCATGAACAATAATTTGAAAAAATGACTGCTCCTTTATTGGTCCAAATAATTCCACTTCCTGTCATGGACCTCCTCCTTCCTGTCTTGCAATGAGACGTAAGCATGGCTTTCCAGTGACACATTTCATCAAAAACATCGCATTCAAGTAAGTGGTCCACCATCTTTATGATTTTTTTGGTCAGATCTGTTACCAAGGTTTTTAATAACATTAACTGCAAAATCACATATTATTTGGTTTCATATATAGAGCTTATTGAGGTATCAGTCCAATGCAGCATGGCTTTGCCAGGGGAAGGGAGCAGTGATTATTTTGAAATTGATAAATGGGAGAATGTCAACTCTGTTACTGTCAGTTCTGTTATCATCTCTACCAGTAACAGAATGGACACAATTGGTAACAGTTTTGACATTTTTGACAGTTTATCCTTTATTCTTCTTGAAGTTAAAAGTGTCAGGTATTTTTCATTCAAAACATTGAAGACATTCTGATTCTTTATCAAATAACATCGTGAAAGATCTTAAAATGTTGATGAACTATCATTGCTCATTGTTTAACTGTAATTTGGTAACAGCTTTGACACACTTGGTAACAGATTGGACATTTAGTTACATTTTGTGCCTGTATTTTCCAAATTTATATTCTTTAATGACATTTTCAATTTAAAGGTTGACCTATTCTTTATACAGACATTTTTTGTTTTGTGAATATAATAAAATTTCTAATGATGTGCCTTAATACATAGTTTCATTGAAAACTGGTAACAGATTGGATGTACCGTATTCGCCGTAATAAGCGCCCTGCTCCAATAAGCGCCCCCCAAAGGGTTTTGCAATTAACTCTAATAACCGCCCATGTACCATGTACTTACCTAAATTCAATCCAACAACCCCTTCAGACGAGAAACTAGTCGCTGAGAGCCCTTGAACTTTAGTTTACAGGGAATTTCGAACCCGCCTGCTACTGTCGAGTGTCTATATTTATCATCTGTCACCACGCATGTGATCGCTCCGTCATGTTTAAGGAAACAAGAAAGCACCTTACTTTTTTCTCTTGGTAAATGTCCTACAATAGCTTCATTTTTAAGCACCGCAACTGCAAATCTATCATGAAGGTTTGTTGGTTCGCGAACTGTTGTTAATTCTTCGTTAATAATTGGATCCCAGATATCACGGTAAATATGGTAACCTCGGATTGAACTCTCGCATGTGTAAGTGGCCGCCATGCTTGGAGGAAGTGACGTTTTGGACATCATGTGACCTACATGTGTTACTGCTAAATTTAGAATCTTTGACCACGTGACTGTAAGACAGGCATGTAAATGGGAACGTAGAATTTCTGTCAGTATAGTATACCGTTATGGAGGCATCATCGTCACACAAGGGTCAGCGTGTAAAATCATATGATATTGCATTTAAACTAAAGGTTATTGAATCTGCTAAGACATCGACGAATTCAGCGGCATCGAGACAGTTTGAAGTAGATCGTAAACGTGTACGTGAATGGAGGAAAGAAGAGGCACAGTCACAAGATACTTTTCAAAAATCAAAACGAAAACGAAAGTCTGGCGGCGGCAGAAAAGTTGTTTATAGGGATATTGAACAGAAACTCATAAAATGGCTTGAAGACCGCAGAAAACTGGGGACAAGAGTGACTGGGAAGGCCCTGAAACGTGAAGCACTTCGATTACATAAGCAGGAAGGCAACCAATCATTTAAAGCAAGCTGTGGTTGGTTAAGGTCGTTCATGAAGCGACATCAGATTTCATTTCGACGGGCAACTCATGTTTCACAGAAAAACGAAGAAGTATTAGGTGACAAAATGATGTCGTTTCTTCAGTACATCATCAGAATGAGAAGACGCCAGAACTACCCATTGTCAGCAATAGGAAACATGGACGAAACCCCAATTTGGATTGACATGCCTGGAAACTATACCTTGGAACAGCGTGGCACAAAAACGATCACTATGGCAAGTACAGGCCATGAGAAATCTAGAATGACTGTTTGTCTAGCAGCGATGGCTGATGGTACAAAGTTGCCTCCCTTGGTACTTCTGAAAGGCGTCAGGCCGCCCAAGAACATTCCGTTAGGCGTCATCGTCAAAATGACACCTAAAGCCTGGGCTAACGAAGAGGTGATTCAATACTGGCTTCAGCACGTGTGGAGGAAGAATTCCCAAGAGAGACGTTTGCTGATATGGGATGCATTTTCTGCCCATCGGACCCCCACAGTAAAAAAATCTCTGTCGACAGTTTACAATACTGACTTCGCAATTATCCCGGGGGGATGTACTTCAAAACTGCAACCTTGCGATGTAAGCTGGAATAAGCCCATGAAGGATGCTTACCGTTGCATGTATGATGATTGGCTTTTTAACGGGAAAGTAGAAATGACCAAGGGGAACAACAGAAAGCCCCCGGAGAAGTCCACAATTCTGACATGGATTCGCGATGCTTGGAGAACAGTGACACCCGATGTGATTCGGAAATCGTATCTTTCATGTGGCATTGTAAATGCTCTGGATGGGAGCGAGGATTACCTGCTCTTCAATGTACCCGAGTCTGATGACGATGACCCATTTGACGGATTTGATGAGCCAACGTCAGCTGAAATCGAATCTCGTGTCCAACAATCTGAGAACATGCGTCTTGAAATTGACGCTGTTAATGAATGGAGTGACGAAGAAGAAGACACCTCAGAAAGCGACGATGAATACGTTTCACCCGACTCACCCTCCCACTGATGATTTACCAGTTTACACCTGAACTTATGATTGACAGAACTTTACCTTTACAGTTTACCTGTTTACGTGTTGTGTTTACTTCCGGGAAAATGGCCGCCGCCATAGGCAATGTGGTTTCTGTTTCACTTTGAGTTGTTAAAGGATACATTGAGCAGCAATATGTGTTGTTTTTAACTTGATAATGTGTAAGTATGTTTTGAATGCTTGTATCAATTATCAAAGACAACCTAAACACAGTTCCACGTGAGTAGTCTTTATTATTCGTTCGTCACTCACATCATTTTAATAAGCGCCCACCCAAGTCAATTTTTTAAGCGCCCTGGGCGCTTATTACGGCGAATACGGTATTTAGTAACAGTCTTGACTTTTTGGGTAATTTCATCACAAAATCTTTTAAAATTCATATTAAAAATAAATTCTGTTGTCTAAATTTGCCTGATTTTGGGTCGTATAGGTCATTATGAACCGATAAATTTACAAGGAGTAATGGATTATTATTGTGCCTAAATTAAAGGAATTTTGGTAACAGAATGGACATATTTGGTAACAGTTCTGACATTTTGTTAGCTTTTATCACTTGATATTCCAGAATGGAATTATTTCCAAATGTATTCTGTTTGAAAGTATTAGTTTTTTAAAATTTGACATCTGATTTTCTGGTGACAAACATCAAAATAATAACCTGTTATGTTTTATTGATATTTGGTAACAGTTTTGATATTATTGGTAACAGATTTGACCTTTTTAAGGATTATTAGCCAAAACCTTCTTAATTTGTTATTTTTAAGACAACTTTTGTTTGAAGCTCTACAAAAAGTCCGTTGTCATTTTATTTCATGCTAGGAATTTTTTAATTGCAAAATCGTTTTCATTGTGCATAGTTTAATAGAAAACGGGTAACAGATATGACATATTTAGTAACAGTTTTGACTTCTTGAGAAATTTCACCCAAAATCTGGTTTAGAAAGCATTTTTTTCTTTAGATTTTGCTAGAATTTGTAGTTTTTATCTGTTTATGATCTGAAAATTTCATAATAATGATGAATTATGATTGTGCATAACTTTTATGGAAATTTGGTAACAGATTGGACATACATTATAACAGTTTTGACATTTTGATAGCTTTTATCACCAGATATTTCTGATTTGAGTTTTTTCAAACATTTTCTGCGTGAATTTGTAGGTTTTCTTCTTTCAAGTCTGAATTTCTTCAGGCAAACATCAAGATGATATTATGTGGAAGTTTATTGAAATTTGGTAACAGTTTTGACATAATTTGTAATAGATTTGATCTTTTTTCAAAATGTCTGCCAAAATTGCATCTAATTTGATAGTTTTAAGATATCTTATGGTTTCACATTTTGAAAAGTTTGTTCTCATTCAATTATCTTCTGTAAATATTTGAATTGCAAAAGTGTTTTCATTGTGAATAGTTTAACTTAAAACTGGTAACAGATAGGACATACTTAGTAACAGTGTTGACTTCTTGGGGGATTTCATCCCTCAATTTTTTACTGTCTAGTTTTTGAAAAATTTATTTGTTCTAACCTGTGACATTTTTGCGCTTTCATCCGATGATCATCTATAAATTTTCAAATTTATTCTTACAAGTTTCCCATACTTAATTTTATGGAAATGTTGTAACAGAATGGACATCCTTGGTAACAGTAATGACATGCTGATAGCTTTTATGACTATTGATTTCTAATTTAATTATTTTCAGACAAATTTATGTGATTTTTGTTGGACAACTTGTTTTCAACTGACTGATATCAAAAGGAATATATGTTGCTCTCATGAATAGTTTAATTGATAGTTTGTAACAGTTTTGACATATTTGGTATCACTTTTGACTTTTATGACATTTTGTGCCTATATATATGACTTTTACAAATGTGTGATAAAATTTGACATATTTTACGTTGCAGATAAATCCTGGAATCACTTCACAATGGCTTTGAGTGCCGCAGAGAAGCAACGAAGATACAGAGAAAGGAGAAATGCTGATCCTGAGAGAAGAAGAGAACATTTGCTGAAAGAAAGAATTAAGTATAGGAAACAGAAACGAGCTGGAAAAATAAAGCTTATAAGTGAACTCGATCGAAGAGATCAGAAGGCGAAAAGAGGAAAATGGAAGGAATACAAAAGAAACGAACGTCAACGAAAGAAAGATGTAAGAGAGCTGCTTCTGTCACCGCCAGTTTCACCTTCACCTGGAGTGAGTCAGGAACAGGATTCAAGGCAGAGACAGAGCACAAGGAGAAGAAGAAACACGAAAGTATCGAAAGCATATGTTGAAAACGCCAAGTTAAAAAAATTACTTGAAAAAGAAAGGAGAAAGGTGGAAATGTTCAGAAAAAGATGCTGGAGGGCAGAAACAAGATCTCAAAATAAAAAAACTCCACAGAAAGCAACAGAAAAACTGCTGAAGAAATCTCCAAGGAAAATAAGAAAAATGCTTGACTTTCATCATGCTATGATGGCTCAGCTAAAAGAAAAGTACAATAAGTCAAAAACAAAGCAGAAGAAAATGATTTCGTCATTGATTACAGGCAGTATTTTAAAAAAGTACAAGTTCAGGAGCCATGCAGCCCAAACAATTGGGTGCTGGTCAAGTCCTAAATGTCAACAAAAAGTCAGAAAAGTCTCCATCAAACAAGCCCTCAGTGTAAGAAGGTTTTACATCAGAGATGACAATAGTCGAATAACTACTGGTATTAAACGTACTGTCACCTGCCGGAAAGTCAAGATGCAAAAGAGACTTTTGAATTATTCTATCAAAGGGCTGCATCAGAAGTATCTGACTGAAAACGTCTATGACGACATCAGTTACACTTCGTTTTGGAGACTAAAACCATTTTGGGTTAAAAAGCCAACTGAAAGTGAGCGTGAGACATGTCTTTGTAAGATTCATGAGAACTTCAATTCAGTGCTTGAAAGATTGAATATGCTGGACGTCATAGACTGTTCCAACACAGAAAACTTTGTCAAGCTGGCTGCTTGCAAGACTGGCAACAAAGAGTGTATGTATGGAGATTGTTTGACATGTTGCGGCTACAGACTTGATTTAAAAGGTATTGACCAAAACGTGGAGGTGACATGGAAAGAATGGAGAAGCGAAAAGCAAAGACGAGATCTCGGAGAGAAGGAAATCACTATTGTAAAGCAGTACGAAGAGATAGGTTCTCTAGGGGATCTGATACAGAAATTCTATGAGCTTGTTCCCAAGATTAAAAGACATCAATTCAACGTGACCAATCAAATGCAACATTACCAAAATGTCAGGAACAATCTGTCAGAAGAAGAATGTGTAATTCACATAGATTTCGCAGAAAACTATCAAGGAAAAATGCACTCTGAAATACAAAGCATGCATTTTGGTGCGTCAAAACCACAAATTACGCTTCATACTGGCATCATGTACACATCAAACTCCAACAAAACTTTTACAACGGTTTCTGACTCTCTTAACCATGGACCTATAGCTATTTGGTCTCATCTGCATCCTATTCTAGCGAATTTGCGCAATGAAAACCCTCACATCAACATTATACACTTCTTTTCTGATGGCCCCACGGCACGATATAGGCAAAAGGTGAACTTTTATTTGCTCTCTAGTAGATTGTATGACTATGGTTTTACAGGTGCAACTTGGAATTTCTTTGAGACTGCCCATGGCAAAGGTGCCCCTGATGGTGTGGGTGGTGCAGTGAAGAGGAGATCAGATGAGATAGTCAGATGTGGTTCTAACATTATGGATGCACAATCACTGGTCAAGGAACTGAATGAAAGAGATACAAATATCTGTCTTCATGTCATTCCAACTAAAGATCAACCTATTATATCAGTCCCTTTGAAACAACTCCAGCCTATTCCTGGAACCATGAAATTACATCAAGTCATTACAACATCACCAAGCTCAATACATTACCGAGATGTAAGCTGTACATGTTCCATTGGATCACCATGCCAAGGTCATGAAACAGAGTCTTTCATGTTCCCCGGCATCAAAAGAAAGCCATCAAGTGACAACTCTCCAGAGACTGGCATGCCTGTGTTGAAAAAATCAAAAAGAAGTGATTCAGGTGCCAATGATCCAATTCCAGAACAGAGTGAAACTGCACGCGAGAATGTCATCAACAGTGACGAGAGAGCAAACTATTTCAAGGATGTTCAAGACATATTTGAATCTTGCACAACATTTGCAGAACTTAGAGCACAATGTTATGTTTTTTCTGAGAATAACCCATATGACATGAGTGGGGTTGACAGGTATCTCCATGGCAGCAGCTTTGAAGTAGATTGTGAAAGTCTAGGAATCTTTCCAAAGGACTATCAATGTGGTTCTCCGCTGTTTCCAATAAAGGTTGGTGCTGATGGGGATTGTCTACCCCATGTTGGTAGTGTGTATGAGCCTTTGGCCATGAGCAGTATCAAGATGAAATAAGGTCAAGAATAGTTGTTGAACTAACCCTTCATGAAGATTCATATCTTTCACATGCATACCTATCTAGAGGACTAACAATGACAATGTCTGGAAAGAGAAGTGTGAAAGATCTTCCAATGAATTACGTTCAGTATTCAGAACAGTTTATCCCAGGTCTTCACTTGACCAAAAATACTGTCAAGGACATATTTGAGAATGAGATAATGACCATCAAAAAGAGAGGGAAGTATATGGGAGTGTGGCAAGTATTTGCCCTTTCAAGTATTCTTGGGATAAGCATATTCAGCATTTATCCAAACCGCGGCAACAGAAGTGTTCGTAGAGACTTGCATCGGCTCATACTACCAAGAAACCCCACTGTCTCATCTGAAAAACTTCATGTGATGTGGACAACTACACGACAAGATATGGGCAATCGACACTGGGTTCCAAACCACTTTGTACCGGTAATCCAAATGCATCAACCGGCTACAAATGAGTCTAGTTCTTTTGCACTTGATGGACATACCCCTCCAACTGAAGTGACACCAGCCACATCAACTCCTGATGATACTAACCCACCAACTGAAGTGACACCAGCCACATCAACTCCTGATGATACTCACCCACCAACTGAAGTGACACCAGCCACATCAACCACTGATGATACTCACCCACCAACTGAATTGACACCAGAAACCTCAAGCACTGATGATACTCACCCACCGACTGAAGTGACACCAGCCATATCAACTCCTGATGATACTCACCCACCAACTGAAGTGACACCAACCACATCAACTCCTGATGATACTCACCCACCAACTGAAGTGACACCAGCAACATCAACTCCTGATGATACTCACTCACCAACTGAAGTGACACCAGCCACATCAACTTCTGATGATACTCACCCAATTATTGCTCAACCTTCTTCTTCATGGACAATGGATGATCTGAAAAGATCACTACCTACACCGGAGGAACTAATTGACAAGTATGTTCTTGTCCTGTATGACAATAGAGCATATCCTGGAAGAGTCATTGACTTTGATGAAGAAAATGACATTTATGTTGACTGTATGTCACATGTGTCCAGGAAGGATAACTGTTTCTTTTGGCCTCATATGAAAGACAAATGCTGGTATTCATATGATACCCAACTATTAGCTGTTATTCCTGAACCAAATGGAAGCAGGACATCACGACACAAGGAAGTAGACCAGGTTATTTGGGACATTGTAGCCCGTTTTGTGAAAGATTTGTAAAAGCTGAGCTCAGTTTATCAAAAGTGATTCCTAGAGTAGTATTTGTTCAAATGTTACTGTTTCATGATATCCTAGCTCATCAGTTCTGAAAGGCTAACGACAGGAGCTAACATGTTTTATCTGATGAGCTACAAATCATTTTCATAACAATTTATAGCAAGTGTTGCTTTATTTGTTAAATGTTTCAACGTTTCACGATATGTGATAATTATTAATTACGGATTTAATCTATTGTTTTGACAGAAACTGAGTGTTTTGAGGAAGGTTTTTTGGTTTAACGTCTTAAATGAATACTTAGTGTTCAAGGTTTTCACATGTTACTAGTTCCTTGATTGAAGATCTCTCCTTTTCAGACATTTTCTAAACATCCATCAATTTCAAACAGATGTAACAGAAATGACTGAAAACAGATGTCAACACTGTTACCGTGATGTTAAAATTGGCTAATGTTTTATTAAGGAGTAAAGTTAGAAGAACAATTTCGAAGTGATGTTGTTTTGCCACTCAAACAATTATATTACAACGTACAACAACAATGATAATCCATGAAAAATTAACATCTGTCTCGTAATGTCAATACTGTTACAAGTTCTGTTACCAACAGAATTTTGAGTTGCCTACAGATATAACTGTAACTTCCCTAAGTTTGGAAAAACATACTTAATGGTGAAGTATTCTTACATAAAATAGCCCAAAGGTCTCAATAATCATGTGAGATATTATATATGTATTATTCAAGTGATTTCAATTAAGATTGTCTAATCTGTTACCATCACTGTCAAATCTGTTACCATCAATGGCTTGAACTGTTTTCTGTTTAAAACTCTAACAAACAAATAAAAATATTGCAATTTGATTCTTTTTCTCCTATAATTGTTGAAGTACCATGTTCATTTAAATGCATATATATATAGGTAACTTTTTTATTCTAATGCACTAGGTAACCAGATACAGCAAATAATTTACCTCCGGTTATGTGTTTTTGGTGTGTTCAGATGAACTCAAATGTTGAATGACTTTTTGTTAAAGAAAAAAAATGTTTTTGGAACAATGTTCTTATTAATTATATATATATCTTTCCATAGGGGTGAAACTTTCCCAAAAATATCTTTATTTAAAATTTTTTTTTTATTATAATATCGGTAACAGAACTGACATGATGACTTCCAATTATCACTTCAACTGTTAATTAAACATTAATTAAGCTAGATTAAGCTTGCATATTTTGGATTTATAAACCTGACGATGTATCCTTTTGAATGTTGCAAATAAACTTCAGATTAAACAACTTAGTTTTTGTTGATTTTACCTCCTCGAAATTTAGAGATTTTTTGAAATCGACCCATATATATATCTGTGATTCATAATTTACCAGAGATTACATCCAGCCTGATGGCAATGCAGCCTGTGTCAGAAGAGTTTTAAGAACAGATCAAGTATGAGAGCACCCTAAAGAAGAATGCATGAGGGAAATAACGGCTGGTGTGTTCTGTGTGTAACATCTTTTTTTGTAACACCAATATGTAAAAGCTAAGGAGCACAAGGCACAGAGCAAATGTAGGTGCAAGACCTGTGGGAAAGAATTTAAGTCATATAGAGGTGTGCGACATCATATAAAGTGTCATTCTGAGGAACTATCAAAATGCTCAACCTTGCCTTTTCGGCACAGTGCTCCACTGAGGAGGTGATAAAAAAGTACAAGATCCCCAGTAACTGTGACAAAATGGCCCCACCTATGGTCAATGCCGAGGTCTCGGGGGAGGTTAGCAAGAAGGCCCACACAGATGATCGGGCAGTTAGGGACATTAAGGGGCTGATAAGGGCTTGTCTTCCAGACGCACTTCTTCTCTTGGGACAGGCACAATCTGCGCTTAGCATCAGACGGAGACACCTCAATATAAGATCCTGGCCAGAGATCATCTGCCAAGTACAGGTTAAAAGTTTTGTTGTAACATACTGGCTATTATTTGCTACTTTTTTTTTCCTTTTGAAAAAAAACAAAGAACCAAATAAGGACACAAGGAAGATTGAAAAACAAAGAACAGTACCTTACTATAAGATCCTGTCCAGAGATCATCTGCCAAGTACAAAAGATAAAAGATTCATTGTAACATTATGCCTCTTTTTTTTCTGTTTGAAGCAACCAAGAACCAGATAAGCACACAAGGCAGATGAGGCATTTCCCTAGACTCTCCTGACACCCTCATCATAAGCAGCACCTCACTACAAGATCCTGTCCAGAGATCATCTACTAAGTTGAATCATCTACTTAAGAATATGAAGACTCTCTGAAGTAGATTCACTGTATAAGAAAATTGAAGATTCCTCATTACATTAATTTAAAAATGTTTTATTGTATTCAGTTATCAGAAAACAGTTGAGATGTTTCACACCTCACTACAAGATCCTGTCCAGAGATCATCTGCAAAGTTGGATCATCTACAAAGGATTATGAAGACTCTCTAAAGTAGATTCCCTGTATCAGAAAATGTAAGATTCGTTATTACACCAATTTAAAAATGTTTTGTGTGTCTACGCCCTGTCCGTCAACCTTCGCCTCCCCCTAAGGAATAGAAGGGGCAACAGGTAGTTTTGTCCCACGAGGACTTCAAACTTGGAGTCAATCTTGGGGGGCCGGACATTCAGCTAATCGAGTCAGTGGTATCCTGGATCGTCAGATCACATGAACTTGTCCGGGAGTGGGCTCTTGGTGAAGACATCCCTTAGAACACAATCTCAACAGCACAAGAACTAAAGTGGATTTATCACACCTTGGGCATTTCAAGAGTTGACAGCTATGAGAAGAACTCTAGATACGCTGACAATCTAAATGACACATCAAGAATGAGAATTTGCTATCTGGCTGGGTATTTTTTCAAAAAACTGCTTGTACTTGTACACATGAACTTGTCCGGGAGTGGGCTCTTGGTGAAGACATCCCTAGGAACACGATCTCAAGAGCTGACAACAGACGTCCCAGGACTGTTCAATCATCCACAGCCACTTGTCCCTCGCCCAATGCCCATCATCAGCTTTTCTAATAGACGTCTACCGACTCTAGGCCTCCAACTGACGCTCCTTACTACCTGTCACCAGCCAGCACATTTGTAGGCCCTTAGCCACGTCACCCTCCGCACAACTATCTTTTCAGGGAATGGCGCCCATCTCCGCAGGAGCCATAGCACCAGTCACCTGACTCAGTGGCTGCCCAACACCAGCTTCATTATTTGTCCCTTCGGCGCTCCCCCATCCACTGTTTGCCTCCCCGTCTCGCCGCTCACTGGCCCTGGTATTCTCTGCCTCGGCTGTCACCTCTTCGATATGGCTTCCGTGCTAACCTGAGCACTCACCCAGGCGCTCCAGGTCGCCCATCCAACACACACCCTCTTTGTCTACTTCATCCAAGGTGCGGTCCAGATCACCAGGGTTCAGGGAGGAGCACGAGGAGGTATCGGAGAAAGGAGAGACACAACTTGAACTGTCCGGAGTGTACACCTGGATTGCAGAAAGGCTTGTGACTTGCCCTTAACCTGGGCTGGATGTGGACAGACGTTTCTCACACCTTGGGCATTTCAGGGGATGACAGCTATGAGAAGAACTGAATTTAAGATACAGACAATCTAAATGACGCATTAAGATTGAGAATTCGCTACCTGGCTGGGTATTGTTTCAGAAAACTGCTATTACATTGCTCAAGTAATATCAGTAACAACCTTTTCAAGGGAAGTGAGAGATGAAAGGAAACTTTTCATCGTGAAGTACCCAACAAGAGATTCATTCAACAAGCACTGTGTTCTCAGGGTCAAATCCTCAAAGAGACAAAGGATGTTGCAGAACATCAGAGAGGGTTTGTTGCATGTTACTGATTCAGTGTTTGATTTCACAACAACAGCCACAAAGTAATGTGTCAAACTCCAGTCGGAACCAAACCTCCATTGATATGGAAGTCATATCCACATGTTTGTTGCCAAGAAATTGAAAGATGCTCAGGAACTGTACTCTTATTATGCATACAATCTAAATGACGCATCAAGAATGAGAATTCGCTACCAGGCTGGGTATTGTTTCAGAAAACTGTTTGTACTTTGCTTGGTAATATCAGTAACAACCTTTTCAAGGGAAGTGAGAGATCAAAGGAAACTGTTCATCGTGAAGTACTCAACAAGAGATTCATTCAAACAGCACTGTGTTCTCAGGGTCAAATCCTCAAAGAGACAAAGGACGTTGCGTCCCTGAGTGAAGTTAGGAGGAAACAGAACATAAGAGAGGGTCTATTGCATGTTACTGACTCAACGTTTGGTTTCACAGCAACAGCCACAAAGAAATGTATCAAACTCCAGTCAGAACCAAACCTCTATAGATATGACAGTCATATCCATACAATTGTCACCAAGAAATTGAAAGATGATCAGGAACTGTACAAACAGTAGACAAGCCTGTTTCATGCTGAATCAACCGACAGAACAAACTCCCAAGTGTCTGATGTTCAAATTTTTTCTTGACACAGTTGTTTCCAGTGTAATATGTATTAACAAATGTACAATGACTCCCTAGAACTCCTCACAAGAGTGTTGTCTCCTCAGTTTCTAAATGACACTCTAAAATCCTGGCAGGTAAAGAAGAAAGAAGCTCACAGAAAAGAGATAAAAATAAGTAGGAAAGCTTCTTATGTCAACCCAGCCAAAGGAAATATAACTGGTGGATAGGGAATGCATGAGCAAAGGGAAAGTCAACCAAGTCAGAGGAAGTGGAATTGTTGGAAAAAGCAAAGCAAAAGTTTACCCAGCTGAAGGAAGCAGTACTAGTGGAAAAAGAAAGGGCAATGGGAAAGTCAACCCAGTCAAAAAAAGCAAACTGTTGGAAAGGGAAAAGGGAAAGGATAACGGAAAGGAAAAGCTAAAATGACTGGAGATACAATGGCAGCAAAAATTCCCTGTGGCATTTGGGGAGGAGAAAGTTTAGATAACTATTATCATTTGACGTGTGTGAGAAATGGTTCCATGCAGATTGCCTGTCACTATCTGACTATGGACTCGCTTCCAGATGAATGTCCCCATGCAGTGTATATGACTAGCCTGTCTGACACCACATGAAAGAAGGAATGATAGCACTGTAGCACCCTGTTCATCTGGGCACGTCCTGTAATTCCAAGCAAGTCCAATGGAGATGGAAGACTCTTGTTGCAGCGTACAAGGTGGATAAAAACCCAACTAGCCCCGCAGAAAGCTGAAGAAGTCTGTTGAACAGACAGCAAACTGTGATGCTTGTGGACCAGTACAGTGACAGAAATCAAGGTTTGATTCCCCAGGCCACAATAAGAAATATGGAAGAGATAAATGTTCATCTGGGCACGTCCTGTAATTCACAGCAGGTCGAAGGGGGATGGAAGACTCTTGTTGCAGCGTACAAGAGACACCAAAGAAGCACCAATACAAAACTGGTTGCAACAAGAAGGAGTTTGAGTATTAGACTCAACTCAAGGACTTTCTAAGAAACCAACACGATGTTGTGCCAATAAGAGTTCTTTCCAGTTTGCTTACCAGACCTGAAGATCACACTTCAAAAGAGCCCTCAGCACCATCCCAATAGTCCTCAAAGGGAATGAAAAGAAAAAGAAATGCTTAGGATTTCTTGAAGGAATATACAGAAGAACAGAAGAAGGTGAAAGAGGAATAAAGACAAGTGTTTGCCACTAACATGGCAATGTCCCCTACCATTAACGTTAACAATGTATAACACAATGGTCTAAGTGTCATGGTGACCTTGAAAATGAGGTTTAAGATCACCAATGTCGACTGGCGTCCGAGTCTTCCTCCATTGAAGGCTGTCACCAAACATAAACACTCTAGGTGCTAAGCTTTATGAGATATTGCGTTAACAATGTATTACAAAGTGGTCAAAGTCTACTGAAAGAAAATTGGTTAGGGATAACATATTTCTGTATGGAAAGAACATGGCAGATATGGTATTGGGTCAACATGTTTTTGTGTGGAGTCATCTACGACAACAGATCTGAACTGGCAAAGACTACGGGCTGTGCCGTCATTGTTATGAGTGGATGAGAAAAACATCTATTCAGAGACATACAAAGAAATGTGTGAAAAGTGCTCCTTTGGTTCAAACAAAACAGGAGTTGGTGGTTAATTCAGATTTTTTTTGTGGAAGATTGAAACTGACTTCTAATCTCATGAGGGAAAAAGTAATCACTATAATGACACCAACCAAAATTTGACTTTACAGAACTTTCCGAGACTTTTCTGAGCCATCATTCAGACTCTATCATCTTATTATTGTAATGTTCCTGTCAAGGGTGTCAACTTACAAAGTGTTTATGTAGGTTACTATTTACTACTTTTGATATGAACACACAATTTAGTTTTAAATCCATGTTAAGTAACATGGTATACATAGTCTTATGTTGTGTACAATAAACGTTAAAGATATCAAGAGTATATTGATGGTTTTAGGAGAACAATCATTTGCCGAAATACCTTAATTGGTATCATTCAATAGATAATTTCTTCAAAGTTCACAGCTGGTGAGCTGGTGAGCAACAATTGTGATGGTCCTAGGTGCTATATAAATGAATTATTATAATTGAACATGTCTTGATCACGTCACCAACAGGCTATGAACTTGGAAAGTTACCAGCTTCAGTGGTTGTGCAGTCACTTAGGCCACAAGCAGAAGGTTCATGTTGACATTATCGTCAGATGTCTGACTTTGTTGAAAGGGTTCAAATTAGTAAACTGCTGATGGTGCAAGATTTGGGGGCTAGTGGAAAGTTTGGGGGAAAAAACAAACTGGGAAATAGAAGATTTCTATTTCAATCCAATCACCTTTTAAGTATAGAGGCATAGGGGGCACAGCTCCCAATATGGCGGCCAACATGGCGGCACCCATGGATTCTCGAGCTTACGAGAGCAAAAACACTGTGATTCACTAGTTCCCACAAGAGTTGATGAACTCATTTGGAATTTGAAGAGGGCAGTGACTCAAACCAATGACAAGAAGGCACAGAAGTGTCAAGGCATGCTTATCAAAACTATCACTTCAATTGCCACTGCGGCTGACAAACTTTACCAAATGTTGGGGGAAAGACGTTTCGGTTACGGGAAATCATATTTTCAGATCCCCAAACCAAACGTCTGAGTTGTAGATGGCTGCACGACATTGGTACAGGATGGACGGTCAAGACGTTTAAGTTCGCGCAACACAAGGTTTGTACAGTTCCCCGCCATTCTTGTTAAAGACGATAAATTGTTTTTTTAAAGTTATTGATAATCAAAACCATACCAACTAAGTTCATACATATGTTTCTTAATGACAGTAATTGAGGATTTAAATTGATTAAGAAATATGACAGGTGGGTCTTTTTCAAAAAATGTCAAAATTCCTGTCCCGCAATAAGGAATGGTCATATGAAAAAAAATTGACAACATTTAAACTATTTTTTAAGTTTAACATACTGGGTATGATCTTGATACATGAATAAAATCTCATTTTCATTGTTAATCATGTTTATTTTCAGTCAGGTGTGGAATCAGTATGCCATGTACTGCAAAAAACTCATGTCCCAATTTTTTTTTTCAAACTTTGAAACAGATAAATTAATACAAATTCCACATACATTTCCATATTTCAGGTAATTATTATTTAGTCTTGGTGTTCTTATTGAGGTTTTATTGTTGGTTTTATGTAACTGCATTTGGAAATATGAAAAAAAATGATGGAAATGCTTGTCCCATGAAGCATGTTCCTTCCTGTTACTTTTTGGTAAATTCCATTCAATACAATGAAACCTCCCTCTGAATCAAAAGGGAAGTGGGTCATAAAAAGGTCTCTTCCTGTTAGGCCAGCATGGCAGAGTGAAAGACAGAAATCAATGGTAGATTTTTAAATCCAGACAATCAAAGGTTGAAAAGGTGAGTAGTACTTTTTAAATGATTCTATCCTGTTACTGATGTATGTAGGATTTCTAATGCAGGTTAATTTTTTTAATTGACCTCATTATATGTGGCATTGGTCTAAGATTAATTTCCAAACAATATGTTTCCACAGTAGATTAACCATCACTCAATAATGATTGGTATAAGATGAAAAATTCTCTCCTGTTACTTTCCTTCCTGTTACTGAGTATCTGATAACAGGAAAGAACCCATTTGGTAACAGGAAAGAATGTTACAAATGCAATGTTACAAAACGTGGTAACAGGAAAGAAATAACTTATATGTGAATAGTATAAGTTGCTAATTGTGTATTTTATGACAGATTCCAAGCAACCAGTAAGTAGAAACTTGATGGAGCAGGATATATAAAGTTGTTTTATTGAACATTTAACTACCCAATGTAATATTATTGGTCTATTTTGCTTTCGTGTTCAAAATGGTAACAGGACAGAAACAACATAGATTACAGGATAGTATTATCTTACTCTTGATTATCATACCATGTTCTATGACATTCCAAAAAATACATATGATTGAAGGGATTTGTAATGACTGCTCCCAGAACATGTATTTATCAAAACCAGTCATTTTTTCTGTTGCTATAATGTACAAAAGGGTAACAGGATGGAAACAATGCGTAACAGGATAGAATTAGTTAACTCTTTACCAATGTAACAGCTTCAAAGAAAAAAAGCAAGTATTATTTGGGGGGAAAGGATTCGTAGTGGTTGCTTCTAAAACAAATACAATACTATATACATCTTAGAACCATTAAAATTGGATATCTTCTGTAATTTTCAAAAAGGTAACAGGATAGAATTGGCTGCTTATATGTTTCGTATAACTGTTTTCAAGAAACCAAAAAGTAGGGGAGAGCGGGGTCAATTGTAACACGGGGCAATTGTAACAAGGGCCATTACTCGAAATGTATGTGCTCAAACAGAGTCTAAATGAGTAGAGTTACTTCCCTTTTTGTTCTTCTTGTTAACATCCGGGCGTTTTCGAGCTACTCACACATCGAAAGTTACAGTGGAGAAAAAACCGTTTTTGACTAAGGTAAGTAATTTTTTCAGAAAAATTGATAAAAGTTTTTTTAATGCAGTCAATCTTGATATATATGAGATAAACTTTTCACATAATACCTTGAATCATTGCGCCATACTTTGAAATAGAAATGGTTGAGCTGTCAAACTTGGTTAACTCGTGGTATGGTGTGAAAGATGGCCGATACCCAAAGGGGCAATTGTAACACAGTGTTACAATTGCCCCACATAATTTTTATTGATGTTACAATTGCCCCTTATTGTTTCGACATATTAAAACTGACATAAGTATAATGTCTTTTGTTACAGGATGCTTGTGGATGGCTTAGATTGGGCCGTAAGTGGAGGACCTGTTTTTAAGCAGTTGTACAAACGAGAAATAGGGTTACAGAGAAAAGATTCAAGACAGATTGAAACCAATTACCTTACTCTATCGTTGTCAAAACTATTCCTCTCAGAAACTGATGATGACCTGCAGTGTGAAATAATCTTCCTTCTTATCAATCTTGTGACAGATAAGACACATTTTGGGGTTGTAAGTGCTCAAACGTTGAAGGACATCTGTTCAACATATGACTACACATATGAACCTTTATCTGTGCTTCGTTGTGCTCGACTTTATTTGCAACGATTGGCCCCTCTTGCTAACAGCAATGACATTTATGTTTGTCAAGAATACCATTTGATAGAGGCTTTAGTTGATGAACTTAGATCCTGAACAGCATGGTGCGAGACAGGAAAAGGACCACAGATAGAGGGAAAGGCCTACATAATCTGGCATTAGCAAAACAGGCTGTTGATCAGGGTCGATCTGTTAGGAGTGCAGCCCAAGACTTTGATCTGTGTCATGTTACCTTGGCACGATATTGCAAAAAAGCTGATGTGGATAGCAGTGACAAGTCACATAGATTTGGATATAATCCTCATAATAGAGTATTTTCAAGTGAAAATGAAAGAATACTTGTGAAATATTTGAAAAGTGCTGCTGAAATCTTTTATGGTTTAACTCCAAAAGATGTGCGGCAACTAGCCTACGAGTGTGCAGTGAAACATAAGTTATGGTATCCTGATGCATGGAATGAAAGCAAGATGGCTGGCAGAGACTGGTTTACTGGATTTATGAAGCGTAACAGCACACTGACGTTGAGGAAGCCCCAAGCAACAAGTCTGGCTCGGGCTACTTCATTCAACAAAACTACTGTCAGTGAATTCTTTGACAATCTTTCTAACGTGCTGGGTCGATTTCAATTCCCGCCACATGACATCTACAACATGGATGAAACAGGCATCACCACGGTACAACGCCCAAGCCATATCGTTGCGGAGAAGGGGACAAAGCAGGTTGGGGCTCTTACCTCTCAGGAAAGGGGGACTCTGGTGACGTGTGCAGTTGCCATTAATGCAACGGGAAACAGCATACCTCCAATGCTGATTTTCCCAAGGAAGAACTTTAAAGATCATTTCATAAGAGATGGACCTCCTGGCTGTACGGGAACTGCAAATGGATCCGGCTGGATGCAAGAAGATGACTTTCTTGTATTCTTGATGCATTTCCACAAACACACGAAACCAAGCCTCGAAAAGCCGGTTCTTCTCATATTGGATAACCACGAATCCCACAGATCGATAAAGTCACTGGATTTCTGTAAGGACAAGGGCATTGTACTTTTGTCACTACCGCCGCACACATCCCATAAGCTACAACCTCTGGACAGAACAGTCTTCGGACCCTTGAAAAGAGCAACAGGCAGATGTTGTGATTCATGGATGATGAATCATCCTGGTCAAACGATGACCATTTACAACATTCCAGAAATTCTCCGAGAAGCTCTCCCCTTAGCCATTACACAAAACAATGTGATCTCAGGGTTTCGATGTACTGGAATTGTTCCTCTCAATCGGGATGTATTTCAAGAAATAGAGTATGCTCCATCTCAGGTTACTGACCGTGTTGACCCGTCAGCAGTTCCTGCAGTATCGACCAGCAAGAAACTGGTCCTGGAACTTCGACCCTACAAGAAACTGGTCCTGGAACTTCTGGAACTTCGATCCGACAAGAAACTGGCCCTGGAACTTCGACCCGACAAGAAACTGGTCCTGATACTGATGGCTCTCAGTTCTCTCCAGTAGCAGTCAAACCGTTCCCTAAAGCAGGACCTCGAAAACAACAAAAAGGCGGCCGAAAAAGAAAAAAATCTGAAATACTTACCGATACACCTGTCAAAGCTAAATTGACGGAAGAAAAGCTGCAGGCTAAAGAGAAAAAGAAACCGAAACCGAAACGTTTGACGTTCAAAAAGAAGAAAACAGTCCAGTATGAAGACGATTCAGATTCGGAAATGAACATTTGCTTAGTGTGTTGTGACAGTTTCACAAATAGTCTCCCAGGCGAAGAATGGTTGCAGTGTTCATCGTGTAAGTTTTGGGCTCATGAAGACTGCACGCCAAAACAAGGTTTTTACATTTGCCAAAACTGTCAATCGGATGATGAGGATTGTTGAAGATGCCTCTAGTTCAGTGTTATGTGTTGACAGCGTTATGCAAACTTTTGGAGTTTACTTAATATATTTTCTGACAACGCCACATGAAGAATTTCTTAGTCGTTGAAGCTCTCTTGAGAGTTCTTTATAAGCTTTAAATGTTGGTATAAAAAATTCATTTGCATTATTTCCTCTTTCTGTTGATACAGTTTTTTGGGAAAAAACTGCTTTACTGCATTTGTACTCATCAGAGCCGAATGGAGTTCTTGGTTGTTTACCATGCTGTTGGACTATTTATCGTGAAGTTGGACATTTTGTTTCTAATTAAACCCCAATTATGAAACTTTATGCAAAAAATAATTTCAAGGGTGAACAGTGTTGGTATCGTTCCTTTTAATGTATTTGTTGCCTGTTAAAGGCACAAAATACATAAAAAATGTCAATGATGACGAAGATTGTATGACCATTTACTTTTTTTGCTATTTGTTCATGTTTTGTTTGATTGTATTGAAAAATAAAAGAGCTTTCAAATATTATGAGTCTTGTGTTACAATTGCCCCACTCACCTGTTACAATTGCCCCTTGGAAGGGGTCGATTGTAACACTTGGAGTGACTGCATGTAACCTGAAATAACTGTGTAACGATGTGATATTGAACCTTTAGAGACACTGTAATTTACAGCCGAGATGTCAATTTACCAGATGGTACCGAATGATTTGGTGATATGTGTACTACTTTCATAACACAACAAGTTTTGTAAAAACTGTTACAATTGACCCCGCTCTCCCCTACAAATTTGATAAAAAAAATTTATTTGTAATGCTGCTTCTAGCCCATTTAACAACACAAATTTAAAAATATTGATATATTTCTACATCAGTTAACAAAATAGTAACAGGAAAGAAACAGAAGTAACAGGACAGAATTAGATATAAACTCTAATATCTAAAGCATCATCATTCCTATCAATGTTTCTGAAGAAACTATAGCATGTAAATTAAAGAAATGTTATTTCTTAAACCCGTTCATGGAATATATAATATCCAGATGCTTTGAGAAGAGTAGAACATTACTGAATTGTCTCAGTTCGATGTTTGTATGTAAAATCGTTGGGCACACTACAAACAAATTTTAGATACTCATATTGTTGGATTATATCCTCAAAAATCATTGTGATTTCCTTTATTTCAGACATAATGGCATTGTCAGCCGCCGAGAAACAATGGCGCTACCGACAGAAACGAGATGCAGATCCTGAAAGAAGAAAAATCTATTTGCAGAGAGAGAAAGCTAAGTACAAAATAGACAAAGAAATAGGAAAGAAGAAACAAGTAAAAGATATGTCTGCGAGGGAGCACCGAAAAAAAAAAAGACAATGGCGCAAATATAAACAAGAAGTTAAGAAGAGACAGAAATCGACTGAAAATTTGCTCACTCCCCCAGGATCTCCAAACATACCAGTGCTACCACCTGTTAGAGATCCCCAGCCAAGTGGGTCACGACAGAAGAGACAGTCATTGAGAAATCGAAATCGACAGAAGTCGAAGTTACATCGAAAGATGTCTGTCCTCGAAAAACAGTTGGAGCTTGAGAGGAAACGTTCAGCTATGTATAGGAAGAGATTACAGAGAGAACAAGTCAAGCTGGAAGGTACACCAATAAAAAAGACTAAAACAATTCTCCGAAGCCAAAATACTGACAGCAAGAAAACTCTACGCAAAACCTTGGCATATCACTTCTTTCTAATGGGTCAGATGAAACACAATTACAAAGATGGCAAAAGATCAATAGCCGAAGTTGCTGCTGGCGGAATCTTGAAGAAATACAAATTTCGGCAAAAATTTGTATCTGATGTTGGAATGTTTGCAGGAACAAGATTGCGACGGAGATGTGCCTTGTCTCTTCACCATTAGGCCAGTCGAAATTTCCCAAAATTTAAGTGAACCCGGACATTTTCGATAACAGACAAATGACTTGAAAAAATGAAAGATTACATGTCCCTTACCCTCTGAAAAAAACCCAACCAAAATCAACCATGGGCAAAAATAGTTATGGCCTCTTGAAAATGTACCTAAAAGTTGTGCAGAAGCCTCTCCATAAAAGATAAGTTGTGACTAGTATCGCCAGAGTTATCTCCCTTCATGGCAACTGCCAAAATGGCCGACATTGTTGTTGACAACAAAAGTTTAGAAGCGGTATTTTATGACTTTTAAAATGAAAATTGTGAATATTTTTTATGGAAAAGTATTTTGACAGTTAGCTAAATGCTTTTGTCTATGCAGATACCATCAAATAATCATATTTTTCGTGCTTAAATTATCTATATTTTAACTTTGTAAATCGACTACTTCATCTTCATAAAAGCCTTTTCTACGAGAAATTATTATGAACTACTAATGTAATTATAAGAAAAAAGTTAAAGCATATGATTTATCTATTCAATTTCCTTTGAAACATTGAATAGATAAATTGGGGCAAATAAGTTCACACACCTCTAAAAAGGCTAAGCATGCCATCCTACTGATACTATTTTCTCGCTGACTTATTTCTTATGAAGAAGCGTCTGTTGATTGATACTTTTTTACGATCATTTGAAGTTAACATCAACTCAAATTTGAATATTATATTGAATATATTAATCTTTCCAATGCTAAAAATAGTAACTAGAGAATAAATAAGTTATAACTATAGATATTTCTGTCAGTCAATTTCGGCTTTAGACAATACCAATTTGGGTTATTCATGCAAAGTTACAAAAAAAATATGTATATTAAAATATAAACAGAAATTTAATGATTTTCATTTAACTGTAAATTTATCTCCCTAGGCTTGTATTTTATAATGACCAACCTACATTGACAAAATTTAATGTCCCACTAATTTCATAACTCATGGGCCCAGGGCCTTCGTCATCTCAAAAGTTAATTAGGATCTGCTAATAAATGCACAAATCAGCTCTGACATATAATAAAAATGCTATCAGTATTTATCTAACACTAAGAATTTACGATTAAATATTCTATGTTGAACATATTGCTTAGATTAATAAAACTACAAAAATGTCAATAATTTTCCCCATATCAATTATCAAATGTTCTTAAATTTTAATTGCTTTTTACAGAACCATGAATCTCAAAGCGTCTTTCAACGGTTGAACCCCATTTATCATTAAATGAGACCTTACAGCTGAACTCAATTTTTTTTAACTCAAAGCATGCATGGTTGACTGAGTATCACTCAAATAATTTGAAAAGGTATGATAGTTTAGAGAAACTGATAATTTGTTAATCCTGTGAAAGGCATACGTCTCTCAGCATCATTTGTGAATCTAACAAGCAGGGAGATATTCCCTCCGGTGTGCTCAGTGCTTCGCATCTAATGGAGTATTAAAGGCATAAGTGCACGCCAATATTTCGTATAAACAACAAATGCACAGATAATGAATATCTCTCGATTACTAACGATCATAATCCATTTACAATGCTTATACTACATTTTTAAAATTGATTATGTTATAAGATTGCTTTAATATACAATATTTCATCCCTTATTCTCAGTTCAGAGTTTAAATAATTCCAAAGCTACACACATTATTAGTTTAGCCGTTTTCAGCTGTTCAACTTTTCATATTTTTTATTGCACAGCTGACCATAGATTCAAATATCTCTATAAGCCGACTTCAGCTGTCTTAAATGTTTTCAATGTTGATTACAGGTCAGTTGTAAAGAATAATAAGTATTTTACTGCTTCGATTGAAAGCATAAGTAAGTGCCTATATAATCATTTGCCTTAAAAGAGCCAATTTGAAGCGAAAAAGCGTGCTATAGTACCTTTATGTACACGATTCTCTGCAGATTCTGGACAATCATCAATGTCTTTACCATTATATGAAATTTTAATGGATCCAGGAAAAAAGTTAGAATATTTCATTCTTCGAAAAACATTATCACAAGTGCAATGTTATTAACCCTGTTAGAATAATGAATAATCTGTATCTGATGAAACTGTTTTGTATGCTTTGTGAAAGACAAGTGACAATGTACCCTCTGTCAAAAACTGTATTTTATCATCCAAAACTTGTGTTCTACAGGAGATATCGCTCATTGAAAAATCAAGGGATATTTCCTAGTAGATATTGTTTTGACAGTAGATTTTGAACAAAGCCCTGTTACAGTCAAATTCATGACATCACAATTGTTTTGCATCATCAAGTAATGACATGACAATGCTATGACCTCATAAGCATGCCGACGTCAGTGATATGACTTCACCGCAATGAGAGTCTAAGAGGAATGCAGTGTTCAGAAATATACATTTTACACGGAATCGAAATGAAAAATGATTTTGGATGATAAACATAATCTTACCTTCGTGTCTTCTGATATCAAATATATCAACACGAGTCTATAAAAGTAAAAATATCCGAAGCAACTTTTATAGAAACGTGTTGATATATCCGATATCAGAAAACACTTGGGTGAGATTCTCTATTTGTAGCATGGGGTAGATAACAAGTATATCTATATTGCTATATACTTATCATCAGTTATTTACAATATCTAAGAATAGTTTACAGATTCAAGTTCAGGAAAAGCCTTAGAAATCTGAACCGGAAAACTGTCATGCTGGTGGTTTTAGAAGGATAATCACATTTTTCAGTGCCTCAATATAAAATGTGCATATGAATAGCTTTAATTCCATTTTGAAAATTAAAAAAATATTTGATAAGAGATACCTAGAGATTGTGAAAATTGACTCATATAAATCTGAAATTCAGACATTTTTGAAGATCAGTCAGGGGCAGTGAATTCAAGAATACTTATTTCTGATGCAAAGTAATCTAGAAATGTCAATAAAGAGTATATTTTTCAACAAATACAAATGTATATTTTTCGTAAAAGGATTCCTATTTTTTTATATCAACCCCTCTAAAAAAAGACATGTTATGCAGACAATAGTAATAATAGCCTTTGGAGGTATGTCCTGTTGCTAGATCTTAAATTAATTGCACATAAGTGTTTTGTTCAATAAATAAACGTTTTTTTTAAATGTTCCAATTTTCTTTGATGTTTCATATTTTTTACCAAAAAAAAAGACATGATGTTAAACCATGAGCATAAATGATCTTTAAAAGTATGTAATATTGCATGATCTATCATTCTAATCACTACAACATTTTATTTTTCAACATGAATACTTCTCATAAAATATTCCAATTTTCTTTCATTTTTTATGCTTTTTCACCCCAAAACAGACATGGCGTTAAATCTACAACAGAAATGAACTTGGGAATCATGTAATGTTGCACCATCTATCATTCTAGCCAATTCAAAAGTTTTTCCTGCAATACATATATTTTTAAATAAATAATTCCTAATTTCCCTTATTTTTTAAGGTTTTTGCCCCAAAAATACATGTTGCCCATGGTTGATTTTGGTTGGGTTTTTCATGGTTCATCAGCACTGCTAAAGGGACCATTTAAAAACCAAATTTGTCTGTTATCGAAAATGTCCGGGTTTTTCATGATTTCTACTGATTTGTGCATTCTTTGAGCGAGATGATGTGTCTAGAATAATTCCAGGACAAAAAAACACTGTGACCAGAAAGAAATTGAAGAAACAAAGGCGTGTACTCTCTGATACGTTGATCAACCTATATACAGGGTTCGCACGGGCCTGAAAAAGCCTGGAATGTGGATGTTTGGCTTAAAAAGACCTTAAATCCAATATTGCCTTGAAAAGGCCTGGAAAATGAACCAAACGCCTTGAAAAGGCCTGGAATTTAATAAACTTCCAAAAGTGTAATCTGATTATCAATATGTTGTTATTATTACTTTTTTTCCATTTATTTGCAAAATAAAGAATGGAATTTCTGCTTCCGCCAATCTCGTAACGTTGTAGTTTCGTTTTGATTATATTTCCGATTCGGAGTTACCTCCCTTTGCCATTCGGCACATTCTTCGCAAATCTTCGGGAATTTCCGTTGCGAATGATGTTCTGCCTAACGGTGCCAGCCGATGTTACCATGTAGGCTGGCATTCTTCTTCCGACTTGGTGCGAATGAGTTTTGCACACGTGTTTACAGTGTTAGAACCAATATGGCGGAACGCTAAGGAATTTTCGATGTCATTATGGGGAAAACGATTTTCAATATTCAATGGACCAAAAAATACCAGTGGGTGAAGGAAGTCAAAAGTGACAAACATTTTGCTTTCTGTTCAGCATGCAAGAAGCAACTATTCTTGGGGAAGATGGGCGAATGTGCGCTAAAATCCCATGCACGAAGCGAAAAGCACAAAAGCTGTGCTGCCAGCGGCAGTGTCCGCTTTGGGATGAACAGTTTCTTTTCTTCAAAATCGGACGCTTGTAGTGAGCAGAATACTAGTGTGCCTGTCTCAACTGAAGACGCTCCGTTACAGTTACTATTACCACCTCCACTGCCGACTGTGACCGCAACTGCTAGTGGCACTGGCAGTGTATCAGAATTTACGGTTGGAAATTCTGTGGCTTCAGCGGAAATAGTGTGGACGTTGAAATCAATCACGGAACATCATTCGTACAAGTCAAATGAAAACACAAAACAGGTGTTTCAAAGGATGTTTCCGGATAGCGACATAGCTAGGAAATTCTCTTGTGGCGAACGAAAAACTGCCTATCTGAGTACTTTTGGAATTGCTCCATTTTTCAAGAAGTCTCTGATTTATGATGTTAAGAGTCCGTTTGTTATCCTATTTGATGAGAGTCTCAATCACAAGAATCAGAAAAAACAAATGGATCTTCATGTTAGATATTGGAAAGGAAACAAAGTGGTCACTCGTTACCTGGATTCCAGATTTTTAGGTAAGTGTTTTTTAAAAAATAATATGTTGAAAAAAATAATTATTTATTCGAAGACATTGCATTACCTTATACAGAGCTACAGATAAGCTGCGTACTTGCGTAATTTACGCAAATAATTTTGTGAAAACCCAATTCATTTGAAGTTTATTGCGTACAAGTACGCTAACAATTTTTCAAAAACTCAAACAACTCCCATCATCATGCGTACACAAAGCAATTAAGAGTCCAAACTTGCGTACTTGTTATTTATTGCCCGAAATTTTCAGAGCCGATATCATCCTCTCATCTATTTTTAGAACAGCAATCGTCAACATTAAAACGTCTTACTCTCAGGCAGTGTCAGTTACGCGAAAGTGATGCCTATACAGCAAACATGACTTGATTAACGGCACAGTTAGGAGTTTATTACCATGTGACTAAGGCCAAGTTCGAGTGGTGAAAATAGTATGACTATTTTTACCTACAGTTGACTGCGTTATTATTCATGCTAATTATCCCTTGGATTTAAGTTACACTGTATTCTTTGGCCCTAAGATATCTGTAGACTATCATATTTAACGCTTGATCCTTCACGACAATCTCTTAGGGTTAGTTTGTCTAGCGTAAGGGTTGGTGATAATTATAACTAAACTGCAGTACTCCCAATATTGAGACTATTGTTACCACTCGAACTTGGCCTTTACGTATTTGTTGAAATATGGCGTCCTCACAGCAACGAGGGAGGAAGACTACTGTTTCCAAACCACAAACAAACACATTATTTTCATACATTGAAAATAAAGGCAAAGAATCAAAACAAATAGCAACCAGTATCATCAATAACATTTTAGAAAATGTCCACCATAATTACCAGAAAAGACGGCATACCGGAGAAAGGGTCTCAAAAAAGACGATGACTGAATGGAAAAACAAGTTCCCATGGCTTGAATTTTGCGATAAACAAGGGCAGATGGTTATGAACTGTAACATATGTAGAAAATATCAAGTATCCCTTCAGCTCACAAATGTGTGGTCCCACGAGGGTACAAATAACATTCAAATGTCGAGCATAACTCGCCATAGAGATGGCATTGAACATAAACACGCATGTGAAAAAAACACTGCTGAAGTAGACTGTACTGAAAATGAATGTGACGATGACCAAAACATTAGTTCAATTTCACAAAATGAGAAAATATTGTTTAATACTGTATATTATTCTGCTTACTGTGAAACTCCCTCAGTTCGAATAAATGACTTGTTGGATCTCCAAAGAATGAATGGACTTGATGTCAAGTACAGAAACTTGAGCTGGGACACAATATCTGATATTCAACATTGTATATCACAAGTACTGACTACACATGTTGTTACTGATATAAAAAAATCAGATGTGTTTGCTATTATGCTTGATGAAAGCACAGACATAACTGTTGACAAACGATTGTCTGTGTGCGTTAGATACATAAAACACGGTGAAGCACTCACATCTTTTTTGTGTAACACACATCTAGATGATGGCTGTGCCCACACAGTGGTCGGTGGGGTTGTATCGGAATTCAGAAAAATGGGACTAGAATTGAATAAGTGTACTTCCCTAGCTACAGATGGTGCTGCAGTTATGATGGGGAAGCGCACAGGAGTCGGAAAACAGATGCAAGCCAAACATTCTCCGTTCTGTGTACAAACTCACTGTGTTGCTCACAGATTGAATTTAGCATGTGTAGATGCTATCAAGAAAATGGATTACTTGCTTAAATTCAGAGAGAAATTTAACAGCTTGTATTTCTTCATAAATGGCTCAAGTAATAGAACAATTACACTGAAAAAGATTCAGAAACTTTTAGATGAACCTGAACTGACAATCAAGGAAGCACACTCAATTAGATGGCTTGGTTTGAAGTCTGCAGTTGAGGCTGTGTTTGAATGCTATTCTTCAGTATTAGCAACACTCTCCAAATTTGCAGAAGAGAAGAATCCATCTGCAAAGGGACTATTCAAATATTTCAGTGACTATAAAGTTCTCCTGACTGTGGCGTTCATGTTAGATGTACATACAGAACTAGCCATTTTGAGCACTGAACTACAAAAGAAAAACTTGCTGTTGAGTGAATTTGAGCCTTTGATTGATTCAACCCTTGAGAAACTGCAGTCAATGGAGGAAACTGATGGACAAGCACTTGCAGACATAAAGGAGAAAATTACCATGAAAGATGGGGATACATTCTATGGTGAAGACAAGCTTACTCACAGAAGTTCCATGGATAGCGAATTCAAAGGGCTTCGACAGGAGTATATCAAGAACATTTGCAAAAACATGAGATCTAGATTTCAGCAAGATGACAGACAAATCCTCAGGGATTTCTCACAAGTATTTGATCCTAATTTGGTGAGAGCAGCTACATCATCATCTGATGATGCCTTAGCCCATTTGGCTGATTTCTATGGTAGTGAGAAGTCTGTGAAGGTAGTTGAGGGGGACATGCAGCAAGGCTATGATGAAACTGTTACTGTTGTACAGCCTATCCTCAACAGAACTGAACTTATGAATGAATGGCCTAGGCTACGAGCAATGATGAAAGGGGCTTATTGTAATTACGAATTCAGTCAAGTTTGCAGAACAGTGATAAACGTGCACTCTTCTCTTTTGCCAAACTGTGGCATATTGGCCAAAATTGGACTTTGCATGACAATAACAAGTGTAGAATGTGAGCGTTCCTTTAGCGCACAAAATCGCCTGAAATCAAAATACAGGTCTTCGATTTCAAATGAAAAGTTGGACACCTTGCTGAAGATAAAGATGCTTGGTCCCCAGATGACAACCTTTGATTGTTCTCCTGCTGTGCAGATATGGTTGAAGAAGAAAAGGAGAAGAAAGTCACGTTTAACAGCTGACTTTAAAGCAAGACCTGTCAAATTGAGGAGAGTTTCACCAGAATGCTGAATGAAACAGTGAATGTGTTGTGAAACTGATATACCCAGGAATCCAGTGACTTAATTATCCTTGTGCATTCGTGCCTGTCAAAAGTTTCAGATTCACCATAAAAAGCTGATCTGTATTATCTGCATTAAAATGTCCAAGTGGGATAATTGCTTTAGTTCTTGTAATTTGTCTTTAATAGAAAGATGACAATCTTTTTAAAAAGTAAAAACATGGTGAAATAACAGCAGTGATGAGTGATGCCAAAAATGTATACTGGTCACAAATAGTTGGGGATATTTACATTTCTGGAATTTATGAATATTTGTATTATTTATAATTGTCACAGTGATAAAATATCAACCATGTGTAAAAACAGATGTATTTGTAATTGAAAGTATGAATAATGTTATATTTGATAAAGAATCAATTACAAAATGTAATATCCCTAACTTTTTTGTCAAGTATGTAAACTCAGTTACTGATATATATATATACTAATAAAGAAATGTAAAATCCGTAAAATACTCAATTGATCTGACTTTGAGGAGTACAGATATTTTGGTTACTCAAATGAAAAGGAAAATACCCAATTAAAATTTTATGAAGGAGTACATTACTCAATTAGACAAAAAGTTATCTGTAGCTCTGCCTTATAGCTGCATGGCAAGAACTTATGTTTAGGAAGGTTTACATGTAACTGCAAATGATCAATAGCACACACTCAAGAGTAAGCCTAGGCAACACAACAAATTAAAATATTGGTTTGAATAATAATTACTACAGTAGTGTACAGTACACACTTTCATCATGTAAGGGATATCATTATGATAATACAACAACAAGCTAATATTATTCTGAATTGTTAACTTTATCACAGTTTCTCACTATTTACATTCTTTTTCCTAGGTCATGCAACCGCTGACGATATGATGCAGCATTTTGCTGAAGGCGTACTTGACAGTGGACTTGACGTAAAGCAGATGGTGCAGATCAGCATGGATGGACCAAATGTGAATTGGTCTTTTTTGAAGAAAATGGAAAAGAAGCTTGCTGATGATTACAGCTCATCTCTCATTAACATCGGATCCTGTGGTCTGCACATCATGCACAACAGCTTCAAGAGTGGTGCAATTGCCTCTGGATGGAAAATTAGTGATTTTCTTGGAGCATTGTATTATCTCTTCAAAGATTCACCCGCAAGAAAAGAAGATTACTTGAAATTTTCAGAATCTTCTCTCATGCCTCTAAAGTTTGTGGCCCACAGATGGCTTGAGAATGTACCAGTCTGCACTAGAGCTTTGGACATAAACCAAAACATACTGAACTATGTTAGTGCAGTTAAAGAAAAGAAAGTAAACATGCCTACATGCAAGTCGTTTTCGATAGTGTGTGAAGCTGTTGAAGACAAACTCATCTTGGCAAAACTTCATGTCTTCAAAAGTGTTGCCAGTCAGCTGCAACCTTTTCTATCCACATATCAAACTGATAGGCCTATGGTATGTTTCCTTTCACAGGACTTGGATGATGTCGTCAGAAGTCTAATGAGAAGATATATGAAGAGTGAAGTTCTTTCCGAGGCGGACTGTTTTGATAAACTGAAAACTGCACATAGTGACAAGAAAAACATTGTTGGCTACAAGTCTGTGGATGTTGGATTGACTACTGAAAAGCATTTGAAGGATGCAGTGAAAGATGGTGCAAGTGAGAGAAAAGTACTGGAATTTAGAAATCAATGCAAAGATTTTATGAAGAGTGTTGTGGACAAACTTCTCACCAAATGCCCCCTTGGATACTCTTTTGTGAGACATTTGTCCTGTCTGAATCCGAGAGAGATGATCACCAATGGTGATAAGTGCAGAGCAAGATTTAGAAAGATAGTGTCTCTGTTGTCATCAAACAATCTCGTCAAAGAAGAAGAGTGCGATATTGTCATCCAACAGTATGGCACTTACCTGGATAAGATTCCAAGAGGAGGCTCTCATGAATTTGAGAGTTTCAATCAAAGAAGTCTTAATGAAGATGACCGAGTGGATACACTGCTTCTGTCCAGGTGTGACGAGATAACTATGCCCAATTTAAAGCAAGTGTTCAAAATTTTGCTAGTGTTGTCCCATGGGCAAGCTCAAGTAGAGAGGGGGTTCTCTGTCAATAAGGAAGTAGAGGTGGAAAACTTAAAGGATGACACCTTGATAGCCCAAAGGCTTATTTGTGATCAAGTCAAGGCTGTTGGGGGGATACTAAATGTTCCAATCACCAAACCATTGCTAGTTTCAGCAGCTATGGCAAGACAGAGGTATGAGCAATATCTTGAAAAGGAGAGAGAAAGAAAAAAGACAGAGCAAGAAAAGAACAAAAGAAAGCATGTGATGGAACAATTAGAAGAACTGAAGAAGAAGAAGAGGCGAATGAACAATGACATTGTTAGTCTGAACAAAACTGCTGATGAATGGGCAGAAAAAGCAGAAACAACTGGAAAGATAACTTTCGTCAGCAAATCAATGCTCTAAGGAGAAGTGCCAAAGACAAGACCTTACAACTGAAAGAACTTGATTCTAAAATTGATTCTTATGTTGAAAATTTGAAGAAGTGTTAAGATCCATTTTAGAATCAAATCATTTCAGTATGAATTGTCTTTGACACTTCTTCAACTTGTAAGGCTTTGAATATTTTGAGAGCTCAGACTGTACTAAACTTTGAGATTTTGTGACGTCTTTTAAGTCACACTGCATAATGTGAATGCTGTGATCTATTTAAATATGACTGGTACACAATAACATAGTATGCATTGCTAGTCTTTGAGATTTTGTCTTTTAAGTCACACTGAATGCTCTGATTTAATATCATATTGTAGTATGCTAGCAGGGTTGCATCTAGCCGTGCGGCATTGCGGCATCCCCGCAAAAATATTTCAATTGACGCATTTTTAAAGAAATTGTGCGCCACTAGTGCCGCAAAATTACTGTAAATGCCGCATTTTCTGATTAACAACACGGCATATCATGATCTTTTTTTTACATCCTTCAAATTATTAAAAAATAGGTCTGCAAAACGTAATTTGTAAACGATACAGGTGACTCACGAAAACTGGTAAACTTGAGTCTAAAGAACTTCTCACTTTCGGTTTTTAACCTAAGTTGGTTGAGAGAAGCGTTTTGATTGGCCTAAATATCAAAGCATAAACAAAAGCCATTTTCATTGGCCAAATCGGTCACGTGAGCTTACCATGCTTTCTGGTGACATTGGCAGTAATGGCGGCGCCGAAAAAGAAAACCAGAACGTTGTTTCATTTCTTTCAAAACCAAAATGATGACAGCGAAAAAAATGACGACCAATTTGTTGATATTATCGAAAATACGCGACATACTGATGAACAAACTGTTACGATATCGGCTTCATCCACGGAACTAGCAAAGACAGTTATTAAAAGAGAAATGTACCCAAGGGACAGAATGCTGGAATTGTGGAAACTTGTGTACTAACATCATGTAGAAACTTTCCCAAATTTGCTGAAGCTAGTGGCTCTGAGTCTGGTTATGCCTTTTCACACTGCTGACTGTGAGCGTGGCTTCAGTCAGTAGAATATTATCAAAACCCCTTCAAGGAATCGTTTAGAGGGAGACACTCTTAATCGCCTGATGATCATGAACATTGAAGGGCCCCCTCTGCGACAGTTTGACTTTCGCAAAGCCTTGGATAAGTGGAAAAGCAAGAAGGATAGAAGATTATTCAGAAAGTAATTGCTCATCTTCACAGTTCATGAGTTGACAGTAACTTGACACCTATTACATTTTTACTGTTTGTTTGCAAGTGTTTTTAACTTTGTCAGCCACTTTGTTAGTTTGCTGAACTGAGTGTTAATCTATGTGTATGTGAGTTCTCTGAGTGAGTAATTCATTCTTTGGAGTATGGACTGAGACATTTTGTGCCTGAAGATTAAAATCACCATGAGGACCAGTGAGTTACAGTCAAGATCGGGTAAATATTTAATATTCATTTTCTATTTGTATTGAATTTGAAATGAAACATTTAGCAACAGTTAAAAGGACTTGTTCTGATTTCAGTTATGTGGTACAGTCTGAATGCTTCATTTTAGTCATTGATTTCAGTGCCCCTAAACAAAAACCTGATGCCCCCCTTTTCTGTGTTAGATGGGGCACATGCCCCACTTTGTTAAAATCCTAGATGCAACCCTGTGCTAGTTTTTGTCATTTGAGATTTTGTCCTTTAAGTCACACTACATTGACAGTTTAATGCTGTGATTTAACATTTATATTGTAATATGCTAGTCACATGTGCCAAAAATGAGTGCCAACAGTCTGAATGACCAACAAGACTACAGTATTTGTAATTTACACTTTATTGTTTGATTAAAATAAGTAATAATCACAGATGCATTTGACTTTCAGTTTTTTATTTTTAATTACATCACAATGAGAAATTGTTGGTCATCTTTTGTTAAAGGGGTCTTTTATATTAGCCTGAAATATGTACATGAAAGACTTAAAAAGGCCTTAAAAATATACCTTGTGCAGCTGTATGAACCATGAATAACTAACCCGCTGCTAACTTCAGCTTCCCCATCATAAGCAGCACCTCACTACAAGATCCTGTCCAGAGATCATCTACTAAGTTGAATCATCTACTTAAGAATATGAAGACTCTCTTAAGTAGATTCTCTGTATAAGAAAATTGAAGATTCCTCATTACATTAATTTAAAAATGTTTTATTGTATTCAGTTATCAGAAAACAGTTGAGATGTTTCACACCTCACTACAAGATCCTGTCCAGAGATCATCTGCAAAGTTGGATCATCTACAAAGGATTATGAAGACTCTCTAAAGTAGATTCCCTGTATCAGAAAATGTAAGATTCGTTATTACACCAATTTAAAAATGTTTTGTGTGTCTACGCCCTGTCCGTCAACCTTCGCCTCCCCCTAAGGAAAAGAAGGGGCAACAGGTAGTTTTGTCCCACGAGGACTTCAAACTTGGAGTCAATCTTGGGGGGCCGGACATTCAGCTAATCGAGTCAGTGGTATCCTGGATCGTCAGATCACATGAACTTGTCCGGGAGTGGGCTCTTGGTGAAGACATCCCTTAGAACACAATCTCAACAGCACAAGAACTAAAGTGGATTTATCACACCTTGGGCATTTCAAGAGTTGACAGCTATGAGAAGAACTCTAGATACGCTGACAATCTAAATGACACATCAAGAATGAGAATTTGCTATCTGGCTGGGTATTTTTTCAAAAAACTGCTTGTACTTGTACACATGAACTTGTCCGAGAGTGGGCTCTTGGTGAAGACATCCCTAGGAACACGATCTCAAGAGCTGACAACAGACGTCCCAGGACTGTTCAATCATCCACAGCCACTTGTCCCTCTCCCAATGCCCATCATCAGCTTTACTACTAGACGTCTACCGACTCTAGGCCTCCAACTGACGCTCCTTACTACCTATCACCAGGCAGCACATTTGTAGGCCCTTAGCCACTTCACCCTCCGCACAACTATCTTTTCTGGGAATGGCGCCCATCTCCGCAGGAGCCACAGCACCAGTCACCTGACTCAGTGGCTGCCCAACACCAGCTTCATTATTTGTCCCTTCGGCACTCCCCCATCCACTGTTTGCCTCCCCGTCTCGCCGCTCACTGGCCCTGGTATTCTCTGCCTCGGCTGTCACCTCTTCGATATGGCTTCCGTGCTAACCTGAGCACTCACCCAGGCGCTCCAGGTCGCCTATCCAACATACACCCTCTTTGTCTACTTCATCCAAGGTGCGGTCCAGATCACCAGGGAGTACCTCGAGGAGGTATCGGAGAAAGGAGAGACACAACTTGAACTGTCTGGAGTGTACACCTGGATTGCAGAAAGGCTTGTGATTTGCCCTTAACCTGGGCTGGATGTGGACAGACGTTTCTCACACCTTGGGCATTTCAGGGGATGACAGCTATGAGAAGAACTGAATTTAAGATACAGACAATCTAAATGACGCATTAAGATTGAGAATTCGCTACCTGGCTGGGTATTGTTTCAGAAAACTGCTATTACATTGCTCAAGTAATATCAGTAACAACCTTTTCAAGGGAAGTGAGAGTGAAAGGAAACTGTTCATCGTGAAGTAATCAACAAGAGATTCATTCAACAAGCACTGCGTTCGCAGGGTCAGATCCTCAAAGAGACAAAGGACGTTGCATCCCTGAGTGAAGCGAGGAGGAAGCAGAACATAAGAGAGGGTTTGTTGCATGTTGCTGACTCAGTGTTTGGTTTAACAGCAACAGCAACAAAGAAATGTGTCAAACTCCAGTCAGAACCAAACCTCCGTTGATATGGAAGTCATATCCATATGTTTGTCAACAAGAAATTGACAGATGAGCAGGAACTGTACTCTAATTACGCTGACAATCTAAATGATGCATCAAGAATGAGAATTCGCTATCTGGCTGGGTATTGTTTCAGAAAACCACTAATACATTGCTCAAGTAACACCAATAACAACCTTTTCAAGGGAAGTGAGAGATCAAAGGAAACTGTGCATCGTGAAGTACCCAACAAGAGATTCATTCAACAAGCACTGTGTTCTCAGGGTCAAATCCTCAAAGAGACAAAGGACGTTGCGTCCCTGAGTGAAGTTAGGAGGAAACAGAACATAAGAGAGGGTCTGTTGCATGTTACTGACTCAACGTTTGGTTTCACAGCAACAGCCACAAAGAAATGTCTCAAACTCCAGTCAGAACCAAACCTCTATAGATATGACAGTCATATCCATACAATTGTCACCAAGAAATTGAAAGATGATCAGGAACTGTACAAACAGTAGACAAGCCTGTTTCATGCTGAATCAACCGACAGAACAAACTCCCAAGTGTCTGATGTTCAAATTTTTTCTTGACACAGTTGTTTCCAGTGTAATATGTATTGAACAAATGTACAATGACTCCCTAGAACTCCTCACAAGAGTGTTGTCTCATCAGTTTCTAAATGACACTCTAAAATCCTGGCAGGTAAAGAAGAAAGAAGCTCACAGAAAAGAGATAAAAATAAGTAGGAAAGCTTCTTATGTTAACCCAGCCAAAGGAAATATAACTGGTGGATAGGGAATGCATGAGCAAAGGGAAAATCAACCAAGTCAAAGGAAGTGGAATTGTTGGAAAAGGCAAAGCAAAAGTTTACCCAGCTGAAGGAAGCAGTACTAGTGGAAAAGGAAAGGGCAATGGGAAAGTCAACTCAGTCAAAAAAAGCAAACTGTTGGAAAGGGAAAAGGGAAAGGATAACGGAAAGGAAAAGCTAAAATGACTGGAGATACAATGGCAGCAGAAATTCCCTGTGGCATTTGGGGAGGAGAAAGTTTAGATAACTATTATCATTTGACGTGTGTGAGAAATGGTTCCATGCAGATTGCCTGTCACAATCTGACTATGGACTCGCTTCCAGATGAATGTCCCCATGCAGTGTATATAACTAGCCTGTCTGACACCACATGCAAGAAGGAATGATAGCACTGTAGCACCCTGTTCATCTGGGCACGTCCTGTAATTCCAAGCAAGTCCAATGGAGATGGAAGACTCTTGTTGCAGCGTACAAGGTGGATAAAAACCCAACTAGCCCCGCAGAAAGCTGCAGAAGTCTGTTGAACAGACAGCAAACTGTGATGCTTGTGGACCAGTACAGTGACAGAAATCAAGGTTTGATTCCCCAGGCCACAATAAGAAATATGGAAGAGATAAATGTTTTTGTAATTCACAGCAGGTCGAAGGGGGATGGAAGACTCTTGTTGCAGCGTACAAGAGGCACCAAAGAAGCACCAATACAAAACTGGTTGCAACAAGAAGGAGTTTGAGTATTAGACTCAACTCAAGGACTTTCTAAGAAACCAACACGATGTTGTGCCAATAAGAGTTCTTTCCAGTTTGCCTACCAGACCTGAAGATCACACTTCAAAAGAGCCCTCAGCACCATCCCAATAGTCCTCAAAGGGAATGAAAAGAAAAAGAAATGCTTAGGATTTCTTGAAGGAATATACAGAAGAACAGAAGAAGGTGAAAGAGGAATAAAGACAAGTGTTTGCCACTAACATGGCAATGTCCCCTACCATTAACGTTAACAATGTATTACACAATGGTCTAAGTGTCATGGTGACCTTGAAAATGAGGTTTAAGATCACCAATGTCGACTGGCGTCCGAGTCTTCCTCCATTGAAGGCTGTCACCAAACATGAACACTCTAGGTGCTAAGCTTTATGAGATATTGCGTTAACAATGTATTACAAAGTCGTCAAAGTCTACTGAAAGAAAATTGGTTAGGGATAACATATTTCTGTATGGAAAGAACATGGCAGATATGGTATTGGGTCAACATGTTTTTGTGTGGAGTCATCTACGACAACAGATCTGAACTGGCAAAGACTACGGGCCGTGCCGTCATTGTTATGAGTGGATGAGAAAAACATCTATTCAGAGACATACAAAGAAATGTGTGAAAAGTGCTCCTTTGGTTCAAACAAAACACGAGTTGGTGGTTAATTCAGATTTTTTGTGTGGAAGATTGAAACTGACTTCTAATCTCATGAGGGAAAAAGTAATCACTATAATGACACCAACCAAAATTTGACTTTACAGAACTTTCCGAGACTTTTCTGAGCCATCATTCAGACTCTATCATCTTATTATTGTAATGTTCCTGTCAAGGGTGTCAACTTACAAAGTGTTTATGTAGGTTACTATTTACTACTTTTGATATGAACACACAATTTAGTTTTAAATCCATGTTAAGTAACATGGTATACATAGTCTTATGTTGTGTACAATAAACGTTAAAGATATCAAGAGTATATTGATGGTTTTAGGAGAACAATCATTTGCCGAAATACCTTAATTGGTATCATTCAATAGATAATTTCTTCAAAGTTCACAGCTGGTGAGCTGGTGAGCAACAATTGTGATGGTCCTAGATGCTATATAAATGAATTATTATAATTGAACATGTCTTGATCACGTCACCAACAGGCTATGAACTTGGAAAGTTAACAGCTTCAGTGGTTGTGCAGTCACTTAGGCCACAAGCTGAAGGTTCATGTTGACATTATCGTCAGATGTCTGACTTTGTTGAAAGGGTTCAAATTAGTAAACTGCTGATGGTGCAAGATTTGGGGGCTAGTGGAAAGTTTGGGGGAAAAAACAAACTGGGAAATAGAAGATTTCTATTTCAATCCAATCACCTTTTAAGTATAGAGGCATAGGGGGCACAGCTCCCAATATGGCGGCCAACATGGCGGCACCCATGGATTCTCGAGCTTACGAGAGCAAAAACACTGTGATTCACTAGTTCCCACAAGAGTTGATGAACTCATTTGGAATTTGAAGAGGGCAGTGACTCAAACCAATGACAAGAAGGCACAGAAGTGTCAAGGCATGCTTATCAAAACTATCACTTCAATTGCCACTGCGGCTGACAAACTTTACCAAATGTTGGGGGAAAGACGTTTCGGTTACGGGAAATCATATTTTCAGATCCCCAAACCAAAAGTCTGAGTTGTAGATGGCTGCACGACATTGGTACAGGATGGACGGTCAAGACGTTTAAGTTCGCGCAACACAAGGTTTGTACAGTTCCCCGCCATTCTTGTTAAAGACGATAAATTGTTTTTTTAAAGTTATTGATAATCAAAACCATACCAACTAAGTTCATACATATGTTTGTTAATGACAGTAATTGAGGATTTAAATTGATTAAGAAATATGACAGGTAAGTTAAATGCACTTCCTAGCCAATTTCCCAATCTATAGATCTATTGCTGGATGACGATGATTCAGTTAAGTGAGTTACTAAATCAAGCAATTAATTCCAGAAAGTGTGTTACACAATTTGACGGGGTTTTTTTGTATTGAAAAATGATTCACGGTATTTGTTTGGAATTATACGAAAAAACGTTTTGGTTACGAAAGACAGTGACTAGATCGCGGTTTTGTTATTTCGAAGGATAGTCAGAAATGTTTGCAAAATGTTTATTCAGACTTGAGAACTAATGTATGTAAATATAAACTAAAGAATGTTGTTCTTCTATTTTATCCATTGATTTCCATTAATATCGCTGTAATCTTACAAAAAATTACATCAATTTAGATTTTATTTTTTTCATTTTTTTAAAATCAGTTCTATGGCCAATCATTTGAAATAATAAAATCATGAATTTCTAAATTAATCTTCAACAACAACTATATATAAGTATAAACTCAATGATGTTATCTCATATAATTAATTTTCAAATTTAAGATTATAATGAAATTGGTAATTTATTGTTGTGTAGAATTTCATCAAGTTCAAAATTTACAGGTTGTTTGTGAAGACCATTTTGAAGATGAGTGTTTCCTTGGTTGGGTCCAATCTAAAGGAGGAAAAAAGCATCGCAAGCTGAATTAAGCCAGATGTGATCCTTACACTGTTTGTTATGAACTAGGTAACTTTGTAGTTAAATAATTGGATTTATATATCATTTAAAAAAAAATTATGCTAAATTATAAATGATTTACAGTATTCCCCAAATTAATCAAAGAAATGAATGTGGATGACTGAATGTGGATGATTTATTCATTATGAAATTTAATAGCCTCCAATCCGAATAAGTTGTGACTTTAACAATTTCATTTTCAGGTTATAAGCAGTGTCATCCAATCAGTTTATATCTTCTTAGGTCTAATGTAAAAGGAGTATTTAAAGCCTTCCCCAATTTCATCAATGTCATCAGACAACTGTACTGGCCAAAACCATAACAGATATGTTGCCTCAGCACTACACTATGCAGCAACAACAATCCCAAATTTGCAAGTAGTGGAACAAAAGTTTTTTGAGACACATCACACTCAGATGGAGACTCCATGAGTGCTGCAATAGAAAATGCTAAAAGGAAAACATTTGTTTTCGAACCAAGCCAGTGGGAAACACTTGTACAAATGGCAAGAAAGAAAAATCCCTATTCAGTAGGGCCTCTGAACTTCAGACAATCTTTAGACTTCCACGAATATGCAAGTTCAAATTTTAGAAATCTGGTGTACGACCCAACTGGATCAAGAGTAAAATGGATGAAACTCAAGAGTGCTACAAGTACGCAAAGAAAATTCAGGGATGATCTTTGTTAAGTATGACTACAGGGATGATAGTTTCACTACCATTAACACAAATCAACGAAAACAGAGGAGTCGACCATCAGATCAGGATCTGCTCAAATTCACCAAGCAGCGACAGAAATATTCTTCCAAACTACCAATATCTGATAAAACAAAGAAAGATCTATTGTCACTATTGATCTATTGTGCAAGAATCTCCCATCCTCCAGAACAGTAAATGACCGTCTGCCTCAACCAGTTGCCCGTGAGGAATGTGAGGAAGTTATGGATTAAACAGTAGTCCTTTATGATAGTGGTGTTCCGATTAATCGAGTTCGGCGAGCATTGCTCGTTTGGGCCATTTGACCACATAATCGAGTAAGAAATCTGTGATCGAGTACAAACCGAGTACAAGCACGGAGTTACGTCCCTTTGCTCCCGCTTACGATGCGAAAAATAAATTAAGATATTTCATGCATTAAAACATTTAAATCGTAAAAGTAAGTTGCCTATATATATTTAAAAAGCATGTTTGTTTGTATTCTGCATAATAATTCCATCCAGAAGTTGTGTTTAAGTAAACAAGTTTATATTTAGTTTTGTTCTAAGGGGCGCAAACAATCAAAATGGCGGACAGCGATGACATCGCAAAAATTCACAACTATCCTGGGAAAAAAATGCGTTCCAGAGTTTGGGTTCACTTTGGATTTCGGAAGAATGAAGAAGGACCAGTCTCCAAGAAAACATTAGATATATCAAGAGCGATATGCCGCTTGTGCAACAAGGGGTACGCATTCAACGGTAAGTTTATCATCGATACAATACACACACGTTTGACTACTGTAAAGTTTAAAATAAATTGAATAAATACAGTTTGTTTACTATGTTCTGGCCTGGAAAGAACTTCAATATGTACTATCACGCAACTTCTTTTATTTTTAAAATATCACCAGAGATCAAAAAAAAATTAAAATTCCAACTGATCGAAAACAGGACAAGTTATCGTGTATTTCATATTTCTGAACTCAACAACCAGTTATTTCATGAAAGTAACCTGTTTAAAGAAGGCGATTATTTGCAATGTAAATATTTAATGTTAATCTAATGTTAATGAATTATCTACCCGTACGATTTTACCTTATAAGATCTTATAAGATTCTTATAAGATTCTTATAAGAAGCCGATATCTTATAAGATTCTTATAAGAAAAAGTTAAGACTAAGAAACCTATCAAAAATTTCTTATAAGAATCTTACACATTTCTAAGTAACTAAAATTTCTTATAAGAATCCTATATATTTCTTCCCAGTGATAATTTCTTATAAGAATATCTTTTATAAAAAATCATGATTTTCTTATCTGAAATGAACAATTTCAAGAGGTTAAAAATGAATATTGTTATTTAATGTATTTTATTAGTCCACATATTAAACATTTTTGAAGAAATCCTCATTGACTGTAATTAAAAAATTAAATAATTAAAACATTAGTCATTCTCATGAAAAGGAATTTAACTATTACACTCATTCACAATTCCTTGCATCATAAATAAACTGACTGGTCCATATCTGATCAGTATCAAGCAATACCTTTCCCCAATAAGGGAAAAACAATCATGAGAATGGTATCACAATTTAAAATATATCAGTTAAAAGGTTTAAGTGCTCTGCTCCAGAAACTATTAATGACTGCACAAGAACAAAGTCATCATTTTACACACTTAAAGTCCATTGGTATTAATCCTTTTCCAGAACATTTGGCACATTGCATAGAAAAACAGCACCAGAATCTTTTAATGTTATCAGCACACACTTCCGTTTCAAAGCCTTCAGTTCAACAGCAGTTATTTTCTTGTCAACAGTTGGCTTAACCTTCTTGATGTTAATAACACCCATGAAGTTTTCTGTGACTTCCAAGTTTCTGATCATGGCAAAGTTTTTTCTCACACATGAACATGTGGTAAAAGTCTTACACAGACATACAGGAGAAACTTGCAGAAAAGTTTCTATGATGCCAAATCTATCTGATGTCTCAGTACCAAAAACTACAGTACAGCTATTCCTTAAATGCACACGCTCATATGCCTCTGAAAAGAAGACATCTCCATCAACTTTGACTCTTTTAAAAATCACTAGTTTACCAAATGAACCAATATGTTTTTCCTTTACAGCATAGTCATACTCTGGAGATAATTGACTTATGAACTTTGTAGCACCAATGTAATATATGCCAACATCCAACATGGTACCTTTGTATTTGGACTTGTTTTTCAACTTACAGTATAAATCATATGCAACACTGTTCTTTTCAATAGCAGGTATTAGTTCTGGCATTTTTTGAATAACTGCAATTGCATGAGCTATCTGTTTATCAATGTGTTGAGTGCCGTTAAAAAGCTTCAACAAAAAGCCATTAGCATCTTCAAAAGGAAAGCATGAAAAAGCCCAGAGAGGACCTAGATTTAGAACATTGTCAGGTAAATGTAACAACTGGTGGACATTAAGAGTCATTGCTGATTCTACATACATAACTGGAAACATGGCTACAAATCTTGCAAGGAGAATCTTGCTACGATGGACTTCTGACAGCTTGACTGAATTTTGCAACAACAAAAAAATACTTTCAGACAAAAGCATAAAATGTCTGTAATATTCAGGCATAAGTATATCATGCATTATTGTTGGAGCATAGTAGAGAATCCAGTGTTTCCATTCAGACGCTTTCCAGTAATCAGAGTCCATAAGTGACCTTGGCAATCTTGAAATATAATTAGGAGGCTTTATTTGCAACAACCGTTTATTGACTTGATCAATCGCAGCAGAAACACTGAAGATATGAGAATTATACTTGGTGCCAAACCACATTGAATGCATAAGTTTTGCAACTCCCAGGAGAACACCATGCATATAGTCAATACCAGTGCAATTGACAAAACTGAAATAAGATAGGAATGAAAAGCACGATGGACCTTTGATGCCATGAACTGGGGTCTTTATCCTCACAGCGAGCAAAGAATCCCTTATCACCGAGTCATCAGTTCTTTTTGGACCATCCAAACAATCCATGTTGGGAGGAAATACTCTTGTGTGACCTTTTCCAACCTGGACAACCTTTCCCGGTTGTGTGCACTTGACACAAGAAGCCTCACCATTATACTGATTCATCCCACAGACACAGGCACGAGCAGGGAGATCACAAGTACTTGCTATCACAACAGCCTTACATGTCACTTCTTCGTCATTGATATTTACCAAAAAACCCTTTTCTAAACATTTTAAGCGTTTCATGAACGGAATTAAAAATCCTGCCATTGATGGCTTCTTGGCCCCTTTCCAAATTCCAGCTAAAACCATATTTTCTGGCATTCTTCTTTCTGAGTATGGAAGTTCATTGATCATTAAATAAATTGGCCATAAGCTTGTCTTTGAACTTCTAAAAGGTTTAGCACCATCAGTATTGAAAGTCAAAGTCAAATCATAGATTGACTTCAAAATGCCGTCAGAAACTAATTTTTTATGCTGTAATCCATCACAAATATCTTCGATAGTCTCTTCGTTATTATTCTTATTTCTTTTCTTATTTTTAGACTATTAAAAAATCCTGGCCGTTGAAACATTGATTGCAATTGTGACTCAATAGGTATTTCAATAAAACTTGATAAATTTCCTTCTTCGTTCAATTTCTTTGAGCACAAAGGATTCTGGCAAGTATCAAATTCTTTTGATGGCTCAATCCCAAGTAAACAAAATGAGCAATACTTGTGGTAAATCAATGGATAGTCAAAAGTTTGAAAATATTTCTTGAAGGCATAAAGGGTTTTTGGCAGACAGTGTCCTGCTGTACAGTGTAATGCAAGGAGTTGCAACAAGTCTGTTATTCCTTCAGATGTCAAAGAGTGTCTTGTTGCAAACGTTAAAATCAGTAGCATGCTAATGGATAAAGTGATCTGTGCTCCCTTGTAAATGTAGCTATTAATGTCTTGATCATTCAAATCAACATTATCTTCTTCACAACTTGAATGCTCCACTTCTTCCTCATCAATGAAACCAAACTGATTGGTGCTTGAACATGTTGATTCATCATCTGAATATTGTTCATCCACATCTCTTAAGTCGTCCAAGTGACCAGTGTCAATACTGAAAATAATGCAAAAAAATCTTTTACTTAGCAATACACTTAATTCTAAAGATTAAAATCTACACAAATACAAAACGCAGTGCACTGGCGAGTTTGTCTCAAATAGAAGGTTTCCATATGAATCTGTTTAACGAGGTTTGGCTGTACTCTAAAAAGGTCAATTTATAATGTTTTGTAAAGAAGAATTTTGCCAAAATCTAAGAAAGTTAAAGCAAGCAGTCTCATGATTACTTGAAGACAAACTTACTCTTTATTGTAAACACAATGATAGTAGAAACTGTAACTGCTTTTAAAGCATGATGAATTTTATTCGCTAAACATAGTTATGTAAAATGGAAATGACAAAGAATATCTTTGTAAAACATTCTCAAATGATCACTTAAGTTTACAAACCTTTTTTAACAGTAAAACAATGAAAGCATAACCTACTAAACATCATTGTTGGTTGTATTGATAGTACATAAACTTCCATTCAAACCTGTTATTCTGTTCTTGAATCTTGATAATATGTGGTATATTTGACTGAGCTGTGTTGACTCATCTGTCAGTTCTGCTTTGTTTCCAATGACAGCTTGAACTTCTGAGTCCATAGAATCAACACTTGTTGGATGACAGCTAGGTAAATTTACATCAGCTACGAAGTGATAATGAGAGGGATCTTCACATGAATTGAGTTGAAGATGTGCATGGTTGCTTGCATTATCAACACTCACTGCACCAGGACCGCTCGCTGCTTCTGCGATAACTTTGTTATAACTTTCCATGAAAGCTCGCTTTGAACTTACAGGAACACCCTCACTTCCAGTGTGTTCCTTGATGTATCTTTTATAAGATGTACTCACTCTCTTTCTTGTTGAGTCTGCCATTGTAATGATGTATCTGAAATGGATCCAAATTATCACAATAAATATACTAAGTTTCATATATTTTATATTGATATCAAATATGATTTCAATTAAATGTCAGCAGGAATATGATACAAAATAAAGTATTTGTAAACATGTACAGATGAGAGAAATATTAACTGCAATTGTTCATTGTCACAAATATATATCATAGAGATAATAAACCTGGCTTCACCATCCAAATTAATTCTACATTTATCTAATCATAATACCACACTCAGCTAATCTCATGACTTTGACTTGAAAAATTCAGATTTCCAACAATAACTTTATTTCATTATAATTACTGCTGGGTTAGCTGACAAATTATCATTTTAGTTATCATCTAATTTATATCAATAGGCCTTTTAAACACAATGTTGATAATTCTTTATATATCTGAGGTGGGTTTTTTTTATAGAAATACTGTAAATTTCAAGGTTTATTCATTATCAATGTTTCAAATTTTGGTCATTATTATCTATTTTGATTACTTATAACAAATGTTTAATTTTGATCATAAAACAGAATTTTGTTTTTTAAAAAAAGAAAAGGGTTTCTACTAAATAAGAGTTCGCCTCAGATTTTATTTCTAAAATCCGAACTTTTGATTAATTACCATAATAATATTTTTAAAAAATACTGAAAGAAAAACATATATAATATTTCTGACATTCTAATGTGAGTCGTTGAATATATTAGATTTTGCAAGAAATTCTAGATCCTCGATCAATTATCATTTAAAGACTGATCATTCACGTATGCAACCCGTACACAACGTATATAAAAACATATCAGACACATCAAAAGAAATTACAGATTAAATGTGAGACCAAATTATTGTTCATTATTCTCGTTTTGGTTCGTAATTTCATGTAATGCTTGCCGGCATTGAGAACGTAAGGGAGGTTACTCAATACTCAGATACATAAAATACAGTTGCACTGAACTTCAGACATTTACGTTTCTAAAATATAGAATAAAACAACCGTTACAAATCAAACTAGCGCTCAGCGAAATGATTAGAAATAAGTCTACAACTACAATTTATAGAATTGATATCATAATATTTTAAATATTACCTTTTATCCTTTTAACGTGCTGACAAATCCATCTGTGTAAGGGACTTTTAAGTCTAGACACCGTACAGCTCCAAAGTGTTTCACGTGTGGTCTTTCACGTGTCTTGAAGGGTGCGTGCGCAATAAAGCCTTCGCCAAAATGAAGGAATTCCGGAATGGTTTCGGATACGGAATGGTGTAGCCGATTCAACAATTTTATCGAATAATAGCCTTACAGTCTTGAATTCTTGGTGGAGACTTTTTTCTCCAAGTATATTATTGATATCGAATAATGAAACGCTTTCGAATGACATTCCATTTGATTATAACAATATGCCGATTCCTGAATATTTAACCGGTTCCATGTTTGGAAGTAACATTATTGGAATTGCTTCCGGTTGGCGGTTCTTTTCAATTTGCTTTACCATCGTCAGTGATGTTTTGTCGCGTGTCGCATACTTAACGTCAGTTAGAACATCTTTTTGAACCAGAAACATCGTAGAAATGGCCAAGAAGTTAAACGATCGCCGAGGTGTCAGAACCTACCACTTTGATGAACGTAAGTATGTTATATTACTCTAATAAACTTGTACCACTACTGGCCTATATTAGTTACATTAACTGCTTTCATTTGAGCGACATAGAGTATTAGGCTTTCGGGGATGCTGAAACACTTGATAAACGCAATAGAATTTACACAAAGTTTCTTTGAATCTTTCTCAAGATACAATTTCAAAATGTAACTAAGCAGCATAAAATATTAAAGACCTTGTGGGGAGCGATAGTTAATTATGTAATCATGCTGTCGTATTCATTTAAATTAACAAAAACGTGAAGGAATTTTTTTTCAAGCAGAAATCAGTAAACTCATTATGATGTTCCAGAAATTTATACATTTTTGGTGTAACTGAAATTTTATTTTGATAAAAATAAAATTGATAATTTTCCAGGTTTTAAAAATAGATTAATCTTCACAGACAAGTTATTTTGCCTCTATTAAAATTTTTCATTAATTTAGTTTGTTCTTGCTAAAATCATGTATCATTAGGTTACAATTTTGAATTGATTTGTCAATATTAAATATCCGTTGCATAGGTAAATATTAATAATTATTAAATTGAGAAAAGGACTAAGGTTATCAGAATGTTTAACTATTGTATAGTACTGGCTCTGGCCCAATTCAATTTAAATACAATGTATGATTCATTTGATTTTTAAATGATATTAGAATTGCTGCAATAATATTGTAAAAAAATTTAATTCTACAGTTTTATCATCATCCATTATCTTTATGTAAATTATATTACTGATATGTATTTGTAGCTGTGTGTCTGATGTCTTGAACTTTTGTTTGATAAAATTACAAAAACCAAAATTTGTTTTAAGTTTTCCTGCAACAGTTGATGAATATGTCAATTCTTATTTTGTGACTAATTTGTCGAGACAATGAATTTGACTCAATAATTATAGTTAAATCACAATGTAGGCGCTAATGGCTGAAATATTGTAAAAGCATTATGTTCAACTGTCACAGTAAGTGACACTCTTAATAAATGATACAACATTATTTACATCACTAAAAGATTTTATTATTGATTGTATACCTAATAAAATTTGGGAACATTAATATTTGTGAACAGATTTATATGTGTGACTATTTAATTTTAGCTTATGTGATTTTGGGGCAATTGTTGGTCTATATATTTTAATTATTTAAATAGTTTATTATGTAATTTGTAGTGAAATGGGTGGTTGTGAGATACCATGATGGCCTTTTGAGTCGTGTACTGAAGGGGACAGAGGTAGAGGATGAGGAGACAGGGATGTGTCTTCAAGAGGGCAATCTTCAGGAAGGAGATCGCTGCATGGCCATATGGAGCGATAAAAATATGTACCAGGCCAAGATTCTTTTTGTCGGATGTAAGTAACGTAATTTTAAAGAACAAAATTTATTAAACTCAGGTGATTAGGTTAGTGGACAAAAGGGACTGTTTGTCACATTCTTTAAAATCTATGAATTTCCAATTTCTTTATTCAGTTTTGTGATATTTCATTGACAAAAGATTAGCTGGCAAAACAAGTAAAATATCAATCAAATTGTTTCCCATCGTCATGGCACCTTGCTTTGTCCATTCATTGTTTGCAATTCGTTTTAGCTCAACCGGCCTGTAAGGCCTGATGGGCTTATGGCATGGCATATGGTGTCCGGCGTCCATCCGTTTGTCCATCCGTCCGTACATTTGTGGAATTTCGACTTCTTCTCCAGAACCATAAGGCCTTAAAAGCTGAAACTTTATGTATAGACTCCTTGGCTAATTAGGATTATAAATTGTAGCTTTTGTTGCCCTGTGACCCCTAATAAAGGCCAAAGGGGCCACACTCTAAAAACCTATTTTCATCTTCTTCTCCCCAACCATAAGGCCTAGAAAGCTCTAACTTTGTGTACAGACTCCTTGACTAGTAAGGTGGAAATCACATTGGCCACACCCTAAAGTAAAATGAAAGGTAAAGCCTGATGAGCTACAGAGCAAATGGCCACAAATCCCTAGTCAAAATGGCCAAACTGAAAAGTCAAAATGGCCACAAGTGACTTTAGTCATTGTCAAAATGGCCATGAAATATTGTTGAAATAATTAAAGAACATTAACATTTTTGTTTTGTTACACTCAATTTGAATGAATTAAGACACACTTTTTCCTTGATAAATAGTTGAATAATTATAGTTTGAAGGTATTAATGTAAAGAGCTAACTTTGTTTAGATAATTTTGATTTAGTTTTTAGTCTCTCATAAATCAATAACAGATTGGTTGTGTTAACCTTGTGTCTTGTTTTTATTTATTCTTATGACTGAAATAAACATGTGATTGCCTACAATCCTATTCTTTAAACTTGGGAAAGACTTGAATATCATAAATTGTTTATTTTCATTTTGTCATGATCAGGGATGTGAAATTTCCGCCAAAACGCGGAATTCCGCGTATTTCAAACTTTAATTCCGCCCAAAAAAATCCTTTCCGCGTTTACAATTATATAAAACGGATAAAAAAAAAATTACCGGACATTGGCTGAAAATATTTTTTCCGGATTTTAACAAGCGCCGGAAATATGTTTTCGCGCCATTTCAAGCTCAACACAGCGGTGTGATTACGCTCGGTTACATGCCTCAACACTGACCGGCAATGCTGAGAGCTAAGCGTATCTAAAAAATGGCGAAGGTTGCATGGAAAACCGATGTCACGAAGATCGATGCTGGAGTGAAAAATACCTGGTGTTGGTCGTGGCTAGAGAAAATAGTTGATAATAAAATAGGTGCAGCATTCGACAAGATCAACAAAGCTGGTTTTGCGTTCTGTAAACTCTGTCGAAAAGAAATAAACTACGGCAAGCGAGGCTGTGTAGCGCTTGAAAGTCATGTCACTTCGGCAAAGCACAAGGAACTTCTTCATATTCAGAAGACCAACTATGCATTACCAGGTATGTTATTGTTATGTTATTGTGCATCTGCATGTTTAATTGTTTATGAAAGAACGATCGAGTTATGATCAGCTGATGATGAATGAAAAAACCGCTGTCTTGATTCGTTTCAACTGCATGTGTTTGGAATGTAGTTTGTAGAATCGTTGACAAATTTTCAGCAAATATGAAATAAAACAATACTCATTTCATTTATGTAATTATTAATAATAATAAAATTTAAAAACTTAAAAAGTTTAGATATGATTCAAAGTTTAATCGTACAACAAATTGATTAATTTGGACCAAACATTTTATTTAGTAATATTCCACTAAACTTATATATTTTTCTCTCATGTTTATATAGACTAGTATTTTTTGAAAACGAACAAGTCCTTAAACGATATGTGTATAGTGTATATAAACCATTGAGAATAGATTTCATTATTTATTTTAATGTCAGTGAATCTGCTGAATCAATTTCGTCTATGAATTCACATCCTGTTTATGTTATTTTCCTTTCATGTTTACTTGATATATTGTTTTGATGTTTCTGTTTGTTATCCTTGTTGTTTTTTTTAAAACTTTGCAGGTTGCATGATGCATGTGAAGTAAGTACTTTTATCATTTGGCGATATGGTAATTGTTATGCAACAAAACCTTTAAGTTGTTATATGAATGAATTATATTGGTGATGGTACAGCACTTGTCAATATTTGTGTTTGTGATCGTTTTTATATTTTTTCAGAATAGATGTTTACGAACTTTCTAAACCATTGCATGTTTAACTCCTCTAACATTCTGTTTAACTCTCTGGCCATTTTCTTTATTAAGTTGGTTTATGAAAAATATAATATCAATTTAAAAAACAAATTTAAATAAAAGATTTTGATGCGACTTTGAATTGTGAATTCTACAAAAGTCATTGATGTAAATATAATGTATTTAGTAGCTGGTTTGTACTTAAAACGGCCTCAGTTATTTTCATGCATGTTTTGGAGTTTACAACATTAAGAAATTTACGTGTTGATATGGACACTGTATTTTGTTTTCCATTTCACTGAGAATGTTTTGACTTGTTTAAAATTAAGTTTATAATTAGACTCCCTTTATGGTGAAAGTAATGTTTTATTCTTTGTATAATATTCATGTTTTCAAGTAAAAAGGCTTTTCAATCAAAACACTGTCAATCAGATTGATACAAATATTGCATCTGTATTTCCTGTTACAATGTGATAATCATATTCATGTCATGTTCATTATTAATTTACTATTGCAGGTCAGCAGAAGATGTTCAGCATGTTCAAACAGCCATCTGGAAAAGACACTGGAACAGATACACCAACTTCATTGCCACATGTTGAACCACAGACCCCAGTCAAGGATAGAGTACACAATGCAGAAGCAATGGTTTTGTCTTTTGTTGCTGAAAATTCCATGTCATTTTCACAAGTTCCAAAATTAATCACCCTTGCAAAGGCATTATCAACTGACAAGTGTGCATTGGATCAGCTGTCCATGGATCGGACATCGGCATCTTACAAGATGACACATGGTCTTGGCTACACCTATAGGGAAAAACTCATAAATGACATGCGCAATTTTAAGTTTTCACTAAACATTGATGAAGCTACAAGCTCAAACAATCAACGTGTTTTGGCTATCATGGTGAGCTACTTCTCGATTGACAAACAGGAGGTTATTGTTCACCATTTGGACTCTATTGCTGTTGTGAAAGTTGACAGTCAAACTTTGTTTCAGACTATTGACAAGTTGTTCACATCAAACAATATACCATGGACAAATTTAATGTCCATATTGATGGACTCATGTGCAGTCATGAGGGGATCAAAGAAAGGACTGGAAACCTTGATCAGAAAGGAAAGGGCTCCACATCTTTTGGATATTGACGGGGACACCTGTCACCATGCACACAATGCTGCAAAGCGCTTCTGTAAGCCTTTCGAGTACCATGTTGAAGGACTCGTCTGCGATATCCACTCAGATTTCAAGTGGTCTGTGGATCATCGGGAAGTCCTTCAAATGATATGCAGCATTCTTGGCAAGGTCAAGTACACTGTGCCGGAAAGATATGTGTCTCACAGATGGCTATCTATTTATGATGTCACTGTGGACACATTAAGGCTTTTTGATGCCTATACCTTATTCTTCTACCCATTCCTGCCAAAAACTGAGGCCTCAACCTACCAGGATATAGTAGCTGACATCCATACTAAGTATGACATCAGTCAGAACAACCAAGATGCCATATCAAAACTAATGCAACCAATCCTTAAGAAGACCCTGACAAGTGAGGGAAAAGACCGAAAGATGCGCATCGTAGACAAACTCTTCTTCCAGAGGAAGAAAACTTGTTTGATCATGCAGGTATTAATGTAGTTTTTTATAGTGTTTATTTGGTTCATTTAAGTAAAGTCAATTGAGCTACTGTAGCTTATGTCTATGTACTTTATTTTTGTCAAGCCCAAATTATCATGCTCTTCTCATTTTGAGATCATTGATATATTTAATATAATTATTTTTAAGTTCATAAATTACTTTCATTAATATATTTATGCATGTGTTATAATACTTTTATGAAAATATGACATGTATTATATTTCTGAATTTTAATTTCAGTTTTACTCAGCAGTCCTTGGGCAGTTAAAGAAATATGTAGTGATGTTCCAGTCAAAGGACACAAAAGTGGACAAGCTACATGATGAACAGGTCGAACTTGCCATCCATTTCCTCTCCAACTTTATCAAGCCAGAACATCTTAAGGGCCTCTCATCCAAGAAGCTTGTCAACTTCCCTGTATCAGACCCTGCCTGTCACCTGTCACTAAAGGACATGTTTGTGGGATTTAAGACGAGAGCTCTCTCTGCAAATTCCACAACTGACAAATCGGTTGCAGAGTTCATGCAGAAAGCCCAAGAAGCCTACATCAGTTGCAGCTCTGCCATTCTTAGTAAGATGCCAATCAACAATCCAATGCTGAAAGCCATGTCTGCTCTTGACCCAATTGTGAGACAACATGCCACCACACAGCACCACCTTCTTCAGCTCCCTACACTGGCCACCAACATCATCAGTGAGGACAGCATGGATGACTTTGACAAGGAGGTGAGGAGCTACACTGTTGACCAGAACCTGCCAGGTGCCCTTGCCTGCCAAGATGAGAAACTTGACCTGTGGTGGGCTTCAGTAGACAGAACTGGGCGCTATCCTCTCCTGACAGCGATGGTGAAAGGAGTTATCTCATGCTTTCATGGACCCCAAGTTGAAAGCAGTTTCAGCATAATGGGTGAAGTGCTGGACGAGTCGTCTTCAAACATGAGGATTGACACGTATAGTGCAATCCAAACTGTGAAGTATGAATTGATGGCACAGGGGTCTACTTCGGTAGAAATGTTCCTTCACAAGGAACCCAAATATGCTAAGGTAGACCCTGTCTTGTGCAGAAACCTGCAAGGATCATACAAGAGGTACCAGGAGGTGAAGGAATCAAGACAGACAGAGATGAGGGAGAAACATAGAAAATGTGGAATTGTTCCATCACAAGCTGCCCCTGTGTCTAAAAGGAAATTCAAAGAAATTCTTTCAAAAGAAGCAGAATCATGCAGACTGCAACATAGTGACAGTAGTAGCAAGAGAAAGAAAATCAAATAAGACTGCTTGTCTTTAGGTTTCTCACAAAATTATTGGAAAATTTTCAAAGATAGTAGGTAGTATAGTAGTATTATAGCATATGATATGAACTTGACTTTGTGTGTCTGTGGATTTTGCAAGCTTGGAGATTTAAATCCTTATATTCACTCAGGTATGTTTTGTTTTATTTTACAGCTTTTAGTTTACAATTAACAACATACCGTTTCATATCTTTTATGAATTTGTGTACTTTTAGAATTGAGAATAATGGGTTTTATAATTGTGTTGGTAAAGATGCATATCCCTGAGTTGATAAATGCTTAAAAATGCTTTCAAGAGGTAGTGTTTTGTAGGTTTGAAAAGAGAATAGAAAACTTGTATCTTTGCACCAAATTGCAGGAAATTAGGTTTAAGATTTAAAAAATTTCCTGGGGGGGCATGCCCCCAGACCCCCCCTGCTTCAGTTTTCCTCTTTCTTGAAAATTGGTTGCTCACATGCCTGCATGATATTATGAATAATCTTTTTCATTTTCAAAAATCAAATCAGTTATGTAGACATCAGTATTCTCACAGAACAGTAGCATGCAAATAGCCTGGGAGAGCAAAGTGTAATCCCTAAAAGATTGGTATCCTGCCAAAACGCAGAACTGCAAAACGCAGAATCCCAATTAGCAGAAATGAAAAGTTCATTGTCAGGCTGGTCACACCTATTCAATTAAGTAATGGACTGGTCCACTCTGACAGTGAGTAGAGCGACACAGTCAAATTAGCAGATCACTGAATCAACAGGTCAATGTTCAACAGTATGAACCTCCCGGTATATGTTTATATGAAAATACTGAGTAGTAACACACTGTAACAATATATTCAGCACTCTATCAAAACATTGTTAAACAGTATAATCCTCCCAGGTACATGTGTTTATATGAAAATACTCTAACTTTAATCTCATACTTCCATATATATAGGTGTTAGAAACATGGCATAGACATTCCAATTCCACAATGGCTGGGTTACGGAAAGTAGAATATGTGATGTCTCAGAAAGGTGCTCCACAAGTGTTACTTGACGGATACTTGTATGCTAAGAACAAGGATAAGGGGGACACTGTTTACTGGCGGTGTGTTAATAGGTCATGCAGTGGCAAGTGTACCACCGTCACAGACTTCGTGAAGATAACAACACAACACAGCCATCCACCTAGTGACGACCGGGCCCTGAAGATGCGTTCAACGACTACATCGTCGCGACGTGGGTGGATGACGATGCCAGGTTCCCACCCCGACTCTGGAACCACCATGGAACACAAGGACCCCGCACCAACAACAACCTTGAAGGGTTTCACTCCCGGATCGGCAAGACACTGCAGCACAGACACCCCAACGTCTACAGGTTCATTGAACTGATCAAGAACATTGAAAACGGAGAGAAGGCGAAGGTCATCCAGATCAACTTTGGAGCTGCTCCACCACCCAAGAAAGCAATCTACAAAGAGAAGGAGCAGCGCCTGTCTCGTCTGAAAGATCAGCTTCGCCGTGGTGAGAAGTCACCAATGCAGTTCCTGGATGCAGTCGGACCTCTCATGATGATGAAGATGTGAATGAAAGCACAGATTGAACAATGAACAATGATAAGCAATGTTGTAAATTGTAAATGATGGTAAATGATTGTAAGTGATGTTTATGTAACTTTTCAAATAAAGCACAGAATATAATCTGAAACAACATAACCTACAAACCAAAAAAAACACCAAAATACCATATATCATAAAATGTCAAGGAGGTACATTGATAACTTTTAATTTAACAAAAACAATATAGATATATAGGTTATGACAGTGCCCTGTGTTAACTTGACCACCAAAATAAACACATCAACGCATGAAGTTTACCTCAACACACATAAGAATAACCTTATATATTTTGACTATGGGGTACATTCTTCCAATTAATAAGATTTCTTACATGGCCATTTTGACTAGAGCCTGTGGCCATATTGACTTTTTAGTATACCCATTTTGACAAGGGGGTCTGTGGCCATTTTGTCATTGTGGCCATTTTGACCTGCACCCGTCTGGTCTGTAATGATGTAATAGGTAATTTGAATATTAAATTGAAATAAGAAAAAAAATAATTGCACTGTAGGAAATGTTTGTTTGTACAGCTGATAAAGAGGAAGCAGCAAGACAGGTAGCCTTATTAAAGCAGGCCTATCCTGACAAGGACGCTCAGGCTTCAAAAAGTAGCAGTGAGAAGACTGTGAAGAAGAAAAAACCTGAAGTTAACAAGGTACTGTACCACTTTTACAGCAGGTCTGTAAGAGTCTGTAAGTCCAACTTACTGATTTACTTAGTTCTACCTTTGACTAAAAAGAGCCATTGACTTCCACATTTTTCAAATTAATTACTACCTATCTGATAGGAATAAGTGACTTACTTTCAAAAACTGCTAAGAGTCCATTGATTATTAACAGATTTTCCAAAAAATGATTTTTTAACTCTCCACAGTTGATTAGAAGTAAATATGTTACAATACTGGTAATGACGCTAACAGAACAATGTAAAATTATTCTCTGATTGACTTATACTTCCGGTACTTATTTTTGTCAATTTTTAGAAGCATTCTATCTGATGGCCCTCTAAATATTTATGGTGATCCTACATGTCACCGAATAATTATTTCATTGTTACAGAATAAAGAAGAATTGTCCTTATTGTTCATCACACCATCTTCTAGAATGCCAATCAAAGAACAAAAACTGTCTGAAATAAAAGTTTGGAAAAACCATTGTGAACGAATATTTAGAATTCAAATTTCAAGTTTGTTCCAAACAAAAAGCACAAAATAATTTTGTTTCTTTTTCCGTGAGCACTGAAGTATTATTCATATATGATAAAAAAAATTATTTTATAGGAGACAGAACCAAAGATGAGTGCCCCTGACCCCAAGAGCAAGGCCCAGATGAAGGTTCAAGAGAAGAAGGTCCAAATAGCTGCGCAGGAGAGGATGGTAGAGGAAATGCTGGCATTGCAGTTTGGGGAGAAGGAAGAAGTAAGGAGACTGCAAAAGACCATTGAAGAGAAAGATGCCATTTTATTGGAGCAGGAAGAGGTGATAAGGAACTTGAAGCAAAAGCTGAGGGAAAAGAATGAGCAAATTTCAGCACTCGAGGGAAAAGTCATCACCCTTCCTCCCTCAGCAGTTCCTCCTTCTTGTCCCTGCAACACGACACTGAGGCAGGACTTCAGGGCAGAGGCTGTGCAGAAATTTATAGGGAATTTAGCACAGCTCTGTTCCCTTTCCAAGTCAGAAACAAACCAAATTCTTCCAGAATGTGCATTCTCTCCACCGAGAGCACGAGTGCCTCCACCTTCACCATCAGTCTCTCTCTCACCTTCCCCTTCACCATCGCCTCTGCCATCCCCTTTGCCTTCACCCTTGCCACTGCCACAGCCCTCATCAGCCTCCATGGTGGCATCAACTTCAACAACTTCATCTTCAACATGTGACCCTGACTTTGTGGAGCTGGGACATGGAGTGCTGATCAAGAGAGTGGTGAGAGATGCCTGCCTTTCTTCTGCGAAGGGATCGACCTCCAAACTAATAAGAAATCTCTTACATGCTTATTTTACGGACCAAGAGCTTGGGGAGTCTTCAGCTGAGGGCAAAAAGGGCAAGACTGCCCTGCCAACCCTGACAGTGGCAGCAATAAAAGGTTAGTTACCTTGAGCATTTACAGTTAAACCAAGAAAATAAAAATTGAATCCGGTCAATGTCAAAGAATATATCTAGGAGATATACATGGTGTGTTCGGAAATCTGAGTGGTATATGGAAATTATTATAGCTATAAATTTAATTTTAAGTTGAGCATCATATATATATTCATATAAGTAAGTGTGCTTGTGAATGGACTTACTTAAAAGAACAAAATGTACTTGTGTTGGTTGATATCTTCATACAACTATGCACGATTTATTTTATCTTTACAGGATTTGTGCTGACCAAAAGCCCTCGAACAACTGAGAGAGAGGTTATTCAAGTCATTAATTGCCAGTGTGCCGATTCGAGAAAAAAAATGAAGAACAAAATTTGATTCATATTTAAAAATACCCTGTTATAATTTTTTATCCCACAAGTATGTAATACCATGGGATATGGTAACCACCTTGTCAATCTGTCCATCTTTCTGAACAGAACTAAAAAATTGCTGGAATCAGCTCAATGGAACTTTGTATGTGGATTAGTCAGCATGCGCATATGTTAAACTTCTTGAGATTTTAAATTTGGAGGCTTCCATGGAAACTTAATTTAATAATCAACTTCTTCAGATTTTTGGCCGTTTCCTTGATTTTAAACATACTCCGTAACTTTAATGGGGACCGGTGGGACATGTCATCTTCTGATGATTCTTGTTTTTTGGCTTGGTTTCTGATGTAAACTTTGAGCGTCACCGTAATGCATTGTTAAACAAAACAAACAAAAATAAACTAATGCTTTTTCTTGTTTATATTTTGAAAACAAATGTCAGTATTTTTTATAGGTAAATAACTTTGCATAATGATACATAGAGAGGATAAAAGTAAACTCATTTTGGCCATAGACTTTTTTATGTTTTAAATTTTGGATTCTTATTATTAGCCACAAGGATGATTTTGGTAAGTAAATATTATTTGGCACTGTCCAATGTAATGTGATCAGTACTGAGTATTCACTGCAGTAATTAAACTTTAATTTTTCAAACGCTGTAACACTATTGCGTTTTGTGGAGAATGAAGAGGAAAATGTATGGATATGAAATTTCATCATACTGAGGTCAATGTTTCTATGGCATCTATAATTGTTAAAAGACAAATATGTCGTCAGGAAATTGTTTATCTATATAAATTATCTTGATACAGCGTACATACGTCTTATTTCATGCAATATAAGTTTATTGTTTTTTACTTGATACACTGATTTAGCATCTCATTTGAAAAAGAGGCTGATAGTTAACTTACTTTGACAAACAAAAACAACTTTACATATTAGTCGGTATCCCTGGATTTTTCATTATAACTATTTTAAGGAGCATAACCAATTATAAAAATTTGACATTTGTCACAATGATAAAGGATTATAATAAAAGCAATGAAAAAGTGCTCACAATCTTTTTTTGATCTTTTAAGTTTGTAGTCTCTTTACTTTGTCACCATAAATATGTCATTTGTTTGTAACTGTGCTCGTATTAAAGATGAATGTTACCTTTTGCTCAATCGTGATTTGTTTATTGAAATTTCTTGTTTCAGGAGATTTATCCACTGCCTCTGAATAAAGTTACCAAATGTGAAGAGTTGAATAATCATTATGATATTCAACAGTTTTCTTTCAACCTCATTATCTTATGATTATTTGCACCATTATGATTCCAGTGCATGGTTGACCAGGAACTTTTGTTTGTATTAATAGTTAGATCCTGTAAGAATTTTATAAGATTCCAATTAGAAACTGGTTTCTGGGAATCTTATAGTTCCTTACCAGATTGAGTTTAAGATTCTTATAAAACACTTCATAAGAATCTTATAAGAATCTTATAAGAAATCTTATAAGAATCTTATAAGAAATCTTATAAGAAACTTATAGGAAATCTTATAAGAATCTTATAAGAATCTTATAAGTTCTTACCTAATTTGCATACAAAATTCTTATAAGAAACTTATAAGAATCTTATAAGAATCTTATAAGAATTGTATAAGATTCCTATAAGATTCTTATAAGATTCTTATAAGATTCTTATAAGGATATTTCGTATGGGAAGGACTGCGACTGATGCATCAATACATGGTCTCGGAGCTGTACTGTCACACAGCTTCCAAGACGGCTTAAGAATGCCCTATTGCATTTGTTGGGAAAAAATTTCAAAAATATTATCACAAGCCATTGTTCAGAGAAAACAAAGGTATACCCATTAGTGCTTCAGGAAGATTGAAGATTGAAGATTGGGCATTGACTTTGTCTGCATTGCAACTCCATGGACCAATTTAGTTTCTGCCCTATGGACTCTGTTGTGGTGTGTTGAGAGGAAGCAAGAATGGAGTTGAAGTGAAACTAAGGGAAAAGGCACAACACCTACTTGACAATGTGTCACCATATCCATAATGCGTGTAAAAAATTCTGTGCATTATTTAATGGTTGGATTGAAGGGCTCTTTGTTGATTTGTTCAATGATTTTAAGCGGTCATCTGACCTGAAGGATTGGCTGAGTGAGGTTTGTGATATATGCCACATCAAGTTCACTGTACCCCAGAAATATGTGCCTCACAGACGGTTGTGAGTGTACAATGTCTGCCTTTCAACAAAAGTATTCTATGACTGCTACATGATGCTGTACTTTGGATTCCTCCCACAATCATCCAAGTCTGACTATCAAGAAGTCATTTATGGAATCGTGGAAAGTCATTCCATTAGTGAAGAAGGTATGAGACAGATCCACAAGTCCTTGGCACAGAAGTGGACGAGCCTAACATCAGCTGGCAAGAACAGAAAGAACAGGATAGTAGACAAGATCTGCTACCAAAGTAAGAAACAAGCCTGACTGCATTTCTTCATTGCTGCCCTACCCTTGTTGCAAGTATATGTCAAAGTGTCCCAATCCAAAGATACACAAATTCACCAAGTGCATGACCATCAGCTTGACACATTCCAACAATTTCTTGAGGCCATTGTCAGACTCTCTGGAGAGAAGCTGAAGAATTTGGATTTAAGAAAAGACATGAACAACGTTGTGGCAGGGGACAAAAGGCAGCAGAGCACACCTCCAAGAAGGCAGCAGAGCACACATCCAAGAATCTGGCAGAGCACACCTCCAAGAAGCCAGCATATTGCACCACCAAGAAACCAGCATATGACACCTCCAAGATGCGAGCAGAGCACACCTCCAAGAAGCCAGCAAAGCAAATCTCCAAAACGCCAGCATATGACACCTCCGAGAAGGCAGCAAATCACACCTCCGAGAAGGCAGCACATAACACCTCCAACTAATTCATCCTTACTCAACTTCACTTCATCAGACGCATTGGTACACTCCCCTCAGAGAGATCCCCTCAACTGTCATGCAGACGATCTGAGGACAGTGTGTCAACTCCTTCCAGACATGAACGTCACTTTGGTCAAGATGGAGTCATTAGTCGCAGAATGCCTTGAGACAATGTTGGAGAAGACAATAAAAGTAAGAGTCTGTTCAGTTATGAACTTAACTACTGTGAAAAATATACATGCGGTTTATTAAAATTAGTGCACAGATTTACTCTATCATAGTGTGTTTTGGTGTCGTATAAAATACATTAAAATATGGTTACTCGTACAGATTTTCATAGTTTTTCTGTTTTCCCTCCTGATCGCTGTTGATCGCTTCTCACACCAGCTGGCCCTCAAAGTTTACTGGAGTGGGAGTACTGAAAAGGCATCATTCCAAGGGCTGCCCAATTTCAGGAATGTAGTAATAACTAAGTACATTCACCAGAAAACACCACGATGTAGGCAGTTGCATATTTCTGTATGACATTTTCACTGTAAATTCTAATTCTGAAATGAAAGCCATTAGAAGAAAGCGTGATGGTCACACATTGCAGAGACAATGGTTGTTGCAAGATTCCTTCCATGGAGTAAGGGCTATAGGTCAAGAGTTGAAAGAAGAGAAAGTTGGGTATCCTGGCAATTTCTTTTTAAGGCTTAAAAAATTGAAGGTGTCTGGGAGAACATCGTGTAGGGCTTGATGATGGTTGAGAATTTGACAGCATTTTTCAAGAGTCTTGATGTGTCAACCTGCATGAAATGCTTTAATTATATTCTACAGTTCTGTCTTAAATAACTTGTACTTTGAAGAAGAGTTTGTGTTCCAAAAGCCTATTCATGATGTCACTAGAGGCGCTACTCCTTTCGTCGACAGAAAGGTATGTTCAGGTTGTTCAGAACATGACCAAAGTGAAAGGAGTTGCTCCGTACACTGTTTGTGGTGTACAGAACATGTGAAATAGGTGGTGTGGGCAAGCAGACGATTTCAAGATGGTGTCAAATAAAAACATGATGTTTGAATGATAAGATTGCCAACGGATGTTCCAATGTATGGAACAGTTTTCAAAACACATTTGTGTGCTTTCTGGTAAGAATTGTGTAGATAAACAGATTGTTTGTTTAAAAAGTATAAGTTTCAGTCATGAATTTTGAGAATTTGCATGAAGAACTAGAAATATTGTCATGTCACCTTTTATCAGTCATGTGATTTGGGTCAGTCAAATTGATTTTCTCTGTTGATCAAATAAGACATAGGCACACCTACGACAAATTATCAAGCAATATAAATTAAATGTCATTTTTAACAAATGTTCAAATGACCATTTTTCACGAGAATGAAAATCTTTTAATTTCAAAAGTTTTGCTCCATCGACACCAATCTTTTCCCTCATTGTTATTTACACTCTTCCTCATCTTTCATTTAAAAGTAAAAGTTTTAATCATAAATAAATATAAGGTATTTAAGGATATTAAATATGTTTCTAAAGCATTTGATGTAATGCTATTGGTTTTCTTCAAGCAAATATTTTGAAGAAACTATGGCCAAAATCAAAGTCAGGTATAAAATATGGAACTGACAGTCAAAGGAGAAAAAAGGTCAATTTTCTCTCTAGACCATAGCCTGCACCCGGTAAGGGATGAGATTTTTCTGTGGATTCACAGAATTCCTTAGATTTTATCATGTTTTGTTCGTTTTTGTAAATCGTGTAACTTAGAGGAGAAAATTTTAGGGGGCCGAGGTATATTTTACAGCTCGAATAAGCACCGCGAAATAATACAACCAGTTTGACTGAGAGGGCTGAAAGTAATGCTTAAGGGCAGTGTAGGAAAGATAGCCCGTCCAAACATCTGAGACGGGTTTATTTTGTTAAGGACGGCCTCGGGTTAGTTTGACGACATAGTGATAAAAGTTTAAGGAAATATATTTTTAATCTTTCAAGTCTTGTTTATCGTACGAAAATAATTTGAACTGTTGATAACTCCAGTAACTCTCAGCATTTTGACTAAACGAATTCCACAAGTTGACTTTAAGTTGATTACTGAATAAAAACAAACAAACCAACTATAAATGTGTTCTATTTGTTCTGGTTGAAGGACTGGCTAGATTTTGGAAGGACTGGTAACAAATTCAAGTAGCCAGTCCTGTGGACAGGCTGAATTTCCCACATCTTTCCTACACTGTTAGGGGTCACCTGATTGGTCAGTAATGTAGCGATAGCCAATCAGCAACCAGGTAACTAGTTTAATTATTTGTATTCCCTATTGTAGACCCTACTGCAAGTGGACACAGTCAGACAGCAAAATCTGAAGCCCTTCCTCACAGAGGAACAACAGGACTGTCTTTCCCTGGAAATCCATAGGTTTCAAGTGGATTAAAGTCTGAAGGTTTTGGCTGAAGGAGACAAAGTGGATACCTGCTAGCATTCTGTTATTTCAAGTGTAAAGTATCCAGCCCTTTCAAGTATGGCAGTTGCATGCCGTAGCTGTTTACAATGGGCTATAAAATAGACATGAGGTCAACCAGAATGAACATTGCTACATTCAGTGCAGTGCAGACTGTGAGGTATAGTCTCAAAGGGACAAAATTAGCACTATCATATTTCAAGAAAGGTGATGTCAAGCATGAGGCAGTTCATCCTAACCTGTGAAGGGATTTTCAGACAGCTGCAAGTTCATACAGAAGAAAGAAGAGAAAGAAGAAAGAAGACGCGATAAGGAGCTTCGTCTACAACAGGATGCTAAAGAAGAAACAAGAGCAGGCTGCCTAAATGGCCATGTTTGCCTACAGAAAACCTTAGGAGAGGACAAATGCTGAGGACCGACAAGCTTCAGTTGCAAAAAGAAAAAAACCCTGTGAAAATAGTTTATCTACGAGAATCAAAGACTGAAAAGAAGCTATAATGGAACAATTGTTAAAGAAACTGTATTTGAACAATGTCTTTTTATTATAATTTGTGAGTTATTAATTATTGTTCTAACATTGCTGCTGTGAATACAATGTAATTTTCACTTTCTCAAAGAAACTGTCTTGTGTATTTCACATGGAAACAACCCTGCAAGGTAATTAAACTCCTTTATTTGGGGTAAATTTAGGGTGATTCTGTCATTTTTAGACCACTTTGTGACCACATATTCCCCCGGATCTCTTTGAATGGCTTTATCAGTTGTTCCAACTGTAGGAATAAATTGATGGGCAATGTTATCTTAATTTTTGAAGTTTGATTATGATGTTGATTCTGATTATAGGTAGAGGTAATAAATCATGATGAAGAATAGGTATATGTCTGACTAGTAGTTATAATTTCTGATCATTCCGTAGTTGTAGGATCACAAGTAGGTTCATAAGTAGGTTCAAGCTGTACAAAAAAATCAAAACATGATTTAGTTTAAGTATCCAGCAGGATAGATTGCAAATAATGAATAACTACCACAACAGCTTAATGTTAACTTTAAACTGTAAATATCACTGAAAGATTTGTTAAAACGACAAACTTAAACAATTGCTTTATGATACCATGAAAATAGGTGACGCCAAACCAAGTGTACTTGGAGGTGAGGTTAACAGAGTGAAAATTTACCGCAAAAAGTTATTCATACTGCACAAAATGATTAGAAATGATACAGTTGGGAGAGCAAAGTTTAGCCTCGATAGAAGAGTAACTTGAACTGATGAAAGAAACACTAGATAGAGTTCACATGACCAAGTTGAACGTCAACAGGTAGATGATTATTGTGAAGCGATCAAGGGCAGATACAACAAACTAAAGGAAGAGATAAAGGACCTGAGGGAGAGGGAAAATCAAGCGATTAACCTGAAGATTCTGCAAGTCAAGTTAGCCACAAGTCAACAGCGTCACGTCTGAAGATGGCCGAGGCCAAGAATGCTGCACTTCCCTTAACATCTAAAGCCCTTAAGAAACAACAGGATATCAAACTGCAGATGTTAATAATGAGAACAGTTCAGAGAAAACGAAAGTATACTTATAGTGCTACAGGAAGATTCGAGCGTTGGACATTGACTTTGTCTGCATTGACGCACATCATTAACGATAGGCAATTTTGTGTCTTTTGCCTATTTGCGAAGAGTGCTCTTCTCGAAGAGGCTTTTAACTTCGGAATTGGTTGAATTACATGCATCTCATGATAAACATTGTTAAGTTAGCGAGTAACTTTAATCTTAAATCAGGAGGTCAGGGGATATAGGGTTTAACGCCGCTTTCACTTATTTCCCGGCCGCTAGTATTATTGCAGGGAGAAGGGCTGCATCACCATTGTGGCTATGCATTGCGGTGAAACCTGCCAGCATCGGCTGGAACTAGCGAACCATGGGTGGTACTGCACTGAAATTCAGTGTAGCATTGCACCCAAACCCGACTGCGTGTAGAACAGTTCTCTACTGCAGACAAATTTGCAGAGTCCCTGGCTGGACTCGAACCACGGACCACTGCGCTATCCTGCCCCCCCTAAAATAAGGAAACAACATACAATGATGAGCATCTTGCAAAATGGCAAAAAACAATGTGATTACTTCAGCAAGATCTGAGGCAAAAGCTTAAACAGTTGTGTATTTCTCATTATCCTAGGCTACAGATATTAGAAGGAAAGCAATTAGTGATTCTGATTACGATGCACACATCTAGGGAGGTCACAAGACCTTCAGACAAATTAAACCAATCGTGTGTTAAATTCTGCTTTGTTTTTAATGTTTATTATTTAATTCAAAGTGGGTACATTTCTATCTGCGAGATGCGCCAGTCGTTAAAATGCACTTTTCCGGATAGACGAGTTAAGATCTACTGTCCATGCGCAATAGGTTGTGTAGAACATGGCTGCCTTACCTACTATATGCAATAATGGAGCACTCTGCCTACTATATGCGAAAGAGACATGCCATTGATCTGCGTTGCCGTTAATTGTTCCTACATCAGAACTGGTGTTATTCTCCTTTATCAGTTTATGGCGGTTTCCCTTCAATTTGTGAAGTGGGCGAAATATGTCAGTGTGAAAAGAGCGAAGTGGAGCCCAAAATTCTAGGTCTGTCATCTGCTCTGATCATTTCTCTGCGGACTGTCATGATCGTTCCATCGATTTACATAAGGAGTTTGTAATCGTGCAAAAGAGGAGAATCATGAAAAAAGCAGTTCCAACGATTCACAAAAGGAAAACAGGCCTTTTACCCGTCTATCAAGGCCAATGCAACAGCTACCCTTATCGAAAGAGAAAACTTACATCGTACACGGAAAAGAGGGAACATGACAAAAGTTTTCGGAGTTGAAATATGACTGGAAATAATTACGGTTAAACTGCTGACAGCATACATGATGTAAAACTTTATATAAGCCTTTATTTAAGAAAAGTCAATTAGCTGTATTTCCAAGATGTTAATCCTATTCATAGTGAAGTGAGGTGAGTTGGTGTTTAACAGCGCTTTCAAGAGTATTTCACTTATATCACGGCTGCAAGTATTATTGCAGGGAGAAAGCCCGCAACACCATTGCGGATATGCATTGCCCTGCGCTTTAACTAGTGTTGTTTTCAAATGCAATTTAAGTAACTTTCTGGGTTAATTTGCACAAAGTCAAATATATGAGTTTGTTCTTAATTGTTTTAAGAACCTTTCTTGGGAAACCCACCCCGCTTAAGCTTATACGATATTAATGGCTGTTTAAAAATCTTTCAAATAATTTGTCAGTGTTTGGTAAATACACACGACGTTGCAAGTAAAGAATTTCCTAAGAGTAAAGTCAATTTTTATCTGTTATTGTTTAAATATATTTTAAAGCAAATTTGTGGACAAGGTTTGAAGTTTCTTGTTTGGTAAAATATTTTGCCATGAAATTTTAATGTAATTTCATGGAAACTATCTAAAATATACATTCAATAGCTAAAGCATCACTCTTTGTACTAAAATAGTAACAAAATCTATTGTTTTATGATGGCAAGGAAACACTGTTTTCAGCACCAGTGATCTTGAAAACATACCATGGTGATATTCATTGTTCTACCTAAAGGTTATGACATGCATAATAACTAGAATGAAACTATCATGCAGCTGCCCAAGTCCATCTTTTCCTCAACTTTTTTCTGATTATTTATTTCTGAATAGTTGGATGAAAACTGATGAAAAACTGAAACATTTATCCCGATAAACTGATTGTCAGAAGTAAGCGTATATAATCCACTTGTAACTGGAGTCATTGTCATTGCTGTAATATAAAACGACAAGAACTCAAATAAATGGGGAACAAGAAAATAATTGCATCTCTTCTCGGCTGCTGTCAAGGGAATTTGCAAATTTGCTGCCGCTGGAGTTTGTTCAGAATGAAAGTTGTTTCATCAGATCACAGGTTGCACCTACGGGCACTTAAAAAATTCAGGAAGCTCTTTCTCATACCTGTTTAAACAAAATCATAAAAATTTGACTAAACAAGGCAACTTGCTCAGGACAACTTCTGCTTCTTGCATGGAGAGCTGTCTTCTGATGATTCAGACTTCTTCGACTTCCCCAGCCAACTCATCATGAAGTTACTGGCAGCAGTTTTGCTGGGCTTCCTGAAAAACAACAACAGTGTTTCAACTAATTACAAGTGTCATTTTTAAGGGGACAAAACATAGTATTTTGTTGTCAATCATCAATCCTTTCATATGTTTGGGCAAGGGGGGGGATCGCTAAAATTATAAGAGACAGAAGGCACAAGCTTCATGAATCAGGTTTAGTTACGGGCCAGCTTTATGAATCAGGTTTAGTTACATTTCGAGCCAAAACTAAACCTGATTCATCAGTGTTTCAGATTTACGGCGCGACCGCGACATTCTCGCATGATTTCTAAAAAATGTCGCATGGGTTTTCAGCCTTATGCGACTAACTGTCGCGTGTAATTGTTTAATTGTACAATTAAATTTTGAAAAAGCTGTTAACTCATCTTCATAGAGGATACAATAATAAACTGTCGGGAAATCGCAAGTCCTCATTGTTTACATGCTGTTACTATACCCTCCCTCCAATAACTTCAATTTCCGGTTACAAAGCTCCATGCATCGACCGAGCATGATATTTATCAAGCCCACAGTGTTTGGAGCTTGCGTTAAAAGGGGTGCACAAAGGAACAGCGACCTATATCATATCTGAGGTGATTGTCACTGTCGGCTTTCATTACAGGGTCAAAACATTACGTGGTGTGTGTCAAGTAGTTAATATGCATCATAATTCTACTTAATCATGTTTAAAAGAACTTGAGTGCTTTTAGTTTACTCAATGTAATATATTTTCAGTATTTTACCAAGGCACGGTTACGTCTATGAATAGATCTGTACATCGTCTGCTTTGCTGTTATAATAAAAATTCTAAACACCCAGTAGTGATTTACTGAATGAATGACTAGTGAAACTTGCTTATTAAACATTGAAATGTTAAGCGTTTAGTTAAAAACTCTTAAGAAAATTAATGAATCAGAATGATTTTAGTGACTGAATTAGAAATCAATTTTAGACACCTGCTGCATAGTTCCCACATGTTATTTTCAATATATATCTTTATATGACCGGCTTTAATAATGGGATTAGGGAGATGGAAACGTTTATGTCACAAACATCAGAACAAAATATTTGACTGTTTTGTTTGTTTTAATGCTTGACTCATTGTTTTTGAAAATGTCTCATCATTTTTTAGCTTCATGAGACATTTGTCTCACTCTGACTGAAAACAATCTGAAACACTGTTCATGAAGCTTGTGCCTTCTGTCTTTTATATGTTTGGCGATCATCCCTCCCCCCCACCCTATTTTAACTAATGTTTCACCGCACTAGCAGTATTTGCCCGCATCCTTTTGTGGATCCATGTAATTTGCAGTTAATCACTCCCTTCATAACCCTCCGTGGATAAACGTCGCCCCATGTTTGGCTGATCCTTCGATCCCAAATTTTGTCACAATCTTAGTATGAACTCAAATACACTGATGCAAATGACACATTTCAAGTCACATCATAAACTATTCAACATATTGATATATTCCACATCTATTCTTGTCATGATGCAGACATGCTAGGTATCTAAAGCAGTATTAAAAAAACCTGACCACCGAGCAGCACATTGCTGGTTCAGTGCACTGAGGAGCTCGCATGGAAAAGTCAACATGGAGGAAGGCTTGTGATTGAGATAGGATAACCTAATTCTTTGTGGGGAGGTTGACAACAATCATCCTATAACAAAAGTCAAAAGATCTTTTATTCTATTCTTACTTTGGATCGTAGAGCTTGACACACTCCGGTGTTTTGTTTCTGGAGTTGTTCACCACGGACGAGACCTTGTGCATCGTGATGCCAGTTGTTGGCCTGATCATCTCCACTGCCTGAGAATACCATACCATTTCATTACAAACAAGACAATGCAGGAAAAACTTGAATACTTTCCCCATTATATTGTCCTCCATGATTCATGAATCTACTTACGGAAATATTATCACAGATAAGTTTGTGACCATCAAGTGGATGATCATGAACCAACTTAAAGAGCCATTCCGAGAGTTGATGGAGTCATATACGCCAAAATTAATCAATGGTGTCATTTGATCGCGAAGTATCGACTGTTACCAAGCAGACACATTCTAAAGCTTGTTGTTTTTTTACAGTGACCATTTGATGGTACAACGTCACAATTATGATCGAAAACCGGACAGTGGCGCACGTCAAATAGTCAAATGTAATTTTGGAGACTTATCTAAAACAGCCAGGAGGGCAGTTAGGAGTTGATAGCGTTTGTTAGGTTATATAACTAGTATCCATGTATATTCGATGTGATATCTACACTTCTGTGCATTTATAAGCCTGTTTTTAGATTTTCATGGAAAAACAGTATTTGTCATATATGTCTTTTGGACATGAAAAGTTAAGATGTTTTGATTTTACATCACCATATTGGTATCAAAGGTAAATAATATGTTATTAAAATCACGAAGCAGCTCTTTAAAATGACTGATGAACACAGAATGACATTTTGGTGATATCATAAGGAGAAAACAACCCTTAAAGTAATCTGCATTTCCAAACCAAGGAGAGGTTACTCAAACCTTCGACGGATCTTTATGCAGTGATGCGCTTATATTACAGTCTTAGCCTGCAAGGCTTATAATATTCGAGAAAAATAATAATTGGTAAAAAAAATTAAAGGACGTCAATCAAGCAGTGGATTTGAGCACTTAATACTGCCGATAAAATTTTTATTGAAAGGATGAGTTTCATTTTGTACATAATGTTTCAAGACTGTTGGATGGGTGGTAACAAGAACATTCCTGAAATACTATAAAACTTTCTATTAAGGTTATCAAGTAATCCACTCGTCATTTCTTTATGCTTCTGAAAAGTGATGACGATTAATGACAAACCTTTTTCAATGGGATGTTCTTGTAGTCCAGCCATGTTTCTATTTCTTCATCTGTATGCAGAATGGCCTTGAAAGGGAAGATAGCCAAAGCTTAAATGAATCACAAAATGACAAACCCTGCCACTTCATCACAAACTGTTACTGCATAGGTCACGAGACCAACTTTTATAAAAACTTTAAAAGATTTAAGTCTAAGAATAATTTAAAAAATCCATTTTTGTTTTGTTAAATGTTTATGAGCAAGGTTAACTTCTTTCTGAAGATGGGTAGACAATTCTCCACCCGGTGGTTAAAATTTCTATATTTTTTTAGATCAAGTACTTTTAGTCTGACTGATAACAACCTGCCTGTAACTTGAATTATTGCCTCTGCCAGAAAATGGGCTCATTCCATGATTTCGATAACATATAGAAGAAGGATGTGTGTAACAATCTCATTTAAATCTGAGTAATAATCATTTATTTTATTAACATAGCGATCCATAACGCTCTTTTAAGGGACTCAGCTTGAAGTTGATGTCCCCCTGACCTGCGTGCCATAAATGACCCAAAATTAAACAGCACAGTGTTAAATCATCTGTTAGCACCACCTACGCATGTCATGGTCTGATATAATCTGACATAATCACAAGGTCTCTGAATAAAAGCTTTCAGTATAAGAAAAAAAGGGCATGGTCCTCCTTTCCTTTCTGACCATCCTTTCATGAAAAACCATAACATTTGTCGACATTTGGTTCTGTATGCATTTAAAATGATTATCTTTTTAAAAGCTAGACAAGGACTAGGTTTTCACTTTTTAAGGGTCAGAAAATGCACCAAAATAGCATGATAAGATCAGGTGGAGGGAAAACCACCCAACAAGATTTTCAAGTAGAGGCAATAAATTGAAGCTTTGATTCCTCAAAACAGGGTTCATTTTAAACAGGCTGTTGACCTAATGACACTTACAAATTTTTAATTTTGTAGCGCTGATCTCAAGTACTACAAAGACATACCGGCATCCTATGATGAATCCAACTCATGGCTGGTGAAGCGTCCACGGTGATGATACTGTACGAGTAGAGAGGCTCTCCACCCTGTGACACAAACATAAAACAATTATGTTTAAAAATTTCAGAGTTAAAAGTTCCACTTTTATGCATGTATCAAGATTGAAAGTAATGTCATGTGCAAAAATAGCATCAAATATATTGTCTACAGCATTTTCAGTAATATAATATAGCTTCTATTAGTTAAAACAATGTTTATTCACAGAGTGAAATTACATGTCAAGTGATGGTTCTGGATAGCCCATTTTATTCACTAACTAGTTATCCCTATAATGTAAATGCGCAACTTCATTTCCATAGATTCATCAAAATGTCAATATACCACAAATACACCACCCAAGTGACTTACCCTTCTTATTAGGAGGAAACAGATTCATCCGATGCAATTCTGAACACAATTTTTCATACAGAATTTTATCTTTAAACATGAGTTATATTTTCATTAAGTATTTGTCTGCTCCACTAGTATGAATAAATATCTGATTCAGTCACAAGAAAATAGCTTCCTGTGCTGAAAATCTTTAGGCAAGATACAATATTTTTTTAATATACTCACATCTGGTGGTTTCCAAACATCAAAGACTCCAGCCATTGTCAGCAGCCTGGGACCGCTTGATTCTTCTGGAAAAAAAAAAATAAAAAAATAAATAAATATCTTCCAAACAACATTAAATAAGATTAAAAATACTTTTCGATTTCACTTTTCTACTATATTGCAGTATATCAATTCTAAAGGGTTCAAAATCTTAACAGTTTCTTCTCTATCACTTTTTTTATACTTGCTCATATAATTGTTTGAGTGACATTCTAGAAGTTAAAAGGTTACAAGCTAGTACAAGGAAGACAAGGATATTTGTTTGATGTACAACTCTTTCCATAAAATATCCTAGTCTTCCTTGCTCATATAGATTCTTTCAGTAAATGATTATGACACAGCAACATAAATCATAAATTTGGACTTCCAGTTGCTATATTAGTTTAAAGTGTGATGGCAGAACAAGCAAGGGTGGAAAAAGGAGTAAGTCACATGAGTTGCAAGGTGTAGCCTAATGCAGAAGAATTGAGGATGGCGCTGAGAAAATGAAATCTGTACTTACCGCAATCATTGTTGTTTTCTCCCTCAAATTTTTCAGTTTTTATGTCAGATACGTTTTCGGGGTTTTTTTCTTCTTTAACTCTGGAAGTCCCAGGTTCTAATTTGACATCAGATTCGTGCTTGATTCCCAATGGCTCTTGCTTCACATCTGCTGTGCCAGGCTCCAGTTTGACGGATGTATTTGGTTCCGATTTAACTTCAGTTTTCACTGGCCTTGACTCACTTTTTATCTCAGTTTTGATCTCAGGTTTTTCTTCTGAAAATTTTACATTTAAAAAAAGGTTTGTTATTTTCATCAGCTACTTAAAAGAATTAAATTGTAAAACTTCAGATTCTTCATTTCATGCAATAAATCAAGTTGTCAAACCCTGTATTTTCATATCCACACACTAGTGTTTCATTTCTCTCTATGAATCCAAATTGTGACGGTAGCGTAGCATAGCAAACACAAAAATAATCTAGCATGTCAGTGTCAAAGGGTAACTCACCTTATACAATTTTAATTGGTAATTTGGTTCATAAACAAATGTTACTTTAAAACAAGTGTTTGCCACTAACATGGCAATGTCCCCCGCTGTTATGAGATATTTGGCATAATTAATATTATCGCGTTAACAATGTATTACAGTGGTCAAAGTGTCACGGTGACCGTGAAAATGAGGTCAAGGTCACCAATGTCCACTGGCATCTGAGTCTTCTGCCATTGAAAGCTGTCACCAAATATGAACACTCTACCCAGCAGGCAATCTGCCGTTGTATCAACGTTGAAATTTGATTGGATTTGAAATTTGCGGCGACGTCGAAATCTGACGTCATTTCCACGTCGGTTCAACGTTGAAGCCATGACGTTGTAACGACGTTGAAAAGACGTGATACCGACGTCAAAGCTTGATGATCATTCAAATTGTGTTAGTGTGGTTTCGTTTTTATATTTACAGCCATGCATCATCTGTGAGACTTTACGCTAATCATCAACTCTTTAAAAGACCTTGGTCTAGGAGTCGAATGAAGGGACAGAGCTACAGATAACTTTTTGTCTAATTGAGTAATGTACTCCTTCATAAAATTTTAATTGGGTATTTTCCTTTTCATTTGAGTAACCAAAATATCTGTACTCCTCAAAGTCAGATCAATTGAGTATTTTACGGATTTTACATTTCTTTATTAGTATATATATATATCAGTAACTGAGTTTACATACTTGACAAAAAAGTTAGGGATATTACATTTTGTAATTGATTCTTTATCAAATATAACATTATTCATACTTTCAATTACAAATACATCTGTTTTTACACATGGTTGATATTTTATCACTGTGACAATTATAAATAATACAAATATTCATAAATTCCAGAAATGTAAATATCCCCAACTATTTGTGACCAGTATACATTTTTGGCATCACTCATCACTGCTGTTATTTCACCATGTTTTTACTTTTTAAAAAGATTGTCATCTTTCTATTAAAGACAAATTACAAGAACTAAAGCAATTATCCCACTTGGACATTTTAATGCAGATAATACAGATCAGCTTTTTATGGTGAATCTGAAACTTTTGACAGGCACGAATGCACAAGGATAATTAAGTCACTGGATTCCTGGGTATATCAGTTTCACAACACATTCACTGTTTCATTCAGCATTCTGGTGAAACTCTCCTCAATTTGACAGGTCTTGCTTTAAAGTCAGCTGTTAAACGTGACTTTCTTCTCCTTTTCTTCTTCAACCATATCTGCACAGCAGGAGAACAATCAAAGGTTGTCATCTGGGGACCAAGCATCTTTATCTTCAGCAAGGTGTCCAACTTTTCATTTGAAATCGAAGACCTGTATTTTGATTTCAGGCGATTTTGTGCGCTAAAGGAACGCTCACATTCTACACTTGTTATTGTCATGCAAAGTCCAATTTTGGCCAATATGCCACAGTTTGGCAAAAGAGAAGAGTGCACGTTTATCACTGTTCTGCAAACTTGACTGAATTCGTAATTACAATAAGCCCCTTTCATCATTGCTCGTAGCCTAGGCCATTCATTCATAAGTTCAGTTCTGTTGAGGATAGGCTGTACAACAGTAACAGTTTCATCATAGCCTTGCTGCATGTCCCCCTCAACTACCTTCACAGACTTCTCACTACCATAGAAATCAGCCAAATGGGCTAAGGCATCATCAGATGATGATGTAGCTGCTCTCACCAAATTAGGATCAAATACTTGTGAGAAATCCCTGAGGATTTGTCTGTCATCTTGCTGAAATCTAGATCTCATGTTTTTGCAAATGTTCTTGATATACTCCTGTTGAAGCCCTTTGAATTCGCTATCCATGGAACTTCTGTGAGTAAGCTTGTCTTCACCATAGAATGTATCCCCATCTTTCATGGTAATTTTCTCCTTTATGTCTGCAAGTGCTTGTCCATCAGTTTCCTCCATTGACTGCAGTTTCTCAAGGGTTGAATCAATCAAAGGCTCAAATTCACTCAACAGCAAGTTTTTCTTTTGTAGTTCAGTGCTCAAAATGGCTAGTTCTGTATGTACATCTAACATGAACGCCACAGTCAGGAGAACTTTATAGTCACTGAAATATTTGAATAGTCCCTTTGCAGATGGATTCTTCTCTTCTGCAAATTTGGAGAGTGTTGCTAATACTGAAGAATAGCATTCAAACACAGCCTCAACTGCAGACTTCAAACCAAGCCATCTAATTGAGTGTGCTTCCTTGATTGTCAGTTCAGGTTCATCTAAAAGTTTCTGAATCTTTTTCAGTGTAATTGTTCTATTACTTGAGCCATTTATGAAGAAATACAAGCTGTTAAATTTCTCTCTGAATTTAAGCAAGTAATCCATTTTCTTGATAGCATCTACACATGCTAAATTCAATCTGTGAGCAACACAGTGAGTTTGTACACAGAAAGGAGAATGTTTGGCTTGCATCTGTTTTCCGACTCCTGTGCGCTTCCCCATCATAACTGCAGCACCATCTGTAGCTAGGGAAGTACACTTATTCAATTCTAGTCCCATTTTTCTGAATTCCGATACAACCCCACCGACCACTGTGTGGGCACAGCCATCATCTAGATGTGTGTTACACAAAAAAGATGTGAGTGCTTCACCGTGTTTTATGTATCTAACGCACACAGACAATCGTTTGTCAACAGTTATGTCTGTGCTTTCATCAAGCATAATAGCAAACACATCTGATTTTTTTATATCAGTAACAACATGTGTAGTCAGTACTTGTGATATACAGTGTTGAATATCAGATATTGTGTCCCAGCTCAAGTTTCTGTACTTGACATCAAGTCCATTCATTCTTTGGAGATCCAACAAGTCATTTATTCGAACTGAGGGAGTTTCACAGTAAGCAGAATAATATACAGTATTAAACAATATTTTCTCATTTTGTGAAATTGAACTAATGTTTTGGTCATCGTCACATTCATTTTCAGTACAGTCTACTTCAGCAGTGTTTTTTTCACATGCGTGTTTATGTTCAATGCCATCTCTATGGCGAGTTATGCTCGACATTTGAATGTTATTTGTACCCTCGTGGGACCACACATTTGTGAGCTGAAGGGATACTTGATATTTTCTACATATGTTACAGTTCATAACCATCTGCCCTTGTTTATCGCAAAATTCAAGCCATGGGAACTTGTTTTTCCATTCAGTCATCGTCTTTTTTGAGACCCTTTCTCCGGTATGCCGTCTTTTCTGGTAATTATGGTGGACATTTTCTAAAATGTTATTGATGATACTGGTTGCTATTTGTTTTGATTCTTTGCCTTTATTTTCAATGTATGAAAATAATGTGTTTGTTTGTGGTTTGGAAACAGTAGTCTTCCTCCCTCGTTGCTGTGAGGACGCCATATTTCAACAAATACGTAAAGGCCAAGTTCGAGTGGTAACAATAGTCTCAATATTGGGAGTACTGCAGTTTAGTTATAATTATCACCAACCCTTACGCTAGACAAACTAACCCTAAGAGATTGTCGTGAAGGATCAAGCGTTAAATATGATAGTCTACAGATATCTTAGGGCCAAAGAATACAGTGTAACTTAAATCCAAGGGATAATTAGCATGAATAATAACGCAGTCAACTGTAGGTAAAAATAGTCATACTATTTTCACCACTCGAACTTGGCCTTAGTCACATGGTAATAAACTCCTAACTGTGCCGTTAATCAAGTCATGTTTGCTGTATAGGCATCACTTTCGCGTAACTGACACTGCCTGAGAGTAAGACGTTTTAATGTTGACGATTGCTGTTCTAAAAATAGATGAGAGGATGATATCGGCTCTGAAAATTTCGGGCAATAAATAACAAGTACGCAAGTTTGGACTCTTAATTGCTTTGTGTACGCATGATGATGGGAGTTGTTTGAGTTTTTGAAAAATTGTTAGCGTACTTGTACGCAATAAACTTCAAATGAATTGGGTTTTCACAAAATTATTTGCGTAAATTACGCAAGTACGCAGCTTATCTGTAGCTCTGAAGGGAGTTATCCAAATAATGGAAATTAAATTAGTAGAGAGGGTGTTTGTGTTTATAGGACAGTGTAAAAATTTAGATCAAAGTGTCAGCAAAAAAATGTTTGTTACAAATCGGCAGTTACCGTTTTTTAAGAAGTACTAACTTTATTCAAATTGAAAATTTATGTTGTCATTTGTGAACTTTACTGAAAAAATAAAGACTGTTGAAAAATACAACATACTTTGTTAACTCTAATTTGTTATAAGAACAGAATTACCTCCCTTTATTGTGAAATTGAAAGAAATTAGCTTTTTTTTTATCAAATCCAATATTAATAACACTTTTTAAATGTCAATGATAGCTGTTCGTTTTTGCATTTTTCATTTCATTCTTTAAAACAATTCTTTACTTATTTGATGTTATTAATAATAATGAAATGTCATTAAAGTAATTAGTTGTCAGTTTTAAGTTGTTCTTATGACGTTGAAACAACGTCAAAAACCAACCAAATTTCAACGTCAGGAAACTTACGTTGTTCCGACGTCGAAAAATGGTCGATCGACGTCCTGACCTGAAATCAACCAAATTTCGACGTCGAAATGACGTCAGATGCCTGCTGGGTAGGTGCTAAGCTTCACGAGTTTGCCGTGGTGACCTTGAAAATGACGTCAAGGTCACCAAAGTCGACTGGTGTCTGAGTCTTCCTCCATTGAAAGCTGTCACCAAATATGAACACTCTAGGTGCTAAGCTTCACGAGTTTGCCATGGTGACCTTGAAAATGACGTCAAGGTCACCAAAGTCGACTGGTGTCTGAGTCTTCCTCCATCGAAGGCTGTCACCAAATATGACCACTCTAGGTGCTAAGCTTCATGAGTTATCCCGTTAACAAGAATCCGGACGTACGTGGTGTCGTGGTGACCTTGAAAATGACGTCAAGGTCACCAAAGGTGACTGGCTTCTGAGTCTTCCTCCATTAAAAGCTGTCACCAAATATGAACACTCTAGGTGCTAAGCTTCATGAGTTATCGCGTTAACAAGAATCCGGACCTACGGACGGACGCCGCTGAATTCATAGTCCCCCGTTCCGCGTTGCGGCGGGGGACAAAAATAACTGCACTAGAGTTGGTATTGGCTGTTACCAAATTGTGCCAATTAACTCAAGGCAACTTTATCAAAATCCTTCCATGAAAAATACTCTCTGCCAGCAATATAAATGAAATGGTCAATATGGCCAGTTCTAAGTCATCTACAATTGTAGTCATCTTCTGTCTGTGACGGAGTCTAAAGTGCCAGGCCAACCTTTCTCTCAACAGAGACAGCTCGAGCTGCATTAATTCCTATGCTAACTTCTGTTATTACAAGCTCTACTCAGGCTTGCGTCAGGTTCCCCTAGGTGCAGAATATTGCAACACAAACTATTGGCAAAATTTCAGCTACTGTGAACTCTGCATGCATGGATAGCACACTTGTTGTCACCGAGGCCTTTGCAATGATGTAGTAACAAAATATAGACTGAGTTCTGTAAAGGAGACTAAAAGTGGATATTCGAATAAAGTTAAGCTCTCCCGTGCTGTATTAGGACAGAGTTTAGTGAAGGAATTCATGACAGAGCTATCTTTTTTTTTTCTTTTTTCACTTGAACTGGTTATAATCAATAATTCTTGGTAGAGTAATGAAATATCATCGCATGACAGTATAATAACATACAATTCAAAACACAAAAAGTTAGGAAATGTATTAAGAGATGAACAAAAGTATTACACAAGTAAAATTTGAGATTCATTTGAAGGCATTCTCAAGAATGTTCCATTTTCTCACAAAACAATTCACTTTGAAGTTTTTCCTTGCAATAAACCTCTCCATGTCAAAAACATCCTTTAAAATGTCTTTGTATATATTTTGAAACTTGGTTAAATTCCTCATTGTTACCTTTCATCACAGCGTCTGTGGCATCAGTTTTGGGAAAGTAGATATAATACGGCTGTTTGGCTTTCTGGTCTCTTTTCCATTCAAAGAACCTGAGAAGGCAAAACAGGAAATTCAATCGTCTTTGGCATAAATTAATCTGCTGGCTTACTGATTTCAATTTCCGGCTCATTGGCCAGTTGCAAATAAGGCTAGAGAGCCTGCCGTGTACATGGCTTGTTTAATTTTCCATATACTAATTTTCAATGCATTATACAATTTAGATACAGATCAAAGATAATTTTTGACCACAGAATAAGACTCTCTGTGCCTGAGTTTCGAACGGTACCTGCTGAGGTTGCCAAATATTAAAACTTTGCTAAATATAATGCCATTGTTAATGACAATCTTTCTTTGTTGAATAAACATTGGTCAATATGTAACAAGTTGTTCATGTAAACCCATGTAGGCCCCTACTGTATGTATTGCATCTACCATGTGTAAGCAAAATTGCAACAAAATAAAAATTTATAAAAAAGATATTTTAAAATGTCAAAAGAGATACCCTTCAGCCAGGATGACGCATCTACGTCCCTTCTCCAGGGGCACTTTGTACGTTCTCTTGGTCAGCATCCCCTCGGCCCGGCAGTTGTTGGTCTCGTACTCAATCTTGTATGGGTCGCCCTTGTGCCAGGACGGGGTCAGACCCCATTTCATAGGCTGGATCACCCGCTCCGCCACACCCTCAAATTCCTCCCCATAGTGCTTGCTGGAGAAAAGGACTGGTCTGAAAATCATACAGATGATAAAACAGTTGAGTCTTTTCCTGGGCATATGTTGGCAAAGAGTGAAGGGATTAAAAACGTTCAAGTCCGAAGTCATTGACTTAGCAAATTTTACTTTGAAGTGCCCATAAATCAATTTAAAAAGTCAATGATTTACCTTTTCTAAAAAGAAATTACCAAAAATATTAGCTTGACCACACTCATGTGCATAAATCTGCCAAAAATCAATGACTTTTTTCATGCTGAAAAGATTTTTTAACCCCTGACTGTTTTATACTATGGACCCAAAAGGAGACATCACTCAAAACGTTAGACTTTGGATTGTCTTATGAAAATTGGAGGGTCAGTGCATCGCTAAATCATACACTAATAATTACGTATGAGCTGTAGGGGCGATGTTGTACGAGGGGTAGTACTTCTGGCCACCAGGCGGATCGCGCCACATCGGTTTCTGACGTCTTCCGGTGGAGCGCTGTTGGTAGGTACATCGTGCAACCACATCGTCTGGTGCCAGAGCACTGTATGAACATCAACATGTAAGGATAATAGGAATGATTCAGTAGGAAAAACTTGTAAATATTGAGGGCTAAAATACACACAAAGTTCACGTTTCAAACATCAGGGTAAGATTATGAGAGTGATGAACTATTTGCCTTGCGTGAATTAAAATTTGCCTTGCAAATGTGAGCGTGTGACTTTAAATAGACAGCAAACGTCTTTCATGAAATTATATCCAGTTTACTTGTGTGCCAAAAATAAAAAAGTGCTTGAATGAATTCTAAACAGCTCAGCTGGTTTGCATTAATTTCTCTTCAAAGCCAAATACAAGATAATTACAAGTTATAGTTTTCAATCAAAATATTCCAGACCTGTTGTCAACAGTTGTGTTGAACATGCCAAAAATATGTTTACTAATTGTCCGTTCTCATATAAATGTAATATTGTACATTGTAATAATATCATCCTATTGTAAATGTTAAAAGTTTGACAATATAATTATTTATTCCCAATGGCACGTGAGATATGTCATTATTCAACGCCAGACACCACGTCGACACAGTTACTTTTCAATACAGTAGCAGACGACAAAATCAAGTTTTCTGTTGAGATTTATGGAAATTTCTGGTTATCAATTTGATACACGATTGTGTACAGATCATGAATAAATGTGTCCAAAGTGACAGATAAAGTAAAAAGTGGCTCTTTATCCTAAGTTTAAAAGTTTTAGGTCGTCTGTTACTAGCCGTCTGTCAGCGTAACACAGCTGAGCAAAGAAATTCAAATTGTTATGTTTGTGACACGTTTGTAAACATGTTGTATTTAGAATAAATGAACTATGACAACTGACAACTGCATAACCTCATAATGAATAACTCGAAGTACACAAACCAAGCTGTTCTTCCGCACATTTCGTTCAAAATGAAGCTTTGTAACCGTAAACAATCCTTCTTCAAATCAGTCTAGAATGCGAGACATTTAATTGACCAATAATTACACTAGCAGTTACCTCCCTTACAAACGAAAAAACCTCAGACGAACTTTTGTAACTTATTTAGGTTCAATATTTAACTATCAAAGTTATCTCCCTTGTTATAAGAACTGCTACGATCAATTTTTCGTGGCAATAACAGGTTATTTTCCCGCCAAAATATTAACACGTGCAAACCATTTCCGGTGACCACAACTTTTGACCATAAAACGTGATAAAGCATCTCAATATATTAAAACAATTATTTCTTTAGAGTAACACTATGTGTTTCTAGAAAGCTGTATAGGCCTACCTGAAAAAAAATTCACAACTTCCGCTTTTGAATAAGGGAAGTGAAAAGATAAAAACGATTGGCATTTTTGATAGATCTGGAGCACTGACCGATGAAGAGTTAAGGATAATATTTCTTTCAATTATCATAGTTCACAACAATAACACAATATTATATAAATTATAGGAAAATAATATCAAATAGACAAAATTGCTCGGGTTTAACAATCTTAAATTAATTAGTTTGATATGTCTGCGAAACCACCGTGTACAAAAAGCCTTGTCTACGACTCCCACTGCTCTATGAAAACACCGTAGCCATGTAGGTATGGTATTTCGATTTTGACTGGAAAAATATTAAAGGATAACAAGTAAAACGGGGAGACACCTTTTTTGGTTTAAACGTTTTTATTCGTAACTGTTCAATAAAAGGAATTTCCATTTGAAAAAAAAAACATGCAAGAAATGAAACATAATCTCTTGACATCATTCATTCACGCCATTAAAAGATCAATCATATCAGATTTTACAGATCTTATTCAACGATGTTCTTTTTTTTTAAAAACATCTCAAATCATTCTTTCTTTGGGAATGAGGAACAAAATAAGTAATAAAGTGGATAAGTATAGTATTTCCTTATGATATTAATTAATCTAAAACAAAACCGTTTAATATATTCTTTTTACAACCAGAGATTATCAATTCCAATGTGAGTTTGAGGATATTTATATGGCCACTGCATGTTTCCCTTTAAGCAAAACAGAACCATTGACCAAACATTTGTACAATTTCTCCATCCCTGAGCAGGTGATAAATGGATTACTTTCCTTGTTACAAAAAGGATATAAGCGGGGGTCTTTAAATCCATTTTGTTAAAGAAAAATATTGGTAATTTAAATTATATGGTGTATCCTCTACTTAAACGACCTTGAAGGCACCATGGCATGCTTTTTCTGTTTAAATTGGTTACTCTGAGGCATATCTAAGAGGACACGGACACCTACTTTAGCTTTCAATCTACGCAATTAAATGCTTATTATTCTTTACAACTGACCTATAATAAACAATGAAAACGTTAGGATGGCCGAAGTTGGCTTAGAGATAAAAATCTACGGTCCGCTGTGCACAAAAAGGATTAAATTTGGACTGCTAAAAACGGCTGAACTACTAATATGTGCAGCTTTTGAATTAACATAACTCTGAACTGAGAATAAAGGATGAAATATTGTTTATTAATGCAATCTTGTAACTTAACCGATTTTTTAAAATGTGGTGTAAGCAATATTATTTGATTAATATAGCGGCTGCAGTTTCATTCTCTCTAGCTGTAAGCAATATTTGAATATTTCTGATACCGTGGTCATGCAGATTTTTAATTCAACATTGCATGCAACGTGGTAGGTCTAAAGTTGACCATACAACCGACATTAATTGCAAATAAACGTAAATGGAGCTCGACTCATTGATATCTTTCACAGAAAGAACGAATTAACGCAACTTTCGGATTGATAAAGTTGATTAAATTTTGATATTTCAAATATTTTTTGTCTTAACTGACAGGACCATCGTGCCAATATTGACCTGCTATAACTCAAAACTTTGTAAAGTGGAGATAGAACCTTCTGTTTCTAGGGCGACGCTATGGCTAAGAGATTTGACGTTTCGTATACGAGGAACGTAACGAGAGGATTCATAAATTTTTTAAACCGATTTTGCGGCTGTGTTGGGTGACATGGACGGAATTCTTGACAAACAATTTCTATCAAGCAATGTATAAAACTTCAAAACTTATAGTTGACGACAAGAGACTCGAAACAATCATTTACAAAATTGTACATTCTCTTTCATAACGATGTCAGAAAAAACAGGGTTTTATATACATTAGGAATATAATAACGCCCTAAACAACTTTAACTTTGTCTTCTCAATAAAGAGTTCGTCTCCGCAGCATAATTCTACAAATATTTGACCCATCATCATATTTGGTAAACTGTCTCTCCATATCTTGTAGATGTGCCTTTTTGGGTTTGATATTTTTTTTCCAAAATAATTTTTTTGGCAATAGTTTGTTTTATTACTTTTTGATGGCTATGTTTTTTTCTGAGTTAAACTCGAGTACCGCTTGAACCATCATCTCAAAATCATGTGAAAAGTAATTTATTTTATTTTTCCAAACAAATTATTACTGACATGAAAATCGCCTTATATGCCTCCCCGAAACATCTTCTTAAATCTATTTTTATGTCACAAAATAATATCTCGAGATCATTGTTAATTATTGAAATATTAGTGCAAAATTTACATCCCTAATAAAACTGACATAAAGTTTGGTGTTTATTTTCATTAACATATTCGTTCACGAATTTAGAAACTTGATGATTTAGAATTCTTAGTATTATTGTCATGTTTTACTGTAAAGTTGTTGTAATCCAAATAATTTTAACATAAAAAGAATAGATATCTAGGCCTACTAGTTACTTGGGGTGCTGGGTGAGAGAGGATAATCTACTTCAGGGGCGTAGGAGCGAATTTGTAACCAAAAAAAAAAAAAAAAAAAGGAAACTTACTGCTTATCTTATCGTCAATTAGGATGATTGGATGTTTAGTTCTACGCTCAGAGTAGTTTTAGAAACTACCCTCAAAGTAGTGCATAGTAGCTGTTTTGTAACAATACTTGACCAGTTATTGGGAAATATGTAGTAGAAAGGGGAAAATAATCAATTTGAAAAAAACATTTCGAAAAAAAGGGGGGGGGGCTTAAAAAAAAGTGGGGGGGGGGGGGGGGGGGGGCTTAAAAAAGCCCCTGTTCCTACGCCCCTGTACTTTTTCATGTTAAAAACACTCTCTAGTATCTTAGGTCTTGAATGTATGATAAAAAAAAATTGTTGATCTCTGGGCCGGATATATGTATGAAAACACCTCTTGTTAAACCCTTTATATTAGCTAAATTTTGCTACCAGCAAATGTTGACAGAAAGAATTTAGAAAAGTGACAAAACGATGACTTGGTTCCGTATGAAAGCACCAATCACTTTGCATGTAAAGTCCTTCAGCTCCCGCGACACTTCGATGTAACACTAGTTCTGATTGGTTCATTTTGCGCACATGACCATGTTAATGTCAGCCTACAAGGGGGAAAACTGTCACGAAAAGAGTGACAATTAGTTGTCATTCTAAAGAATTTTACGGCCAATCGCTTCCAAAACCATCCCAGAAAGTATCGATATCGGATTTACTCAGTGACGTGTCCTTGGATTGCTCGAAGAAACAAAATAAATATCTTTTATCCGGCTTTTTGGGGCTGAAGTGCTCGACCCTTGTCCAAAATGGCGGCTGACGGCACCTCCTACTATAATATGGTAAAATCACTTTAAATATCTAACTTTAATACTTTTTGTATTACTTGTGATCAATTCTAACATTATTACTAACATTTTGATGTATCTCACTAGCTCTCGATGGCCTGACAAGTGTTGATCACGTGTTGTTTTGTTTATATGACATGTCAAAGTTTGTGTCCCTGTTGACAGTGTGGTGTTTTACTGGATTGAATTTGTTGACACTTGCTTAAAATTATAATGTCATAATTTCTTTGCAGCGAAATGTTTGTATGATTTGAATACAGTGTGGCTACACAGAACATTATGTCGAGAATTTAGTTTGCATCAACACCAGATACTGAAAAACAGTGTATAAATCATAGTGGGATCTTGATTTAATTAACTGGCAAAATGACTCATGCTTTCAGTCAAGGGTTAATGATCATGTTTGCTCATTGGATTTGTCAAATGTACTATCATCAAGACCCGCATAATAATAGATTGCCATTGCTATAGAGTGTTATTATTATGTAATGTTTAGCAGGACATCAGAAGAAAATATCTGTTAAAGCAAACATTTCTATGAGCAGGAAGTCACTGAATCATGATGTTTAAATGATTAGAAACTTGTTGTGCAAAGTTGATAAGAACTGTGGTCAGTGTGATTGAAATATACCGTGTTCCGCGGAATGAAAGTTTAATATTTTTTTACCTCACTATTACTCATAGTAATAAATATCTCTTATCAATTTTAACAACTTGATTGGGTAAATAATCTTTGTTTTCTTTCGCTTTGGACACAACACTTCTTTTCACTGGTAGAAATATTCTCAGGTAATAGCCTTTCATGATCACTAATTCAGCTTTATAATGATGGAAATGTTAAATAAATGAATTGTATATTGAATATCCTTCTAAAAATCATGCTTTTGAAATGTTTCTGTATGACTATGGCATTCTCATGTATATTTCTTATATTGTTTATATCAAAATTGTATATTCATCAAATCTACATATTCATATAATATTCAACCAATAAGTCAGTTATATTTTTCATAGCGACTAAATGATAAATTCATTTTAATAGTCTTATACATATCGTCTTTCTCAGTTTTGTCAAAATTCAAAAAGATTGAACTTCGAAATGCTATTTTTACTTAGAAACGGATTATGAGAAATAATTCTTCCTCTTTCATTTCATTATGCTAATCAAATGTTTCCTGTTTTATGTAATCAATACTTGAAACAATACTTAAAAGTTAAAATAAGGTTTAGTCATAGATATTTAACCCAAAATTATTAATTAGAAAAAGATATTCTTTTCATATTTTGTCTGCTATTTTTAATGTGCATATTATTTTGAAACAATAAAGTTTGCTTTTATAATTTGTATGCGTTTATTTCCTTAAAAATGTCATGGTTAGTAATTGTAATGTCTGAATGGAGTGTGTGATTCATGAATTATCTCCCTTAGATCTGTTTGATACTTGACTTTCTCTGTATTAGAACCTGTCCATTGCACAGAAAAGTCTGAATTATTATTGATGATGATGGTCAATTTAAATTTTAAAATATGAAAACATTTTAGATCTATTTGAAGCTATTCAAACCTTTTTTAAGGAAAATAAGTAATACGTAAAGGATCATAACTAATCAGGACTTAAAAATTCCTTTATTTATGAACCTATGCTTAACTGGGAAATAGTTTGATGATGATTATAACAGTTTGAAATTATGTTGGTCTTCTTGATTGTCAAATTTTCTGATCCGATTTTTAAGAAATCTTTATTTCGATGTGTTATTTTGTTAAATTGATATGGTATAAGAGGTGACAAAATAAATAATAACTAGAGACTTTTATAGTCCATGGCTCTTTGATAACCAATTTAATGACTAAAGTGGTTGCAAAAGCTACAAGGGTTCAATTATACATAGGGTCAGGGGTTTAGGTCAATGGGGAACATCAATCTTTTACTCACCAAAGAATTTGTCAAGACAAAGATGTCAACAACTTAAGTTTTTATATTAAAAAATAAGCAACAATATTTGTTTTACTTATTAGGACTTTTTGATTTAAGTGCAGCGACCTGAAAAGAGTTTTAAACCTTTTAAGGGCCACAGAGTATGTTGTTGGTGTCAAATAAGTCAAACTTCATAAATGGAGTTATTTTATCAGTGGTTCTATTCAAAAATCTGCATCTCCATTTATCATTGAAAAGAAGAAAATATCATGATTTTGACAATTTTGAGATTAGGATGCAAGTTTAGAGGGGCGATTTGACCTTAACTCGGGACATGGTATTTTGACTCTTATCAAAGCCACGTATACATCATAAAACATACTCTGTGTCACTTTAAGACTTCCTTTTAAGGAAATTATGATTGCTTTTCATTTTGTAAGAAGATATGGATAAGTTACAGATAAGTTAAGTACAGCCATACTCTTATCTATTGCATTACATACTGGGATTGTCTGTTTACTCGTTAATTTGCTTGATAAGCTGAAACCTATTAGACATTGTCGCCCAACATATACAGTCAGTGTTTACATTGTAGATGTTAGACTGACATGGCCAAGTCAAATCCCCAAGCATGTTTACATGCTGAAATGAACGCATGTTGTGGGGTTGTCATGTGGAAATGTACATTTCATGCATATTTTGAAAATTCATGTACATTTCATGCATATTTCGAAAATTCATGTACATTTCATGCATATTTCGAAAATTCATGTACATTTCATTCTTATTTTGAAAATTCATATACATTTCATGCATGTTTCGAAAATTCATATACATTTCATGCATATTTAGAAAATTCATGTACATTTCATGCATATTTCGAAAATCCATGTGCATTGCAATGATAATCTGATGCTTAAGGGTTTGAGTTGTTTCAATGATCAATTTTGCGATTGTTTAAGTTTTACTGAAGCACAGTGGTGTAATGGTAATATTCAGGCTTCTCAAACTCTCAGGTTTGAATCTCGATGGAGTCACCAAAACTTTGTGATCTGCGTCTCATACTGTTGTGTCCCTTGGCAAGGCATTCGATCCACATTACACTTAGTTCATTCAGCTGTTTAAATGGGTACCTGAAAAACGGATGTACAGACCTATATGGTCGCCCTTGGCTAAGCTGGTGGCGGCTTTAAAAGTAAAAATCCTTCAGTGTAATGATGCAGTTAGTTAGTGTAATTTGAGCATGTGAGTTCTTGGATATAGGGGACGGGATAGCGCAGTGGTTAGCGTGTGCCGCTTCGGATCAGGAGGTCCATGGTTCGAATCCCACCAGGGTCTCGGCAACTTTGTCTGCAGCAGAGGTGTGTTCTACATGCTTTCTCCCTGCAATAATACTAGCAGCCAGGATATAAGTGAAATACTCTTTAAAGCGGATTAAACCCCATATCACTTCACCTCACATGGATATAGGAAATGTCCACAATATTATTAAACATTTTACCTAGTTTAATGAAGTAGACTTTATAAAGGATTTGTAATGTTAAGTTGTTTTACTAATAACTTAAAGACATCAAATAATTCTTATAATATGTTGATAGTCATATTTGTCCCCCAAAACATTTTGATTCTTTTCTTATTATTGTGTTATTATTCTAAAAAGATCAATTTAGACAACAAAGTTGTTAATTGATTCAGAATTTTGTGCCTGTCATATAGCATTAATTAAGAATTATTTTTAATTGTAGCATAAAAATAAAGAAATATTTGCATTCTATCACTATGATTAGAAGATACAATAAAAAAAACTTTAAAAATAAAATGCCGTATTTGACATCACAACGTCTTTAATGGCACAAAGTTTAGGAGTTGTAAAGTTTAATTTGGTTGCAAATTGTGGTATACAAGACGATCAGCTACTATGCTCAAAATCTAATTTTTATCGAGAAAACACAAGTACCTGAGGACTGAAGAAAGCAACAACCTGTTAATAGTGGTTGTGTCAATAGCAAGGTGCTTCTAGAACAATAGCCACTTCCGCTGGCTTTGAACTGTCCAAGGTGGGAGGGATTTCACGTTAATTTCGTGTTTGCCACCTTGTGTGTGTGGGCTTACAGGTGTCAATTGCAACTCAATATCACATCCAATTTAGACATGAATACCCTGCCTTTGATCATCCTAATGATGAAGATTTACTGTTTTGGGAAAGTGATGAGGAATTTGCCTTCTTTTACTTAATAGTCATTTACTGGCTTAATGTTTGGACCGAGATTTAGATTGGAGCCATAAATTTTGTAGTTATTCTATTGTTGTGTAGATTTTGTGCCTGATAAACAAGGAACTATTGTAAGATTTATATCTGCTAAATATATATTTACTTTTACAGTTTTCATCAGCAACCTTTTGCAACCAAAAGCATTCGATTGCAGAAATTTTCAAGGGGAGAGGTGACCTTTTTTCCTGCATTTTTTGCAATCAATGTCAGAAGGAGGGCTCTAAAATCGTCATTAAACAAACTTAACACTAATGATTAAAAATAATAAGCAATTTTCAATATCGCAGACACATCTTTAGTGGTTTTGACTGTTGTTTTAAATCATCTTTTGTATAATTTCATAATTTTAGTAACAACTGGTTAAATGTCAAAGGGGACCCATTAATATTTTAGGAACATGGCCATTTTAAAATTATCTGGCGCTGGTCAATCTTGTTACAAACCCTACAGAGGTTTATTCTTTGTGTTCTATTTCTTTCAAAGAAGCAAAAATCCTGTTGTGTTAATCTTGTTTTAAAGGGAAAAAATAAACGGTAGTTCTTATTCATAATGGATGCTTTTAAACCTATGCATAATTGATTCATATCACAACTTCAATCGCCTTGTATATATCAAATGACCTAAATATTCTTTTGTAAGAAATCCTCATTATTCTGGTATTTGATGTTATTGTTAACATCCTATAATAATCCATGTTCATAATAGACATGTACATTGTCAATAACCGTTCCCTCCCAAATAATTGATGTATGTTTTGTTTCCATGGCAACTGGTTAAGAAATGGATAAAATGCTTGGAATACATGATGTTGATATATACTAGAGTTTAAACAAACCAGCCAGTAATAGAACTAATTTTGAACCCTATTGATAAATATCTTTTTAAAAAAGTTTTTAAAAAATGTGAAAATGGCAAAATCAAAAAGATTTTCTGTCTCATATCAAAGTTAAACTTTTTAGTGTTGTTGTAGACTCGGTAGGCTGTTGTCTTTTATCGGGATCTGAATGACACATCAATTATTTGGTTCTGGTCGTGGTGTTTGAAATTGTCAAATCTTAATTGATTGTCATTGATGAATAAAAATATTGTTTTAGCAGTCTGTCAAAATTGGCTAATATGTCTTTTAAACTACAAACATTACTCTCTGCTTGTGTAAATAAAATCTATAATAGGGGAAGTTCACTAAAGTGAAATTTTATGATTTGTATTGATTATTTTCAGTATGTCAATCCTTATTTTGAAATGATGATTTTTTATTTAAATCTTAACAGCAAACATGTTTTTTGACTCTTAAATTAATTGATAATTTGATATATTAAAGGCCATTTAATTAATCAGAAAAAAAAATTAACATAAAAAACAAGGGGAAATCAAAGCAATTATATTGACATTTTATATAGACCAGTCTTTAAGCAACAATTGTTTCTCAGTCTATTCTAGTTTTAAATATTCATACAACATAACCTTTTGAAAAGCCAGTCTAGAACTGAAATTGCCATTTCTTTAAGGCGCCTTTCTCATTTTTGATGACATACATGTTTTTGAGAATTATTTTAAGAGACTGAATATTGGTCAAACTCTTTTTAAAAATCTTTTTAAAAATCTTTTTGGAAAATTTCAACAGAATTATTTTTATAGTTTTAAAAATTATCTCAAGGTCAAACATTTTAAGTCTTAAGAACTTCTATGGAATTTGGTTCGAATTACCGATGTACTTATAACTTCTTGTGCTTATTATTAGGTTAATGGTTATATATCTCTACTTAAGTGATATTCAAGTAACATAAGATGATAGAATATCTCGGGCGTAGGTTAAATGTGTCTCTAAACATCTGCATTTCATCCAAGTGTATCAAGGAGTCATTATATGAAACATTATACACAGGAAGGTATGATTGAAACCAATATATTCTCGTCCAGTATGTGAGATTTAGTCACTCCCTCCTGGATTCTGCGGAGGAATATTAAGAATTATGCGGCAGATTTAACTGAATTCTTCACCCATTTTTACCAAATTCTGCATAAGATTCTGCAACTTGAAACACTGAAAAAGAAGCCTTAAATGATAAGTACTTCATTTTATACACATTTCTTACACTTCCTCAGGGCTCCAGATAAGATGCGTATCTGCGTAAAATACGCATGTGTAATTCAGATATATGTATTAAAATGAAATCAATGAGCGATAGATACGCACAACTTTCCAAAATACGAGCCAGATATTTGCTTACAGCAGTATTCGTGACTTAACAAAATAAAATTTCATTTCTACATGTCTGATCTTTTCATTTTGAATAGTAGTCAACTTGATGCCAACCTGTATGAATACAAAGATTACCAAGTTTATATGTCTTCAAAGAAAGGTATGATTGAAACCAATAGTCTCGTCCAGTATGTGAGGTTCCCTCCTGGATTCTGCGGATGAATATTAAGAATTCTGCAGCAGATTTAACTCACTTCTGCACCCAATTTTACCAAATTCTGCACAACATTCTGCAATTTTAAACACTAAAGAAGCCTAAAATGATAAAAAAACACCTTAATTTTATACACATTTCTTACACTTCTTTTAGAGATGGGTGATACTGAACTCCTTTGAAAGGATAAACTTGTGAATGTAAATCATGAGTTGTGAAAAACATACTTTGTAACCAGTATTTTAGTTCGGTTTTGTGTAACCATACATAATTTTGTCCTTAATTTTCCATGTATTTGTTTTGAAAAAAAAAAATCAACTTACAAAATGAGTCAATTCTGCGGCAGAAAATGATGAATTCTGCAGGCATTCTACATTAGAATAACTTTTCCGTGATTATTTCTGCAACGGCGGAATTGCAGAATTTAGGGGGGACTGTTTAGTAAAGATGTGAGATGTCTAAAATTGATATTGACGCAGTTTTACAAATGTGTTTTTTGATGTTTAGATTGCTATTTTTCGTTTACAAGAAATAGAAAGTTTGAAATTGAATTGAATTTTAGTAAGGGGACCAATTTGGTTGGGGTAAGGGGATATTTCCATTTTACAAGTAGAAATGCAAAGTTGAGATTTTTTTATTGTGGGTGGGGGGTATTAAAATAAACATGAAGAAAGTTAAAATTTTAGAGAGTCAGACAAATTTAGCTTTTGACATTGTTTTCTTGATAAAATAAAAAAGGTTTACTTATTACACATAAATAAAATAATTTGATGTTTGAAAATCGCTTTGGTTGTTAAGAAAATGGCTCTGTTTACATTTGAGTAAAAAAATTTTATTGCTTTTGTGTCTATTTTTGACATTTATCAAGTTAATTAATAATTCATTGTCAGTGGATATTTGAGTGTTAGATATAGATTACACATTGTATAGAACAATAAACGTTTCCGTGAAAAAGGATATGGTTATATACATTCAAGATACCACTTCTAGAAATTCAAGCTTGTGGCTTTATAATAACAATAATAATAATAAGGATACTTATATTGTGCTGGATTCACACCGCAAAGGGGCGTTCTTATATTGTCACACACATTACATTTTTAATTTTATTTTTGGTAAAGGGTAATAAAAATATTTCATGAATGTGGATTCCTTTGAAGGTATGAAATGTTTAAAGAAATGATATTCTTCACATTCCTGTAAGAGAAGATAAACAGTTTTAAAAACATGTTGGATGATTCGCTAATCTTTATGCATTCCATTTCCCGCCTACATAACAAACAGTTCAGCATTGTATTACAGCGAATCATGCGTGTCACAGGAAAATTTATAATTCCTGTACGTCGTATGGATGACCTCACTGTGACCTTTCATAAAACATAAACTCATGTGGGGAAACAAAGACATCCAAATTAATGAGTTCTGTGCTGAAAACACCTGGATGTTAAAGGTAAATGTCGTTATGGCTGAGTCGTCACAGGTGTATTTTACCTGTGCTGAAGTCGTTAACCTGATACGAAGGCTAGTGTGTGTGGGTAGGGGTGTCGACGCTCGTAACCGTTACTATATTTAGTCTGTGAGCAATATCTTCACCCGAAATGTACATATCTTGTAAGTGAGATTGACATAGTTCTACGACAGCTGAGAGCAAAGAAGATAAGTTATTTTTGATACTGACAACTTTGAAATGTGCATCTCTACCTTTTGAGATTGACAGACTTCTGGAACACTTGACAGGTATGGAGATAAGATACTTGTGGTATTGATGACAATTGTCATTTTGAAATTAACCACAAATCTTGAGATATTGTTTATTTTCTGTACAAAGGGATATATTGTAAATCATTAAAAATCTGAAAAAGAGTTGAAATGTACATTTTGTTGAATTTAAAGTTACGTGTCACAGATGATCTTTGTGATTTGTTGGATTGCCTTGAGACAATTTGTATTGAAATTGACATGTTTTTGATATGTATAATTAAACTTATGTAGTTTATTATTATTTAAAACGTTCCGTTGTTTAACGTTAAGATTCTCTGGAGAAAAACTGTATAGAATTTATTGGTATTGGTGAAATATATTTATTGCCTTATTTTTGAACTTCTCATGTCCCTGTGTTTCGATTATCTGAAGAAAGGTTTTAATGAAATTGGCATGTGTGATATACATGATCAACTGATTAGATATCTTTCATAGACGGAATTCAAGGAAGTAAAATCTTATCAGACACGTCAGACTGTTTAGTGATTAGGATATCGACATATCTTAGTGTGAAACACAACTTTTCGTTATAAAAAACAAAAAGTATACATCCTGGTACATTGTTTTTATGAATTCATTTTTACTGGAGAGTATTTGGTAGTATATCTTTTTTTTCAATATGCCATTTTCTAACAACTTGATCACAACTATTAGGAAATATAAAGCGATTATTTTGATTATAGATGAGATTAGGAAGGATATTGTTCAGAAGAGATTGAAATAGGTATCCCAACAACATCTGGAAAATTAGGAAATTTGCCATTACATATAAGTTCCAATTCCATAAATTGAGATTTCAACTGTTTACATTTTCTGTAAATTTTCATGTAAAACATTTATAAGTTTTATTTATAAAAGTGTTTGAGAAACTGAAAATGCATCTCACAGATTCTGATATAGACCGAATTTGTATCGAAACACGTTAAAATTTGTTTATCAAATAAGACTCAAAGCAGTATCAGTTTCTAGACCTGCAAGTTTATTTTGTTTTGCCGTCTCCCTAAATCGAATAGACGTTGATTCTTTTAACTCTGTAATACAATATAAAATTGGCTGTTTCCTTTGATAAAGCTGTTGTGTATGTCAATCAGTGAAGTGTAATTATTTTCAACACCTGCACGATTACAGATAATAATTGCCAAGCTTTATCATGAAACACATTGCCAGGAATTTGATTGCTCCAAAGCACAAGCAGTTGCCATGGAAACTCATGTAAACAGTTTTGTTTACAACCCTAGCTTAGAAGCTTTGAGAAGGGAAAAACTTTCACATACTCTAAATACTCCTGCTCAAGTTTAGGATCATGTTGGGAAGGGTTGTACACTTGGGAGGTTTCATGTTCGACAAAATCAGCTGTCATTTTCGAGATTTGAATTTAGCTAATTTTATCAAGCTAGGCTTCTTTTTAGCATGGTTTAATGCTCTTTTTTAAACCTTTAGCAGATAGATAATGAGTTTTAAGTCTGTTTAAGATGTGTTTTGGAAAGGATTTTGAAAGTTGTGAAATTTGCTACATTAAGATTGTGAAATGAAATATGTATTTGAGATAGGGAAATGATTTGTTTTAGATAATGGAATGAAATATAGGTTTGATGCTTTTGAAAGTGTTTTGATAGTGAAAAATGGTTTCAACTGGATTTGATATTTATTTATAAATTTATTTGTGTCATGAAATAACATTGTAAGTCTATGTTGGTTTGAAATGTCATCATTATTCAAGGAATTTTTTGAGTGACAACTATGTCATAAATCGACAACATATCTTATTCTTGAAATTGACAACTTTTTAAAAAAAAATTCAAATTTTTTAAATTTGAAACATACGACTTACTCTCAGCTTTCAATTTTTAGAAAAAAATTCAAAAACTATGCTGAGTTACAAATACCTCACAAATTGACAACTTACCGGTGTCTAATTTATGAAAGAGACAAAATTTTGTCAAGTAAATTTGCAATCTTTAATATTATTAATATAGACAATTAATTTGAATAAAAAGCTTCCTTTTCGCAATTCTTTGTGTAAGTTTACAACAAGGAGTTGAAAATCCAGTATTCATTTTTAAAATGAGAAAAATCAATGAAACATGAATAATTGATTGTACAAGATAAACAATGAATTTGAATTTGTGAAATTGATTTACTTCCATCAATTTCTTATGCAGTTGCACTTGGAAGAAGAAATTCAAACATAAAGCTAAGGCTAAAAATGTATGAATCAGTGTTTCAGATTGTTTTCAGTCAGAGTGAGACAAATGTCTCATGAAGCTAAAAAATGATGAGACATTTTCAAAAACAATGAGTCAAGCATTAAAACAAACAAAAAAGTCAAATATTTTGTTCTGATGTTTGTGACATAAACGTTTCCATTTCCCTAATCCCATTATTAAAGCCGGTCATATAAAGATATATATTGAAAATAACATGGGAACTATGCAGCAGGTGTTTAAAATTTAATTTTAATTCAGTCACTCAAATCATTCTGATTCATTAATTTTATCAACAGTTTTTAACTAAATGCTTAACATTTCAATGTATAATAAGCAAGTTTCACTAGTCATTCATTCAGTTAATCACTACTGGGTGTTTAGAATTTTATTATGACAGCAAAGCAGACGATGTACAGATCTATTTATAGACGTGTAACCGTGTCGTGGTAAAATACTGAAAATATATTACATTGAGTAAACTAAAAGCACTCAAGTTCTTTTAAACATGATTAAGTAGAATTATGATGCATATTAACTATTGACACACACCACGTAATGTTTTGACCCTGTAATGAAAGCCGACAGTGACAATATCACCTCAGATATGATATAGGTCGCTGTTCCTTTGTGCACCCCTTTTAACGCAAGCTCCAAACACTGTGGGCTTGATATATATCATGCTCGGTCGATGCATGGAGCTTTGGAACCGGAAATTGAAGTTATTGGAGGGAGGGTATAGTAACAGCATGTAAACAATGAGGACTTACGATTTCCCGACAGTTTATTATTGTATCCTCTATGAAGATAAGTTGACAGCTTTTTCAAAATTTAATTGTACAATTAAACAATTACACGCGACAGTTAGACGCATAAGGCTGAAAACCCATGCGACATTTTTTAGAAATCATGCGAGAATGTCGCGGTCGCGCCGTAAATCTGAAACACTGATGAATGGTTAAAATTGTTGAAGTATGACTCCGAAAGAAATAAATGTCATGTAACTTTCATGTCAATCACCTGCCAATCATTCAAGGTGTCCTAAAACAGATTTACATAGGTCATTGGGTAGGCAAACTCATTTTGTGTGACCGAATATGGCTATTCCTTACCCGTTAGCTTGTAATTGATTGATTCATTGAATATAAAATTATTTTATGAGCAGAGAATTGTTCCTGTATGTATTTTTGTAATTTTGTCTGTACCCTCTACTCTCAATTTACGAAGAATACAGGAATAAAAAATATAAAAAAACCAAACAACTGTTAAGCTCATCAAATAATTGATAGAATATATAAAGATTTCTTATAACCAATGCTTTTCCATTTCAATCACATGGAACTATTCAGAAAATGGCCTCCTTCCTTTGCGATAGCTCGATACAGTGAAACAAACTATGGTTTTATGACGTCACAGACAACGAAATATGGTAACTCGCGCTTAGACAATTTTTGCTTGGCAAAAATGATATGTGCACATGTGCTAATATTGAAAATATGTCACAGCTTATGAATAACCATATTGGTAATAAATAATATTATCACATGAGCAGAGATTATCTACCCTTTTATTATGTTTACAAATTTTTTATGACCTTAGATGGCCTATTAACCCTTTAGCTCATGAAATAGTTTACAGTATATATAATACTAAATAGCATTAAAAGAGAAGAGATTGTATACCCTTTTATTATGTTTACAAATTTTGTGTGACAAAAATGGGTATTCATTAACCCCAGTTCATGAAATCATTGATAGAACATGTTAAATATAATGATAGGATTGGAGATTTTTGCCCTAATATTTAAATGACCTTTTTCTGTGACCCATCATTGCTCTTCATTAACCCTTTAAAAGATAACTGGCAAAATTACTGGAATTGAGTTATCAAAGGATTGAGATAATCTACTGGAGAAGAAAACTTGTCACAGAGTATTTCAGTGTCACAGGTTAATGAATCTCTGGAACTGGCTTATTCTTTTTCACAATTAACTACCAAAGTTACTTGACTTTTTGACAAAGTCCTGTGACTTAATTTTTAAATGTACTGTTGGTCCATGACTTCCTGATTTTGAAAAGAATTTTTAACTACTGATAATCAGTTAATGAAACAGGCTAAAACGTGTATATTAAAAGATAAGAAGTAAACAGCATTTCTTATGTAACATAGTATATCCCATCTACGTCTATTTTATCACACCACTCGTAGCTCTAGCGTCAATTATAGACCCAGCGTCTATAGTATATATATTTGGGCTATATAAATCATCCAAGTGTCAAAACATACATGAATGCAGTCATGTCAAACGCAATTAAAAAGAATTGTTTTGTTTTTTCTTATTTTGATGTATGACAGCATAATGCATATCATTTCCATTAAATGGAGGATCTGTTATGTATCTTGGATTCCCAAAAAATCAATTAGTCAGTATATTGTTTGGTGTCTGTTGGAGACCCAGCGTCTATTCTTAATCAAATAGTAGTGTACCCATTAACTACCAGTAGCTACCAGTAACAGTAGCGCATTTACAAATACGCATTATTATTATCATTATTATCATTATCATCATCAATCATCATCATCATCATCATTATTATTATTATCTATTCGAGACCCAGTGTCAATTTGAAACCCAGCCTCTTTTGAAGGAAATACGGTTATGGGTATGAACATATTTTTGGATTAAAATAATTTTCTTCATAAATTCCTCCACCTTACATGATTCTTATTCTATTAGCGCTTATGCCAAATCTCCTGAATCTAACTATGTATGTATTTCTTTGGAAGTTTCAGCTCAAGGTCTAAAAAAAAGGGTTGTTTAATGAATGACTGGGCTTTCCTAGTGTTTGTAGAGGAAATTCAGGAAGCAGAGACATTTATGATCAAACCTTAGATGTTCTGTTCCGTCTGTTTCAGGATATATACTTATTTATTACCATGAGATATCACTTTTTAGATGAAGGAAGGCAGAGAAAGTGATTGATGTGTCAATCTGTCATGAACGTCGCAAATACGAGAATATTTATCTCTTGATTTATCAGTGAGCAGTTGAATCTGTTAGCAACAGCTTAGAGCATTTTGGTGAAGTTAACATAGGTTTTGAATAGTATTGTGATGATGTAGTACTGAATAGAGATTTGTGATATGAATATCACGATTGTTGTCGGTATCATTTTGAGAATTGTTGACTTTAGAATTGTTTATTTTGCCTATAGATCTAGATTTTGTTAAAAGTTGTTGTTTTTTCTATAATAGAACCCCTTGAAAATAGGATTTGTATCATACTTAGATGTTTAGATATGTAGTGTATAAAAATATGGGGAACGTCTTCATTTGTGGTAAAATGTAGTATCTGAGACAAATCTACTTTGGTCAAAGCCTAACAAACAATTTAAAGGGAGTGACTGAAAATGAAAGCTGTAAACTGCTTAAAACAATTAGTAGTATGTTTTATAATTGATAATCTGTCATTTAGATCTTTAATCTCAGTCCGTTTTAAAAAAAATATTACAGTTTCTATATTACCGTTTTTCAAATGCACAGAATTGTTGGGTTATACATTATTTATCATTTATTGCCAGAGGTATTTCTAAGGAATTTATTATAATTTAGATTCATTCGAAACGCATCAGTTAATGGGAAATTCATTTGAAATCTATTGACAAGTCTTTTCAATTAATTATTTAGCTTTTGGAATTGCTTGACAAAGTTATTTTAGGAAGGCAGAGAGTGAATTTGGAATAATTGATCCAAGGGTCAACATTCAATTAAACAAAAGTGTTCCAGATTTTAGAATAATTGATATTGGCTACTAATTGACATGACGAATGAAGAAACCCCATTTTGAAGTTGCAAATTTTGTTGTTTGGTGGTGTTAAGTGAATTTTTAAGTAGCCACTAAGTGATGATTGTGAATGGTGGGTCCATTTAGAATGGTTTGGCTTCGGATCAAGAGGCCCTTGGTTAAAATCCTGCAAGGGGCTTGGCAGCTTTGTCTACAGTAGAGAACTGTTCTACATGCAGTCAGGGTTGGGTGCAATACTACACTAAATTCCAGGGCTGTACCACCCATGGTTTGCTAGTTCCAGCTCATGCTCTCAGGTTTCACCACAATGTATAGCCAATATTGTGTTGCTGACTTTCTCCCTGCAATAATACTAGCAGCAGTGATAGAAGTGAAATACACTTGAAAGTGGCATTCAACCCCATATCACCTCACCTCACCTCTATAAGGATGTGAGAAGTTTTTGGAAACAAATTCAAATTATTTATCTGAAATTCAATAAATTCCAGTCAAGTGTTGGGATTATTGCTTTGTATTACCTGGACGAAGAATCACATTACCTTTTGTATTGAAGACTTCTTGATAAATTCTTAGATTTGAAAGATTGTATTGCTTCAGGTTCTTGATATGTTTGTATAAAGAACTCTACTTATCAGATAATTGTCCTTCGTGGCAAACGAGTGGTAGAGCCATTTTGGATTCCAATTTTAATCAGTGTTTAATGCTTTTCTGAAGTACCAAACAGTTCAGTGCTTGGCTCTGGCAATGTCTTCATGATTGAAACATAATCTTGTAATGAGATGAAGGTATTGATGTGGCTGCACTTCATGGAGTAATTCCTGATTCTGATCCAATTATAGTCTGGCACACGCATCATCAATACCTTGAGTGTATCACAACCATGTCAAGGATTATTTTTGGTGCTGATGTATTTCTTGGAATGCACATGTTGGAATCTTTGGACAATAGTAAACACTTTGTCCTCTGAGTTTGCTAAATAGAAAATCATGAAGCTCCTCACATCAGGATCTCTTTTCACTTGAGACTGTCTGCATTCAATTATAGTCTGGCACACGCATCATCAAAGCCGTGAGTATATTAAAACCATGTCAAAGGATTTTTTTGGTGCTGATGTATCTCTTGGAATGCATTTATTGGAATCTTTGTTCAATAATCCAGTGATTTTTCCAAAAGACAAATCATGAAGTTCCTTACATTAGCTTCTGTTGTCACTTGAGACTGTCTGTGTCCAATTATATTCTGGCACAGGCATCATCAAAACCTTGAGTATCTCTTGGAATGCATATCTTGGAATCTTTGTTCAATAATCCAGTGATTTTACCAAAAGACAGATCATGAAGTTCCTTACATGAGGTTCTGTTGGCATTTATCTGTGTCAAATTATATTCCGGCAAGTACATCATCAGTGCCTTGTTATGTTATGGACTAGATGTCAGGGATTATTTTTGGTGCTCATGTATTTCTGGAAATGCAGATGTTGGAATCTTTGTTCAGTAGTCCAGTGATTTTTACCAAAAGAACAGTCATGAAGTTCCATACTTGAGGATCTGTTGGCATTTGTTTTTGTCAAATTATCGTCGGGCAAGTACATCACCAGTGCCTTGTTAAGTTATGAACTGGATGTCAAGGACTATTCTGAGTGGTGCTGATGTATTTCTAAAAATTTATATTTTGTGGTCTTCTTTTGGAATCTCTGTTGAATGAATGGCACCTAAACCTGTACCAAATGACACATTGAGACTAAAAGAGTTTAGTCACAGAACTGCGAAATGAAGAACTGTTACAGAGAAATTTGAGTTGTCAAGGCTTCCGAGTGGCAGTCAGTTAAGAGTCAGGAAATTGTTATTGTCTCACAGAATATCACGATATCAAGTGACAAATCGGGAGGCTTTCATCCATTATGATCTGATGACACAGAATCCGTCTGCTTTTTGCAACTTTGGAGTTTTCAAGTCTGTCTTTGTGCAGTCTGTTAAGAGTTAATCGGATGTCTCAGAATCCAACATCAGTAATCACACCAAGTGACAAATTGGGAGGCTCCCTCACATTCAGTTCTTTTGGCACAGAGTGCGTCTGCTTCCACCAGTCTCAGCTATCTGTATTCCTAGTTCTGCTGTGAGTGGCAGACGGCACTTCCATGAGTCAGACGGTATCACAACACACAACCAGGTGGAGTTCGCCCTACTTCCAGTTGGGGATTATCTTTCGCAGATGTCTAAACTGACTCCCCGCAAAGAATATCCTGCCTCCTTGTCAATATTATGGCACAATTGGTGAGGAAATTATTTTTGGATCTCGATGTCTGATTGTTGGGCTAATTTTGTTGTGCAGATTTCAGAGTGTCACTGTCAGGAGTAATATCAAATTTGGTGGAATATCAGTATCATGGAACTTTTTTGTCATTGACATTTGAGAACTGATTGATTGACTTGTTCTTTCCAAAGGCTTGAAGAGGCATTTTTAGAGGTTGTGTCTTTTTTAAGACAAATGTGTTGGAGTGTCTTTGTCAAAAGTGTTTTTGCGGAGTTTGATTGACATCTTGCAGTTTGGAATGACAAGGAACGTTTTTGACATATATGTGAAATTTTTGGATTAACATTGTCAATGACTGGATTCTGGATTGATTACTGACATTATCAAGTGACTTTGTCTGTATAAGAAATTGATATTGAAAAGTCAAAATGGGTAATAATTGTAAAGGAGGAAAGAACAAAACCAAATTCAAAATAAGAAAGAACAGTGAAAAAGTGAAATATTACATGTAATTTCAACAATCTGTAAATGTCTGACAATTAGGAATATTCCGTTGTATACAAGTATTCATTTCACGAAGTCACTTTTCAATATCTAAGACAAGTTGAAACATTAAAGTGACAATTCAAAACTTAGTTTGAATTAGTCCAAACCTACCTTTGATGAAAACTTGGAATGGATCCGAATAAGGTATACTCTTAAGTCAACAACAGCTGCCTCCTTGATCTATAACGCTTTTATTCGGAGATATAACTGTCAAGTCATAAACGTTCTCAATTGACATTTCTATTCTTGATGTGAGTCCTAATGCTGTAGACATCAGTTCATACATCATTCACTCAGATATCGCTTTACAAACAGGCATTGTGACAAAGGATTCTGAAGAATTATGATGTGATATTCATCTTTCTGGAATTCTGGAATTTAAGTGAATTGCTGGAATATTTTATACGGAAGAAAGACACAATGTTTGACTGCATACAGGGATCGAATGAACATGAATTCAAAAGCAACAAGGTAAGTTGTGTTTTGGTTTGCAGTGATGAAGAACGTAAATGCCATTTCGTCTGTGCCATGATTTTCAGAATAATTCCTACTCTGTGTCATTTTTACTTGTCTGATTTGAAACCTGTTTTGAACTTCCTGTTGTTTTTATTCTAGTTAAGAGTTTGAATATTTTCCTTAAGATTTGTGCCTACTTTCTTTTGCTGTTCTTATTTCCTTGATTAATAGTATCTTATTAACAAACTACACGGAAATTAATTGATAACAATTAAAAAGATGAATTTGGTTTCTTAAAACATTCCCTGTCATGACTTGACCTTCTAGTCAAACTTTTAAAGAGCCTGTCTTATCGGTATCCCGTTCCACCATCTTGTTTTTGAGGAAATGACATGGGAAAAAAGGCGCTGTACTTTTACTTAGTTATAAAAGATGAACTGTATGTATGGATTGAACATCCACACAATTACAAATGATTTACGATAAGTAAAATCAAGAATTCCTTTGGAAGCCTCTTTAAACTGGTAGCGCCGATTAATGGCTTCTCTTTTCCTTCTTGTTTTTTTTTACTGAGTGTGCGCTCTCGTTACTATTTGTCAAATCAAAATCAACTAAATATTTAACCTCAGTACCAGATTTCAACTGGGTTATATTATATTAGTGTATTAATAACACACCTGTATAAACTGGAATGTCCCCTAGAATTTCGTTTCCACAAAAAATACCCCGATAATAATAATAATAATTAGGGTATTTATATAGCGCAGATATCCACACAGATTGCATGCTCAATGCGCTCCCTGCATTATTACCCTGGTCTAACCCAAGCAGCCGATTAAGCGCTTAAAGGTCATCTCCAACACCATCTACACCAGGTACCCAATTAGTACTGCTGGGTGAACAGAAGCACATTTTGAATAAAGTCCCTTGCTTAAGGAGACACCACAAGTTTTTCAGCTCGTGTCTCAGTGTGGGGCAGGGAATAACCCTTGAACTCTCAGTTAATACAGCAACAATCGGGTAACCCACCCATCCGGCGAGCCACGCCAGATGTTGCTGAACTTCACTGATAGCGGTCAACTGAGCTACGCACAGGACCACGTGCCACCACGCACTGTCCTTTTAAAGAAATTGAGAGAGAAATTCTCCAATTTAAAAAATGTCAGATAAAGAATATTATAAATGCATATTATAGAACATCGGACTAAATTCAATAAGAGTTTTTTTTATTGGGTCGTCATGACACGAGGACTGATCAAGATATGAGATGTACAGTGTGTCTTTCTTTGCATTGACATTTAGTTTGATGCCTATTTGATATTTAAGAATGGTAATAAGATATGAATTTCTTTTTTGTGAAGAAAGTCACAGAAATGATGAATGTTATTTCTTATTTATAAGGACTGTACGTGTGTTATTTGTGTAGAAAGTTTATCATTTAAAAAGAAAAAGGTCTGTGGTTCTAATCCTGCCAGTGGCTCGGAAACTTTATCTGCAGTAGAGAACTGTTCTACATGCAGTAAGGTTTGGGTGCAATGCTACACTGAATTTCAGCGCAGTACCACCCATGGTTCGCTAGTTCCGGCCGATGCGTGCAGGTTTCACCGCAATGCATAGCCATGATGGTGTTGTGGGCTTTCTCCCTGCAATAATACAAGCAGTGGCATATTTTTCATTTCCCCAATAAGCATTAGTTTAGAGAGTTAAAACGTCTCATTGCTCAACTTGATCATCTGTAGTTGTAGTGGTTATAAAGTTTCAAGCAAAAAACACTGTTTGCTAGGGGTGACTATTGGCCTAATTTGACTATTGCGATAGCGATAGACTATTGCAGTCTACTATTGCAGTAGCGATAGACTATTGTGACCCACTATTGCAATTGCTATTGCGATAGTTTTAAGCACAAACAAAAATGTATTTCAGCTGTGATTTCCAAAGATTTCATGAGGATAATCTGATTAATGAAATATATTTTAGCAATCGTCCACTGTTGCAACCAGGGTTCATAACTCTAAAAGAAAATTTCTCATCTTGAACATTAAGAAATGAAATGAATTCAAATAAACATGATTGAAATATTTGGAAAAGTCACTAAGAATATAACTAATCCAGAAAAAAATAACACTTTCGATAGTATCAATAGTTTACCTTACTATTGATATATTAATAGTGTTTTGAGGCTCCCTATCGATAGAGTACTATTGCAAGGATGACTATTGCGATGCATCGATAGTTCGATATATTGTTACAGTGTTTGCCATATTTGTGTGAACATCTCTTCATCATTAGTGGAAGAGAAATGGCTTTGCATAGCTTTACTTATAATTGAACGTTCATTTTAAAACTTCATGTTTTAATTAAAAAAAAATTTCAATTTCAATTAAAAAAAGTTAAATTTTAATTTGAAACATTTATTTGCATTTTCTTGAGATCATTTTATTTACAATAAAATACTACTGTCCCTTTAAATGGACTAGGTACTGACAGCCTTTGGACCAGGCATTAAACTCGTAAGGCATCAGATTAGGAACACCTTTCATCCTCAATAACAATTTTGAAAATGTTTTTTAAATGGTGTCTGAAAGAAATACAGATTTATCAAGAAATATTAAACTTTTACACCAAAGAAACCAGACACATGTATACATTTAAGAGCCTGATTTCTATAGCTGAAAGGGTTAATGCAAGTCTAACTATGAATCATGAGACATGAAGCAAGTCTAGGTGCCTTCAGGAATCAGCTTGCCATGCATAAGCTTGAGTTGTTGAGAATCGTTTAGGTCCAAGCCCTGTTGACTTCAACCTTTTCTCAAACACAAAGGCAGGGGTTCATTTGATGTGGTGTTAACTTGCACACCAGACACAGGGTAGACTCCTAGACTCATAGCGGGAAAGCAATTACTGGATATAAAAAATTGACATGGAGTTGAGAATGATAGCGGAACATTGGCAGGACTGTTGAAGTCTTTATCAAAATGTTAAGATTCTGGGTATCTGGGAATGAAAGTTTGCCTTGGTGTGTGGATTTCCTTGGAAAAGACGGGTTCTTATGTCAAAAGGAGATTGCACCTGTGAATTGTGATAATTTTGTTTTTGATTGGATGAGACTCTTGTGAAAAACTGAAGAGAATCTGGAGTTTGAAAAAGTGGACATTTGAAGTTTCTCGGGGAAATTTTGATCGACTGATGATTGAAGACTGGAATTTTAGAGAACATTTCTGATGGAGTGTTTAGTCTTTGAATTTGAATCCTCAGAACCATGCGTCAAACATATTTTCACACTGATTTCCTGTTAAAGATTTGTTTTTCCCAGAAGTAAAGGAAGTATCTCTTGGAAACTCAGGATTTACCAGAAGTAACTTTTATGTTCATTCCAAATGATGCACAACTGGATGCAAGCCTGCCTGACTCCTAAAAAGTCTGCAGGCGACCTTCAGACCTGCAGTGTCCTTGATGATGATTGGTCCAATTTGGCGTCTGCTCCTTCCAATCAGGTGGGATGAAAACAGAAACTTGTTGTTATCAGATATATATTTATCAACAAATGTCATATATTGATTTATATAGCTGTCTTTTTGCTCACTCGATCTTCAAGATGATTCTATGACATCCTTAGCTTATACTGTTTTCAGATTGTTTTTTTGAAGCAGACATCCTACCTACGAAATCTTTTCAAGTTCTGTTTATCAGTATTGGTCATAAATTTGATGAAGATAATCTGATTTAGACAAGCTCCTTTATCTGAGAACTGACTTTTTGTATGCTGTATCCTGAAATGCAGAAGTTTTAACTTGATTTAAGTGGTAGATATTCAGGATAATACTGAGTTGCTTCCAAAATGCCTAGTTGCAGTTTTGAGGTCTTACTTTGGAGACAGAAAACTCATAATTTTGATTACGATGGCACTTTTATTTTTGAAAAGTCTGAGGTTATATTCAAAATAGTTCAGTTATGAGGTGTCGTGTAAAAACAATTGCCATAATTTTCATTTATAACGTCTTGTTAATAGGTTTTTGAAATGTAAGAATTTGAAATGATGCTACTTACGCTTCATTTCAAATTTTGTTAAGGAAAACTTTGAAATTTCTCAAAGTTCTTTTTTTAAACAAATATATGTATTAGAAAATATTTAAAACAATCATACTCTGAGAATCTGAGAAGTGGCTTTTATTGATATAGCCTTTTTGTCCTGTGATTGGGGTGTGTTTGTTTTTGTAAGTAAAGTGGGCAGATCTTTTATACCATGCTGTAATTTCATACATGGGTGTTGCTGAGTACCCTTGTAGTGGCGGAACTAGGATATGAAATTATAGCATGAACAATTTTGAATCTTTACTTCCTGATATTAAAGTATAAAGTGCATATGATGAAGGAAGTGTTTTGTTGAGAGTTGTATTTTCAGTTTTTTTTGCACTTGAAAGTGATATTTGTTGTTGTCATATTTCAAACTATCAGTTTAATAACTTGAAATTAAATCTTTTTACTGAAATATTTGTTATATATTACTTAATGTCGAATAACACACGATAGTTTGTTGCAATCTCATTGAAATCAGATCAATCTCATCACTCATATTTGACTGCGTTTTTGATCATTCTCCCCTAAGGGGGATTTATCAGGTGAATTGGCACTATAGCCAAGTATCACAAGTTAACTGTGTTCTTTGATATTTATCAAACAAACAAACTTGAATTCAACAGAAATATGTACACTTAAGTGCCCATAGTTTTTCATACAAAACTAATTTTGTCCTCATGTACAAACATCGCTGAAAAAATTAAATCTGAACAAGAAAAGGTTTAAAAAATGTTAACAACTCGCAACCCCCGACAAAGACTCTAGGCAGTATTTGATCACCTGTTAACGACTTGACGAGCTGGTTTTCACCTGAGAATCACCCAAAGCTGTCTGTACTCCAACATGTTTGTTTGCACCCAACCGAGTTTCAAACAGCCAGTCTGATATTGGCAAACTTTCGGCACCAGAGACTCGTAAATCTTGAAAGCAAGCTGTCCCCGTGTAAAGTTTTGGAAGAGGTTTTGAAGAGTTCCAAAAAACATGTTTTTAGTCTTCTATTTTGCTGCAATGACATCCTTGCAGAGAAAAGATTTTATTTTGTACCTGGAACGTTGTCATATTTGGGGTTGTACTAACTTATTGATGGAATACAGCCCATAACTTCAGAGTCAGTCAACTGTATCCAACACTCACTACACTGACAGCTCACCGTCTTAGCCATTGGACTTATTTAATATTTAATCAATAAAACGGACATGATTAAATCAGTCAACAAATTAATTGCGACTTCAAACTTCTAGCTATGGAACTTTTCTGACCGATGGAACCCTAAAACTTGTTAATATTTTGGATAAGAATGATATTCAGTTCAGCAAATAAACTTTTCTTTTAGCAAGACAAGGATATTTTTTAAATTCAACTTCTAGAATGCCACTTAAACAATAAGCTGTTCTTTGTGCAGTTTGCTTTGTTGCTGTAAATGATGAAAGCTAACACATCATCATTCATACTTCAAAATTACAGTTTGTGATACCAGGCTTCACAGCAAAGCACATGAACATATGTGTTGCAGGCTTTTCACCCTGAATTTCAAGCTGCTCTAATGGCTGATGTATAGCTGTGCTAAACATTAGCTCACTCGACCTACAATTTATAACTGCATTGATTACCAACTCTTTTACCTTTCTTATGGGTTAAAATTAATATCGACAGTATTTCTGATGAAATAAAAGACAAGACACCTTTCCTTGAAATATGTATATGTAAACTGCCTCACTTGTGATCTTCATGAACTTTTATTTGTCCAGAGGCTGTGACATTTTCCACTCTATAGTCTATTTATTAAAACGTAGACACTTAGGTACAAAGTTGAAATTTTTCTGTTTCTGTGAATAGGTATACCAAGTCAAAACAAGAAAAAACAATTGGTAATTTACTGTTGTTGTGAACCGACTAGTGTCAATCAATGTCATCCTTGTTTTGATGGTACATATAACCAAACAATGTGTTTGCTTTGTTTACTATTATTGTTTCTAAGGGAGATTACTCTACTCAAAATGCCATCCGAGGTTTGGAAGACTGGATTGCACATGGCAGTGTTTCGCAAATTGAAGATATCTTGACACACTGAATAATTAGTGATTATTTTGGTCCATTGTTTTGGTCGGTGGCAACACAAACATAATATAAACAACTACAGAATAATTTATGAAGTTTTTTATTTTTAGAGACAAAAGATGTTAAAAATATATCTGTTCAAACTTACCTCATAATTTCAGCTGATGTTTTTAATATGGTTATGTAAATATCTATAGATAAATGAGAAAACGCAGCAAAATTTATGAGGGCTGTTTGTTTTTACCAAAAGATAGGAAGTTAAAGATGTAGAGAAGGTATTGTTGACGTGTATTCATTATGACAGTAAATATTTGTGTAAAAATGGATGAATTTCTAGTTAAATTTTCTCTTAAAAGTTTGGTGAAGGTAAAAAAGATCTTTGTGCAACGAAAATTGTGATCGGTTTTGTAAGAAGATAAATTTTAGGTTTTATATGTAGAGATTTAAATTCAGTTCGGGGAACAATGACCTCCCTATGTTTCAGTTCGTTTTTATCACAATTATTGCTAACTGTCAATTGATTTTTTATTCACAATGATTCAGAATGAAATATGTATCTCCATATTACAACTTCATGCATCAAAATGGCTTTTCATTTGTTCACTGAAGGGAGCTGGTCAATAAAAGGTGTCACGAATATTCATGACGCCAGTCTCCATATTGATTTTAACATGCTCGATGAACCTTTCATTTGGGTTGTGCTCTTGAATGTAATTTCACGGGTTATCAATATTTCAATATGTATGATGGAGTAAAATTAGCAATGAAAATCTATGACAAATTTTGATAAAAAGGTTAAACACTTCTGATGCATCTATGGCTGGAAAACAGTTTTTCGATTTTGGATTAAGAGATTTTTGTACACATCCCATAATTGATTTCAACTAGTTTATTGGATCCAGTCGTTGCCCACAGGTTTCATTTCAAAATATGAATACAATATTTGCAGGCTTTCTTCCATGTGGTTCTTGCTAATGTGAAATATCTAGTTAACTCTAAGTCATGGCTCAAATAGTGTTCATTTGTAAAATACGCTTCTAATGGCCAAATCATTGTCTATAAGGGCCACATAACATTAGATATCTTACTCTTTGGCTAAGAATTAAATTCCTTAGCCATAAACAACTTTTATAAATTATTCAAGGTAACATTGAAAAAAGTCAGTTATCGGAAACATGCTTGTGCTGGATTTTATGGTAAACATTCCTATCAAAAAGGTCATAAAACACAAATCCAATTTGCTTGGATATGATAAAACTGAAAAAGAAAATTGCATTTTGGTTTTATTGACATTTCAAATTATCAAGTGTAGCACTTAATTCATGCAAGACATCTTATATACTTATTTCTGACATCGTAAGATTCTCCAGTTGTTTACATAATTGAATAGATAAAATATTTGAAAAGTTTCCAAACATCATTGGCATTATATTAAGACCAAGTAATAATTTTGCACACCAATTTTGTTTTTTTTGCCCACTGCCATTCGGAACCCATTAATCTTGTGTGCATGTCACGAGTCAAAATAAAAAGCTTGTTTATGCAGGACGGATAAAGAAGCATTTTTGTGCAGTGTGCACATGCTTTGCATCAAAGTTTGTTACATATTTTTCTTGCTGCGTAGCATCATTTAGTGTTACTCTAGGTATAGGTGTAATTTTTAATATCTGTCATGGCAATGACTATGAACAAAGTCTTCCAATATCTATTGTGGTTTGAGAAGTTTATCTAGTTTTTGGCAAATTTATATACGAAAACAACTATAACATTCACGTAAAGATTGGCAGACTGCAGTTGCGGTTTCAAAGAATTCTAGGAGATAAGATACTTATGTAAATCAATTAGATAGTGTGACAGGCCTTTTCCAACAGTCAACTCAGAAATTGAGTAATCCATTCCCGCTGACAGAAAAGCAGAAATCTTTTTTTTTTTGTATTTAGATTTTTATTATTTTTCTATCTATTATTAGTAAATATACATGCAGGAATCTTAGCTTAATATCAGAGGATTATGATTTAGATATATTTGTATCATGTGTATTATGCTCTAGTCAGCTGTCCCGCCAGGGGCACGGCAACTTTGGCTGCAGTAGAGAAATGTTCTACATGCAGTATGGTTTGGGTGCAATGCTTCACTGAATTTCAGTGCAGTACTACCCATGGTTTTCTAGTTCCAGCGGTTGCTCGCAGGTTTCACTGCAATTCATAGCCACAATGGTGTTGCGGGCTTTCTCCCTGCAATGTTACAAGCATCCGCAAAATAAGTGAAATACTCTTGAAAACAGTGTTAAACCCCATATCACCTCAACTCTAGTCAACTGATGCAGAACTTGAAGAAAAGTTTTATGTCTGAACAGCAAACATTCTTGCAAAGAGAATACGAAATTGCTCAAAAGAAAAAGGAATTTATGTGAGTAACTTTCTAGAAATACATTACATCATAAATACAAGGTTCAACTGGTAACAAATTTGGCCACTTATTTTGTGCCCAAAAAAGCATGTGATAAATCACAAGGAAATCTTGTAAGTGTTTATCACTGCAAATCTCATTGACTTTATTTCATATTTTATGAGGAAATTAAATCATCATTCCTGGAAAGTGATAATGATAAAACAATTTTTGTTGTTGACCATGTAAATAACTGTTTGTTCCATTGACCTAATTCTTCTTGTATTTGAATCAGAGACTGTTTTTTGTAAGGTATATTTCCCAAGATGTTTTGATTGGCATGCCTGAAATCCAGGTTAACGTTTCCACAATTTGTTTTTCTTGCAAGGTTATATGGCTTTATTTTCTACCACCATATTACCACTCATCCTGCTCAGCTGACTAGCCTTTAGCCATTCTAGGTTTCTTATTTTCAGGAATCAAAAGTAGAAGATAGGGAATATCCTGAAACTGGCCATGAGCTTTAGATAGGCTAATCAGGACCCACAGACTAAAGGTTAATTAAGATCAATGACTAGTTCATTGTTGTTCCTGGGGTCTTGGGGAAATTTGCCCAATATCAAATTTGTCAATTGTTAACCCTTTACCACCTCTTTCCATCAGCGCCAAACCATCAGTGGCAAAAATAGTGGAAGAATAATTTATTCATGTCCATTATAATTTATTATGTGCCTAAATTTGAGTATATCCTGAGCAAAAGTGAGGGATGTTCTGATATTCAGGCACATGTTTCCTAAACATAATATGTCATGGGCATGAAAATATTCTATTAAATGCTTAAACTTGTAGCATATTCAAAGAAAATAATCATAATCGACATCCAAGAATGGGCAGATTATCCCCCTTTGGCTCATTTAGAATGAAATGTCATAGGCGAACATAGGTTATATATTAAACTAAGGCATCGTATGAAAAATATCATCCCCAAATGATTACCTCTTAGGTACTTTTTTACGCTTCCATCAACTTAGTGAATAGTCTCTGTTTATCTAGAAGAAACTCACAGGAATATGATTGTGAAAAAGATATACACTAAAACTTACCCGATGAAAATTAATTCTTTAAAAAATTGTTGGTTTATTAAATAATTGTAAGAAGCATTAGAGTTATGGCATGTCAATCTAAAATCTAGACTCGCTTTTCAAGAGGTTTTGTGTTTTATACTAACACAATTTGATATTTATGAACTGAGATTGTTGCTGTTTGTAGCGTTTCTAGAAACATTTCTCTAAGTATGGTTTCAGGTAGTCCTGCTTCATGACTGTGTATATAAAGGAGCCTATAATACAGTCTAGGTCCACATTCAGCAAGTCTAGATTGACTGAATACACATTCATGAAATTGGAGCCCAAATAAAAAAATATTATGGATGAAGGAACATTTAATTATTATAATTTTTCATAGACTAAATTTTGGTCTAAGTTTCAGAAACTATGTTCATGGCTGATCTATCAACAAACCTACCGCCCTATCAGACATATGTCGGCCATGTTGGCGTTACCACCATCAAAGTTCAGTCATTACCCATGCTGCACTGTATCAGCGAGACATTCACTGGCGTTAGTTGATGTAATGAGTTTAGTCAAATTTTTCCGCCATCACTGTACCATGTGTAATTTAAATTTTCAATTTACATCATGAGTCCGAGTTCATTAGGGCACTGAAAACTTCGTAATTTTTCTTAAAAAGTCAAATTTTTTTTTTTTTTAAATGGTCTTGTAAAACTTAAGTAATTTGAAATATTTGTCTGGAAAATGAATAAAGATCATGAATGTCACTAAATATACATTGATAGATGTGTTTTTCAAAGAATTTGGTAGATTTGTTTATTTTTTATTGCAAGTGATTAAATTCTATGTTCTTTCAAATGATGCAACACGGATAGGCTTCAGTAGGCCCTGTTAGTTGATAGGTATACAGTACGCCCTGCTTACAAGTTTCACTGTAAATTTGACAGTTTTTTAAAAATAATTTCATATGGATGTTCATAAAAGTAATACTTAAACTTTATAATCCTATATGTGTTGGTGTGATGGTGAAATTTCAATTTATGGAGAAAACATGGGAATTATTTCTTTAAAAATGACAAATTCTCCATTAAGTGGACAATTTATAGTAAACAATTCCTTCCTCTCCATGTAAACCACTGACCTATATTGTTTATCGGATGTTGATAGTCATAATAACTTTATGGGCTTGATATGAACATCTATTTGACAACACAACCCAAATATGTCTGTAGTCTGTACTCATTTTGATAACAATGTCACATGATCTTAAACAGTCTCTCATTGGCTAGATATTGAATACTTTTAGTATGTTACGTTGCTTCTGATTGGTCAAAATGTTTTAAAGTCTTTTTTCCTTCTCAATATGTCAAGTTGTTTCTCTTACTGTTCTATTTTGATTTAGAAAATGTGAAAGAAAAAATTAGAAAGAAAATGTGGTTAATGTTTTGCTTAGAGGCACCTTAATTAGGCAAAACAATTTAATTAAATGTCACTATAGTTTCATAACAATTTTTGAAAGTTAAACTTCATGAAAAAATCTAAATTGAGTGAATCTTAAAAATTTTGTTATCACGAAGGATATTGGTAATTACCCATATTTGATTTATGTTCTATTGTTTTGTACAAAATCATTCTTGGCAACCGGCTAACAGGAATCAAATTCCTTAACTATATCTGTACCCTGTTTTAAATAGGTACTGGTATTTACCAATAATTGATTTAAATTCTGTTATTTTGTACCTATATCATTCTGGGCAACTGACTTAGAGGAATCAAATTCTTTAACAATATTTGTCCCCTGTTTTAAATAGGTACTGTATTATTTGGTGCTGTGTTCATAACTGTTTATTCACTGCTCATTATATTCTTCCTCTCATGATTAGCCAATAAGTACTGTTATCTTAACATCTTCTTGATTGACTAAATAGCCGTAAAACACACGTTAGATAATTTCTTATCTATTTGTGGTGAGAATGGCTCACACGGGTGTGGTGATATACAAAAATAGATCTATGTGCCACGGCTTTGTAGTTTATCTTTTTCGGTGCAGCCTTTTTCTATTAGTTGGATCTGGACACACCAAAATGGCCGACTCATTTTCCTCTAATGAATTGATTGCAATTCAGCGGACATCAAATTCATGGAACTTTTGAATTATGTGTGAAATCTGCCTCGTTAAGAACTTGAAAAGGAGATAAATTCATTAGTGTTTGGACGTTTGATGTTTACACCTGTGCAATTTCACCTGAAAGGAGTCGTTAGTGCTGTGAAATTCAAAAGGAATCTTGGAGCTTCTGTTCAGTTGCAGAAAATCTCTAAAAAAAATTCTCAAGTGGCATCTCATTACCATCTTTTAGAAGTTTATTTCTGAAATTCATTTTTTTATTTTAGCTTTATGGTTTAGTTTAGTTTGTATAGTTTTTATATCTACTCTTTGGTATGTTCTTAAGTGTTTAGGAAAGGTTTAGAATTTTTGGTTCGACATGGTTAAGATGTTTTAGAAGTAGAATCTTTAATATGTTTATAAAGTATTGATCTGTTTCCAAGTTACTTGATATACCATGGAATTTATGTTTTTAGTTCTTCATATTTTGTACATTCATCCAAATGCTTGAGTTTTTTCAAATAATTTTTTAATAAAATGATTTTGTCAAATATATGAAATTAGAATTTTATCAAGGCTAACTAGCACTTCGTAAAAACAGAAAATTGCTGAAACAACTACCAAGCATTGGAATATGCGATAAGAGTCGGCCATTTTAAAGGTGTAAACATTTGCCAAAATATTTGACATTTTCAATTGGTATTTTGAAACACTTTCCATATGTTTCTGGATTGAACATTTCCAAAGTCAATAACATTTTCTTATAGCCAGCCATCTCTTAATTAAGCATTTAGGAATAAGGTTAAATTTATGATAGGGTAAATGATATTTTCAATTATTATCCTCCAGAAGTTATGATATTAAACATTTTCAAAGTCACTAATGTTTTCCTTGGCTTTCCATAAGTAAAAGTATAGAACATTTTCAAAGTCAATAATGTTTTCCTTGGCATTCCAGAAGTAAAAGTATAGAACATTTTCAAAGTCAATAATGTTTTCAATTAGTGCCTCTACACTAGCAGCCATCTTTTCACTTCTGTTGACAATACTGTTAAGCATCTAGGAATAAGGTAACAGGTGTCTTGTGTTCTATTGGTCGCAACTTTCAATTGACAAACAAACAGTAGACTAAGGCAGCCTTACCTACAATATAAGGACTAGTCATACCAGTGCATAACTCATTTGAACGATCAGGCGAGTAGAAAATCCATAAATAGGTCCAGGCTCTGAGTATATACAGCAACACTGCTTCCATCAGGCGGAGCAACAGAGTTAATCCTGAACTAAATATGTGTTTCGGTGTGGGATGTGCCAAGGCCAAGCTGAAGGATAAAAAATAGCTGACTTGAAAAATTTTGGACATGTTTTGAATGGCTGGTTGGTCCACCAATGGTCAAGTGTTGGTCTTAGTTGATAAGATAAGATTGGAGTTCTGTAGGGTACACATATTTTGGTTGTGTTCAGTCAGATAGAGCTGTGGTTTGTTATCTGCCTAAAGGTGGTCTTTTGATGCCCCAGTGTTAGCGGGAGAGGTGGTTATAGGATGCTCCATTGATATCGACAAATGTGAGCAAATTTACACCTGTATTTGTTCAACTTGAGCAGACCCAACCTTTATCAGTCGTTGAAGGGGAAGCAGACGGACTCAGATGAGGAGAGCAGACGCGAAAATAATCGCTCACAACGAAAAGAAATTGGATGAAATACGCTCAGCATAAGGATTTACATACAGGACAATGTCTTGTGGATGTTATTTGTAGCTCTGTGGCATGCTGTGTGTAATATTTACGTGGTTATCTGGTGTGTCTGTGTGTCTGTTTACCAAGAGAGCTGACACTTGCCTGTGAGATACAGTGTCTGTTCCCACAGCTTTGGGACATGGAAGTTCAATCCTGACTGGATGCATTGTATCAGTTCTCTATTTCGCTAATGGATACGTTTTGGCTTTCAGGAAAGGAACTGGAGTTAACAGCCTTACATCTGGAAGTGGTGTAACTCCACTGACATCATTTTAACAGGGAAAGTAGTTACCTAAAAAACAGGAGAGCATTGACGTGGGGGCTATTCTTTGTCCATGTTTGGGGATTGTTTCTGTTGACAAGTAGCACGGTCGACACTCTCCTGTTTGCTAAGGGAGATCGAGTCATTCATTCAACAGGATTTAGAACTTTGGTAATGGAGATTTCGGGTATTCAGACACTTTTCAGTGAAACCTAGGAAGCAGTCCATATAATGGAAGTGGAACATGACCCAGCTTCTAAAATGGATGCATAATTTTGTGACAAAACAGCCTGTGTTCGGCAAGTTTTGATATATGCCGGGATTACCATGGAAACCTAAATACTGGCTGCAGTGTACGTTTTTATCACATAAAAAGAGGAGATAAGAAAAAATTAGGCTGATGATAAGCAGCATTTAACTAGACTGGGTTCTCGAGATTACTGCGGACTGTATTCATTACCCGCCCAGTGGATATTTGACAAAAACGCATTATGATGGAGCACCAAGGCTTGCCAGTTACTCTCATCAGTATGAGGCGTGAGTAAATATTAATATTAAGATTAATCATACCATAACCATTAAATTTTGAAAAAAATCATAAGCAATTCTTTAGTATATTCAAGTTTCTTTACTTTTGGAATGATGACTCATTGCTATAACATTTCTGTGAAATTTATTAGACGTCTTTTAGGTTAAAAATTCCTTGAATAAAGGAATTAAAAATTGAGGATAAATTGTATTTTTTTAAAAACATGTTTTACTCAACAATCTCATATGAATCCAAATTATATCTATCTGTCAAAGTGACATTGACTGAATAAAACATGAGAATACCTTTAAAATCTATATCTTTAAGTGTAGACAATTATTTCAAAATATGTAACATCTTTAAAACTTCTCCACCAGCCCTGGGTGACAGTCGTCCCGTTGTCAGGGAATCGGTTACCAGGGAACCAGTTGTCAGGGATACTGTTGTCAAGGAACCTAGTGTTAAAGAACCTAGTGTCAAGGATCCTAGTGCCAAGGATCCTAGTGTCACGGATACTGTTGTCAAGGATACTGTTGTCAAGGATACCGTTGTCAAGGAAACTAAAGATAAAGTAGTTGAACATACCGATGGTAACACATTAAAGAAGGTAAGAAGAAAGTACACATAGCTAGACCTGTAATACACTATAGCATGATGTACTGATGATGGTCTCTAGAAAAGCATGAGGTCTCCCAAATGAATAAACAAATGGAATATTAGATCCTCGTCTTGTGGTGATGTTGCATGAGTATATAGAACCTTCACTTCCGTATATCACTTCACAATGCCTGATTTCAGCAAGCAAATATAATAATGAATGTCACCATGTTGAAATAATCACAGATGATAATGATTATATCTGTTTCCCTCGTCATTTGATGTCAATATTCCATTGGAACATATAACCAAAGCTGCTACTAGGAGCAGTTCTGCTGGCTTGATCATCAGATATTTATGTAGTTGCATTAGGGTGTCTTCTCTGTTCTTTAATCTTTGGGTGGTATTTTTTGCTCGATTATCATTCAAGTATGTGGTTGTAAATTTTACAAATTTCTTATTAAATGGATAGTAATTAAATTTTCCACGATAATATTAAGATTCCAATCCTTAAAAGTAATTTTGCGTCTTTTACATATCTTTTTCTTAATATCCTCTTCTAAATCTTGGAATTATTTTGGAAGTCTATTATTAAATGGTAGGGATATTATCCACACAAAGTAAGTTTTGGGGATTTTCTTACTGTGTTTTGTTTTTTTGTCGTATTGTTAAATCTTAGAACCTAACTTCTTGGTGTTGTCTTGTTGTTTTTTTTCACAAATGCATTAGAATAGAGATACATCTTTTCATTGGACCATGTAGACCTTGTCAATTGTGATGTTTTGATTCATAATTCAGTAAAAGTTAAATATGATAATTACTGAAAACATGTCACGTAACCTTCTCACTGCTGAAGACTAAACAAGTCCCATTATGTGCATTTCATGTTTTTCATACATTGCAATTGATACATTTAGGAACTGCAGAAGCTTGGTGGATATTCTAGTTTGCTTGTTTTGCTATTACTTATAAAAAAAAATTAATCATAAACTATTAATTTTGATAAGACATGATCAAAGATTTTATTGATTCAACATTTGAAAATTTTTCTGTCTCAATTTCTAATTTGACTGGTCCATGCAAATGAACCAACACACACTTTCTTAGAGAAGAAACTTCTTGTTGATTAGATTATATTTTTGTTTATAATACTTGTTTAGACAATAATTAAGAAATCGAATAAGAACATTATCCCAAGTGAAAGTCTCGAAAGTCATGGCTCAAATTAGGGAAGGGAATCAGCCTTTCAAATTCACAAATATTACTTGTGCGAGTAGGTCACCCATTCAGTGAAAAAACATGACCAATATTGCTGAACTTGTCTTTTGGTCAGTACAGCCTACTCAAATTAACCCTGCAAGAGATAAGATCAGAAATATCATGGTGACCTCAGCACATCACTTAGAAACAAATTAACAAATATTTTGTCAACATCGTCAGCCATGCTAATTATGGACCAACGGAATGTCGCCATGTTCATGTGTTATAAGTTACACTTCCCAGGTTCCAAAGCCCTAGATTATGTCTTCCAACAAAATCATGTCACACATAGCAGACATTTTCTACATATTCCTCAGTCTAGAATCAATGCCGGAGCCTGTGCAAATAAAACTAACATGTAATGTCTGGAAGAATTCTTTTATTTCTTAACTTTTAATCATGCGTTCATTAGACTCACTCACTCTTTCAGGGCCTTCTCTAATAATAGATTTATCATTATCACTAGAACTACTGTTTCAAAAGAATATCAGGAATTTCATAGGACATTTTATATTTCAAGATTTAGCCTAGAGAACTAATTCAAGTCTGAGTGTGAAAGCAGTGTGTGTAAATCTGCTGTGCAAGCAATTTATTTAAAATGCAGAGTCCTTTACATCTTGTTTCATAAAACGTTCCATGTTCCACCTTTTGACACTGAAAATTATATTATATTATATTATATTATATTATATTATATTATATTATATTATATTATATTATAATGATCAGTATTTTTTATAATGATCAGTATTTTTTATAATGGCAGAAAAATTGCTTATGCAGCACTAAACAATAAGTAAGTCAACTCAAAACTTTGCTGTATTAAGTATTTTTAGTGTTTTTAACACATAGTATCAAATTATAAGAGTATTAATTCCTGTAAAATTCCCATTTAGATTGGTTTGCATGACTATTCTGCAGACGTCGTTAATGGCTGAAATATTGCCCAAGTGGCGTTAAACAATAACTCCTCTATTCAGCAGATGGATGAAGCATTAAAGATTTTAGTGAGGTTTGAATTCAAGTCTTTGAAGAGCTGGCAGAAGTGGTATATACATAGGAAGTGCCAGATTTTCTGGATAACTTCTCTATTATGCAAGGGTGGGATAGCGCAGTGGTTAGCGCTTTCGGATTCGGATCAAGAGGTCCGTGGTTCTAATCCCACTATGTGCTCGGCAACTTTGTCTGCAGTGGAGAACTGTTCTACACGCAGTCAAGTTTGGGTGCAATGCTACACTGAATTGCAGTGCAGTACAACCCATGGTTCACTTTTTCCAGCCTAAGCTTGCAGGTCGCACCACAATGCATAGCAACCATGATGTCACGGCTTTCTCCCTGCAATAATACTAGCAGCCACGATACAGGTGAAATACTCTTTGAAAGCAGCATTTAACCCCAAATCACCTCACCTCATCTATTGTGCAATCTATGATGAATTGGAGTATAAGCTCACCTCGTCATCAGAAGAGATAAGGAAGAAGCATAAACTCGAAATCATGTAAATTTTGCAAGAACGAAGAAACTCTTACTTTTTTTGTGTCTAAAGTGAGCAGCATTTTAAGAGGACAAATTTTAGAAACTCCTTTACATCTCATGCCATATCTTATATGTTTGATATTGTTTGTCAATCAACACTCCAAGAAATAGCTGCATATCAAAGTGATGCAGCCAATTGTGTGAAGAAGGCTTGAAATGCCAATTTGTGCAATGTTTGTTTTTGACTCAAAGGTCAATGTTATGTGCACATGTCAAGAGGGAGAAACTGCTCTAAGTGTTTGTATCTCTCAAGATAGATTTGAAATAATTTCAGCTCCAAGATGGATGCGTATGAGAGGTATTTGAAAGTGATAACATCACATGAGATAATTCTAAATGCCCGTGACTTTAATGAAATATTGCATAATCACATTTTATGGGATGAACAAATGGATGAGCCTAGCAGGGTGTGTGTTGGCCTATCGCTTATGAGTCTGGGGTTCAAATATTTTATCTAGTTGTATGTCCTTGTCATATTGGTAAAGATGGAGAAACACAATGATTTAGATGTTTTGAGTTTGTGAGGTAAGTGAACTATAAGGTGTTTGCCTTGTTTTCAGGTTCTGGGTTCAAATATTTATGTATCTAGGTGAATCTTTTGGAGAGTGGCATGATGGATTAAAAGTTTGCATCGCAGAGATGTAATGTTCACTCATGATTTATGAATGTGTCTATAGCTTCACTACAGGACAGTCGTGTTAAAAATGAGACTTTAAAAGAAACGTGTACTTTTAAAAAATCACAAAAACTTTGAACAGGCACAAATGACTGTCTCAGTTCCCATTTTTTAGAAAAATAATTATCCAAAATATCCTGACTGTTCAATTCCCTATTTTAAATAAAAGTCTCGTAAAACTTGTACTTGAAATAAGAAAAATTGTATGTTCTATTTGTCCATTATTAATATTTTCAGTATTCTATTTGATTTATCTTTTTATACTCTCAAAACAAGTTGTCAAACTCATGGATATCCAGAATTCTGAATTTTTTTCAAAACCAGGATTGCAATTCTCTGTAGTTATCAGTTCTGTCATCACACCTTGTTCAAAATTAAAATAAACATGGAAACCAACAAATACACTTTTTGGCCATTTATTTTCTAACCACCTGGCACATGTTATTTTTAACTCTGGCTGACCCGAAAGGCTAATGTTAATGATTAAATTGCTTCTTTGTTTGTTTGTTTACAAGTCCAAGTTAAACTAGCTGTGTTGACCGGGTCTGGACATTTGTCCAGTGTAAATATTGTAGATGCAACCAGGGATCTGGTCAGTAAGATTATTTAGGTCATTTGTAAACATCGTTAGGCTACTCATTAGTAGCTTGGTGTTATCTTCTTCCATTTAGGGGAATGTTTGTAGCAGGTAAGAATTAGAGTTGTTAAAGTATAGACATTCATGATATGATGATTATGTTATCAATGGATGATATGATTCTGTAGGATGTTCCCACCAGAGATCGGCAACTTTGTCGGCAGTCGAGAACTGTTCTACATGCAGTAAGGTTTGGGTGCAATGCTACACTGATTTTCAGTGAAGTATAACCCATGGTTTGCTCGTTCCAAACAATGCTCACAGGTTTATTGGCAATGCATAGCCATAATGGTGTTGCAGGCTTTCATGCAAATGTTTTAGCTGCTTGAAAGAAGCGTTGAACCCTGAATCACCTACCCTCGGCTCAATAGGATATTATATATTCCATGATACCTTGCTTTCAGAGTTTTTGATATGGAAGGGTTGAAATTAGTAGAGGAATATACCATAGAATGAGGGACATTTGCATATGATGGGGGACATTTGAAACAGAGAGAGAGAGGACATTTGCAGGAGAGAGATGACATTTGACAGGGAAGGGGGACATTTGAAAGGGAAGGGGGACATTTGACAGGGAAGGGGGACATTTCCAATGGTGGCTAATGCAGGGACATTTGAATGGGAAGTTACTTGGGAGCAGCAGGTTTGGATGAAAAATGGATATTGGAAATGGGAAATAAACAAGCTGTAGGGTACCTTTCCGGGATCAAGGGATCGAATATAAAAATGAGTACATTTGGTGCTCGTAAAAGATTTCTGTCTGTCAACTTTTGAAATTTTATGATAATTTGACAAGACATTTCACTTAACAGTAGTCAGTCAGTCTGTCCACATTTCTATTAAATTTAGCAGATTTCTTTCTGCAAGAGATAGAAAGGACAATTGACGGATAAATATGAAACTTTTGTTCCCCTAATCTGTCATGAACGGTTAACAATTGGTAGATTTATAAGTTCGCTTGTGTAATTTATTCTATTTATGTGCGTCCATGACTATTATTGTCTCAGAAAAGTCCCAAATTTTACAGAAACTAGGCCAAACTATGAATGAAACTTATTTGCCAAGGACCTCCCCAGTATGATTGGTGTGTCCACCTCACACCAGCATCAAGACTATGCCAACATTGCCCATGTTTTTAACTGGTTGGTCCTCCCACAAATGTTGCGCTGGGAGCTCCTGGTTATAAAAACATCAGTGTTTGCTTCCGACCCCTTGTGAATGTCCTGCCTTGTGATATCTGTATAAGGTGGGAGTCCACTTCCATCTAAATTGAGGTCTAGGTGAACTAGCTTCTATTCATGGGGAAGCTTTTTATTGAAAATAGTTTTTAGATTCTGGAAATTGAAAGTTATTTGATTATGCCTGTGTTGTGCTTTTTGAATTGAAAATCAACATTGTAATAGACTTAAGATAGTGGGCAAGATTATGTGTCCTGGGTCTTTTGTTTGTTGTTGGTGTGTATATGTATTTCTCTGAAATGTGTTTTATGAAATTACTTAGTTCATGGTGCCAAATTGGATAACAAATTTCTAAAGGGAATCCTATATGATGCTTTTCCTTATCTCTTTCATGAAAGTAAATTTTCAATTTTTAATCTATGTTGATTTCTATTTCAATGATAGTATGTTTATTCTACAAGCAGGTCACTCGGTGTGAAGGATAATTCTGTTTATTTGTTGATATTTACACCTAAAGCTTCGAAGAAAACCACGCCGCTAATGGCTGAAATATTGCCCAAGCGGCGTTAAACAATAACTCACTCACTCACTCACTCGAAGAAAACCAAAAAAAGGGTTAAATGTGGGATAGGTACAGAGTTATCGAAAAGGCACAATCTCATCTGCTGCCCTAGTTTCCCAAGGTCAAGGACAAACTGCTCCCAGAAGATAAGAGTTATGAATGTAAATAGTTTGGCCTTGTTTTCTATACAACCAATTAACTTCTTGCACAAGATATAAACCTTATCAACCAAATATTTTATATTTTTACGAACTTTTAAAGGACCTAGTTTGGGAATAGATTATTTTGAAACATTCCTTTGTGGCAGTCATACAGAAATGTTGAAACCAAATTTATATTTAAAAGACAGTCCTTTTGGGGTATTTTTTGTGGAAACAAAATTCAAGGGGAAATTCAAATTCATACTTGTATGTTATTGGTACAGGGTGATAACATAACCCAGTTGAAACATCTTAAAGAGGATAAAATTTTAGATTTAGATTTGACAACTAGATAAATTAGTAAAAGTACAGCGCCTTTTATCATGTCATTTGAATCAAAACAACATGGCAGATTGCATGCCAATAGGTCAGCCTCTTTAACAAACACAGTAACAAAAAGAAAGTAATAGATTTAAGAAAGATTTATCAAGTAATTGTACCTGTACCTTATTGAGAAGACGTTTAGGGTCCAAAATGACACAAGAGCTCAATTTTCATATCCCTGTTAATCACTAGTATATTGCAATAAATTATAAATTATTTTAAGATATGTTATGATTTGACATATCTTATTTGCTATTCTAATCTTAAATCTGTAATGGTTGTAAAATAATGCTGGGAAATGGCAGATTGTTTTTCATATTTGGATAAGGGTAAAAAACATATGTCAAAAAAATGGATTGGTTCCCTTGCCCAAATATTGAATAACAACTTTGGGTCATATTTGACCCTAATCATGTTTGTGCCAATTTTGGACAATGTCATCAAGTATGAAGGAAAAGCTAAAATGTTAATGTAATTATTCAAAACTTTACCCTTTTCCTGCTGATGTAAATATAATCCGTTATATTTTTCAGCAGAAAAAGGGTAAATTTATTGTTTAATCCCTCCTTGCCATTCAAACAGTCAATTGACGATTGGACCTCAGGGGAGAAAGGTCAAGTATAAAATAGATTCTCAAAATAAAAGCTCTCCAAGTAACAAACCCTTGTTTATGTAGGCTTATGAAGGTGTTTATTGTAACATAACATGCAGTTTGTTTATGTCCCAAAATACCACAGGCTTCCCGCTGTTTCATTTTTCGCTCATAGAGTTAGGAGAATACAATCTTTGTGATGGATAAGTAGGACTTGTCTTTTGCTCATTAAAGAATTGAGTCAAAAAGAAGTTAATGATCAGCTCTTGTTTTGCGACAGTGGTAAAAACATAACTTTTCTTCCTACATTCTCGTCTTCTATATTCAAATGCAAATCTGGAAAGCAAATAAGACCAAAAAGTTCATATTTGATGAAAACTGAAAGGAATAATCTTGATGATAATTAGTCTGTTTCAATGGACTAAACTCATCCCAAGATGGCCGCTGATAGTGGATCAAATATTACATATGAGGTAAATGATTTTGTATAATAAACTTTTTACAAAATTTAAAAATAGTGATGACGTAAAATCGAAACATTTAATAAGAGTTCTTCATTTCGATACCAATATAGACTTGACAAAAGGTCTCTTATCTTTGGATTTGGGTTTATAGTTTCAGTGGTTTATACTTCATAGTTCTCTTGTGAAGTCTTGACTTAACAGGTTTGGGTCTGGCTTTAGGACTTGGCCAAAATTCAGCAACTAATAAAATCTATGTAAGTTGGTGGTAACAATAACTTGGCCATATTGTGTATAACAGAATTGCTTTGTTTATGTTATGAGATATGGTTTGTTATGCTAAGTTTCTTTGTTTACAGTTTGTTATTAATATGCTTTCTTTGAAGTATGGAAACATAAACAACTTTTGACAATGTACTTGTTATGAGGCCAGCATAAGGTTAACTGCACTCAACAACTTTGAATATATTTGGGGCAAAATTATTTTGTACTTAAATATGGCTTTTGGTCTCTTTTGTATGAATTATAATATTTGGTAAATGTGGTCTAATGTGCTTTTTGTTTAGTTTTTCTATGGGACAATTATTTGTTTGACCTTAATCAAACGATTCCAGACATCCTATGCTCTCTGGGTTCCCTAATCAGCCGAGGGAATCAACTGAAAAAATTTCAAATTACATTGTAAATTCACTGTTTATTGAGAAACCTTTAGTATTGAAATTTAGGTAACATCATTTGAAGTGTTGAAGAATTCTTTCAAAATGTAAAAATTGAAATAATTGAACTGTTTATGAATTATTATGAAATGTTAGAACCGAACAATTAAAACTGTTTATATGAATTATTAAAAAATGTAAAAACTGTAATAACCTCAGTGCTGACATTCATGCATTTGGGTCATTCATAAATAAATAAATAGCAATTGCTTTGCGTCAATCTGATTCGCTAAACACGGTAATAGAAGTTCAGTTCATACCTCCATAAACTTAATTTCGTGACGTCACATCATTTTAAGCCACGCCCATCGACGGAACTATTTGAAAACGAGTTACGTTTTTCTAAAAATAGCAACACTTTGTGCAATGCCACTTCTTGAAAGTATGTAAATAAAAAATTAACATAATTCAGTTTTAAATAATTATTGTTGTCAAAGGTTCTAAAGGTAGTCCTTTTCATAGTAAACAAGAGAGCTCTATCAGAAATTACAACCGATCGTGTTACACCCCACAGAAGGCAAATGTCATTGTTCAATGCTCTCGCGGCCGTTGCAGGGAGGTTGGCAAAGTATTGTCGTTAAGTTCATGAACAGAGTTAAGCTTGGCTCCTCAAAAAGTTTAAGAACTGTGTGCTGTTTAATAAGATTCCATTAGATCGAGATCATAACACCACCAGTATATGGCATCTACGAAAGTAAATTCGGCTGGTTTCCTCTCCGAGTTCTACGTTCGCGATTTGTGTTTACAACTGTGAGAACTAGCAATGTCAAGGCCACGTGTGACGGACGTCCGATAAGTTCATGGCCACGTGCGTTGTAGATTTTCATTGGCTAGTGAACGTTTTGTAGGCGGGGCTAGGGATCCGATGACGTTTTGATTGACATTTTATCTCTTTCATGCTGTTGAGCGTTGAATTCATTCGCGTATATAGTGCAGCTCTATTTGGTGCAAATATGTATATTTAAAGCAATAAAATGTTTTAAAAACAACTAGTATGTATATATTTATTTATAAGAATTGACTTCAACATTTATTAAGTTCATGGAGGTATAAACTTAAAAACCGATGTGCAAACTCGGCGTAAATCCGCTACGCGGATTCACACAGTTTGCACATCGGTTTTTAAGTTTATACCTCCATGAACTTAATAAATGTTGAAGTCAATTCTTAAAAGTCTTCAAGGTGTATTACCAAAATAATCTGTTTTTCAGATGGTTCTTTGTTTTATTTATTGTAGAACCACATTTTGAAAACATACTTCTTCATAATTATACGTAAAACAAGAAGAATAATTATGAATTTTGTGTAACATTGTTGATACATAGTTCCTGCTATTGTTTGTCTTCAAGGATTTTATAAGTAGTGGTCCATTCTTCTGAGTAAGTATGTTTACATTCCATATTACCTACGTAGTCTTTACTTACTGTTGAATAAACAAAGCCAGCTTAGTACCACATGTTTTCTTACGTTGGTACAAAACTGTTCTATAGTTCTACCTTTATAGGGGGTGGGATAGTGCTTCGGCTTCGGATCTAAACGTCCATGGTTCGAATCCCCCCAGGCGTTCGGCAAATTTATCTGCAGTATAGAACTGTTCTACATGCAGTAAGGTTTGGGTGCAATGCTACAATGAATCTCAGCGTAGTACCACCCATGGTTCGCAGGATCCAGTCGATATTTCACCACAATGCATAGCCACAATGATGTTGCAGGCTTTCCTTTCTAGGATATGCACTGAATGATACTCGAAAGTTTTTGCTCCCTAATAATTCAGTCAAAAGCGTTTCACAATGCTTTATAAATATTCACAAATGTATACTGTTTGTTTTGATGAATTATTTTTCACTTTGGAAGGACGTTTCCATGGTGACGGATGGGTTTTGTATTCTATATGGTTCGCTAAATCCAGTCGATGTTTCACTGCATGGCAATTTCCACAATGGTGTTGCAGGCTTTGTCCCTACAATAATTCTAGCAGCCGTGATATAAGTGAAATACCCCATATCATTTCGACTCGCCCCCTCTTCCTTTATAAGAGTTAAACTTTTTCGGGTTTGTCAAAGTAAAAGATAACCCTGAGCTGCTGAATAAATTTTGCCAGATTGTTTAATTAGAAGATATTAATTAATCTTTGTTTCACAATACAGTGTATGATTGAAACAGTGCAGTGTCAGTTCAAGTGATGTTCTATTCTTGCATTGCTGAGTCTTTTGGTATGTTGCGGCAGGGAATCAAACCTGGTCTTCTCAATGTCAAGCATGTGCTCTACCTACTGAGCCACATCTCTGGTTATCTTACAAGTAGGGCATAGAGGTGGGCGTGATATGGGTATGAAGATCTGTAATAGTTTCTTGAGATTAAAGTGTTAAATTCAAGCCTGACAGTGGTTTTCCAAGTCTACAAAGTCTACTTAGATAAATCAATGTCACCTGCATTACACCTGGTAATTACAATTGTGTCACTTCAGGTAGATTATAGGTATTTGGATCTATGATAGTTATTGACTAAAACATAATAGTATATGTATGCAGTGATGTCTAGACATCTAGATAATGTTACGTTTACACCTGTTAATTACATAGGTGCTACTGCAGGTAGGTAACGTTGCGTTCACACCTGTTAATTACATAAGTGTTACTGCAGGTAAACAATAGGGTTGGAGAACTGTTATAGTTACCCACCTGTGATGAAATGTTACATTTAGGCCGACAATGTTTTTATAGATTGAGTGAAGAATAGATCTTTCTAGATCCCAATCATCAAGCGATGATTTTCACAAATAATTTCAATCCAAGGCAGGTTTGATAAAATAAGTTTATTACCGTATTCCACTTAATAACCGCCCACTCCCCTATAAGCGCCCACGCACCACGTTTTTGAGTGAACAATATGCGTCCTGATTTAGCGCCCACCTATCAACATTGCTTACCTTGCATGCTGATTCATTGAGGAAGGTTTTTCAGTCTTGCAATAAGTCTTTTACTTCCACTAAAGTGAAGAATACAGGGTATTTCAAGACCCCCAGCCACCACCAAAATGATAAAACTTATAAAACCATATTTCAAAGACATGTGTATCGTAAGAAAACACTTTCAAGACTAAGCTTGAGGACAATTTTTATCGTTTTAATTAGCGCCCCCTTTTACCAATTTTTTAAGCGCCCCGGGCGCTTATCACGTCGAATACGGTATATACCGATCGGAATGTTTTTCCTGGAATATCAAGAATGGACCCCCATGTATGTTACCTGTCACATGTGTAATTACAGTAGTAGACAAGACTAGTAGGTAGACTATAAGCATTAAAAGGTGTTTCAGGAAAAAGTGTAAATTTATTAAGAACCAAACAAGGTACCATCCTTACGTATCTGTAAATTACAGTAGTATTATTACAGGTAGACAATAGGTATGGGGTTCTTTAGTTCAAGATTCTTTATTCTCTATAACCACACACGGTTCATGAGTAATTTTACAAAGAGAAATAAAGATATAGATTGCTCCTGTAGGTAGCACATGACATGTCATATTACATTTGTGAGAATAAACCTTTGATAAAACGTGACAGGTTCTGTAAACATCGGAATTTATTACTAAAGTAGACCTAATTTATTATAAGGGTTTGGCCAATTTGAGTAAAAAGATTATGCATAGTTAATGTTACTTTAAGATTGAGATGTTGACATAAATTCAAGCCTAAAATGCACTTGCAGGTAGACTGAAGGACCCAAATAAGGTGCCATACCTTTCACACTAGGAAATTACAATAGTATTACTGCCGGTATACAATAGGTATGGGGATTTGTTAATCGTTTCTGATCAAGATGTTAAATCAAACTTGACCATGGTTTTGATATTCCAGATCTCAAACGGTTACAATACCTTTCACACCTGTTAGTCACAACAGGTAAGCTATGGGGACACTCCCAGGTGAGTGACTGGGAAGTGAGATGTTCGTCAGAGTGTGTTGCATATTGTATGTCACGATCAGGTCATGCCCGTCTGCATAGTTCACGAAGGTCAAATTTTGATACTGCTGAACAAGGACTCTGATATTGTTGTGGTCTAGGGTTTGGGTTTTTTGCTCAACAGTTCACAAAGTTAAATGTTGACGACATCTTTACTGCATCTGTTTCTGGGACGTGTTAGTTGATAAACATAGTAAATTTTCTGTAGATGCATATAAGTACTACGCCGCTAATGGCTGAAATATTGCCCAAGCGGCGTTAAACAATAATTCACTCACTCACTCGTATAAGTACTCAAGGTACGCTATTTATTTGATATTTTGTTTTGAAGCTGTTATTGCATTCTTATCACGTTCAGAATTCATCATAGTAAATTATAGTTCAAAGTTGTTATTGTAGATCACACTTTCTGCAAAACTACAAATTCTTGTACCTGTCAACTGAGGACCAGGGTCTCCTTTCACAAAGCAACCTTTATTAAGGTTAACGTTAACTCCCATTCTTTAACATTGCACTGAGGTTACCTTAAAGACTTACGATCACCTTAGGGCTTTGTGAAAGGAGGCCCTGAGCAGCATTCGAACCGACACCTACTGTCAAGGCAACATCTGACACCACTGATATTGCCAACACCTAACAAACTTGCCATTCTTGCCTAATTATTGGCAAAGTCATGGGCCATGGGCCAATTTGAACACTGGTAGAAAAAATGGCCCATTACAATTTTTAATTGTAAAATAGCTACAAAAAGAAATGGCCCATTAAAATTTTTTGAAAAAGAACGAAAGCCCCAAAATGGCCCATTGAGAAAGGTGTCTTTCCCAATCCTTGTTGTTGATAGAGATGCATGGTTTATCATAAAGGATTTTGGGATTCTTGTAAACCAGGATGTCATGTCTATCTATCAACACTGATTTCCTTGCAATTTTTCTCTAAAAATATTGAAAATGGAAGGGTTTGAAGCCCCAGACCTCTCTTCGATTTTTCCACTATAACATTGAAAGCCAGCACTTCAAACATGCACCTTCCTACCATGAGCCGGTCAGAAGTAAATAAGGTGTTTCTAAGTATGATAGGTCTGTATGTTCTGAATGGCCACATTATCATTCCCGACATTGTTTTCGCCTACCACGCCACCTGTTGACTATGTCAGCATGTATGGAGTGGGGGCGATCTCGCATTGAGGTCATCAACGTTATGTAAACAACTCGTGTCCGAGATGTGAAAGCTGGTTGTTATTCTGGTCTTATGATTTCTATAATTAGTTTATTTTGGATAAATTTATTCATACAAAAGATATATTCTAATTAGATTTCACTGAGAATTGTAATATATCTACCAAGGTTTGATATTCAAATTGGTTCATTGAAATTTTATTATTATATTCTTGAAAAGTGACTATGATATGATGATATGATCGAAAATTAAAGCTTTTCTCTTAAATCAATCAAGGATATCTTTATTTCGATAATTTCCTATTGTATACAAGAATTAAATGAATTAAACTGAAGGTATCAGAAAACATGTAATATTTCATGAATATGTGTTAAACTTGACAACGTCTTGTTGTAAACAAAATTTGTCACAGTTCCACATAGGCAGTCAGTCGAAACTAATATCCGAAATTCTGATAAATATGTTCCCAGTCAAAAACAAATATAATGTTTGTGTAAAGACAAGAGAGAAATTTTGATTTTGGAACCTAGGTTGTTGCCATGTTTAGGCAAGGTTGTGTAAACAGCCTTGACATTGTAGAGAACTAAAGATGGATACGCTTACCAATAAATGGTCCTGTTACTTTAAATATTCATTCTATAGAGTGAAATTCTTATTTTTTCTTTCGGATTTTGTGAAAAATCTCCTTATCTGTTTGTTTACATGTTTCCTATTGGACAATTTTGTCATATGACCATGTGGCAAATTGACTATAAACATGACTTTATGAAAGAAAATTATCAGTGAACGGGCCCTGGCTAATTGATGGATGAAAGAAATAAAGAAATAATGGATACAATGAAACCAATAGAATTAATATAATAAAAAAATAAAAAAAATAAGTAAATGAATGAATGATTGATTGAAATCTGTCGACCAACCAACCAAAAAAATAAACTAAACTAAACTAACTAAACCTGAACATTCTCCTTGCCGCAAGCTGAAGTTGCTCTTTCTAGGTTTTCTTGAAGTCATCAAGCTGGCAAAATGTTAGGCCTGGTGTAGAATATGCACTGAATAATACTCGAACGTTTTTGCTTCCTAATAATTCAGTCAAAAGCGTTTCACCATGCTTTATGAATATTCATAAATAGATACTGTTTGTTTTGATGAATTATTTTTCACTTTGGAATGGCGTTTCCATGGTGACGGATGGGTTTTGGATTCCATATTTTCATATTGCATGATCTTCTATCAAATGAAATTAAATTCAATAGTGTTGATATTTTACAGAATATATACCTGTGTTTCCATGGAAACAAGTGATCTGAATGTTTAGTTACATAAAATCCTTCAGCTTTTGTGAAGATACTTTTTCAAACATGAAAAGAGATAATTATATTGTTTTGCTGAGGAAAATTGCAATTTCTAATCATCCTGCATTTTTTATCACCCTGTTACAATATGTAAAATACTCTTATTGGTCAATGTGGATCTATATTGTATTTACCTGCATGACTGAATGTGTATATCTTCTTATCATCTCCATATTATTTGTCTTGATGTTATTTTGTTCTGTAGGCATTTTTCTAATCAGTTTACCATAATTTCTCTATTAATTTGACCCTCAAAGTTTCCTTAAGTTTTGAGAAAATGGCCCAGATGAACTATTTTTGACTTTCATATCCTTGTTTGACAATTAATGTGTCAAACTAATGGAAAACGGTAATTTTTGCGAAGAGCCGTGCAATGTTACTGCATGGATATTAACTATAAAAGATAGCAATAAATGTTATCAACCAAAATATGACTTATTCTGCTGTTTTGAATTTTATATGTGACAAAATAACCAGAACGACCATTGTTCGTCACCAATGGCGGAAGAAACTTCAAGAACTTAAAGTAATGATTGCTTTAAAGTATTTTCTTTTCCTGAACATTAAGATACTTATTATTCATTTTTTAACCTTGATGATTGATTATATTTTACCTGAAATTAAATTTTGTCAAGAAATGTACAGTAGATATACCTATTTTAGGCATAAAGTGGCCATGGAAAACATTATGAAACATGTTTGATGGTAAAGAACGTCTTTCTTATAAAAAGTAAAAATTCGGAAGAAAGTTAAGCAGCAGATCAAACATGTGGTCCTTATATTTTCTTTACAACATGTTTCATATTCAAGTTACATGATTTCAATTCAACATCATTCAGTGGAAGCTTATTTAGTCTTTTTTTTGTTTGTAAATGGATTCTAAATTTAGCATATTATGTTTGATACAAAACTGAATATTACCAGTCTTATATATGACAGAGAAAACAAACACTTCATTCGACTCTTTTTTTTTGGTCAAGAAAATATGACAGAATTGCAAAGTTTTCTTTTTTGGACAGAGGAGGTCATGCCAATCTTTTTACAAATTGGGAATTTTTTTCTAATAAATATTACATAATTAGGCTATACAGTTCTGTTTTTACATCTTTTTCTTTTGCAAAATATCATTGATGTTAATACTATTGTAAACAATTAACTTTGGCACATGGTCTTATTAATGATGTGCTTCAAGTCCATGGGCTCCAAAAATTTATGTGGTGGAAGTATTGGTGATATCAAATTAATGGAGAAATTATGGTATATGTAGCCTGTCCTTGGCAAGTTTGAACCATACTCACCAACTAATGTGCGGCACTTAACAATAATTCACTCACTAAAACACTCACTCACTCACTAAAAACGTTCACTCACTCACTAAAAACACTCACTCACTAAAAGCACTCACCCACACACCATTCCCGACAGGATGTGGAAAAGTTTATGAACATACATTATTATACAAAAATGTCTACACGGTAATTGAATTTTTTTTATTTTCAATGATTCATTACGTTAACATTTCATAATTGCCAATATGGCCTCTGAAGGCCTATATGGGCTTATTCCTGTCTTTAACTCAGTAATTTTTAATCCGAGGGGCATTTGGCTTGGGTTCACTTTTTTGAGTTACTCAGAAGTTTTTGGAAAGGTATCAAAGCCTAAATCAAAATCTCAAAGCCCAATAATGGCAGCTTCAGGTCTAATGCCATGTTTATTTAAAAAATTCTCAGAAAGTTTTCACTTGTCAGCCATGTATGGATAATGTGAGAATATGATTATTCTGAAAATGTCATAACAAAACTATCTTGTTTCAACAGGGAGGTGCCATGCGAAACTCCCAGGGTGAGATTGACGTCAAGTACGGTTTTGGACAGGACGCGTCGAGCGGAGACATGCGGCAGAAACTTGAGGACGTTCGGGAAAACCTGAAGAAAGAAATCCGCAAGGAGATGAAGATAAAGGAGGGAGCGGAGAAGCTGAAGGAGGTATCGACAGACAAACGAAGCCTGTCCAACGTGAACAGCATCGTGAAGAAAGCCAACAGCAAACTCCAGATCCTGCAGAAAGAGCTGCAGGATGTGGATGCTAACTTGATGCTCATCAACACAGGATATGATACTGCAGGTGGGCATCTTCTCCAGGGTTAATAGATCCTTAACAAGGCTTTGAGTTTAGGCATTTTTTAAGTTTAGAAATTTATTATATGATTGCCAGTGAAATACTGTGATCTGTCAATTAAAATAAACTGTGTTGTTAGTCGATTTTAATCAGACTGTGTTTATCTCATCTCATAAGGTAGAAATTACATACATATTATCACTCCTGGCTAGGCCTAGTGAAGCTGAAAAAGACTTGAAGAACAGAACTGTTACTGTTCATTACAGCTGGTGTATTGTTTTTTTTTGCTGCCTGATGTGAAACAACTTTTTTAGTTACCTCCCTTGGTGTTATTTTGAGAAATCTTTGCGTAATTTCTCCTTTTCTGATTTAATCGAATGTCAACTAAAATTGTGATCCTTCGTCTTGCCACTGACAGTGTTATAAGATAAATAGTTTGCAAAATTTACGGATTTCACTGTTATTCAACAACAACAAATTTAGTCTCGAACCGACAGTTTACCCAGAGGTTTTAAACACTTGAATTATGTCATGTTCATATTAAATTCAGAACTTTTTCAATTCCCTGATTGATGTCTGTGATCAGTGATACTATCATTTTGTTCATAGATTGTAGAATATGTTAAGCTGAAACTGTTTGACAATCAACCTTATGCTATGCAATTATTCACAGACAGCATCAAGTCCCCGGAGAAGTTCGGGAACCACGAAGATGGGGACACGAAGAACCAGAGACTCTCGTACCTTCAGAAGCAGCTCGACATCGAGCTCAAGGTGGGTATCTTGACCTTTGACCTTTGATCTTTAGAAAAATCACTGCAAGACAATTCTGATTGGTTACGTTACATGAATCAATGCTGCTTAAGGCTGAAATATTGCTGAAACTGCATCAAAAAATTATTTACTAAAACAGGAACTACAACTTAACAGATATTTCTTACTTTGATATTGGCTTGAATCTTGTCTACCTGGAATAATTTGTGGGAATTAAAATTATTTTTTTAAAACTCTCCATTCATATATTTGGAGACCAGTTTTGAAAAATTCAAGTAAATTATTAGACCAAAATGTATTTCTGATTAGATACAAAGACATCAAAAAGTGGTGGAAGAGAGGGGTCACAAAGTATCTTAGGTCCCTTCCACCCGAATAGAAAAAATGTTTTCAAATTATAAGAAGTTCTCGTTTGAGAACCACCTTGAAATTGTATAAATGTCAACATAATTTAAGTTTTGAAAATTTTATTGACTTATTCTCAAAGATCTATTGTATGATTACACTACATGTTTTTAGGTTAACTTCTGTTTTGCACTACCTTGTTGCCAGGTAAAAAGAGGATCGTTAGTGCAGGTGATGGATTACCTGAGCACTTGTGTAATTATGAGGAGTGTATTGTTACCTATGAACAATTTAGCAAGTAAACAAAACCCTATAGTCATTTTCAAAGAAGATTTTTTCAGTGGTGTATTAATCAAATTAAGAGCTTTAATTTTTAAGAATTTGAATTTCTTTAAATTTCATCAGTCTATGTTCTTTCTTCTGGATCTTCAAAATATATTATGATAATCTATAATGATATCCACCAATAACTTAAAAATTTTGAATGTCAAAACAACAAATATGACCTTTTTATATTGAGAAATCTTCAGATTATCAGAAAATGTGTAAAATATAATATCTACTTGATCTTCAATAATTATTCCTATTCATTAAGAATTTTTATTACTCATAAGTGATCACAGATTTCAATATACAAAAAAAGAATCGCAAAGTAATAGTTAATTTGTTGAATCTTCATTCTGAACTTGAATTCTCGTGTCAAGGTAATAAGCACTAAATGGCACAAACTAACTCCCAAGAAAATGTTGCGAAACATTAGCATGAAATATTAACATGCCAGTCGCCTACCACTTAAGCTCTAAGTGTGCATTGTTAAACATAAATAAGACCAAGAAGAGTGAGAAGTAATTACTGTTGATGTCTAGCTTCTTGAAGCAGTACATCTCAATAATTCATCTTAACAAGGTAAACAGATAAGTTTTCTGAATACACTTACACCTCTCTCTCTTGCAGAAATAGCTCAAGTCATGATATGAAATCCATAGCGTGTTGGTTAGCAAGTTGGGCTTTGTCTCCAGACTAAACTGTGCTACTTTCAGTAAGGTTTGAGTGCAATGCTACATTGAATTGAAGCGCGGTCGTACCATGCAGTGTTTCCGTTGTCCGGTAAATACCGGTCATAGTCCGATAAAAAATATGATTGTCCGGTATTTAAAAAACCTGTCGGACATGATGTCCGATTAAATATCAAGCTGTCGAACTCATTTCATAAACCTTTATTTGAAAAAAACACTTGTAACATCTAGTGATGCGATACCCCGATCGTATTTGTCTAGAAATCCCACTCGCTTCAGTAGCTTGAAATAGAAAGCAACGAAGTGCGCATGACATAATCATTCGAATAACTGCAGCTGAATTTATTGATCTCAATTTCAATGTATGCGTGAAATGTATACGGAAATTATCGACTTATTCCGATCATTTACGAATGTAAACACGTTTTTTCGACAATGAAAAAGCAGACGAATTTTTCTTTCTACTTTGGTGGCAAAAACAGTCAATTAAACGAATGAAAGAGAATATCAGAAGATGACGCAGGTATTGTTATTACTAGCAAAAAAATCAGCAAATGAAACATTTATCTGACCGGTAAAAAATGTAAATGTCCGGTATTTTTCAAAGCCGTCGGACATGATGACCGGCTGTCAAAAATGCCAGCGGAAACACTGCCATGGTTTGCTTGTTCCAGCCGATGTTTGCAGGTTTCATAGCAATGCATAGCCACAATAGTGTTGTGTTCTTTATCTCTGCAATAATACTAGCGGCCGTGATATAACTCACCTATGGTTTGGAGGAGTACTCAGGCTTACAGCAGTTTAAAAAATTGCAACACAAACTATTAACAAAATTTCAACCAATGAAAACACTTCTTGCATTGAAATCCTTGTTGCCTGAATGCACAACTTGCTTTGACTGCATCCAATCAGGCTTCCTCAATGCTCGTATTCTAACAGAGGTTAGGCCAGGATTCTATGACTTGAGATACCACATCAAGACCCTGAAAAATTAATTGTTGGAAAAAAGAAATTTAGAGCCAATCTATATTTGTTTTCAAGAAGTTAAATTCAGGCTAAGAATGACATTGATATTAAAGATTAGTATGTCTGTCCATGGGAGGACAGGTTTGATTGTTTGTCAAGAGTTCTGGCGCTCAATTCATGCGTTTGGATTACTTACAAGTTTCACATGCTAATTATTCTAAGTTGCATCAATATTTTTCACTGACATTTATGTTGAAATGTTGAACCTTAGCCTCTTTAAACAAATTCTAGTTAAAAATATTTGATTTGAATAATTATCCCAGTTCAAAAAATCCTTTGAGGAAGTTTTCAAATTCAGAATTCATAGATACCAAAATGTAGAAACGTCTTGCCCACTAACAAACAAATGAAGTTAGACAGAGGTCTGTTATATTCTTTTGTGAATAAACAAGGGGATAGCCACACAGCTTGACAGCAATAATGGAATCTCTCAGCAAGTGAAGATAACTTATGTCTCTCGTTACAGTAACAAGTATGTAACACAGGAAGTCCCTAAGTGTAATTGGTAAACAACTGCCAAGAAGATCCTCCGTGCCAACTAAATCTAATTCTTCAGTGTTGAAAGTCACAACTGATTACACTCTCATATAAATGTTTTTACCATGAAGTGTATGATCTTGTACAAGGTATATTTTAGTATTTTCAATGAAGTTCAGCAAGACTGGCTATGGCTTAAAGTTGAATGGGTGTCAATTAACCTCTCTGGGTAAGGTTTTACCATTGAAATACATGGTCCTGTGCAGGGAAAATTTTTGTATTTTCAAATGAAGTTCAGCAAGACTGACTATGGCTTAAAGTTGAACGGGTGTCAGTTGGGCTCTCTGGGTAAGGTTTTACCATTGAAATACATGGTCCTGTGCAGGGCAAACTTTAGTATTTTCAGATGAATTTCAAACTGGCTATGGCTTATAAATAGTTTAATTGGTGACATTTATACTCTCTCGTGCTTTTACCATTGAATTATGTGGTCTTTTGCATAGCAAAATTACATCACTGATTATGGCTTATATTCAGTCTTTTGATAACTAATAAATCACTTTTTTAATTGAATTACATGATTTTTGAGAAAGTGTGGCACGTTTGAGTGCTGTCAGTTGAAGTTCAGCAACAGTGACAACAGCTTATGTATGGATTGAAGATTCTTCGAGCTATTGATGATATCGATTCTCTGAAAGCTGAAGAATTGGTCGTAGATGTATTCTACCTTGGAATGAAGCTTTCTTCAAAATGACACTCGTCTACCTAACAGGGAACCTGATATATATGAAATCCACCATGACAAAATTATTCCAGCGTATTTCTAGACCGCATTGAACTATTCACTACCCAAGGAGTTTCAAATGTCTAATTGATCATAATTTAAGAATGTTACTCATTAGAAAGTCACTTTTAGTACTGATATTGTTGGTCTAATCTATAGAGAGAGAGTAGTGTTGTTCCTAGAGGGGGTTTTGGGGAATTTGCTTTACCTTTAGGCTTAGTGTCTCTTAACATGTGAGAAGTAAAATACATTGCTAAGGGACCCATCTGTTCAGAATTAGCCAAAATGACGCTTGCACGCATACACGCACTCACACACACACACTATTATTTCCTAATAACACTGGAGAGAGTGTTGGTTTTTTCGTAAGAGTAAAAAAGATTCTCACTCATTTATTCTCTATTTTGACATCAATATCTGTATGTCTTTTCATTATTCTTAAAGAAACTTATATCTCTAGGGATAACAAAATTGATGGTCTAGCAGTCATCAGACCAATTTAGAGAATTGAAATCCTGAAACCGTCTGTAATGATCAAAGCTGAACGAGTGCTGAATTTGATGTGGTCTTCCACAATGCACATTGCCAAAATATTTTGAAAAGTTCAGATTGATTGAGAAATTCAAGACCTTTGATGCGGTAAAGCAAAAATTTGATAAGTTGCTCATATCACATAGTGTTGTTCAGGAACACTTTTGATAAGGTACTTCAAAAATTATATTTGTCACTGAGCCACAGGTTGAGATATGTTGCCAAAGCTGTTTGGTGAGGTGAGGTGATTTGTGGTAAAACTCTGCTTTCATTGAGTATTTCACTTGTATCAGGCTACTAGTATTATTGCAGGGAGAAAGCCTGCAACACCATTGTGGCTATGCATTGCGATTAAACCTGCCAGCATCGGCTGGAACTATAGCGAACCATGGGTGGTACCGCGCTGTGATAGAGTAAAGCATTGCACCCAAACTTTGCTGCATTTTGAACAGTTCTCTACTGCAGACAAAGTTGCCAAGCCCCTGGCAGGATTTGAACTCCCATTAATATACATGAAGATCCAAAATTAATGACAGTAATTAATCAGTGCCAAAAATTAATGGTACCTCTGGAACACTTTCCAGGACCGGTGCCAAAATTCACATATGGTATTTTTGGATGAATATGTGCCATGGTAGTATACTGTCGAATCTTTCATATATTTCCTTTAGTCAGACACAGTGCCGAAGTATAATTTCCCTCGAGAAGAAATATCTTCAAATTGTGTAGTTATCAGAATAAGACAATAAAATGATTGATGGGTCTTGTCAGGCCTCATTAAGGGTGTAGGTGTATGTAGGTATAAGAAGAATATCTTATACCTGTCAGGTGTAAAACCAGGTGTAAGTAGACTAACGAGATCTTATCTTGCACCAACAAGATGAAAATTGGTCTCCCAGGGCTTTTCAGACACTATTATCATAATTAACACGTATTGGGTCTACAATCGTGTTAATGATAAATATATTGATCATACACTTAAGCAGGGATTGGGAAAGGCAGGGGCCATGGGCCATTTTGCACATTGGATGAAAAAAATGGCCCATTCAAATTTGAAAGTTTACCATTGCTACTAAGGGGAATGGCCCATTCAAAATTCTGAAAATGACTAAAAATTCTATAGATGGCCCATTATCAAAGGTGTCTTTCCCAATCCCTGCTTAAGTATGCAAATTTTGTCCAAAAGTCTTAACATTTTGAAAAAAAAAATATATATGAATAAAAATATCTTTGATATCTTCCTTTTGTCCAATACATGATGTGGAAGTCAGGCTAAAGGAATATATGAAACAGGGATCCATGAAAGAGAAAAACTCTTGGCCATGAAGCGGTCTGCTAGTTTATGCTATTTTATAGTTTTCTACCAGTTTATATCATTCTGCGCATTCCCTTGAGCTTTATAATATAGCCTTTGTTATGAAAATATTGATAACAAAATTCGACATATTTAGTGCCCTGGGTGCTTAAAGAATTGAAAATCAATATGGTTATCCTTTAAGATTTTATAAAGAACAATTTCTGCCACTTTCATAAGTTCAGAATTGTTTGATGTTTGATTTCCAATGTATGGAATAAAAAGTTAGTCATTTACATGTATAACATGAAATGTAGCTCCAAGATTGATAAGGAGTAAGACTCCCGTTTTCAATGCAACTATTTGACTTTATCACACAGGGAGGGGGGAGGGGTGGCTTATTATTTTGTGAGTCACACAAATATTTTCTCCTTAAATCAACCTTTTAATAAAGATGAATTGTTTCCAATTACATGTTGCAGGTGAAGCAAGGTGCGGAGAACATGTTGACGATGTACAGTACAGGGTCGCGGGACAAGAAGCTGCTGGCGGAGGCTCAACAGATGTTAGCAGACGCCAAGGTGAAGACTGAGTTCATCAGGATGCAGATCCTCAAACTCTCACAGGATCAAGATCAGGATGGTGAGCTTTTCATCATTTCCATGGAAACATATTTTCACTTTTTATCAAGCTCAAAGCTTAAAAAATGAATACCTTGCTTAGTATTACTTGATATGTTGAACACTCATCGTATATAGATGCCTTTAAGAGTTCATTTTTTTACTTTTGTTTTTGGCCATTTCAATGAAATTGCATTTGAAAAATTTGCTGAAGTGAAAGGTCCTTATGTAAAAGTCTTGGACAAAGGTCATGGAGATCTAAGGGAACAACATTAGAATTTGTTTAGTTTCTGTTTTGCATCACCCCAAAGCTTCTATAGGCAAAGAGTCCTATGTGGATTTTGATTTCCTTTGTTGTCAAGTTGTTTAACAAACAAGTCTGGTTGGTTATTGTCAAATTCTCTTTGAATTGCCTATGAACAAAGTAAAATGAAACTGTTTTATTTATGTGGTATGCTTCTTGCAGGTCAATGCCAAGTGTTATCTCCCCTTGAAATGCGGATAGAAGAATTGCGACATCATCTACGTATAGAATCAGCCGTCACGGAGGGTGCCAAAAATGTTATCAGAATCTTACAGAACTCTAAATCAGACGATAAGAAGGCATTGAAAGAAGTAAGTCGCATGAAGATTTGATCATGTTCAAGAGTTTGGTCAACGAACATCATTGCTCTTAGAAATATGAGAATATAAGAATTTATTCTGTAGATTACAGCACATGTAATGAAAAATTATAACAAATGCATTAATTTGGATAGTGATATGTTGACATGATATCAAATTTTATATAATTTATATGCATCATAATATGTAAAGGTACTCGTATTGGCAATCAAGCCAGGCTGCTTGTACTATTTCGAAGTATTTTGTACACTTGGTAGACATAAAACATGTACAACTATGTTACAAAATGTAAACTTAAGGAGGACAAGGAATTTTTATGGATTACCAACTTTATTGTACTGATAGCAACGTATAGCTTCTTATACTGTTCCTTGTCCTCCTTTTACTGCCAACTTCTAGAATGCCACTCAAACAGCTCAAAATATAAACTTGTTCTGTGAACAAATCCAATTCATGATAATATACATGGGAAAGTGTAGTTATAAAACTCAATTTAAAAACATCAGCTTTGCTGGAACCTCTTGTCAAATTTTCAAATATCTCATTTTAGGCACAGGCAAGTCTCAGTGAATCAAGCCAGAAGATCGACTTAATGCGCATCTCCCTGGAGAAGAGACTGGCAGAGATGGAACCATCTCCGAAAGTACAGATGCTCCGAGAAGAACTAGATGAACTTCTCCACGTGACGTTCCCGAGTCAGCGCTCTTCCTTACACAAACAGAATAACTCCTCGCTAACCAAGGCCGCTGCTGTCACCGGCAAACTGGAAGTCAGGTGTGATCTTAATGTCTTGGCTTGCTATGCCTTGTTCTACAATGTTTTTGTATTAGTCGCCTATTGTTCCCCTTAGCATACATCTGTAGATATACAGAGCTCATCTTTCAATATATTGTACCATCAAATGTTATACCTTTATGATAATATGGCTTTCGATAATGGAGTCATGATCTTTGAATATTTTTATAACATCAAATTATATACCTTTGAATAATGCAGCTTTAAGTAAGTGATTTTAAGTGAATGTATTTAAGTTCATCTTGTTCCTTGAATGTTGGGGGGCGGGATAGCACAGTCGTTAGCGTGTTTGGCTTTGGATCAGGACGTCCGTGGTTCGGATCCCGCCAGGGGCTCGGCAACTTTGTCTGCAGTAGAGAACTGTTCTAAACGCAGTAAGGTTTGGGTGCAATGCTTCACTAGGTATCAGCGCAGTACCACCCATGGTTCGCTAGTTCCAGCCGATGCTTGCAGGTTTCACCACAATGCATAGCCACAATGGCGTTGCGGGATTTCTCCCTGCCATAATACTAGCAGCCGCGATATAAGTGAAATAATCTTGAAAGGGGCGTTTAACCTCAATTCACTCACTCCTTGAATGTTGTTAAAACATTTAAGGATACACCTTATGATAATGTATAGAGAGCTTAATACATCAAATACAGTAACCATATTAGGAGGAATGAATTTAGAAAAAGGTAAAAGAAGATTTAAGAGTCATATCTTGCTTTCTCCCTTGCAGACTGGTGGGTGTACAGCAGATGCTGGAGGATATCCCTGCAAGGAGGAAGGACTCCCTGCAGCTCATGATGGCCAGCCCCGGGGAGAGTCGTAGTCTGCTGAGGAGGGGCAGCAGCAAGACGTATAACATCAAGGACGATCTCTCAAGTATGTATACACTGGCAACTGAGCATAAATAAATCTTCAATAAGGCCAGAAAAAATTAAGTAATTTATTTATTTTCGGGGGAAAATCTGTAAAGGCTTGACGCAAAAAAAAGGAGAAAGAAAGCAATCAAAGTGTAGATGAAAAGTTTTCTGAAAGTTTTCAGTTGAGCAAATTAGGTACAGAAATGGATAAAAACTATCATAGATAGATAAATATCATTTATAGAAGATTTATATGATGATTAAGAATATTTCTTCATTGCAGACGAGGTGATGGCTGTGTTGAAACTAGACAACCAATCAGTGGGACAGACATCTTGGAAGGTTTGCAGTCAGCAGTGCTGGGACAACAGATACACGATCGACCTTGACAGGGTCAGTATCAGTCCGACTACAATCAACTGTGTTCCAGGAAATAAACAATTAAAAAAATTGTCTCTAAGAACTCGATACATAAGAGGATTCCTTTGCATAACAATCTGAGAATAGTTCCTTGTTCTGATGACTTTGATTAACTGATCACAAGACCTATGAAAGACCTTCAGTTTCAAGGCAAAGAGCAAGTAACTCCTGTAAAACATTTGTTCTACATAATTTCAGCCTTCTTGCTTTTTAAATGTGATATGATTGGTCAGTTATGTTTTCTGCACTTGGTGGTTACAAAATATGTTAAATTTTTGTCATGTTTAATTTCAGAATGTCTATTTAGAAATAATGGATATTACATGAATGACCATGACATACTATGTTTATGACTCAAGTGCTTAATATCATACTTGGGATAAAGTGATATTTAGACACAATATAGTAAACACAGTATGTCGTCAGATCAAATATGATATTTTGTTAATTAAAGAAATGCAACTCATCAAAATAAATCTTCAAGCATTATTGGATTGCCCGTCGCATTTGGAATGCAAAGTACATCAAAGTGAAAATGTGATATCGAAGCATGGTTATGACATTTTGTCACAATGAAAAAGTAATATTTTGCCCATAGTATTCCAAATATGAACCCAAATATGATTGCTCTTGAAGGGAATAAGCCAAAATAAGGGTAGGCAGTATCGCTCATCTCATGATTGTGTGTTTCAGTCGAGAGAACTGGAGATTGCAATCTTCTGGAGAGACTGGCGACAGATGTGTGCTTTGAAGTTTTTGAGATTAGAAGATTTCCTGGACAACCAGAGACATGGAATCACGATTCATTTGGAGCCACAAGGCATCCTCTTCGCTGAGGTTAGCATGAATCTAGTTGTAGCTTAGTTGGTAGGGTGTCTGCCTGTCACCTGAAGGTCAGGTTCTAGTCTCGCTCTCCAATCATGTTGAAAAGTTGAGTTGTTGCTTTGATGCTTGGCGCTTAGTAAGAATATAGTACAACACTAGGACCACAAGGACATGTATTGTTGAAAACAGTCAAGAAAACAGCTGGAGTCTCTGATCAAGCATCTATCGCTAAAAAATAGTAAAGGGATGCAACAGGTCATCAACCCATGTCTCTTTGAAAGTTATTTCAAAGATGTTAACGTCAGTTTTTCCTGTGACCAAATACGTCATTATAATCACACTACTTTTCCATTCACATTGAACTTAAACAAAAAAATCAACTGGAAAATCTCGGATAAATATTTTGGTGTCAAAATATCACACCCTTCTTGAAGCTGAGCCATTTGTTTTACCCACCTAAGACACAGCAAAATCAACTTTAAGTATCATTATAACATTGTAGAAATATTTTATTATAGAATGCGTAGGTTCAAATTGCAGACTGCCACTGCATATCTCGGAGAGAGTAAGACTTATAGCCTGCAACTTATTTGAAGATAGTTTTCAAAGTGGGTTGTTGATATTGTTACCAGCCTTTGATTTTATAGTTACAGGTTTTTGATTGTAGACCCCAGCTGTATCTCAGACTGTTTGTTTTTCTGACAAAACATGTCTCTGTGACTGGAGAAAGCTCTGTACATTGGCTTCCAAAGTCAAAAAAACAAATTTCCGGGATATGTTATATTTATATCAGACAATGATGAGTTATTGAATTAAAAATCAAATTCAAAATAACACAATTGTTCATTAAACTTCCCCACATAGGAACTGGTGGTATAATATTCAAACTTGCAACTATCAGTCTTTGATTCTTTAAACAGCGTTGATCAGATTTGTCACAACTCGATATGAAAAGTGCCAAAATATATGCTTACATTGCAGTGAAATATAATATATATATATAATTACTATTAACAATATTAGCCTTTTCTCTACTCCTAGCTTTTTTGGAAGAAGAGGTTTGGTTATTTTGAATTTTATTAGTGATTTTATGATGGGAAAATTTTCTTCTTTCAGATTAAATTTGTCAATCCCACATTATCAAGGAAACCTAAACTCCAGAGACAGAGAAGAATATTCCCCAAACATAAAGGTTTGTAATCTTTTATGATTTTAGGAGAATGATCAACTTGTCAAAATTGAATTATAATGACAAATCTTTCAAATATCATAACAAATATAATTAGTATTTATCATACCAACAGATATTAAAAGATAACAATAGAATAATGGTAGAAAATAGAATAGATTGTAATAATATTCATATTTATCTTAATCTTTCTTGCTATTTTTTGTTATGTATATGTTATATGATTAAGCTCTTTTACCACCAAGATGGTTTAGGTGAATGAAATTTTTTATATTGTGTATGAAAAACATCACTATCATTTTGCCAGGCAAAAACTTTTTGCGGCCTGGTCAGATGAATATCAATGTTGCAACCTGGGGTCGTCTAATGAAAAGGTCACTTCCGCCTACAAGCAGCGAGTCCAATGAGAGCGCACCCCCAACACAGATAACTTCACCAGGTAATTCAAATTTCAATCAGGCGTAGTATAGCTAGCGCAGTTGTCAGCGCTTTCAGCTACGGAATAGGAGGATAGGGGTTAAAATCCCACCAGGGGCTCAGCAAGTTGTCTTTGTTTCTCCCTGCAATGATACTAGTAGACATATACTTTAAGTGAATTACTCTTGAAAGAGGCGCTAAACACAAAATCACCTCAACTTTTTCACCTACGAGAGGAAAATTATTCACCTAACCTTGCATAAAATCTCAAACTAATTAAATATCTTTATATAATTTACCTTCACAAATATATATAATGTATATGTTGTGAGAAGCAGGTGTTTATATAATTTTTCAGTTCTATAGATTAACATCATATAGGGAAAGGTTATGTTCCTTGTATACCGTATTCGACGTGATAAGCGCCCGGGGCGCTTAAAAAATTGGTAAAAGGGGGCGCTTATTAAAAGGATAAAAATTGTCCTCAAGTTTAGTCTTCAAAGTGTTTTCTTACGATACACATGTCTTTGAAATATGGTTTTGTAACTTTTATCATTTTGATGGTGGCTGGGGGTCTTGAAATACCCTGTATTCTTCACTTTAGTGGAAGTAAAAGACTTATTGAAAGACTGAAAAAACCTTCTTCAATGAATCAGCATGCAAGGTAAGCAATGTTGAGAGGTGGGCGCTAAATCAGGACGCATATTGTTCAGTCAAAAACGTGGTGGGTGGGCGCTTATAGGGGAGTGGGCGGTTATTAAGTCGAATACGGTATTTCAAAAATTCCAAACAATTTTTAAATATCTTCAAGTCTAATGTAACATGACATTCATAATGACCTGTGATTAATGAGTAGAATATCATCTGTTTCAAATAATAATGCAACATTTCTCCTTTTAAAGTATGATTAATGAACAATGAGTGTTATTTGAATGATATCAAGTCTTTATGACTCAGGAGCTTTGTACCTAGGATATCAAGTTAAGGTATCAAGAGTTGCCTCCCTTGATATACTTTGATGCAGTAGGACCAGCTCTCTAAGAATCTATACACTAAATGGAAACATAGTTTCTGACTTTTAGGAGTATTGCCTCTGCTGTTTTATTGATAAGTTCCAAACCTTTTGGAGCGAGCAGGTGAAATGAAAGAATAAAAGGCAGAAATAAGGACATCAATTTGTCAGATGTCACTTAGAATATTCCTTGTGTATTACATTTATTCTTTTCTTCGTGATTGCACAGCAAATTGAAGAAACAATGAATATTATAACGATAGATTTTCGTTGCAATGTGTCTCATTAAATGTTTCAAATTTGTTTAAATTTCAATCTGGTTATTATCAAATTTTAACTCTAAAGAAGAAGGAAGATGAAATATTAACAATAGGCCTTGATTTATGACCTTTTCACATTGCAGTTGTACATATTCAGATTGTATTTTGAATGATTTGAAGCAGGAGACAATTTTAGCTCCATCTAGTGAGTTCAGAAAACTTTATTAATTTCACTGCAAGGTAAATTGATTGACCATTGTTTACGTCAACCAGGTATCACCTCTGCTGACCGAGGTCCAGCTGTCCATGAGATCAACTTCACTCCTCCAACCACTGAGGAACCCCAACCGAAGGTGATCCGCAATATACAACCCCCTGAACAGCGGGAAACTCACCTGCCCTCACAGGAGGCAGATGTTCAGGTGTGTAACCTTTGATGTGTTGATTAGTCAGTTTTACAGGTGAGAATATCCGTTTGAAATTCTGGATATGAGAGAAGTTGTAAAGCCTAGTGTTTGTTAGTATCTTTGTGTAGTAAGTCTATCATTATGTGTTGAAATTTAGCAATACTACAAATTGTCAGGAAAAATTATGAAAATGTTTATTTTCATCACCCTGATTAAAATCGTCTGTGTTCCCAATATTGACTTTATTGAGATTGGAATTTGTTCTCTCTGTGGCTTTGCTATTCACACCGTCTGACAGCTGCATACGTATAAAGACCACATCAAAATCTATATGACAAGAAGCCCCGTCAAAGTTAATGCTGTAAAGTTCTATCCTAATCTCACCTAAACATTTCTTACATTTTCAGAAAGCACTATCAAACTTCGACTTCCTACCAGAGGACACAATTTCACCAAACACATCTGGGAACCTCATTGAGCCAGACCTAACCGAACGGCGGTCATCTTCGAAGAAGCATCGAGCCCCCTCTCCCCCCACCTCACAACCCCCACCCCTCCCCGCACACACAGAGGAGAGAGTGAGACCTCCCCCACCCCCCAGACAAATAGAACCAGAGTGAGTTGTATTTTTTTATAAACCTCGAATAAATTTAGAAATATGCTGATTTGTTAAGTGCTTAGAATCATAAACAAGAAAAATATTTGTCAATTTTTCAAATAATTCTGGAATATGCTGGTTAGATCTAGTAATGCTCTGATACTCATAAAGTCAAGAGACTTTATTACAATATGCATACCGACAGATTAAGTATCACAACTCTCGTTGCTACGATATATCATCACAGCGCTAGTCAGGCTCTAATCTGAAACAATAATGACTTGGTATATTCTATGTAAGACAAAAGATGAACTTTTGCTCATTCTATATCAGATCCAACGATTTGTGCTTAACAAACTTAGCTTGATTGCAACTTTTGCTACCAAGCAAAGGTTAACGTAGTCACGCTACTATCATAACGACATTTACCTGGGAGAGACCCAGTAAGATCAGTGATTTTGCATATTCTATGTAAGAGCAACTGTGTTCAATAAGCTTAACTTATACTTGGTCTCTTTGCTATCCTCATTAACAGTTAACGAGTAATAATAACAGTAACAAGTAATTGTAACAGTAACGAGGCAAGCAATGCATGTTAGCTTAGCAAACAAGGTTACTGCTTGCGACTTATTCAATATGGACAGGTGGAATTGAAACTTTACAATACTCATGACGACATGACAGCTGCCTACAAGTATACACATCTTAATACAGCAATATACAAGTGTAATGTTTGTCTGATTTTAAGTAGATTGAAGCATTTTGTAAAGGAACAAATCTTATGTATAAATATTTGAAAAAACTCATGTGACATAAGTTAAGCATTACTTATCTCATAATACAACAAGCTGGAGTGTTACCTAAAATCTGATTTCAAGTAGATAAAAGCTTTTCATAAAGAAACAAAATATATATATGAATACTTACAAAAAATCGCAAGCTGAGCAGTACTCAGTTATATAGACAACAAGCTTGAGTGTTACTTTTGTTGCATTTTAATGATCTACTATATATATTATGTCCTCTTGTAGTTACTTATAGAACATTTATGTCATCTGTTTTTCAGTTTTGCAACTCAACCGTGTAGAATGTCCGACTTTAGATGTATCAGTGTGTTAGGAAGAGGACATTTTGGAAAGGTAAGAAAATTAAAACGATTTTAATGGATTTACTTTTTTATTTCTGGGAGTGTAATTTAAACATAGATTGTGTGTCATTTATGTGCAAAGAATATATCAACTATCAATCCTTATTTAATGGAATTGACTTAAAATAGGAATTATCACTGTCTTTCGTAGAATGATAAAATTGCCTTTCCATGGAACCAATCATCTTATACTTTTCCTGTTACTTTATTTAGCTAAATAATTCTTGCATTTATATGCATATTTTGAATGCATATCAAACTTGATCAAATGTTATTTGGTTTTGTGCTGTATATTCTTAGAAACGATATAGAAAATAATTTTCACTGAATGTGCTGCTTGTAGGGTTGCTAAGCTTGTAAGCAGTTATCCTAGATGATTTAAGTTTTTGTCTTTAATCAATGGAATTTAGATAGAAATTTTCACAAAATTAAGAAAATTGAGAATGAATGTAATAATTCATTAAGATTTGAATATATAGATCAAACCATTCGGTTGTCTTTCATTTGTATACATTAACACTTATTTTAACTGGAACATTGCTAGGACTTTGCCTTGATATAAAAATTTACACGATGCGTTGATGCAATTTTATATTTTGATTTTTTTGTGACTTCTTCCTTTTTTGCCATTTATATGTATCAATCACTGAAAAATATGATAATGAGTTAAACATATCTACCGGGTAATTTTTTGGGAGACACATTGCATCGTTGCCTCTAGAATCTCAAAGAGTTCCACCGTATGTGGTATTTACCAATTCTGTAGGCTTGTTTACCCCTGTTGATGAGAACATTGTTCTTAAATTTCTGTTTGAACTTAGAATTACATGTTGAATTTTCCCATTTCAGGTGTTGCTAACAGAGTATAAGAAGACAGGAGAATATTTTGCAATAAAAGCGTTAAAGAAAGGAGACATCATCGCTCGAGACGAAGTTGAGAGTTTAATGTCAGAGAAAAGAATATTTGAGGTCATCAACGCCACAAGGCATCCATTCCTGGTCAACTTATTCGCATGCTTCCAAACAGATGTGAGTAGTTTTATATTTAGCTCTGCGAGACTGGTTCACTATCCCATATAAAGACTTTTGACATGAATAGGCATAGCATTTTTGCATGTGAATGTTGAAGTATTTACTTAGATGACAACCTTATTTTTTCCTCATAGAGACATCCAATATAATTTCATCACTATGTTTAAAATCATAGGAACCTGGAATCTAAATGAAATGCAAAAAAACCCATTTTCAATTATTTAGTGTTAAGGGTGTCATTTTCATCAACCATTATGATGTCATTACTTGCTGATGTAAAATAATTGTATAGTTTTGTACTTGATGATGGCAAAGTTATTCAAAATCCATTGTCAAATCATTATGTCCTAGGAGATATGGCTTGACCTCCCTTCTGCAGAAATAAGACATAAACCAACTCAATGCAGTGGTTTGTCTTCAAATAAGGAGGTCTTTGGTTGAAATCCTTGAGAAGTATGTCAGCTTTGTCTTTTGTGAAGAGCTATTCCACGTGTTTTAAAGTTTGGTTGCAATGTCACACTGAAGATACATGTTGAATCAACTGTAGTTACTAATTTATAACCCATGCCTTAGGTTTGACCAAATTACATAGCAAGGGTGATTTCCCTGGCTTTCCTCTTGCAAAAAAGCTAGCTTTTATGACCGTTTGATAATAATCTTCAAGCTCAACTACAAACAACCTCAGTCCTCCTTAAAGTTATGTGGCTAATGGCTGAAGTGTTGCTGAAGAGGCGTTAAACACTAACTCGCTTACTTCTGTGGGAAGTAAATGTCTCCTCCAAGTCTCAACTTTATTTCTCAATTCTTCTCTCCGAGTGTCACGACTATTTCTCGATTCGTCTCTCCTCGTAGTCTCACGTTTATTTCTCGATTCTTCTCTCTTCGTAGTCTTACGTTTATTTCTCGATTCCTCTCTCCTCGTAGTCTCACGTCTATTTCTCGATTTCTATCTCCTCAGGAACACGTGTGTTTTGTGATGGAGTATGCCTGTGGAGGAGATCTAATGATGCACATCCACAACGACGTATTCTCAGAGACCAGGACAGTCTTCTACGCAGGATGTGTTGTCCTCGGACTGCAGTACCTACACGAGCATAATATTGTATATAGGTGGGTTGCAACATAATTTCATGATTTTGAAAGGTTCGCTGACTATCTGACCAGCTAACACGTGGTGATAGACCCTACAGAAGGTTTGGTAATAGGTCAAGTGTTACTGTATCATTGTTTGGACAGATGATGTTAAATTAGATTACTTAACATTAAATTTGTATAAAATGTTAATTTTGATAATTTGAAAATATTGATTTATGTGAAAAATTAACATACATACCAGAAATGTTTAAGGGTATTCTTTAAAATAATTTTAATTTCATATTAATTATTCATTTTGTAATGATGAAAGGTAATCTTGTATAAATATTCAGTTCTTGGATGTCACCAGGATTTAGATTTATCTTCCATGTACTTTGAGGCATTTGCTAGTCATTTCAAAGAGACACTTAAATCATATAGTGTATTTGTTAACCTTCAACTAGAGAAAGAAATCTTTGTCCAAGGGAAGTAACTCTAACTGATTCTCTTTTAAAGGGATTTGAAGCTTGATAACCTTCTGCTAGACACCGAGGGTTACCTGAAGATTGCAGACTTTGGGCTCTGTAAGGAGTCTATGGGTTTCGGGGATAGGACCAGCACCTTCTGTGGTACCCCTGAGTTTTTGGCGCCAGAGGTTCTCACAGACACATCTTACACACGTGCCGTGGACTGGTGGGGTCTCGGCGTCTTGATATATGAGATGTTGGTTGGGGAGGTAAGTTGGCTTGTATTCTATTGTCAACTAGGAGTTATTTGAATTTGAAGGGAAATCATAGCATTAGATTTAATGAAGAATTTCATTAATTTTCTGTGTAATAACCTTACCGTTACTGTCTATCAGAAATAATTGAGAATTTGGTTTTGATTGAGAGGTGAGGCCACTTATGATTTATATGATTTCAACCGTGATTAATAGATCTAAAGCAATCATATGAATCATTATGATGTGATAATAAAATTCACTTATATAATGGTCATATGAAACATTTATTCTTCTGCATCCTTGAATTTACGTGACAAAATGATTAAGTTCCTACGTTGAATTTGTTAGTTGTGGTTAACTCACTCTTAATGAAGTCTTGATTTCTAAGACACAGTTTTGGCAATGGGTGGCCCTCCAAAAAATAGAAGAAATCAAATCAGTATTATCATAATTACCTTTATGAATTCAGTTAAGAAAATAAAAGGGTTATCCTTTACCTATGGGTCTCAGAATATTTGTGGACAGCTATTTTTTTTAGCAGTGACTCATCCTTGTTTCTTCCGCCGCTAATGGCTGAAATATTGCCCAAGCGGCGTTAAACAGTAACTCACTCACTCACTCCTTGTTTCTTTCTTTGATAAGCCCCCCATGGTTCGCTAGTTCCAGCCGATGCTCGCAGGTGTCACTGCAATGCATAGCCACAATGTTGTTGCAGGCTTTCTCCCTGCAAAAATACAAGCAGCCACGATATAAGTGAAATACTCTTGAAAGCTGTGTTAAACCCCAAATCACCTCACCTCACCTCACCTTGATAAGACTTTGGTTTTCTATAAATTAAAATGGTTTGGCTGTATTGATTCGTCAAATGAACTCTTAAGTTAGAAATTCACAAAATGATTTTTCAAATCCAGTCTCCATTCCCTGGCGATGATGAAGAGGAAGTGTTCGACAGCATCGTTAACGAGGAGGTCCGATATCCGCGGTTCCTCTCCACGGAGGCTATTGCCATCATGAGGAGGGTACGGTGTACTACTAATTACTAATTAAGCTTCAGTCCTTTTTTTTTTTTTAAACAATGATTTAAAAAAAGCATGATTTTTTTGTTTTTCAAATTCTGTATTTTGAGGTTTTGGAATATGCTTACTCTATCAGTTTGAATTTTTTAATTAAAAAAATTTCATAGAACATATCCAGAAATTCTTGATTTTCTTGTTCATGCCACCTGTAAATGCGCTTCAAAGACATGTTTTAAAAGATATATCTACAGTACCTATAAGAGGTGCATAAATTAATCAGATATTATGTTTTTATTCGTTGTGAATCAATACAAAAGTATCATGGAAATTGATTAAATATATTAACTTTCAATGTATCAAATTGTCTGTTTTAAATTTTACTTAAATTTGAATAAATATTAATTGATAAAAGCGATGAAATCTTCTTGAAATATACTAGGTATGAACTATATTGAAATCATTCAAAATAAACCTAAGATTTATAAATTTGATGCTCACAAAGGAAATGGATGTTTTCAGCTGCTGAGAAGAAATCCGGACCGCAGACTTGGTTCCAGTGAGCGTGATGCTGAAGACGTAAAGAAACAAGCCTTCTTCAGGGTAAATATTGATTATAATTTGTCTTTCTTCAGGGTAAATATTGATTCTAATTTATCCTTCTTCAGGGTAGATATTGATTCTAATTTATCTTTATTCAGGGTAAATATTCATTTTAATTTATCTTTCTTCAGGGTAAATAAAGATTCTCATTTCTTCAGGGTAAAAAATTGATAGTATCCTGTCCTTTATAGAATAGATGAAAATTCTTGCATATGTTTTACCCAAAGGTTGATTTGATGTTTTTTTTAAAATCTCTTACTTTTCTTTTCTTCAGAATGTTCAATGGAATGAATTGCTTATGAGGAAAGTGAAGCCGCCATTCTTACCAACAGTTGTAAGTAAAGTTCTTGTAATCCTGTAGATAATGATTTTCAAAGACCTATCCATATTCCAATAAAGTTACTTGCAAGTACTTTCTACTTAAGAGTACAATAGAAAGGTAATTGTTATATTGTACATATATCAGACTTTTCTGTGTCATTTTTACCACAAAAGAATATTGATTCAAAGAAATTTCATCTTTGTGAAGTTTTCAATCTATGTTGTCCCATTTTTTTTATATAGTTAAGTTGTGGTTTCTGTTACATTGGCAACACAGAATGAGATTAAACAACAAAATAATTCTAACTTAACAGTCAACAACTTAGAAAATGTCAAATTTTATTTTCAAAGGAAGGGTACATGTGTTTTAATTTTAATGAATGAAGTTTTCCCCCCAAAATATTCCCTGCATTAGAATGCTTTATGAAAACTGCAAATTTTCTCTCAACAGAAACATACAGAGGATGTGAGCAACTTCGACGAGGAGTTCACCCAAGAAAAAGCTATCTTGACCCCAGCAAAGGACAAACGCTTACTAAACACTAACGAGCAAAACTTATTCCGAGAATTCTCGTATATAGCAGATTGGTGCTGAGTTACCTCCCTTGAACAGATCAATGTCGGACATCTGTGTTCTGTAATATCGCCTCATAATGTCATCATCATCGTCATAACCGTCATATCACCCCAGTGACTAATATCGCTGACCTTTGACCTGCCTCTTTGATTTTCACAGCACTAAGGTTAAGAGAAGCAGTAGTGTCAGATTTAGTTTGTAAATCAGTGGATTATGAAGAATCTCGATGTTCAGAGAAATATATTGTTGAATTGCCTCAAAAAATCATGGAGATGAAAAGAAGTTTCCAGTCAGGTTCTCAGAAGGTAGATTCAAAATTGATGGAATAACTTCTCAATTCTACCTGTGATAATTTGTGAACCGAAAAACCTAGTAAGTAGCAAAGAGAATTGCACCAGAACGGCATCGAAGAAACTTTTGGATGTCTAGACCTATTTTGGTGATAATTTGAAAGATTAAAGATGGTGGAAGAGAAAGCTTCATAACTCCAGAATTCAGGAAGAAATATTTTGTAGGTAAGGTCAAAACGATAAAAAAAAAATTGGGCAAATGAGAATCCGTGCAGGTAATGGTTGAGATGAAGAAATTGGTAGGAAGAAGAAGACAGAAGAAGAAGATAAAAGAAACAAAGAAGGAAACGCCTGTTGCTGGAATTTGAACCAATTAACAAAAAATGTCAAAATAACATGAAGGAGGGCAGATAAAAACAGAATTGAGAGAATAAACGGCGCTGGATGTAATTTGAACCAAACAAATCTTGCAGGTTGAAAGGAAAAAATGCATCTATGAGTCTCAAAGTCTCTTCTGTTTACAGAGACAAAGAACAGGGAAAGAGTTAAGGACGATCTACACTGACTTGATCTTAAACCAAAAACCATCAATAAGTTTACCATGGTAAAACCTTACTCATTTTACACTTGAAATAATCCCAGGCTGATGTTCATTATTGCTGATGCTATAGCCATTATTTGTCTGTTTTGAAAGTTGATGTTTAGCTGTTGTGTGTTTTCCTCTTTACTGTTAGGTGGAGTGAATAAACTCTTCATTCCAAAGTGATAATTTATTCAAATGGTAACTTGTGTTTCGTCTTTGAAAAAAGGTTAGTGAATTCTTTCTAAACTATTGATAGTGAAATATATTAGTTGCAGAAGAGAAATCAGATGAGAGTGAAAATGAAGAGTAAGCTGAAAATCTTTAATTAGAATTAATTAATTAATTAGTAGGTCTTTGGTATGGTGGTTCTTGAGTTCGAATCCTACAGAGGCAAACTGAAAACTGTCCTACTGTAAATTTTGGTTGTAATGCTATACTTGATTTCAGTGCAGTTCCCTCCATACTTTAAAAAATATTGAGGGATATTTGTATATACTCAGCAAATTAAGTTAAGGACCACTCCGAAATTTCAATATATTTAGCTGTTTATATAATTATCATTATGATGCTTGAAAATATTGAAAATTGGTGGTACTCAACTTTTTTTTTGGAGAATATTTTGAAATTTTAGAAAGAGTTTATTTCGTTAAATAATTTTATCACATTTCTGAAATACTATTCTTTTTCTGTTATGCTCAATGCCTATTGTTCTTGATTTAAAATCTGAGTGTAAATCATCAACCTTGTCTCGATCAATTTTTTCATCACTTATGAAGAGTAATTTCTCTAAAGTGTCATTGGCAATGGCCGAAAATGATCTAAAGTCACAGGAAATTTATTGTCAATTAACATTGAAATTTAAGCAACTTACTCGTAATTTTAAGATGATACTCTTCATTTTCACTTTTAGCCGATTATGAAACTGAAACAACTTTTAAGAAACAGGGAAACTGCAAATTATTATTAAATTAACATCTTTGAGGGTTTTTACCGTATTTAAGAATTAACAAACTATGCTGTATCTTTACCGTATATGCAAATATGTATTTTGTCCATCACTGCAAATATATATGGAAATATTTTTGTATCATTGCTTTATTCTGGCAAATCTTTTACAACTTAAGTGCTATTATTGCTTATGATCCATCCTCAGTGGCGAGATATTAAATATGATAAATGTTCTCGCCAGGGCCGGTTGATGCAAAATAATCAAGTGCTGTTTTGTGATGAGTGTTTTTGGTGGTCATATTTTGTTTATTTTCATGGCATTCCGTTTAGTTTGTTCATCCATCAAACATACTGTGACATATGTAGGTCGGAATTTTAGAAATTTCGAAAATGTATCAAAGGAGACAGATATTGAAAATAAGAATTAGCATGATTATTAAAAATTCATTGGTATGTTAAATTTCAATTATGATGCTAATACTTCTAAAACTAATTTGGGGGGGCGGGATTGCGCAGTGGTAAACCCTTTGACTTCAGATCAAGAGTTCCGTGGTTTGAATTTCGCCAAGGGCTCGACAACTTTGTCTGCAGTAATGAACTGTTCTACACGCAGTCAGGTTTGGGTGCAATGCTACACTGTCATGTCAGTGCAGTATCGCCCATGGTTGGCTATTTCCAGCCGATGCTTGCAGGTTTCACCACAATGCAAAGCCACAATGGTTTTACGGGCTTTTTTCCTGCGAACTCGATATAAGTGAAATACTCTTGAAAGCGGCGTAAAAAACGATATCACCTCAAGTAAAACTTGTTTACAATACTTGGATATAAGAAAAGACTAGCTTCTATGTAGAAATTAAATTTGCATTTCTTTTTTAAAAATTATAATCAAAACATTGGTATGCTCTAAACAGCTGTTTCTTGATGCAGACTTGTAAAGGAGTTCTATAAAAATAATATTTGCTTTGCCATATTTTTTTCACTGTACATAAATTGAGGCACGCATAACAATAAAGTATTACTATCTCTGAATATGGAGAACTCGCCAAGGGAGGTAATTTTAAAGATTTTACTGCATAAACACCACCAAAAAATAGTAAAATATTTTAGCATATCTGGATGAAGTGACGGCTTACTATATCATGGACTTATTTTACATCTACATAAAATTTTAGTTTAAGAGGTGGTATTTTTATTGTCAAGGTGTAATCATTTGGAGAATTTTACAATATTTTACCTAATATGCAAATAAGAAAAACTTGGACTGAGCAATATGCCTTGGAATAATCACTATCAACAGTATTACATAATCATAGTTTGGACATGCACTGAAAGTTTGTCAATCACAATTTTGATTGACAGATGTCAATTGTGAAATTGACGACTGGAATGGATTTCACATTTGTGATGCATTTGCATTTATTTGTATATATATACCTCTTGTATATGAGAATAGATAAAATGTAGTAATGTGTATTACGATTTGGACACGATTGCTTACATAATTCTGTTAGCCAACGAGCTACTTGCTGAAAAAAGTGTCATTTTTTTTTTCAGAAAAGTATTATGTAATTTGTTTTGTGTTATAAAGTGCCTGTCAGAATCATGTACATTTAAGAATAGATTTTTCATGTCAAAATGGCAATATTGTAATTTTATCTTAGCTTATGGCTTCAATGTGTTCATTGTTTCTCGTTTCACATATTTTAAAAGGCGCCAATTTAAGTTTTGATTCGGACACTTTTTTGTACTAAAATAAAATATTTACATTAATAATAGCTTATCAATAAGAATGAAATATTACAGAATACTGCAACATGAAATAAAAGAATTCTGTTATATATAAAAAAAAGATTAAGATTTAAATTGATTTTGCTTTTTAAAAAATAATTGCCAAAATAAGATTTGAAACTAATGATTATGTTTCTAGATCGAAAATACAGGTCACAATAATAAACACAATATTCCTCACCAGTAAACATAAACATATCTAATGAATGTAACCATGGAGATAAGTTCAATACACAAAATAATCCAGTGATTTTAGTTGATCAATTTTGTTCGCTTTATTTAATTTATTGATATCTCACAAGGTAGATCATTATTTGCTCAAGTGTATTTTCACTTATGAATCTCTATTTCCCCACTTTCTAACTGCATTATTTTACATACAGAGGCTCTGAATAATGCAATCAATTTCCCCAGAATTGTCATTTTCTTCAGTTGAAATTAGTTCAAATTGCCTATAGAAATCATTTCGTTAGCTTTTATCTTTAGAGGATAGATTTTGAATACGATATTTTGGGAGTCGCAGTTTTGCTATAGAGGAATGCAAAGTGTTAATTATACATCGATGAAATTAACAAAACAGGCCTTTGATGTGTGGTTGTGACAAGGTTGTTAGCTTATCCTGTCGTATTTGTTTTGACCTTCTATGTCAATATAAACAATTATCTAACAATAATCAAAATATTGATAAATAATCTTTTGATTTAGCCAAAAGTAATTATCATAGTAAGACATCTTGAAGGCCATAAGTCTGATCTGTGACCAGAAATGAAGCCTGTGCTCTATCATATTGTGTCAATGTCAAAAGGGGAGATAACTCAAGACTCACTGCATTAGTTAGCAAATAACCTATGAAGTGTACATAAAATATGAGCTTGAGTAAACTTACATGCTTTCACTTGTTTACTGAATGCTAAAATTGAGTGACGGCTTTATAATGCAAATGTGGAAAATCTAATAAAATCACATTTTTTCTTTATTAATTATATTTGTTTTTCTTTGACCACTGTGATACAATGATGTATTAAGTTGCTATCAGTTATTACGGATCAAGTTTGAATCCCGCCAGGGGCTCTGCAACTTTGCAGTAGAGAACTGTTCTACATTAAGTAAGATTTGGGTGCAATGTTGCATTGAATTTAAGCGTAGTACCACCAATAGATTGCCGTTTCCAGCTTATTCTCGCAGGTTTCACCACAATGCATAGCCACAATGGTGTTGTGGGTTTTCTCCCTGCAATAATACTAGCAGCCGGGAGATAAGTGAAATACTCTTGAAAGCAGCGTTTAACACCATATCATGAAAAGGGTGTTAAACTACTGATTACTTCACCTATACCTTAGTGGGGACATGTTTTGAAGGTCAAAGCTAGGTCAAGGTCGCGAGTTTTGATATCCATAAACAAATCTTTCTAAACAAAATGACATGAAATCTTTTTCGTGCTTTGGGGCTCTTATTTGGTATCAACTAAGGAAAAGTACAAAAGTTTGAAAAGACTGTCGCTAGAATTTGTTAAAGGTCAAGGTCATTACTTGTGCATGATGGTGAAAAACTGCTTTATTTTAACTATAACAACTTTACATCATTTTTATAGTCAATGAAAAGGGAGTGGCCTAGAATGTCAAAGGTCAAGGTCACGAGATACGGGTGCTGGTCATATCCACCAATCAAATGTTGTAACAAGAAAAAGGTATTGAGAATTCATTTTAACCATTTATCAATTATACCCCCAAGAATTGTTTTCGAAATGTTCTTAAGCAAGGTCAAAGGTCGAGGTCGTGAGTAATAAAATCTTTTAAAACATTAAGTGTAGCATAGCACCCAAACCTTACTGCATGTGGAACAGTTATCTACTGCAGACAAATTTGCCGAGCCCCTTGCGGGAATTTTGAGGAATAGAGTCCATGATGAGCAGATTCCCCTGTAAGGCAAAACTCACACCTTTTTCATCAGTGGCGAATTCCAGCTTTGCTGCTTAGCACCAAACTTTGTGTTTGATTACACCGACCTCTTCGGCAATGTTGCAACCTTCATAAGATTTCGGATGTACCTCTATAACGTTACGCCGTAGTAAGTTAGGGAGTTGACGATCTATGGTGTATGGCTTAAATTAGGCAATGGTGGAAACTACCGTCAGTTATGCCTTGCGAGGGAGGTTGCTGGAAGGGGGAGGTAATTTACTTTACAAAACACAAAACTGACGAGCAGGTGTGATCTTACATTTAAACCCAACAAGGATAGGGCTTAACATCGCGATTCGACTTTGAGTGATCTTAGACCCATTATTATTTCGTTATTTTTATGCAATGTGACATTAACCAAGTATTGAATATTTCCCCCCATGAATGTATGTTTACTCAAAATGCATTTTCTTACCCAAGCGGGCACAAATATGCCGTGTATTAAAGTTTTCATAATGATCATTGGAATTACAGTTTTTCTAAAAATAACTCTAGATCTGATTGGCTGACAGAAATATTTTTTATCTATTCGTTGAGTGAGTCTAGAATGCACGTGTCAAAGAGACTTCAAAACAAACATTGTTTTTCATTTCGTATGGAATAACGTGAAACGTCAAATGTTTATATGTGTTTTTTTACTATTTCGTTCATTTAGGATTGTCCTTGTGGGACTACAATTAATTGCGCCACGTCATAAAAAGACCGATACACTGGTGGAAATGAATTCATCGTATCGTATTAAAGAAGATTGATCCAGTCCGAACCATCAGATGTTTACTCTTTCTTATATTACTTCACGTGAGAAATCATTTCTCCATTTGGTTTATATATATATCACACACATAGAAATAGCAAATTTTAACAAATATTTATTTCACGATACACAATGCTTATTACTTTTAATGAAAATATCGATACATCAATAAATAATTTGAAAACACCATCTGTGTGTAATAAGCATTGTAATGATATGCATGAAGTAAACATTTGGTTTAAATGTGCTATGCAACTTTTACGGAAAGAAAACATTACTTCACACCTCTATGAATTTTTTGTATTAAACTTCGTCGTTCATTAATTAATGATTTTCATTCACGAAATAGAAATACAATTTCCGTTTAGGAAATATAATGCCATTTGGCTAAACTCTTTTTATATTACCCTGACCTTAGAATCTCAAAGGGACAATATTATGTTGTTTTTGTTTATACGTTATTTCGAGGGTAGAGTTAACAAAGTTAGCAAAGGGAATAGGGAGAAGTGCTAATCACAAGTAAGAGTTGTGAATTTGGTGGCTGCCCAAAATCATAATAAAGAATATATTGTTTAGCGATTTAGTGACATTCGCTTCCGATAATAATTGTAGAGAATATTATTTTATTTCATGAGCTGCAGAGCCAGTTTCTCTATCCTTTTTGATAAAAAAAGAAGCGTCTCATCCTATTTTCAATAACTTAATCCCCCAACACCCTGCCACCACGAACACACCCCCACCCACCCAGGGTCATTTAAAGTCTCTGTGTGTCATATTTAAGACTGATAACTATACGATTGATGAGATGTCCATTTAATTATGTGCTATCACTCTACAAAGATACTCTGCAAAAACCATGAAACAGATAGGACCCAGCATAGGTCCTTGATGTACTCAACACGAATATGAGATGCATTTGAACTTTCCTTGATTGTTGACAAGGGTCGGTGATGTAATTCTGTTCTATGACCAATGTAAGGCAAGCCGGTAACTTTTAGGAGTCTGAGAGAAGCCTGTGATATCTAGAAACGCTGATGAAAGTTATAAGAGTATTATTCTAAACATTCTAAACATCAATAAACTCGCTCATCACTCGAAGCAAGTCCAACATCACTGAATTATAGAAGCAAGTCTCAGCACGTTCAACTATCACTATCAAGGTAGGCAAATTGGAACACAGTTTTCATATGTATATTCAAATGTGCAATCAAGGACGTATATACACGACATTTGAAAAGCGAATTTGTACTAGTAGCACATGAAATTGATATTGGAAAGTTACCATATTTTTACCATTATTTACAACATTCGAAGAGCTTGGTTAATATGACATGAAAATAAATAGAGTGACATAAACATAAATAGATTTCAAACTGTTTGAAAGCAGCTAGTGCGAGAAAACCGAAACTAATCTTTTTCATCATTTCATATATTCATATTCAACAAATATCGATTTCAGAATGAGATAAGCTGGCAAGCTAAACTTTCAATAAGTTAAGTTGACATGTCTGATCTCATAAATAATACTAAAAAATTTCATATTTATATTGTTGGTGCCATATACCAATTTTGTTACTCAATTATTCACTATTTGAGGTTATCAAAATATTTTAACGCATATTTCTAGTGTATTTTAACGAATGTGTTTATGAATTGATTTGTAATTGTTTTTGGGAGAAGCACATTTGATGTAACCTGTTTTCTGACACACTTGTCCTTGCTTATCATGTGCACCATGCTTTTTCCTGGAAATGAAATACGGTTACGTAACACTCGAGCATAGATTAAGTCTTCTTCAAAACCTAAAATCCTATGAAATAGTTTTCTCACTACATTTATCATAAATTGCTCTGTCTCTGCTGTCAAAGAGGAAATCCGAAGGTAGGTGTGATAAAATGATAATATCCAATATATATATATATATATATATATATATATATATATATATATATATATATATATATATATATATTCAGCAATGCTAGGTTGAATGTGTTATAGTTCCTCTGCGTTGTAAGATTTTGGGTCCTTTGTTGGTGAGTGAGAATATCAAATATTTGTATACATTTTTACGAACATTTTGAATCGGGAATTATATTGGTAAAGTGTGGTATACCTATGTTATGTCATATGTTGTTGGTATGTATGTAAGTAAAACATATGTTACTGGTGTGTGTGTGGGGGGGGGGGGGGGGTGTTAAATGGTGTAAATAATACGTAGAGGATATTCATCACTTCTTGACCGAAGTAGGGAAATGGATTCCCATAGCCCAACTAAACGTGATCCGTCCCTTTTTCAACCCATCTTTTAATAAAAAAATCATTATCTTGCAATGGGTAAAATTTATTTTTGTTTTTGGTAGATCAATTTTTATCTACAGAAACGTATTACCGACACTGTAACATTTAATGACGATATTTGAAACATGCTTAATTAAAGTCTTCTTATGGTACATTGTATGCTTGACCACGTCCCTGTTGCTCTATTTACATACAATACCTCCTTTTATCAGCACCGCTTGTAAGCAGGAATCTAATGTGCAATGTACATTTTGCTATTTCATATCATTTCCATTAAAAAAATTACAACTATTTCATAATATCTTTCGTCTCGGATTCTTTACAGGTTTAAAAAAATTTTTAAAAAAATAATTATGCAAACATAATGTAAATTATTTGGGAACACGTTCTTGAATAGTATATCATTGAATTTACCTAGCCTTGGCCTAGATATGTATTATTAGTTTTGTAATATATGTATAATAAACCTAAACCTGTTACTTTAGTTACAGGTTAGTTTCTGTCAGCATTGTTCTTTTGATTGGGTGAGTATTTTCTTACTTGATTAGTCCGCGTCTTATCTCGTAGGGCCTTGGATATTGTTAGGTTCAACTGTCAGCTGATGTTTTTCACAAGGTAAAATGAAATGGTCTTTTTGTATTTGTTTTAAGACTATAGGTGCATATGTATAATACGGATCCGCCCCTTTTGAAATGGCACGGGGGTTACCAAATAATGCTATAGTATTTTTATTCATATATCATTGTTAATGAAATATTTTTGCAATGATTTAGGTATATACATTTCGTACCTGTATAAAATTGTAACTTTATAATCAATTACTTGACCTAGTGGCTCATCGTCTACGAGAATAATTGAAATAACTTTTACCACATATTGCCAGAAAAATACAACATTGAAAAATATGTGATTACTTCATTTTTTAAAGTGTTATAGAAGACATAAAAATTTAATCAATGTACACAGAATGGAAAACTAAACGGCATATTGTCAGATGACAAACATGTTTATTAACAATGTTAAAACAATATTAGTTTAACATGAATAGTTTGATAATATTTCTGTTTCCAAAAAAAACCAGTTTGAGATCTAACTAATACAAGTTCAAGTTAAAATGATATTATTGTAACGTCGTTTCTTAAAATTGGGTAAATGACTAACCTGTTACAGACAATTACAAAATTATATGGCCATCAATGAATCCTACAATGTTATCTAACAAGGAATGGTCTCAATGGATAAGTAAAAGTGACAGCATTGCAAGTTGGTAGACCTGAGCGTGACCCTGAGTCATTCAGCTTTTACTTACTTTTATAAGAATATATATATATATATATATATATATATATATATATATATATATATATATATATATATATATATATATATATTTGTATTGTGTCTCTCATAACCCTTAATGGGTGGCTCGTCAATATTATTATGTTTCTTCTATATTTTATGTATTTTATGTAATATTGCTCGAGGTGAGACCTTAATAAACAATCTGTCTGTCTGTCTTCGTGACAACTATCAATCAGTCACGAATGGGCACCAATTAGACCACTGTATGGATAAATCAACAAATAGTGATGCCAGTTTTCAAAATTCATTAAATGTATAATAATCATTTTGAAACTTAGATATGATATTTCTGCTCTATAAGCCGTTACTAAAAGTGTTTATTAACCGCTAAGTAATACACATGTTGACAGTTAATGATCCATATTGCCAACCCAAATCAGAATTTCTTTCTTTATTCTAAGTTGGGAAGGCCATATGGAAGAGTAGGGGGGATCTAGGAAAAAAAGTCACGGAAAAAACGGAATTTTTTCCATGTGACTTTTATTCCTATGCAAACTTTTTTCCATGACTTTTTTTCCTGTGACTTTTGTTCCTGTGACTTTTGTTCCGGCCACCAGTAGGGGATCATTCCTTTCAACAAGTGTATTATTCATATTGCTTATAGTAAAAAAATTTCTAGAGTAGGAACGTAAAAGCTTGGTTTAGATATGTTTGTTTTTATATTTGATGAGAAGGCAAAATTGGAGAGTGGGGGCCATCAAATGTGAACACGTTCATTACTAAACGTTTGCAATAATATACGCGTTGCTTATGGTAATAACGTCTGTAGTAGATATACAAAATCTTAGTTTCAAAATGTTAGGTTTTAAATTGGATGTTTTTTTAGAAGGCCATACAAGAAAATTGGGGATTATTAACAGTCTCTTGATTAAATGTTTGTATATTTCACAAGTAGGAATATCATATACTGGCGTCAATATGTTAGTTAACACTTTTGTTCTCTATTGAATTGTTTGTTTGTATATTTTATGAGTATTGAGGTAAGGTTTGGTCCTAGCCGTTCACCTATGCTAAATATTACAAATTTTTGGACACCCAACTTACAACAATAAACTTTTTGAAATATTTTAATAGTTTATTTAGTCAACTTAGCTATAAGATATATAGATAACAGTCTGGTTATACAATGTGAACTTTTCTGTCATCACCATCTGTTGTTTTAGCCAAACAGTTCATGACTGACATGCATGTCTCAGTGTCAAATGCAGGTCCTCTAACAAGCCACGCTGTCAGATTAATTTATGTACTGAGATCAGTCCTTTATGAATAACGTTGTAGGAACCATTGATAATTTGGGTATACAGGGATTTTGCACGAAATATTACTTTCTCTGTATCAGGTTATTATTTTTTGTCAATTTAAAAAACGATGTATCAATTTGAATATTTATCAACACGAATCTGTATTTGGTTGATTTGAAACTTGGTCAATATTTATCCTGTTTTTTTAAATAGAAAATATAGTAGCAAAATAAATTTGAAATTGTTTTTGTTAACACATTTTTCTTCATTTTTGTTTTCATATGATGTGCGAAAGTAAGCGTTTACCTTTAAAGTTTTCATTGAAATAATAATCTTGCTCTTTTTTTATTCTAGAATGGAGAACGGCATGCATAAACGCAAGTTTGTCATCGACACCGACGCTGGTTTGGACGACGCTCATGCTATACTGATGGCGTTATCTACGTCCGATGTCGACGTCGTCGCCATTACGACGGTAACAGGCAACGCCCCGTCACGTCAGGTTGCAAATAACGTCCTTAGGCTTCTCAAAGTCGCGAACAGACTTGATGTAAGTTAATATTGTTGCTGTATCTACAAAAAAATCTAAAGATCTATTCAAATACAAAATGAAATAATTGTAGAATAACTGTAAAAATGGAAACATATCGAAACTAGGATTCCAACGTATCGGCAGTTCTATTCGATATCTGAGCTGACGTGTTTGGTATTACCTATGGAAGGGTTAAAGGTCACCTGATCGACCACTGAAGCCCAATGGAATATCGTTAAGATCGTATACGCAGCGAGCAACAAGTAATAGGTTCAATACGATTTCAATGAGATTGAACTAACACTAGAAGTACGTTTTGAAGATTTTGATTGAATTTTTATGAATCTATGTTTAGAATCCACAGTCTATTTATTAAACTTTCGGTAAGATAGGTTTACAATACACTCTTAACGGTCTATCGGTGTTTCAAGGGCACACAGTAGCTGTTTTAAACTTCTACTTTTGTTAATTTTGACGCTTGGGTTTCATAGCCACAATGCACAGGTTTGTAATGTCATACATACTTTTTGTCTCTACACTATACTCACTCGAGACTAAGTCATTGCTTACTATATTATTAATCAATGGTTAAGTAACACGAATTCCTGTATGACACGGTTGAGAAGAAAAAAAATCATGGTTTGAAAAACCTATCTTCTGCGGAAACATTTGTCGAAGATGTTCTAAGTATATCATTGTAAGCTATGAATGCCAAGGTTTAGGATATGACATTTATTATCTAGAATGGTTCGTAATCTAAGCGATGTTTTGCAATGTGCAGATTCCGGAATATCAAGGTTGTAAGGACCTGTTATACCTTACCCAAAATGAGTGTTGTCTATTTTACAGACCTTACAATTTCCAGAATGATTTGCCATTTTATAAATGCTTGCAATATCCAGATTCCGGTATACCAAGGTTGCGAGGACATGCTGCTTGGCTGGGAGAAACCTGAAGATTATAACTACCACGGTAGGGACGGTTTTGGAGACGTTCCAGACCTTGAACCAATCAGCAACGACCTTGTTCGGAAGAAACATGCTGTACAGACGCTTCTAGATTTGACAAATGAATACCCGGGTAGTGTATCCCCTTAAATATATAGATAACTGTTCTTGAGGTTTATTGATTACTCTTCGATTGGTAGCAACTGGTTCCATCGCTGTTCAGAAAAACTACCGGCAATGTTTCACTTATCTTTTAAGTTCGGACGTATATTGCAAATTGATTAGTTAAAGGCACTTAAGCACGATTTTTAGAAAATATATTTTATCAAATTTTCCCAAAAAACTTATTTTATGGAAGAAAAAACGATTATCCGTAGTCGTAGACGAAATTGTAACATATTGGAAAAAAAAACTGCATGCGGACATTTTAGTGTGAACACCTTTAAATCTTTTGAGTAAGGAAAAATTATTCAGGCAGGTTAACCCAACCTGGTTCGTTCCTTAAAATACGCCTTTTATTGATTTCTAACAATTGTATTCAAATGGTATCATTTATTTTCCTTTTTACTGCACCTTTTCTGTCTATATGATTGTAACTATTGTTTTCATTTCAGGGGAGATAAGCCTGGTAGCGATAGGACCTCTAACTAATGTTGCTATGGCTACACGAATGGATAGGGATTTTGGCAGGAGACTTAAAGCCTGTTACATCATGGGAGGAAACTACAGAGGTGAAAAAAGAAAAAATTCCTTTTATGTTATTCTATGCAAAGTACAGGAAATAATTGTCATTTGGACTAGTATTGAAAACTTAAAAAGAACATAACAGAATATGATAAATATAATAATTGAAATATTTGTGTCCATGTCCGAACCCCCTCATTAACACAACAATTCTTTTTATTACAAGTTACTCTATAAGCTTAAATGTCAAATTTACAATATATTTGTTAACGCTGATGAAAAAAGACTACACGTAATAAGAAGCACATTTTCAATTATCCTAACAAATAAACCAATTCAATAAATGGTTTGCCTATGATAACTTAAAACAAGGAAAAATATTGAAACGTTCATAAAATACCATGAAATCGAAGCGCACGTAAAATGTTTTCTTGTTTATTTTCTTAAGCTGAAGGAAACATAGGCTGCCATAGTGAGTTCAACTTTCACATGGATCCTGAGGCTGCCTTTATAGCTCTGAACTATTTGAAGTGTCCAATCACTATATCCTGTTGGGAACTCTGCTTGAAAACTGCTTTGTCCTGGGTATGTTATAATTTGTCATTGCATGTCAATAGGAATGTACGATATATTTTGGTCTGTCAAGGCTCGAAAGAATGTAAATAAATGTTGGATTTTGAAGGAGAAGGAAAAAGGTATACTGCCCAATTTCTTGATTATGAGATCAATTTGTAAATATCTTAAGTGATAAAGTGTTCATAAAGTTTTAGGGATATGTGATTTTGCGTATTTACAAATTAATAAGCTTCTAACTGAAATAACATACGCAGAGCTTAAACACTGATATCACAACACTCATATTGCTTCAATATTGATTTTCATATTAGACAGAGAACAGTTAATAAAATATAATGTTTTTCAATAATTTTTTCATCATACAATAACAATATTGAAACCCACGTACAAAAATTTATTGACGTTATACATTAATTATTGAAACAAAAACTAGTATATCTTTTTACTACGGACTAAAATCATACAACATTGGCACCATCCACACGAATTCAAACGTTTGGAAGTATTTTTATTAGAGGGATTTTTTAAGGTAATTGTTACTTTTTAGGAACAACATAAACAAATACGAACTAAAGATTTTCCCTTGGCGATGTTTTAAAACAACTTCAAAGCTTTCGAAGTAATTTTGGAATTTGCATCAGGAGTTGGAATTTTGTATTTTTCCAGGAAGAACATAAACAACTACGGACAAAAGATACTCCCTTGGCGAAGTTCCTCAGCAAAATCGAACATTTCACCGTAACTCAATCAAAAGAGAACGAGAGCAAAGTATACGAGCTTGCCGATGAGGCCGCTATGGCGTGTGCGCTTTGCAATGACGTTATCACAGAAAGCCATGACGTATACGCAAGTGTGGAACTCCATGGACACGTGACAAGAGGTCAAATGTGCGTTGATTGGAGAAATCTAATGAAGAAAGATGCAAACGTAAGACTTCTAACTGAGTTAGACAAGGACATCGTGTTCCAAATGTTACTGAATTCGGTGTAATTTGCCTTTTTTCCACCTTTAAAGTCAAGAAGTCGCACAAATAATTTATAGAATTTCCAGTTCTCAGTATCGATGGAATCTTTTATTGTTTCAAGAAAATCACCGTGGTCCACTTGCATACTGTTAACAAAGATGGCGACAAAAGAAATGATCGATAATATTATCTCTGTTCACTTCTTTCTTTGGCGTAGTTGTCTATTCTTTTCTTTCTTAGGCTATTAATTCGTTACGTTAGGAATCCTTTGGATATATAAATTATTTAGTCCTACGTCATAAATCACGTGGTGCGTAAAACCGATATAGCCGTCAAACGACATCACTCTAAGTGGTGCTCCAATCGGCTTGTTATAAAAAATGATTTATTATATTTCTTGATGTAAATAAAAGATTTATGTATCAATTTATGTCATATGTATTTGTGGAAAACATAATTTGTCCTAGTAAATACTATGTTATCAAACTACATAGATCTTCATGTCCATAGTTCAATTGAATAAATTTGCAACATTGAATGAAATGTGTTTGTTATTTTGCTGTATCTGCTGTAGCTTTCAGGTATCCCTCTGATCATCCTCAACTACTAATGTTTAATGTTACAATGCTCTTTATAACACCTGGGACTTTTCATCAGAAATTTCATTTTCATTCTATTTCTATAACGTTTGATTATTTTATTACATAAAAAAACCTTTGCCTATTAAATCAAAATATCAATCACACGAGTAAAGGAGCACACGGCCGGGAAAGGAACTCATTTGAATGCAGTATCTTCTCTTCATAATCAAGACTTCCTCATTTCTAAATTCAATTTAAGCGACCATTCTTCTCTTGCTATCACTAAACAAAGACGAGCATAGACATCTGCCTTGTCTGACACCAATTAAGACAATCTCCAGACTACTTGAAAAGATCGGACGGCTTAACTTGTAGACCTTCTGATGACTTATTCATGAAACACGATACCATAGTGTCTAGCAAATATCTTTATGTAATGGGACCAACTCGAGAGAACAATTATCACCCGGTCGCAAAATGAGGCGTAGTTTCAAAAGTCTTCGTCTTGAACCTAATCTGACAACCTTCTTCATTCATGTTTTCCCTTGTATTTGAGTTAACACGATGCTTTTGCACAAATCTCGACTGTATTCCCGGATGGAATTATTTTGACAATGTGTTTGTCTTATATCATTTGCTTTGAGATTACTGTGTTTTACCACATCCATTCGAACAGACGTTTTTAAAAAATCTGTTACAAGCCTTATTATCAATATTTTTATCTAAATTTGAAAGGTTGTAATTGTAACACAGAAAAGTCGTTATAGCTACGCAACAATTGATGGTCTTACTGTTCCAGCTAGTCTGTCTTATGAAAGATAAGTGCGCGTCGCACATGTGAAAGAACTCCAAGCTAGAAGTGTCTTCAATATTTTCAATCTATAAAATGGAAGAAATTGAGCACAAGCACAATTTGATTTTCATTGTTTTAATAGGCGCGGCATTCTTACTTGACAAGCAAAGATGTGCAGCAAACTGCAAAATTTAATTCAAAGCTGATTAGCACTGGGAAGATGTCCAATCGAGGTCACGAAAAACGTCAATTTAGTAATGCTGACGTCAGTTGTAAATGCTGTGAATTGTATAATTTTGTATTCTTGTGATCTACAACAGTCTACCTTTGTGAATATGATGACGGAAGAGTGTTCACATGGTGTGAACATTAGAAAAACTGTGAAATTACTCAAAATGCTTAAAAATGGGGTTACGATAATGTATAGACTGAATATAGATATTCATCTTGTATTCTGACAGATTTTCATGTCATTACTTCCGTTTGACGAATTTGTAAATGTTATGCAGTCTGAAGTGGTTGGTCGCAGTTTTATCATTCAATCGCGAATCATACTGTAAAAACTCAAAACGAAATAATTTCATTATTTTAATAACGATATCAGAAATTACAGCATCATAGTTCATAAATTATCAATCAGAATGAATATATTACAAAAATCCAATAAGCACCTTCAATAAATGGACCATTGAGTTCAGCACAGTAAGTTCAGCCTTTGATTTCATTTCATCCCCCAGAAAGCAAGCACCTATGTCGCAAGTACATTCATGGTAGTCTTCGGTCTCATGATTTCATTGTCTGCAGTTGACCATCTGGTCGTGACCTGACCAGCTAACCTCTGACCTCTTGGTGGAGCACACCTCGCCGTCAAGAATGTCTGTGGGGTCAAGGTCAACGTTTGGCGGGACGTAGTTAGCGTCCCACATCTCGGGCGTCGCATTCCAGGGGTTGATGGGACTGTCTGTGACTGATGACGTCAGGAAGTCGGGGAGTTGGATGAGATCACTCGGTTGCTGGGGTAGCTGGTGGGAAGCTGTGTAACCTAGAAACGAAAGTAGAGAAACTAGTTATTTGGATGTATGGGAATATATAATTGTTATAATTAGACTATTCTAGTCAGTGTAAACGACAGTTCTACCGAAAATTTGCACAAGTAGAACATCTTTCAAAGGTGTCCATACACATTTTCATAGCAGTTAAAACTATAAATATATTTGATTTAAAAAAATTCAAAATCAGTCATTCATTTTCATTCATTAGAAAATATGATAAACATATGATTGAACATTTTAATCATATTTTCGGGTTAACGTTAAAACATGTATTATCTAAAAAGTTTATTCCATTATTAAGTTTAATTTCCCTATTAACTATCACCTTACTATACCTTATTGTACTGATATTCCCGCAGTATATTTTTCTTATTGGGCCTATGAGATTTATAAGCTTTTGACAAAATACATACATGACAAAAAATTATTGCATATACATACCTCCATTGACTATCGGAAGTGGATATCCACCTTGAGACGTCGTGTGATCACTTTGGACTTCCGGTGACCCAACGCATGCGTCGTTGTTGTTACCATCCGGTTTGTTCTTCTTGCACTTAGCTCTCTTGTTCTGGAACCAAACTTGGATCACTCTCTGGTCTAAACCGGTTTGGGAGCTCAGTTGCGCTCTCATCTCACGAGATGGTTTGGCGCATGACCGGAAGAAGTTTGTCAATATCCGGGTCTGCATATCAGTTAGAGATGTTCGAGATTTCCTTTCAGAGGGTTCTGATGTCTCATTTTCGTCTTAAAAAACAGACAGAAAATAAATAAACCATTAATCCTGAGATTTTGTCAATTTATTGCGAGGTAAACATTTTCTAAAGATTTAACCATTTATTAACAAAAACATTTCAAAGGCAAAATTAAACTCCACATGCCGTTCCATAATTAGACCAACCCATTATTTGTTTTGAATTAAAATGTCGTTAATACATTATATCATGTAAAAAGCATGCCTTTGTATGAAATGTCTAAATAACACATATTCATAACGGCTATCAGTTTTACAGACAGTTAAACTCCCTCTCCTCGTGCATTGAAACATAATACATTGAAAGGAAATATCCGAACGATCTTTATAAGACACAAAACGAATATGAACATGCTAATAAGTATTACAATCATCTTTGTCTCGCCCTACACCTTCTGGACGAAAACCAAAAAAGGGAAATAAATCTAAAGTGACAATGTGCACACATGTAAGATCACCCCCCCCCCCCCCCCATTTTATCTGACCATTCGCTTCCTCACATGGCTGACCACGATATTCCCAAAGGTAAGTCCTATAAGGTGATAAACACTTCACTGATTAGCTAGCGTTAGGAGGCACGATAATCCTGGGTAAATCCCCTGATCCCCAAAACCAGACACACCCGGAGGGCAGCAGTGCACACCTGTAATTAGTCAGACTGCTTAATTAGGGATGGCATAGCCTTATTAATTTTGTTCATTTTGTTTTCGCTATGAAATTATGAACTAGAGTGATCACCTTGATTGCTGGCAAAACTCCTAGATATAACGATTATCACATTTGAGTTAATATTTTTACCTCCATGTTTATAGTTGTTGTAGTCATGGCTACAGATCAGACGGCCGTCATCTCGAAGGTAGAATTCGTCTCCTGTATCCAAAGGCATTTCGCACGCAACGCACGTGAAGCACGAGACGTGGTAGATATTTTCATGAGCTCTGCGAACATTCTCTGTTGGGGAGATCCCAGAACCGCAGCCGGCACATCGTGTACCAAACATCCTGCAAATTGACAATGAGAAAACAATGTGAAAATACATCAGCTGAAATAATACACGCATTAATAACGTTTAACGTGTAAATGCTTAAAGGGGCTGTCGCACGTTTTCGTATGTTGATAAAAGAATCTCATGCTTTGGATGAGAAACGTTACAAAATGCAAAATAATCCTTCAGATTAATATAAGGCATATTGGAGCGAGTAAATAGAATTTTGTTCCTCATCATCACAATTTCCATAATCTATTGTTTCCATCATCAATCTGCCAATGTTCATGATAATGTAAAAATATATTTGTATCGTATGTGTATTTATCAACTTACCTTACAAAATCTTGCTCACAAAACACTTGAGATTCACGTGCAAAGCATGTCTGTTTTAAAGCGACTTGACACATACAGCATCTCAGACATTCGGAATGCCAAAGACGACCTTGCACCCTCAGAATGAACTCATCGAGGATTACTTGACAACATCCGGTACACAGGGGCGGACCTGAAAATGAGAATTTATGAAGTGAGCTATTCTGTATTAAATGAATGAGAAACACTAGAATATATGTATTACATTAGGAATCTTTGAAATATCCAAAATTACACCTAGACCTTACGCTTTTAAGAAAATATCAATTTTATCGAGGTCATGCATTTAACATACATCAACCCTAAAGAATTTTACTTTAGTTGGGTTCTAATAAGGGAGGGGTTGATTGTAAAGTTGGACATCAAACGAGCCCTAAACACTCAAGCCATTTAAAACGTCATCCTTTGCAACAACTTCAGTATAAATAATATATTCAAACGTATTGTTCTCTTCAAAGAGTCGCGCGTTGTTTACATTTTCAGTCCCTGGGTTTATTTACACCAATGATATGGACAACATTGAGATAAAATCTAACAAGTGAGATTCTTGTTTAATTTACATTTGACATGTTTCTTTTCAAATAAGCAAAGGCACTTTACTTTTCTTTCACGGTGAAAAGAAACATATCAAGAAAGTTCAAAATGATTTGGGGGTTATCCTGAATACATAAGTACATTTATGAACGCCCGGTTAATTCTCCCTTAATCGCCACGTTAGATATAAAATTATACCAACACAACATAACATTGTAAATATGATGTAAACTTTGAGCCAGCAAATTCTTCTGCAAAGTCAGTACCATTGACAAGTTGAAAAGCAAGTACATAGTCCGATGTTATCTTTAACCAATGCAAAGCAAAAAGAACTTTACAGTCCGGCTTATCTAAATTATGACATGCCAGTACAGCTATACACAAGCAAAACTTTTATAATGTTTTTGCCACTAGAAAGGGAGCATGTAGGCTGGCGGTGATTCTTGTTAATTTCGTTAATAACTTTTTCCAATTCTATTACGTGTCTGAATAATAATTTCAATTTTATTAAAATGTCATTCATTACTTTAAGCTCAAATAATAAATCTTCCATTTAATTTCCACAAAATAATCCTGCAGAGTTCTCTTCTTGTAAGAGCAAACCATCTTTCAAAGAATTATCTTTATTCAATAATCATTCTTCAAATTTAAAGTATCTATCATGAAGATATATAGTCTGTTTAGGTGAGTGGGGAGAATTTGACTACTTAACTTTGAAAAATAAACAATGAGTTTACGTTTAAAAGATATACGCTTAAAACAAAACTTTAAAACGTGGTACAAGGTAAACTGGAAATCAAAACTCGAAAGAAATTTAAAATCTTACCGTTATTTAAAGTTTGCATTTGTGAAAATCCAGATTCCGTGGGTGAGGTTGAAGATGTGGGCAGGGTGGCGGTACTGTCCCCCGGAGACATGACGTCACATCCGTTCATGATCATTATAGATGCAGTGTTGATAAATGTTATTTTTCACTTAAATGATATGCACTTTTTTCTGAAAATATATATTCTCAAAAGTAATCCGTTAGACTTCCAGGTCTTTGACAGCAATGCACAGCATGTTTGAATGAAGTGATCGAAGGGTGTGATATATATACACACCATACATTTCCAGACAATACACTCAATCCCAGACGTGTGAATTGTTTTCGAGTAAGACTTCCGCGTAATCTGATTGGCCGTGAAGCCAGTCCAATCATCGAATCAATCGGCTCGCCGATGCTAGACAGTCACGTGATATCGTTTGAGAAATCGCCGACGGATAGCAATAATTAACTTGTCTGATGCGCGTTTATTTAAATTAGATACCGATGGATGTCAAAAAAAACCCGCCTTTTCACAAAGTGAGACAATAAATTATTAATAAATATTTTATTTTATTATTTTTCTAATTTATTTTCATTTATACTTATTTATTTTCGCCTCATGTTCCAAATTAAAAACTATGTTATTTACCCTCTGGCACTCCTAAATTGTAACCCTTCTCTAGAAATCCTAATAAACTATTTTTTAAGGCTTCCAATACCTTATTCCAAATTTGTACCGCCTATATTTTGGCTTTAACCAAGGATGGGCCTCACGTCGGCGACAGCCCCAACTCAACAACAACTTTTATTTTCATCATTTTTTTGAGAGAGTTTAAGGATTGTTTATTTCTTATTCGCCGATATTATGATTCATAGTTTTATTATTATAGTATTTTATTATAGTATTTAACAAACAAACAGCTTCATTCCTTCCTCATTGTAAACACATGACGTATTGAAGGTTCATTATGCAACGAAAATATAAAGGCAAATGCTTAGAAACAGTTTTAATCAACATTTATCATATTCTTAACTTGAATACAATTTCACATGACCCTCAAAAGGCATCTAAAATAATTAATGACAATGCACAATTCGTATACAGACATTTGTTGAAATAAATATTTATTCATAGCAAAATCTCCAAATTATACTCCGATTTCAATTCATATTATCGATTGAATGTTTGAAATCGCGTACATTTAATGATTATTTAATTTATTGGGTTCCATTTGCATGCATTTATCGTCTTATTTCAAACAGTATCTAATTTTTGTGTGTGTACAGCTCATCAGTCACGAATTTCAAAACCTATGAATGAAGTCTGTATCAGGGGACAATATCTCGACATCATCTTAATTTCACAAGCCTTATTAACGAATCTACAACGAAGTCGTTTGATTGTTTCACAAATCTGTCTCAAGATCCAGATGCATTTTATGATTACATCTCCGCTATTACCCAGACATTGCACTAATAATTCACCCGTCTCAACAAAAAGCAACGGACAAAGCTACCACCCTTGTCTCACTCCAACCACTCGAGACAATTCACAGCCTGTTACCTACTCCAAGAGAAGACAATATCTTCAACGGAGCGTCAAATCTCCTAGGGTTAATTACAGCACTGAAATCCAGACGGGATTAGATCAGGGGTCATAACCTTCTAGGAAGCAATTTACCCGTCTCGATTATGTTTTCTTAACACTCTACGCGCAAATGAATGACGTAGTTACGTAGCAAAGCAATAAGCGGACTTGTTTATCTGTTATTGTGGCAATTAACAGTTATCTCTGTTGTGATATACTCTCCATGTTCTTTATCAGTCCTAAGCACTATTGGATGGTTAGTTTTTTGTTGTGCCTAAAGTGAGTCTTGCATTTCATAAGGTTGAATTAAATATAGACTATCTGGACCTAATATGTGACACTGACAAGAAGTGCTATATGGTATCATACACACAAAACCCGGAAAAAAAATTAGTGCAAAACTTTTTCAATTCCTACAATATCAATCATAATTCACCGATACATGTAAGAATTGATATAACATTTTCGTTTGTGCAGCACTCTCAAAGGCATGCAATTTAACAATTTAGTTATTAATAATAAACGTCATTGACAAAAGATTTAAAACTTGGGATGAAAGTTAAAATGGCATAAACGTATTTTTATTTTCGAAAAAGTCATCGATAAAAGTCATGGACATTTGGGAAAAGATTCATACTTCTTAATGTACAATGGTACAAAGACATGTTTGTGTTTTAATTTTTAAAAATCTTAAATAGAAATTGAAATTTAGAACCTTTGGTTGGAAGAGAATTTGTTTATTATTTATGTCTCATCTTGTACTCTAAATTTAAGTAAAACTGATTGTTCAGAAAAACGAAAATAAGAATTCTATTTTGGCATCGTTTATAGACTGCGATATTAGTTTTAAGCGTGGCCCCTTTGACCCCAATCAAGGGACAGAGTTATCAAATTATAAATCATGATCTTCATTACCAAATAATTATTCTGTACATAATATTCTGTCTGTCTGTGGTCAGTGGTTCTTGAGAAGAAGTCGAAAATCCAAAAGTTTACTGACGGATGGACGAAAAGGGGGAGGCGGACGTGATGTCATTCCCTCTGTAGCTTACCTTTCAGGAACTTGTCAGTTTGTTCCTGTGATGGAACAATTGTTTGACACAGGAACTTTTGTCAGTTTGTTCATTTAATTGAACAATTGTTTGTCACAGGAACGTTTGTCAGTTTGGTCATGTGATTCATGATGCGTCAAGCTTACTTAATAATTCTGATATCAATTGATAACTGAAAATAAAATATATATTTTCTAAAGCAAGCTATATATTGCTGATTACGAAATATATCCTTCACCAAGGTAGATGTTCCTTTTTCTTCAAAAAGCACAAGTAATTGTACCATTTTAGTATATGCCAAACGGATAACTGAATAATGGTTATATGGTTTTCACAGAATTTCAATCATCCAACACGCAGATAATTGACTAGTAAACATAAAAAAATCAAACAAGAATTGGTTTTATTACGTCATCCACTACAACGCATGAGCAGTCCGAGGTCCGCTGAAACTACTTCCGGTCTGAGCTCTGCTTCGACAGGAAGTTACTTGACCTGTATACCGCAGATGGAAGGTCTCTCTTCCTTCTGTCAGAGTTTCCACACGCGATCTCAGTATTGGATACAGTCAGCACGCTACAGTCCTCTACCATGAAGCAATCGTCGTCATCGTCGTCTTCGCTGCAAAGAAATGAGATTATAGTTATAGATAGCTTGGGGGAACAAGAAAGTGCTTTTAGGAAAAGTGATTTTGACATCATGCAATGCAGGCCTATTCTTAGACCAGCCCCAATGACTTACTAAGATAGGCCTTGCCGCATTTCCCGTATTTTTTCGTGCTTGTGGCCGAGGCTGCTGCTATGGGTCGCGATAGTCCTATGATAAATCATATGAGAATTGCAACTTATTGCCGAGAGGGCGTTTGACTCAAAACACGAATTTTGACTGGTTGGCAGCATGGTTTAAATTAGCCAATGATAGAGGGTGCCATTCGGGGGAAGATGCCCCGATTCCGAGTGATCGATTTTGATTAAAAGTACGGCTAACTGTTTCAAGTGAAAACTGATAATCATTACCAAATCTAAGCCATTAGAATTGCGCAAACTTAGTCAACTTTCTGCAGCCCAGACATGACGTCATGCCATTCAAGTTATTGTATTATGACAATCATGGTTTGAAGTATTTGTGGATCTTTTTGCGTTTTTGTACGTGGATACGCATCTCCTGCGCAAAACACTTACTCCAGACACGCTCTAAGTTGCTTGTCAATGCATTTGAAAACCACACCACTGTTTGTCTCCCTTTGCGTTCCTTCAGCTAAGCCCATCCCGAGGATGACATCATGACTGTTCTCCTCTGCAATGTAAGGGTTAAATTTGTCATTTGAAACTCTGTAAAATTACAAGTTAATTTTATAGTTTTGTTATGGTTTAATCATGGGCATTGTGCATTAAACAGGATACTCAAATCTATAACAATGCTTTTGAAACTGGTGGTGTGGTGGAAGCGATGTATCACGGAAACGTACTGCACATTCATAGTATTCATATTCAATAAAGTCATAACCAATTATGAATTTTTAAAAAAATGTTTAACTAGGAGTCTAGAAGCTATACTATTGATTGAGGCTTAGTGAAGTTTGAGGAACAAAATATGGAACCCCTGTTATATAGTTTTACTCGAAAAGCTAAAATTTGGGTAGTCACTAGTGAAGATTTTGGATCGACCTTTTACCACTTCGATTAAGGCCAAATTGTGAATTTGGCCTTCTCTTCTATTTTGCACTGCAGCACTTTTTCAAATTGGGGAAAAGGGGATTTTGAGGACAGGAAAACATTTGATCAACAGCTAAACAGATCCTTTTGATCATAGAATGATTTCTAAACGAACTTGCGAAATATTTCACCAACTTGAATTAAGGGCTTTGCGCGTTAATGGCCTCGGTACATTTTACCTCAGCTGGCAGTCAAACTATCAAGAGGTGAGGTGAGGTGAGTTGGGGTTTAACGCCGCTTTCAAGATTATTTCACTTATATCGCGGCTGCTAGTATTATTGCAGGGAGAAGGCCGCAACACCATTGTGGCTATGCATTGCGGTGAAACCTGCGAGCATCGGCTGGAACTAGCAAACCATGGGTGGTACTACACTGAATTTCAGTGTAGCATTGCACCCAAACCTGACTGCGTGTAGAACGGTTCTCTACTGCAGACAAAGTTGCCGAGCCCCTGGCGGGATCAAACTATCAAGAGCCATTGACCCAAATCTGAAGTCGTGTGTACAAGGGTCACAAGGGCAACACCCTAAATCCTGTTTATCTTCACTAGAAGCAAGCAGCTTAGAAAGCGGAAACCTAGTGTACAGACCCTATGCATTCTGATTAATAGAATTGGTGACCCTGTGTTCCTAAAAAGGGCCACAGATGCGACGCCCTTAAAATCTATATTTTTCACTTTCTCCAGAATCAGAAACAGACTCCGAAGCTGATGGATGATCATTCAAATTAAATAATTGGTGACCAACTCCTAATAAATTATTCATCTTTTCCAGAAGCGATTCAAAAGGCTTTGAAATTTGAAACCATGTGTACAGACGCGAGCTGGTTTGGGATTCTTATTTATAGATGTTATGAGACTTTGACACCTAATAAAAGGCAACATTGGCCATACCCTATAACCTATGTCTTGTCTCTTGTGTATACTCCTAAGACGATAGGTATTGCGATTTAAAAATTGCGACACTGTTACTCCTTAACTTAAGGGACACACCCTAAAACCTGAGGATTATGATCAATAGATTTGGTGGTCTAGTGGCAGTTCATAAGGTGACCTTGTGACCATTTGTAAAATTAATTATTGATAGCCCTTTGACCTCTTCTCTACTGGATGTAGACCCTTACATTCGGATATTTGAGTTAGATGGGACGTGCCCTTTACAGAAGATATATTTTCCATAAAGGAGTAGAAAAGGTAGCCAATTTGATCATGCAATATATTTCAAAACAGTCCGCAGTCATAACTCATGGACATCACGTTATTTAAAAGAGCTTACCTTCTTTGGTTATCTCAAGCAGTGCAGACTCGCAGTCGGCGGACAACACAGAGCTGATATAACACAGGAGGCAGATAGAGACGAGATACTTCATGGTGGTCTTAATGGAGGTAAAGAAAAAATGCAGTCAACATGACGTGATGCTTCGTTACGTCATCCAATCACGATGTTCAAAGAATAGTTTCATAAACATGGATTGATGTTAAAACTTATTGATCTAATTGATTTGGATTGAAGTTTCTAAAATAATAATCGCTTGGGCAATATTTCAGCCATCAGCCGAGATTGGAAATACTAAATCAATGTGATGAGGTGATATGGTGTTTAACGCCGCTTTCAAGAGAATTTCAGGGTATTACTGCAGGGAGAAAAAACCCAGCAAACAATTGTGGCTATGCATTGTTCTAAAACCTGCAAGCATCTGCTGGAACTAGCGAAACATGGGTGGTACTGCACCGAAATTCAGTGTAGCATTGCACCTAAACCGACTGCGTGTAGAACAGTTCTCTACTTAAGACGAAGCTGCCCAGCCCTTGGCGAGAGCTTCTTTATGTCATCCAATCACTATGTTCAAAGAACATAGTTTCATAAACAAGGATTCGATGTTAAAATAAATTAATGTCAATTGATTAAAGTTTCGAAAAAAATAGTTTATAAGAATTGTTGATCTAAATGTATTTAGATTGGAAATACTAAATCATGAATGGTCAGGTCGGTAACTGAGGAACTCGCAGTAACATTCCTGAGTTGGTTATACCTCTTTACATAAATTATATCATGGTCATGCCTACTCCCCCAAAATCATAATTTTGATTCAATTTCCTGTGAGGTGAGGTTATATAGGATTTAACGCCGCTTTCAAGAGTTTTTCACTTATATCGCGGCTGCTAGTATTATTGCAGGGAGAAAGCCCGCATCACCATTGTGGCTATGCATTGCGGTGAAACCTGCGAGCATCGGCTGGAACAGCTTCCTGTTTATGTATTGCCATTCATGTTTGATATATCCCTCTTTGCACTTTCATTCAGCGTAATAACCGTTAAGCGTATTCGCCAATCCATATTTTTGGGGGGAAATGCTAAAACCAAAATTCAAGGCAAAACAATTATACAAGAAGGAATAACTGAAATAGAGACGTTTCTTGATTTTTACTACTAAAAACTGTATCGTGTATTTTATACAGGTCGTAAGAACTGCAGGAACCATGTTTTTCTGTTTTCATAATGTAAATTTTGGTCATGAAATAAGTATGAGGCTCGCCGCCTCCTCTCTCAACTCAACCCGTTATTGCGGGGCTGATAATATAGTTAATAGAATAACAATAGCAACTAATCCCGTTATCCGTTTACAAAAATCAACTTAATAACTAAAAAACATGCAGCAGGATCCGTGTAATGGTGGAATATTATGGGGTGTAAATCAAAACAAATCGATTAGAAAAATCTCAAACTTTTATTCCAAGAACTGTTTGAGTGGCTTCCATAAGTTAAAAGTATAGGTAGATGATAGTTTATGGATCTTCAACTTCATCTTGAAAATGATTCAAGTGAGTAAGGGTTTAGCGGGTTTTCAACAATATTTCAGTTATTAAACACGTGGATGACAAGCATCCAAAGGAGAGGGCAGATCAGGGATACATTGGTCAAAAGGGTAAGTGTAAAGACGGAAAGAAAGGCAAAGTGAGAGAAAGACAGGTTATAGAACGACTTAAATTTTATCTGGCTTCTACCCATCGTCTTGTCCAGCTTGGCTGAACCTACCAGAAGCTTGTAAGCTTCGGATGGCATAGCTCTCGAGATTTTTGAGCGAGTGGGGTTTTAACGCCGCTTTCAAGATTATTTCACTTATATCGCGGCTGCTAGTATTATTGCAGGAAGAAAGCCTGCAACACCATTGTGGCTATGCATCGCGGTGAAACCTGCGAGCATCGGCTGGAACTATAGCGAAACTCTGTAGCATTGCACCCAAACCTGACAGCGTGTAGAACAGTTCTCTAGTGCAGACAAAGTTGCCGAGCCCTGACGGGATTCGAACCACGCGAAATCTTTGAAGCACGCAAACCAACACACCGTGATATGGTATTGAGTCGAATGATGGAAAAAACGGTATAAGGATCTTAACGAAACGTGTTCAAATTACGTTGTTATTTCATAACACATCCTTTTAGGATTTTGTCCGATTTTCTAATGCTCGATTTGGCAAATATATAAAACGTATTTAACATATTGTCAAGTATGTATCATACCTTTTCTCTAGCCACGCAGTTGATCGAATAAATCTAGTTAAAATTAATATCAACCGTATATTTTTTATGTAGTTATATATATTTAAAAATGAAACAAGATTGTTATACTGGCAAATAAGAATTGATATCAATGGCTAAGAAACTTAGGTTGAAATCAACGTATATGGCATAAGATTGACATTTCTTTTACCTTAGACGGTGGACGTGGAACGCAGACGAAGGTAAAATTCAAGTGTCAATGCGTGTATATTTCAATTTGCACGTGCAAAGCATGAACCCTGCATTTCCGATATGTTGCGTTCAGGCGAGCCTTTAAAAATATCGGCAGTAGGTCAGCTTTTTTGGTGTTATTTTCATTCGAATCAAAATTTTCAAATTTTTGATAAGGCTGTTAAAAAGTAATGTTTTGTTTGAAAATGCTTTCAAAACACATGTTCAGTGCTTCTCACTTTTAATGTAAGACAGATGCTCGGAAACGAGTTGCGTGGGAAATTAACAAGAAAAACGCAATACTTTTTAAAATAACTTTTCGAAATGGTAATGAGTTAGATCTCAGACAGGCAGTACCAAAAATGATTAACGATTTCCAATAGAAAAACAACTGGATAACAAATATTAAACTGAAAGGATTAAAAATACCCATCAGAAATGACAATTTAAGTACTTATATGTACATCGAAACTTCTTCGTGACAACTTAATATATGAATAATTAGAAATAAACTTTATTTAAAGACGAACTTTTAAGCAATATCTCTTCATTTCAGTTACATATATACATATATGTTAGTCTAAAATATGGAATATTAATAAAAACTTAACGATATTCTAAAACGTGAGTTATGAGAGAATGTACAACATGTATGATTTACATATGAATAAATTTATACAGAGGCCTACAATACAACTAAAAGTAAAACTCCAACACAGTAATAAAAAATATGAATTTAGTAAATCAGGATTCAGGTTTCAGGATTTTTTCTGCGTTTCAAAACCTTCTACGCGTACGTTCAGAAACTAAAATTGAAACATACAATAATTTCCATCGATTTCGCTGTCAGACGGTGATCGGAAAAAAAGTTTTTGCTAGGAAAAATAGTAACAGGAAAAAAGTAACAGTTTTTTGTGTGTTTTGTTTATTAAGTTCAACAAAGTATGACATTATATACTAACAGTTCACATTTTCATCACATGGTCACCTCAGTACTTTTTTCCCTGTTACCTTTTTTCCTACATTTCTGTCAGACAGACCAGTAACGAACCAGATGAATTACACGTCAATCGGACCGTCTCGATCCTGTATTCATTACGTCAGAGTGTCCAGTTCCCATTATTGTTCAACACTCATCTTGACCACAACACAGCTGATTGTTGTTTACTCGCACGTCCGGCCGGTAAATCAGACAATACCCCAAGTCAGGCGTAAAATCCCATGGCTTAATTTCGCCCTACCGTTTCAGACGTCATTACGTCAGGGGTATTACGTTTGCGTATTGAACCGTCTGAATGGAAATGGTCTGAATGTGTGTAATAGCAATTATCACCAGCCGGGTCAATTGCCCATTGATTTGTAATCATAAGTTTGAAAATATTCAATTGGTTGGTATTTTGTTGAGCTCTTAGTCATGCAGGTGTTGGCAGAGCATCACTGTAAAAAAAAAACGAGATACACAAAATTAGTCCGGTATGATAAATAAAATAAACGTCAATAAAAATAGGTGAAAGTATGACCATTTAATGCTATGCATGAAAGAGAAGCATTTGAGGTAATTTTTGCTATCTAGGTTTTGTCTTCAAACAGCCTCAATATAAAACCCCGTTTCGTGTCGTATATTCAAATTTTCAGTCTTACACAGTTGCATGCTCTTTTGTGAATTTTTCATTTGATTTAAAAAAAACGTCTCTCAAAGTGACATTAAATTTTTCATTTGACATTTAAATATATAAATATCACGTGTTTACATGAACATTTAGAAGTCATTGGTTAGTACATATAGTTGATAACCTATTACGAAAAGTTAAATGAGGGTGTAATAATATATATAAAATGTCGATTGTAGCCAAAAAAATATCTAAAACAACATTAATAACTGTTAATTGCAATAATAAAAGGTAAACAAATCAGCTTATTGCTGTACTACATAACTACGACATTCATTTTCGCGTAGAGTGTTAAGAAAACATAATCGAGACGAGCAAATTGGCCTCGAAAGGTTATGACCTCTGACCTCATCCCGTCTGGAATTCCGTGGTGTAATTAACCCTTGTAGATTTGACGCTCCGTTGAAGATATTGTCTTGCCTTTAGCAGCTAACAGGCTTGTGAATTGTCTGAGTGGTTGGAGTGAGACAAGAGTCCGTTGCTTTTTGTAGTACATTTGGAGACGGGTGAATTACTTGTAGTATGAGTGTTTGAACGCGGAGATGCAATCGTAAAGGGTATATATATGTGTAAGATACCATTTGTGAAACAGTCGAAAAGCAAATTTGATGATTTTTTAATCCCTTTGAAATAAAAATAGTGTCTTGAAACTGATAACTAAAATTATTTGAAAAAATATGACAAGAAATTTTCAGTTTTGATGTAACACAAAAAGTAAAATGAAATAAGATACGAAAATTAATTACATTTCAAAGCAAAGGAAACAAGTCGATAAAAAGATTGTTGACATTTTAGACATAATCTATATCTATTGTTAGTCATACTTTGAAAAGGGGATATAATTGATAGACTAGAATAGATATATTTGGAATACATGCAGACTGCTCTTATATTATACCGAAATATAAAATTTATGCAATTCAGACATTTCACGATTAAATAATAAATCTTTTAAATATATCATATGACCATATTTTACCAAATAAATCCTAGAATCTTAACAAAAATATTGATCAAGTTCCAAAAAACATTTGATTTCATCCTTGAATAACCCTAAAACAATAAAGATCTTGTTGTTTGCTTTACTATGTTCATTTGTATCTAATTAAAACAAATACTAGTTCGCATCAGACAGCTTTTTGATTGCTACCCGTCGGCGATTTCTCAGACAACATCACATGACTAGTTTCGATGAACCGGTTGGTTGATTCGTCGCCCCGTCTGGCTTCGCAGCCAATCAGATTTCGAGAAAGTGTTACTCGAAAGCAATTCCCACGTCTGAGGATATTGTCTGGAAATATAGGGGTATATGTATCACAACCTTCGATCGGACACTTCATTGAGTCACTCAGTTCACTACTGACAACGACTAGAAAGTCTCGAGGATACCTTTGAAATAAGACTATTCGTATCAATATTGTTTTACACCGAATCTATAATGATCATGAACGGATGTGACGTCATGTCTCCAGGAGACAGTACCGTCACCTTACCCACATCTTCCACCTCTCCTACGGAATCGGGGTTTTCACAGATGCAAACGATAAATAATGGTAAAATTCATTTCAGGTCTTTTATAAATTTTACTTTGACTTTAACCTGTTTTCTTAGTTTTGTATCAGCGTGCGTCTTTTCGTGTTTTTTGGTTTTGGTATATCAAAGTTGCAAACCTTTGATCTATAGTTAATCGTGTTTTAGGTATATTTCGATTTGCTAAATAAAATCAACTTTTTTCGCGCTCATACGACATTAGTTAACTCTAAAGGGGTAGTTAGAAATGGTATACTTCGAGAAGGTCGAAGAGATATTTCTGCTTATTCAATTTAATATGTTATTTTCTTTTAGATGACAACTTCAATATTTTGTTTCAAAGTTGCCGTTTTAGTTTTAAGTGAAAATTGTATAGAAGCGAGGCCATAGCTTTGAATAACGTTTCCAAAATTTATAATTTTTGGTTTTTATATAAGTTAAAATAATATTTCATAGTTTATATTATTTCCGAAATGTTACTGATCAATGAACTGTTTCTCTTGGGCCTAAAATTATTATTAAATTATATCTAATGTTGACTGATTGTTACTTACTATATTTGATAATCATTCTGAGATTAATTTTATTATTATCAATTTTATTTATAGGTCCACCCCTTTGTATCGGATGTAGTCAGGTGATCCTTGATGAATTCATTCTGAGGGTGCAAGGTCGTCTATGGCATTCCGAATGTCTAAGATGTTGTATGTGTCAGGTCGCTTTAAAACAGACATGCTTTGCACGTGGATCTCAGGTTTTCTGTGAACATGACTTTGTCAGGTGAGAGGCAATTTCCAAAAAATTAAATTTAAGCAAATTTATTCAAATTTTACCTCAAACATAACGAATTCGAAATTTCAAATAACTATTGGGCAGCTTTTGCATGTATCTTTTTACATTGAGATGCATTTCTTACATATAATAAATATATATTAAACATCTCACCCTTAATTTCTTAAATCCATCTATACGAGAAGTATTCATTGAAGTCTTGCTTGTTTTTCAAATGAATTTAAATATTTGACTCAAGGGCGTGTTTAAGATTTTGCTCAAATTCTCTGATTCTCTTATATAGAATTTTTCATGATTTAGATGTTAGTTTCAGCTTATGGATTTTAAAACATTTTCTTTTCTCCATTTGCAGGATGTTTGGTACTCGATGTGCAGGCTGCGGTTCTGGGATCGCCCCAACAGAGAATGTTCGCAGAGCTCATGAAAATATCTACCACGTCACGTGCTTCGCGTGCGTTGCGTGCGAAATGCCTTTGGATACTGGCGACGAATTTTACCTGAGAGACGACGGCCGCCTAATCTGTAGCCATGACTACAACACCTATAAACATACAGGTAAAAATATTCAAATTTATTGTGATAACTTTATCTCAATATATTTCAAGGTGTTCACACTAATTTCACGTATATCTAAAGCATAATTTCATAACAGCAAAATCAAAGACTGATTCTCGCGTAATATGAAAGGATATCGAAGCCCTCATCAAGCAGTCGGACTGATTACAGGTGTGCACAGGTACCCCCTAGGGTCTGTCTGGTTTGGGGGATCAGGGGATAGATCTGGATTATCGTGCCTCCCAACGCTAGCAAATCAGACAAGTGTGTTCATTTGTGTAAACAGTAAGACTTCAAGGAGGATGTGGTGACTGCCAATGGCCATTGGGTCCAGGTGGTCAGATGAGGGGGCTTTAGTGCTTCGGTGTGGGTGGCTGGGCTGGGGGGGGGGGGGGGGGGTTGTGTGGGAGGGTGTTGGGTGTGTAATCTTTGGGCCGGTTTGAAAGATGGGTCTGTTTAATACTTTTACGTTTTTCAATAGGTGTAGTTATGCACATCTGTATGATTATTTAGTTAAGATAGATTAAGTTCAAGTGTCAACTAAGTGGAGGTGCTCTTTATTATACATACGTAGGTTTGATAGAACTAGGTTCTTCTCACTTTCATATTCCATCGACTGTGAACCTTTGTGCGATATTTTGGGGCTTTTGGTCAACATTTATATATAGGTTATTTATAAGTGTTGCAAAATATGTGGTTTACGGCATGCATCAAATTGATTTATTCCAATTCATATGGTTTATGAACTACTGTTTTAATCTGTTGTTTAATCCCCTATCCGATGTAGATGAATGGGAATGAAACATATTGGACAAATTGAAGGCTATCCTTGGGACAATTCATAAATGGATGCATAATGCATCAAATAAGTATCTTTTACCTTTTAATGCATATTAACATTCATTATTATATAACTGTTTTGATATAACACATTGTCAATAAATTGATATACTTTTGTTTGAACACCAGCGTATGTATAGGTACAAGCCAAAATCACCATAACAACATAACCATACTTATTTTATTTGGTCAAAGGGAAGAGGCGAAGCATTTCATTTTTGATAATGTGTCATCTACCTAGTATCTAATTTACTGATAATATCTTTTGTAAGGGCCGCTTGGACAATATTTCAGCTTTTAGTATTAGCAGCGTGAACTTATTAATAGGTCAATGAATTAAAGTGATTTATTTACAACACATCATGCAGAAATATAGTAATATAAAGAAAATTTGAAAATATAAAAACAATGCCAAATTTTGTTAAATGTCAATATTTTGATTTTTAATTTTTCAGAAGACAAAGAATTAACAGAACCGTCTGAAAGGAAATCTCGAACATCTCTGACCGACATGCAGACCCGGATATTGACAAACTTCTTCCGGTCATGCGCCAAACCATCTCGTGAGATGAGAGCGCAACTGAGCTCCCAAACCGGTTTAGACCAGAGAGTGATCCAAGTTTGGTTTCAGAACAAGAGAGCTAAGTGCAAGAAGAACAAACCGGATGGCAACAACAACGACGCATGCGTAGATACACGTGATTTCCAAAGTGGTCACCTGACGCCGCCTGGAGTATATCCTCTTCCGATTGTTAATGGAGGTATGTACAATTTTATTTTTTATTTTTCATATTGACCGAGCCTGCTACTCAATTATCTACTCAAGTAAACAAATAGTACAAGATCCGATTCATAACAAACGCATTGATATAGAGCAGCCCATAAATTCACTGATGCTTAACCCCTAGTAAAATCGATGTATTGGGTATTCATGTTTGAAAGATATTTAAGAAAATTGATTTCATCAAATGCACCCTTTTAAGGTCATTTCAATTATTGGTTCAAGAACCTTTTTAAAGTCATTTCAATTTTTTTCAAATGCACATATTGAATCCCTCACAAATTTTCTCCTCTTTCTCCAGATTACACACCCACCCACCAGCTACCCCAGCAACCGAATGATTTCATCCAACTACCCGACTTCCTGACGTCATCACTCACGGACAGCCCCATCAACCCCTGGAATGCCACGCCCGAGATGTGGGACGCCAACTACGTCCCGCCAAACGTCGACCTTGACCCCACGGACATCCTTGACGGCGAGGTGTGCTCCACCAAGAGGTCAGAGGTCAGCTGGTCAGGTCACGACCAGTTGGTCAACTGCAGACAGTGATATGGTGAAGACTGATATGAACGCCAAATGATAGTGCTTGATTTCATGGACAAGAATTTTACAAATTGACGACAGTAGATGATCAACGTTTCGGCACTGAGGAATAAAAACTAAATTATGGCGTTGATTGGCTGGAAGGTCAGAAAGAAGATGGTGGATGGTATAAATATGACTTTGTGCATTGTAATATACTTGTCTATATGATACATGTGCTCTAATTTATGATTTTTTAATTAAAATATTGAAAAGAATTTGTATTTGCTTGTCTGTGACTCAACCAAATGAGTGTCCCTTCTCCAAGACTGACAGGAAAATCCTTGCTTACAAGCACGCCCGAAATATAAAGGCTCTGATAAGGTTAAATTACTTGGGTTTAACCGTATGATAGTCATATCACTGACACATACACCATGCTAGGAACAAAGGGATATGTTTTGTCAAAAAAATTTCGTCTATCGAAGAGCTTGAGTCAACGACCAAGCACCTATCAGTACCTATAGGTAAAGAATCCCTTCCTTATAATAACCTTTTATTCAATGATGTGATGATTGGTAAAGTATGCTTTCGCTCGTTATAAACAAAGTCATTAACTCTTTGATAATGATAGTATTACAAGAGTCGTTTAGTATCCTCTTTGTGTAAAATACCTCAACACGCAGGTCCCCTCATTACATAATAACGCCGAAGCAGCCTAAGATCGGTGAAAAACGAACTGACCGAAAACTGATAATCCATGAGAAGAACTGTTGAAAGTAAGAGGAACCTCTTCATTTGACCTGGAAAATGAAGATCAATATCCCATTGATAACAGATAGATAGATATTCTTTATTTCCTCCGAAGTCGAAGATACAATTGTAGGAAGACATAATCATATACATTTATATACAAGTTGCATAATGTTTAGATTAGCACGGGTATTTTAAGGGAGAAAGCCAGCTTTTGACACTTTTCGCTATAAGTTTGATGCATTTAAACCACGTCTCCTGGTCAAGCTGCTGAACATAGATATTTGAACGACCGCCAAGCATAAATGAGACAAATTGGTCTTCATCGTTCCATAAATTAACAAAAGTATTAACATCTAGCATGTCAACTAGTGACTCAATCAAAACATTTCTACTATGTTGCATAAGGGAACAATGGAGCATTATATGCTTTACAATATCATAGGCAACAATGCCGCATTCACAAGTCTGAGATTGAATACATAATGTGCTAATACGAAGAAGAGAAGCAATTTCATAAAAACATTCGGGCATTTTATGGCAGGCAGCCCACAATCTGTGACCTTTTGTAGGATATCTAATTGTACTATATCTCTCAAAGCTTAGTCTTAGTTTCATAACAGTAGAAACATAAACATCTTCAGCTTTTAGTATTCTTTCTTTCACCAGTACAGACCACTCATGCTTTGGCAAAAATAAGGATTTCTTCTCATAATTGTTTACTTGCATATCTAAGTCATACATTGATATAAGATTTAACATGTGAAATATTGCCGAAGATTTGCTATAACGTTCTTTATCCAGGGACGTAGAATATCTATACTGACATAGTCTATGGGCAAGTATTTGCTTGAAGACAAGATTAACATCGCTATTGAACATTTTCCCAAGAAATATTAGGGATTTTTGATGAATATATCTTCGTAATGTGACCAAACCGAGAGAGTCTCTGGCTATTGTAGATGATCCCCGTGTGGAAAGGCCCTGGATACCTTTACAGAATTGATTTTGAATTAATGTTTTGATTGAATTGAAAAAAATGTATTAAAAGCACAAAAAAACTCCCAAAAATAATGGATTTGATGAATAGAATGAATAAAAGTGATAATAAGAGTTTTTAATTTCTAGGATTAACTAGGTTCAGCAGGTTGACGCTTTTAACAAAAACAATGTTTATTGCATGAATGCATTGTATTGGTGGGGTGGATTGCAAAGGGGGGGGGGGGGGGGGTCGGAGAATATTTTTTTTATTATAATATATAGTAATTCACGGTAAGACATCGGAGTCCTACAGTAACTGAAATTTCAGGTCAACAGAAAGTTTAATATGAATGGCGAACCATTTCCAAAAACACTTTCCAAGTTTATCTGAATTTTGGGTATACGTGTTAATCTTAAAACAACGTGGCTACCTGCAAAACAAAAAACAATTGAATAGGTTTCACATAAGATAAGACATCTCTGAGGTATCCATGTAGCTTCAAAACTTCCGTTTAACATTATTTTCACTGATGTTCAAATATATATTATATTTTATCAAAGCAAAACCGGAGTTACGAACACACCTGGACTTATGGTGTTTGCAAATTAATGAAATACCTACGGTTCAGTTTTGTCTCCAAACATTTCATTATAAAGTTATATGGATAAGCATCATCATATATCACTTGGGTTGAGACCGCCCTCACCTGAAAAACATTCTTTTATCAAATATATCATCGACAATGCAAATATGACAGAAAAGAATCAATAATCAATTAGGGCTATACCTTAAATGATTGTTTGGAGATGAATCAATAGTTACACAACACACAATTACCGTTAAAGTGACACATTATTACTATTCCTGAAATTTGCTGTAAATAAGTTTCCAGAGTTACGTTTGAATCATTGGCGCGCCATTGTCCGGTTTTCGATAATGAATTACAACTTAAACCGGTTTATTGTCTCTATGCTGGACTGATCAGAAATTAGATGGATATTTTCAAAGACATGCATTACTCCTCGATAAAGTAGCCCCATGACATTTTTTACTCCAAGAACATACTCTGTGACCCTTTACGATCGTTTTAATGTTCGAACTTTACCGAAATAGAACAGAAAATTTAAGGAAAGGTTTTCAACTCCGTCAAACCGTTCATCGAATCCAAATTGTAATCAAAATATGTACGTTTCTGTAGCTATAACAGAACCACGGTAACGTACGATCATAATCACGTCATGAATCTGTCAAATGATTAGCAAATTGTGTTGCTGCACGGGGTTGTTAATTTCACCTCGTGCTTTGCGAGCTTCATGAATGCCAATTTCACTTTTATTTAGCCTTTTATTCATGTCCTAGATTCAACTGAAATATAGGGGAAATATGACGTTTAAACATGTCTGCAAGGCTCAATAGAAGTGAAGTTGAAAGGATATCGGACATTTTGCATTTCACTTTCATATACTTACATTCTGGCTGATCGTCGAACTCGCAACATTATCTGCCGTAATATATATGTCAAAAGAAGGAAGATGTAATCTTCCGCGACAACTCACGATACATGACTTAATCCATCCGCATTTATAGGAACTTCCTTGGTACTATTTCACACATGAATTTAAAAATCATGAAACAACTTTGATTAAAGTCACAGTCTCATTTTTGCAAGGCAAATTGTAATGCATGCCGGACAAATAGTTCACAAATCACAGAAATCTTCAGGGGCGTATGCTATGCACTACTTTGAGGGTAGTTCTGAAACTACTCTGAGGGTAGAACTAAAACATCCAATGAAACAAGGAATTAAACTGACTTCAGTATTATGTCCTAATTGATGGTAAGATGGGATAAGCAGCCAGCAAGTTTCCTTTTTTTTTTTTTTGGTTACAAAAATTCAATTCAAGCCCCCCCCCCCCCCCCCCCCCCCCCCCCCCCCCCCCCCCCACTTTCAAATTCGCTCCTACGCCCCTGATCTTTCCCCTGACGTTTGAAACAATTTTCAGAACTCTGCAGGCATTCTAGCCCTCAATAATGAAGTTCAAACTACCCTACCCTACCCTAATATTATGTCTTTGGCGAGCGTTAGTCCTTACCACGTCATTTCGCTAAGGCTGTGACGTAGAACACATAAAATTTCAAAGCTGAATATGCAATGAAAATAGCTAATAGCTTATACTGACTTTTTCAAATACAGAAATAACAAAAAGGTGGTAAACTCAATGAAGAATGTGTCTGTCATAAGTATCGGCGCTGCAAATACTAGATTTCCGGTGTTTCGGACACGCGATGGGATTGCACTTGATTCGGTACCTCATCGGTCTGAAACGGCATACGCCAATAAGCTGCTTCATCCAAAACTGTAAAACGGGCATAAAAAGGAAAATCTGTGCAACCGCGACAGGAAATATATGTATAAGTGATCTGAGTTTGTTCGTGAAGAATAATTAGTTCAGTTTAGTTGCCTTACAAAAATGAGACTATGACTTTAAGAAAACTATTCAACATTGAAGCGTTCATATCAAATAAAGTTTTCTTCGTATTGTAAATACAGTTGATAGGTCTTGGTGACATATTGCTTTAGAGTGTATTTCCATGTTTGTTAAAGAAAATATTTTTTGTTAAAAACTATGTCATATTCAACTATTTATCAACTATCTTAATCAACTATTTTTCAACTTGAAAATAAAATGCTACATGTACTAAAATATCCCACTCAAGGCAACTGGCGGTTGTATTTGTCTTTTTGAAGCGGACATAAAATGCCTATTTGCTCTTCAAGTGAAAAGCAATGCAATGTTCACCGTATACATTTTTGGTTGGTATTTTTTTCGAATTGTCAAAATGAAAATGAATAAGGGGATAATTTCAATAGAAGTCTTTTAAAAGGCTTTTTAAAAAAGGTTTTGATAGTGAAGAGTTTTAATTACCAAATCTTTAAAACGCATTGTTGAGATTATGTTAAACTTATCTTCTTCTGCTATTGTTCTACCAAATGACCGACCTCTTTGCATGTTAAGAAGCATGTTTGAAAATAAGTAAATTTGAGAAAACTCTCAAGGACGTAAAACATTTCGGCCATTTTATAGCTAAACCTCCTGATTTCGACTTCTGGCATATCCCTCGAGCTCATTTGGTTGAGCGTCTAACAGTCACCCGGCGTTTCTAGGTTCGATATAATCTCACAATCATTTTGTTTAAAACAGAATATTTTAATTCTACAGTTGTGTCAGTATCGCATTAGTTTAAAAAAAACTTAAAAATTGCAAATAATGATAGGAACGGATAAAAAAACCCTATTAAATAAGTTGTAAAACATTAGCTGTGACCACGAATTGGTATAGGGTAAAACAGAACAAACTACGATGATTTAAATAGGATTCTTATCTATGTTTTTAAATCGAATAGCCATGAGTGCATTTGTACTTAGCATGCTAAACATGGTCATGAATCAATAAAGACAGGAATATAAGACCCTCGGCGTGATATATCAAAGTATTGTAGAAGAACTCAGGAATATCCTGAAAAAAGTCCTAACATCAACAATCAAACCACAACGTTTTGACATTCAATCTTACTGTAATAAGATCTAACCATGCATTGGCTCGAATATCTTTTTATCAAAACAACTTTAGCTGCTCTATTATTATACCAATTTTGGATAGGTAAATAGCAAAAATAAAAAAAATAAAATGAGCGAAGTTTTAATCTTATTTTAATGAGATTGTTCTATTTTCAAAGTACCATAATCACACCTAAATAAGATCTCAATGTACTATGACCTTCTGTTGATACGTATCATTAATATTTGATCAAAGAGACCCATTAAGAAGATAGTATTCGTGAACAGAAAGAATACGGGCCATTGTTTCTATGTAAGTGCAGCGTAGCATTGGATCTGATTTCAAAGTTGTAAAGTTGTAAAGCTAACTAACTAACAAAAGTCGCGCCCACTTCAACATACAAAACAGTTTCCTCTACAAATGCAACCAAATCCGATTTTACCAAAACAAATAATGGATTCAAATTACATTGGCAAATTTGTAACGTCAGCAGTTTCACAATGCATTTCCTGTTGTTATGTTTGTGTTGTGTTATGCTCATTGCATTATGAGATACAATAGCACTAGTGTTTGTATATCAAGTCAACAATCATTATCTGTTCGTTTAGAATCTCGAATATTTCAAAACATTTACCAAGCACGTCTAAATACAATGGATATCGTGTTGCTGTAAGAAGTCCATTTTGATTAACTTGATACTTGCAATTATATTAACTGAAAAATGATCATTGAAGAAGTTCGAAAAGAATAAAGGAAAAGTTTCACAAAATATTCTGTAACATATGAAAAAAATATAAATGACAAAAGAGAAAAGCCATTTATCGGCCTTTGAACTGTCTTGCTACAAAATGACCACACTCATCGGTTTTATGAAGAGATAATATTCATAAATTGTTTAGATTTTGTTTGTTTTTATAATTATAAGGTTTTATAAGATGTAAGAATAGCCGCGTCTTTTATCATTCAAAATAAAGTAAAATAGCGGATTCTCTCGATTGAACAACTCTTCTAATCATATTGAAATAAGATGAAAACATTAGTTCGCTATATCGTTTTGTTCTATAGAAAAAGACGTTTTATTTTTTTAAGATAAATGGTGGATAGCGAAAGGTAGCAATAGCGGGCTTTTCAGTGAGATTATTTCAACATACACCCCATATCATAACTGCTAAATGTACGCATTCGTGTATATATACAGTTAAGTTAATATCTCATTTAAATGATATTAATGGATAAATGGTATAATAGTTTGTAGACTCATCTTTGCGATAATGAAACTGTCGTTTTCAAGCTGGAAATAAAATAAAAAAATCAAACTTGACAAAAAACAAGGATTGAGTTTTCGTACGGTTATCGACAAAACGAGACAATTTTCTTTGGAATTTTATTAATGGAAATTGAGAAATCGTTATTTGCCAGGTTTAATTATTAATCTTTATTCAGGATACGGACGCACTGATTATCAAGCATCTGTTGAACTTACGGAAGATTATGTGCCCGGATTTCATAAGCATAGGATATAAGTTGTAGGATATTGTCCGAAAAAGTCTCCATTAGTTTGGCACAAGGGACTCGTCCAAGGCCGTTAGGCCGCGGAAGAGCCAGCGTGCCAAACTATTGGAGACATTGAGGACCATATCTAACTTAAAACTAAGTCACTTTCAACTATTGGAGGTCGCTACCAACTGCCATATTTATGTTAACTAAGTGTCAAAACACATAAAATTCATTCAAAAAATCTTCTTACTTTGCCTTTAAGTAAAACATTAATGTGTTCAGTTTACTTATTCAATGTATTTACCACAAAACATTGCCAACCCTTGAATAAACTATTTGAGGTTGGACATTAGTTGAAAACTATTTGAGGGTATCTTCGATATATTATGTCTATTGGAGGCAATGCAGGGGCAAGATGGAACTAATGTTTACACAACTTAGTTTTAAGTGAGAATAAATACAGTCTGCTTCATGACTGTGTATATAAAGGAGCCTTTTATACAGTCTAGGTCCACATTCAGCAAGTCTAGATTGACTGAATACACATGAAATCAGGAGCCCCCAAAACAATTATGGATGAAGGAACAGTTAAATATTAAAATTTTCCATAGACTACATCTTAGTCTACTAGCAATGTGCTCTCCTTCCTTGCAACGGCTTTTTCAGTGACGTCACAAGGATATTATATGGAAGTACACCTTCCCTATTTTCACAATGGTGACGAGTGCTTGTGCTAATAAAACTCATAACTCGCCCGTCAAAGACACTATATTGTTATATTCATAAGGCAATATTATTGTAGTGTCATACCGCGACACGTTTGACGTCAAAAGAGTTTGCAGTTATTATGCAACAATGTTAGCACCGCCATTACGATAGAACCACAGTTACTGAATCCGAGACAAATCACCCTGTCGGCAATTTTACGCCTTATTAATGTTGGCGATTATCTAACCGACTACTAAACTTCCCATCAAAATTAAATTCGTGAATGATTTGGTATAAAACTCGCTTTCGCTCGTTACGTATCATTTCGTTTATTTGTTTGAGTAATTAGAGTTCTCTATACATGACGTTGATTTTGTTCCAATAGGTTGGTTGTAAATATTCACAATTGACACCTACAGATATAGGTGTTAACACCTTAACAAGTGTGTCATTTGTTTTAAAGCTGCGAGAGTGGACGTTTGTGTAACCCAAGCAGATGCGGAGACTTTGTACAACTTTGTACGATTACCATTTAAGGAAGTTATTTTAAACAGTTTTGAATAAAATGTTATTAAAGGATTCTTAACTTCATGAGAGGTTGATCCAATGATTATCGACATTGGACACTGGTACTCATCGAGGCGAAACCGATGTGAATATCACGTGGCCAACTTCGATAAATCACTGGATCAACCGACTCTGAAGTTTGTAATTGTTTTATTATATTCAAAACGTCTATAAATACTGTTATTCGTCAAGTATAAGGGCCGTAACTATAATTTAGCACAGTCACAGACGAAGCGATGCCTATTGGCTTTATTTACAGTATAACACGTGCCGTATACGGAATTTTAGGTTGAGAATTCCAAATCTTTTTTATTCATAAGAGGTTTTTTGGATTGTAACATCAACCTCTTCATTCTCTCCCAACAGAGGTACCTCCGTCATAAATTCCTACACAACCTCTGTCTTGATACCAAAGTTTCTCGGGCACAAAATGTAGAACGCTGATTGGATGCAATCACAGTTAGTTGTGCAATCAGTGACACCGTTTCAAAAGATATTATTCAAATCGCCTAAGTTATTTCCGGAAGCTTTCCGGAAGCTAAACTTTATTCGAATATGCACCTTGTCCTTTGAGTCGTCTTTACAGAACACATACGCTTCATCTTGCGACTGCATTATTGCAATGGCCTATGTGACAATAAAGATGTTATTTATGCTTTCAGTGTTTTCATTGGCTGAAAGGTAGTTTAAGTTGCAATATTGTCCCGCTCGGGGAAACTTCCGGATGCCCGAGAAACCTTCGTATTAAGACAGAGTTGTATAGGAATTTATTACGGAGCTACCTCTGTTGGGAGAGAATGCAACCTCTCACGATTCACACAGGTTGACATCACTTGGCGTCAATACTTATCATGTGACCAAGTATGGCAATCATCCAATCATAGAATAATGTTATTTCCCATTCAATTTCTATTGAATCATGTGCCCTAAAAATCCGAAAACCGAAAATTCTATCGAAAAAACAGCTACAGTGAGATAACGGAACATGCTCTTACCTGTGCTAGGTCATTAAAGTGACACAGAGTATGTTTCATGATTTTTATTTTGGCTTTATTAAGATAATCGTAAAACGGTCTTATAAATGTTAAGAATTCGAAATTATGTGTTAAATTTACGTGTATATTAGTTAAATGACCTACTTAGCAGTATCAAGCAATGTTTGTCTTTGTATCTGCTGTAAATAATGTTCCGAAATTACGCGCGCCACTGTCCGGTTTTCGATCACAAATCATGACATTAACCCGTGTATTGTCCTCATACTGGGTTGATTCTGATTTTCTGAAACAACCACTACTTGTCGATAAATAACACCATTTATGAAGTTTGACATATTTCACTCCCACAACGTACACATGTACTCTGTAGCCCTTTAATGGTAAGATATGGAAAATAGTGTTCCAACACGATTGTATCCTCGTTTGACAGTCTATTCTCACAAAATCTTAGTCACATGAAAAGTAGATAGTAGAATTGATCCATTATACGAATCTGGCCCATTTATCAACATTTAAGGAATATCAATTTTAATACATTATTTATTACAATCATTTAAATGATAAATCAAGAATTCCAATCAAAATGTCCAGTAATTGTCAACGATAAAAGCATATCAGGAAACATTTTTAAAATTCATTTACGAACTGAATGATAGAAGAAAGAAAGAAATTATTGAAAGAGCATAATTTTAATAATTTTAATTTTAAGCACTAATTCTGTTTACGATCATACTATTTCTAAATTGACGTTCATATTCACCCTTTAATAAAGTACTTCACTCTAATTTCAATGATAAGGGATTTTAAGTGTACAACAGCGCCTTTAAATCATTCACCGAGGAATAGAATGTTGCGCCTGGGATATGCAGTAGGCAGTAGGTGCTGTTACCACACAATTTAGTGCCTCAAATGGTTAGCCATTTCCAAATGCACTGACCGTGTGTTTAAATTCAGTTTAAAATTATGTTTCCTATGAATTTGACCTTGTGTTTCACACCATTTTAACTTTATGATTCAATCATTTTGACCTTATGTTGCCCATTGATTTAATTTTCTGTTCCCCTTCATTATGAAACTGTGTTTCCTATACTTTAAACTCGGTTTCCTTTCATCATGAAACTGTTTCCTATTACTTTAACCTCGGTTTCCATTCCTTGTGAAACTGTGTTTCCTATAACTTTAACCTCGGTTTCCATTCCTTGTGAAACTGTGTTTCATATTACTTTAACCTCGGTTTCCCTTCATTATGAAACTGTGTTTCCTATTACCTTAACCTCGGTTTCCATTCCTTGTGAAACTGTGTTTCCTATTACTTTAACCTCGGTTTCCCTTCATTATGAAACTGTGTTTCCTATTACTTTAACCTCGGTTTCCCTTCATTAAGAAACTGTGATTCTATTATTTTAACCTCGGTTTCCCTTCATTATGAAACTGTGTTTCCTATTACTTTAACCTCGGTTTCCCTTCATTAAGAAACTGTGTTTTCTATTATTTTAACCTCGGTTTCCCATCATTAAGAAACTGTGATTCTATTATTTTAACCTCGGTTTCCCTTCATTAGGAAACTGTGTTTCCTATTACTTTAACCTCGGTTTTCCTTCATTATGAAACTGTGTTTCCATCGATTTAACCGTTTGTTTGCTTTCAGTTCAACACTATATTTCCTGTCACTTTGACCCTATTATCCTGGATAACGATAACCTTGTGTTTCGCTTCATTTTAAAACTTATTATCTTCACTTTGATCTTGCGTTTTCAAACAATTTGCTCTTTTGTCTTCCCTTACTTTTGTATCAGTTACTCTGGACTTTGACCTTGTTTAAAATCTCTTCGATCTTGTGTTTCCCTTCATTTCACATGGTTTTCCCTTCATTTTGCTTCTTTTCCCATATCACCCTCACTCGGTGTTTCACTACATTTTAATTATGTCCCTTTCCCTTTCATTTTGGGCAAATTATTATGACTTTTGATCTCAATTCGTTTTTCAGCAATTTTCTTTGCTAGATTCATTTGTATAACAATTTCCCCGTTTTGAAGCCAATGTTTCCCTATCGCATTTGGACAATGTTTCGGTCAATTTTGACTTGTTTTCTCCTTTTCATTGACCAGTGTTTCCTTTCATGTTGGGCAAGGATTTCTCTTCACTGAGAGTTTCCCTTTAGCTTTCGGTCATCCCTAATACAAATCTAATGTCCCGCTGGCTGTGACAGTCTGTATTTACTGTAATTTGTTTCCAGATTACATTAACAGTATTGATTTCAGCGGAGATAACATTTACAAGGCAATAGGCGAGCAAATGGTTTGACAAATTGACATGTTCATTTTAGAAGTGTTAAGTGAGGCGGGAACTTGAGGTTATGTATTTAGATTTTAAAATTAATTTTAAAGAGACCAACTTAAACATTTTTAAAGTTCATAATATGTTCATATTTGAAACTTTCAAGAAGCTTTTGAAGAAGCTTTTGAAAAGGAGGGAAGGTGCAGAACAAGGTGCTTTTAGCTGCTTTTTATCATCAAACGTTTTAAAGTATTGATCTAATTTTCCTGCTTTTTTGCAAATTTGATGTACATTCACTTTCTGTAAAAACCAGTGACACTTTAATATACAGCCGTTCATATCTTATAGTTTCTCGTTTTGACAATGTGTTGACCTTCGACCTTTCAAAGCCAATGTCTCATGCGGTGAGTGAACACCTTTTAATCATTTGAGGAAGGAAAAAAAGGTTTTGCGTTTATTCTTCTTTAATCCAAAAATAAAATTAAAATGGCCGTTTTGAATCAAATGCAGATATTTTAATGCTACATGTATTTGTTTTAACTAATTTGTATTTTACGAAATATGTTTTTTTATTGAATAAATAATTTCTAAACCGTAACATTTTCACTTTACAAATATCTAAATTAAGATTTTATTTGTATATCCATTTGCCAAATTTTAAAACGCACTTGTCCATTACTTTCTATTATTTAGCTTACCAATATCAACACTGGACAAAGGAATTTAATCTTGTATATTAAATTCCTTACTAATGAGTATTAGGACAATGAAGACTATGGCTATTTCGTTAGATAAATAATTCGAACCCCATTGCCTTGTTCAATGAAGGACAAAATCATGATAATAAATTTCCACACACCAGATACGTTGCTGCAGAGCAGATGGATTTTAGAATCATCTTATTTGTTTTTCTAGCTTCGAGAATTACAGATTCAACTAAAAGTCCGTTTGGTGTGAATATGTGCCGGCTACTTTGTCAACAGACTGCTAATTGTATCGTGTTTGGATTTTCTCAAGTCCAACTGACTTGCATCTTGAAGAACCCTAGTGCTTTTGGAGATGTTGTTCTCTTCAAAGTCCCAAAGGTAAGGCTTCTAAAACAATCTTTAGGTTGCACATCGATGAATTTGGTTATCGGTTAATTAAATCACGGAGAACCTGAACATTAAACATTTGAATGTACCAGAGGGAAGGTTAATTATCAAATAAAATTGTTTATGGAAGACAGAATGTGAAATCCTCCCCTAGTTTAATGAGGCAGTCCTCCTTTTCAATCCTTTTCAAGCTATCGACAATGTCTTTATTTCTTGGTGCACAATAGGAAAAAAGGAAGAAAAAATTGTTTGCTTTGAATTCTCATAAGACGTGTTTAATACAACATGTATTTCAAAGTTTCGTTATAAGTATCCACACCCTCCTACATGTTCAACTTTCGACGCTGTATTCATTTTTTGATGGACAATAGATAAAAAGAAAAACAATTGTTCGCCTGGAAATCTCATAAGACGTGCTTAATACAAAATGTATTTCAAAATTTCGTTGTCAGTATCAGCTTCTTCTTTGAGAGGGATGAAGTTGGTACCAACTATGTAAAAATATTTATGCATGACAACTTCTTTTTTCTGAGAGTGCTAAGTACTCAATATCGTCTCCTTCTTTGAGAGGGATTCTAGAAGTTGTTACCAAATAATAAGAGATATTTATGCATGACAACTTCTTTATTCTATATAGCTTCATCATTGAGATGGATTTAAAAAGTTTGTACCAACTACAAATCTTTATGTATGATAACTTCTTTATTCTGAAAGTGCTAAGTACTCAGTATCAACTGGTTATTTGTAGCAGCGCGATGATCACTGATTTATATAAGGCAAGGATAAGAGTTGTTGCATATAAAGAATGATCGCACCGCATGTCTTTATGTATTACCTGTATTACCTGTAATTCATTAATATTAATGTCAATCATTCATCACCAGGAAGACGTGCAGATTTACCCAAGCCAAAGCAGACCCGTCCTTAGCAAGAATGGTTACAGTATGGGTAACAAAGGTGAGTTTATATTACTAGTGCTACTTTCGTGTAACTTTTCTTTCTCACCAGGGGGCGGGATAGCGCAGTGGTCAGCGCGTTCGTCTTCGGGTAAGGAGGTCCGTGGTTCGAATCCCGCCAGGGGCTCGGCAACTTTGTCTGCAGTAGAGAACTGTTCTACATGCAGTCAGGTTTGGGTGCAATGCTACACTGAAATTCAGCGCAGTACCACCCATGGTTTGCTAGTTCCAGCCGCTGCTCGCAGGTTTCACAGCAATGCATGGCCACAATGGTGTTGCGGGCTTTCTCTCTGCACTAATACTAGCAGCCGCGATATAAGTGAAATAATCTTGAAAGCGGCGTTAAACACCAACTCACCTCACCTCTTTCTCACCAAGAAAGCTTTATAAGTAAACAAGATCATGACGACTTTAAAGGCATTTTTAATATTTAAGGTTTAACAAGTTATGGACAGCATATGTCTATCGACCATTCATTACTTCATAATATCCTTTTAAAAATTGATATCCAAAAGTATTTATCATTCTGATAAATTTGAATCATATTAGTAACATTACCATAAAGTTTTTATCTTTACCTATAACTGCCAACTCGAGCAAAATTGGCAGTACCCGGAAGACGGAAAGTTGAGCAGTGGCACGTTTATTTAAACACATTATTAATTTTTATAGTATATCTATCTTCAGAGGTTCAAACATCTGACTACTTAGTCTCGTTATCCTTAACAGAAAGTAGCATGTATCTAGCAAAAAATGCCTCTGGTCATTCTAGTGTTAACAAATTTTAATCATTTAAGTTCGGGGAATTTAATCGCGTAGCTGAACCAAAATTATTACCTTCGTTTTAAAACGGCTCCTCTTGGATAAAAAAGATTGCCTTGAAATTTGCGTCTTTTACTTTCTTTTCGTAGGATCAATATTTTTACTTGAAAACCCCCCCATTTACTTTGTAAAGGACATTGGCTGGCAAACTTACATATTATTAAAGGATTGTTTTAAAATTGCTGTGCCTCTATCGATGTACACCAATAACAAAATGTATAAAATCGTCAGCGATACGATGCCTTTGTCGTATAGTTGTCAGGGTTTAGAAGCCTAGCGGATAAAATACGCTGATATAACAGGATGTAAGGTAAACCTTTAATGCAAAGTGGCCACACCTGTTGGTAAAGGAAACGTATGTTTATCTGATATCCCCTTTTGTGATCATGTATAATACCAGTTACCTACTTAACACTGAATTTAGATTCACACGAACTCCATTTGAATAATTTTGGACTTGTTAATTATTCTACATACTGTTAACCAATCTACCGATTTTTCTTTTTACAGATACCTACAGAGTGAAGATTTTTGTCATGATATTGCGCTCCAACAAGGAAGCTTTTCTCGTAGATTCACAAACTGGTATGATAACTACATACCCAGCGATTGATACCAAGGTTGTGTATTCCATTGCATATCTTTCATGTTTTCGAAAACTAGTTATACTTCGAAGAGTAAGTCGTAAAGGATTCCAAATTGAATTATTGAGTTTGAACTCCAGGTCAAAAGAAGTTCTTCACAAGCTTCGCTATGCAAAGTTTATTGCTGTTGATGGAGAGCAAGGGCTTGTGTTTTTCATCGTAGCTCCTATTCCTATGGCTCTGGAAGTACGTTGTATTAATTCTGTCACCAGAAAAGAACATTCTGTGATCACAGATTTCAGAAATAACAAGGAATATATTACAGTAGATGCTGCTCGGAAACGTTTGTATGTATATGGTGTAGGAATCACATCAGTATCGTATTATGGGGAAGATAAACACATCATAACCAAGCATTGTATCAATGTCCAAGCTTTCGGTTTGAGCAGCAATGGCGAATTCCTTTTTGTGATCAAAGGATTCGACTTGTTTAAGTTTTCTGTTAAGAATAAAAAGGAATCTAAACTACTAACTTTGAGCCATAAAGCACAAAAGATCATCGTACATTATGGGAAGTTGATCGTCTCTTTTCAAGACTCAGCCGAAATATTCATAGTAGATTTGCAAAAATACACCACGACATCACTTACAAAACTTGGAATAACGGAAAGATTACCGAAAGTGGACATCTGCCTCATAAGATAACAACAACAACCACCACAACAACAACAACAACAACAACAACAACAACAACAACAACAACAATAATAATAATAATAGAGTACTTGTATAGCGCATTTCTCCATGTCACAGCATGCTCAAAGCGCACATACAACGATGATAGGAGAAATTACACCAAGTCCTGAAACTCGATCTTGAAAAGATGAGTTTTCAAGTTGGCCTTCAAGGTTTGAAAATCAGAGCAGTCTCTTAAACTTTGGGGGAACTTGTTCCAAGCTGAAGATGCAGAATATGCAAAGGATCTGTGTCCATATTATACTGACTATACTTTTGGTAACAAATAATAAAATAATGAAAACAATATATGACTTGTGATTTTCGGGAAGGAGCGGAAGAGGAGGTGGAGAAAGGGGTTAGGGAGGGAGGTAAGAGGTTGTGGGGACGGGGTAAGGCGGTTGGGCTTCGAGTTAAAGACCCGAGGTCGAATCCCTCCCAGATAGCGACAAACGTAAAGAGTTCCTCTACGTGCAGTTAGGTCGAATGCAATACTTCACTGTATCTGTGTGTCGTACTGTTTATGCCCCTTTAGTTTCCAGTTTATGCTGTTTATTCCATCACATCGCAGTGCAACCTTATTGTTTTTGCTCTTTTCCTGAAATGATAATTGCTGTCATGATACGAGTGATACAGTGCCTTCAACCTTAAGACATTTTAAAATATATATAAAATAGATTTCATTGGTGGGGACGTCAATTACAATTATAACCAAGAGATGAAGTTCAAATACTTTATGCACTTGTTTTTGGTTGTTCATAGTCCCTTTCTTCATGAAATAAAATATGTTTGGATCCACTTGTTTGGACTTAATTCATTTTTTTCTTTCCAAATATTGGCTTTTGTTGTTGCCATCTGGAAATGTTTGACAAATGGATTTATCAGAATATGTTTGATTCAAAATCTATTAACAACTTAGGAGAATTGAAGATTTGAAATGGAAGATTTTAAATACCCTCAGAAGAGAAGAAGAACATGATTTGGATTTTTGCTTCAGGTAATATTAATAACAAAACATGATTACAGAAAACAGCGGAGGAAAGTAAGGAAAAAAATATGATGGACAAGTTTTGTCCGTGAACGAAAGCCGAATTGCATAGATCCGGGTAGTTGCCGAGAGCGGAAGAAAGCGACTACACTCGGATTTTTCATGTTAGGATTAAAATATAATGTGGCCAAGTTTCTCTTGCATTCTGAGAGTAAGGGGAGTATTTAGGTTCATAAAAATGGATATTTCTTCAACCAACTTTCATCAAATGTACAACACAATGTGTTCTATCGATTGCGCAACATGAATTTACTGTCAGTTTATTGGTTTGGGCTCCAGATTCTAGCTTTAATAGGTACACGAAGCCGATTTTGACCGAAATCGCGGAAAAAGACTAAGTCGAGATTATACCAAATGATATTCGACAGGGACGACAGGGGGTGGGTTTGCACATAGTGGCTACCTGTGGCTGTTGTGTATTACCTGTCCCCCCTCTCTATGATAAGGTGGACTCATCCTTATGCAACTTAGCCATTTTAAGTTCTGATGTTTACAAAGACTAAATTTCATAGGGTGATAGGCATTTAAATGACGGCTTACGAGCTTTCATATAGGGAATAAGTTTATTTCTTCACCGATTTCATTCAAATAGGAAACATAGGTTTATCTCAACAAATAAAAACGATAAATGAATGCAAAAATCTAGAGTCTAGATTTTCGAAGCTCAAAGATCGTATTAGTGTCAATGAATGTTCCTGCGATTACTTTTGCACTAAGTAATTGCTTATATTTGTGGTATAGATAGGCCAATGATATATTTTAACTTCCTATGTTCTTATTTTTTTATCTCTTAAAATTGGACCTATTCTGCTTTCACGAAAGGCTTTTAATGCCATTATTAAAATGTGTTTTTTTCTATTGTTCGATTTAAAACAAATATTCGCTTCCGAAATTTTTTTATTTTCAGTTTAATACACATCATTTTTACAATTTTCTACAAGCTCTTATTATCGGCTGGTGTCGTCAATACATTCGTCTTCAAAAGAAAGAAAAATTGTAGTTAGGTTCATAAAGAAGGAAGCAAACTGTACACTAAACGTTTTGTACTTCTAAACAGGGATCGTATAGACTGTCTATACGATCCCTGTTCTTAAGTACAAAATGTTCGAAAACTATTGTATTATGATTAAAAGCTTTCTACGTGAATGAAATGTTTTATTTTTCAGAGGCTTTGTTTATGAAGAGATTGCCTTTCATAACGTCAATAAAAAGCCAAGTGGGAGAGTGGCCGCTAGACTTACCGTACTGATTATGGGCACCATTGAACGGAAACACGAGAAGACTTCTCTCATCATAGTATGCAATTCACACCCACACTCTATAAGATAGATTAAGTCATTTATGAAGTTTTTTGTGTGATTTCTCTTGTATGGAGATAGAAAACTTAAAACTAAAGTAAGTTGATAAGGGGCTGTGATAACCGACAACGGCGGATCAAGGCATCCAGGAATTTGGAAGGGAAGAGGGGGAGGGGCCTTGTCCACGCTATTAAAGGGCAATTTTAATAAATAAAAAAGAAGGAGGGGGTTTTACCTAATGAATACCCAAATTTCACTCCTTCCGTCTCCTTATCCACAACTGACTGATTGTATTATTAATTAAATCCAATCTTAAATGTCTTTGCCATTTGAATCACCGAGTTCTTTCGACGCTTGAAAATTTCGAAAAGTAGGCTGTCAGAAAGGACTATTCTGGGCTCACATTAGCCAATAACATCATTACAGTATTAGCATTTATTCTATTTTTGATTGAGTTTATATTTCTGGAAAACGTTTAAGATATGGTGTATTTTGATCATGTATCAAAAACAGAAATACGCCATTCATATTGCCCAAACGGCTCCGCGAAAAATTACATTATCAAATTTGTATTTGTATGCCATACATAACTATCTAAAGGCACTAGTGTCCACCATTGTTACACAATTTACAACTAATGCACAGATAATCCATATGTCTCCATATGTAACGACCCACACTCACGTGTCGTACAATATAAGACAAATATGTACGTCTTCAGGTTATAATTTAAAATCTAAAAGACCGAAGTATTTAATGCAACGTCACAATAGATCCGCAAGAACAACGAGATCGAAAATAATAAAATCTTGCTTACAGTCGGAAAAGCGAAGATAGAAAACCGCTATGATTTTCAAACTAAATGCAAAAACGTTATTTTGAAATCGCTTTACTTTCAGGATTGCGTTAATTAACAACGATTCATCCTTTCTTCTCAGTTCAGAGATTAAGGTAAATTAAAAAAATCCTGCCCACATTACTTGTTCAGCCGTTTTCGACAGACATATCCAATCCTTTTTGCACAGCTGACCTTAGATAAAAAAAAAATTATATCTAAGCCGACTGCAGCTGACTAAACTGTTTCATTATTGATTGCAAGTCATTTGTAAAGAATAATATATACATTATTGCTTCTATAGAGAGCTAAAGTGACTACCTACATAAGTTTGACTTAGATTAGCAAATTTGAGCGGTATATTGCGTGATAAAGTGTCTTCCCTAGCATTTAAAGGGGCATAACGATTTTTTATTTTTAATCAAGTGGGTGTATTTTTATTTTGTTGAACGAGTTGTACATTATTTTGAAATCTTACTGGTTGTTAATAATTTTTTTTTACTTCATTCAGTTCTCTACACTATTTGTAACATAACTTTGAAAGTTAATCGCTTCATTAGCTTTGAAAGATGATCTTTTTAAAAAATGTTGTTAATGACATTGTTCCATAAAAAGATATAAGATATAAGAATAAAAGATGATGAGGCTTTTTTAAAATAAGAGTTGATATCAAGTCATATATTTAAGCTATATAAAGTGTGCTGAAAAAAAATCGTTTTTGACCCCCAAAACTGAAAACAAAATGGCCACCAAAAGTATCATAGGAACTGGCAGATGTGAACTGGATTTTTCGTTAGGACCTTTTTCAATGTACTTTAACCCTTTCACAATAGACTTTTTAGCACATTTTGGTGCTGATCATGATAAGATTGGATGCAAAGCATAGAAAATATGTAAGACCCTAAAATGGGAAAAAATGGCCAAAACTCCTTATAGATGTGCATGGTATATTTGTTAATCACTGTTAATACTATTTGTTAGTTAAATTTTACTTTTCAGAACCTTCAAAGAGTTCTCATAACGAATAATGAGCTTACCAATTTTAAATTATAAATGCGAGGACCCTCAAAACATTTTAAAAACTCACATTTGAGTTAAATATGTCAAGCTTTATAAAAAGTGTATCGGGAAGTTGAAGTTGTTTCTGAAAATATACATCTTAATGTTTCTCAGTGAAGAGTAATGACAAAAAAGGTTAAAGTCCTGATTTGTGATAGTCTGTTATGTTGTTACAATCATTGCACATATTTTAAAATATCTATGCAAATCATCAAGTGCATCCTTCAAAAATGGATTAAATTATTTGTACAATTTCATGTTGTACAGTCTAAACTATATAAAATAATCAGGATAGTGAGAGAATTACAGCTTTGTACTAATTCTGCTTAGCCTATCCAGTCTTTATTCGAGACGCAGAACTCCTTCAAATACCCTGATCCCTCGACAGTTGGTTCTTATGGTTAGCAAGTAAGTGGGTGACCCAATAAAATGTCGACCAATAAAATGTCGCTATGCTAGGAGCTGAAACGAATATCTCAAACTCGACGGATTTTCCATCTGGGTGGTAACGCAATTATTGAATGCGAGTCGTTTCATTGGCTGGTCATATACCTAGCGATACGAGGCATTTTGCCAAACGGGGATCAGGGTAATGAATGAGCTCTGAGGATTCAAATACACTAATGGAGCAGGATGGAAAGGTATATAATCAGTTTGGTATAATAAGCAATTTGTTTTTCGTGTTTTCCATGCTTGGAAAATTGTTTATATCCGGTATAGATTTTGCCAAAAGCCTAAAGATGTCACTGAAAAAGGCCGCAGCATCAGAAACTAATGCCGCCTCTGTAGTAAAAAAAATACACGCAAGAACTCCATGCAGCCCGTGTAAACCAAACAGCGTATGAAGCACCTGCGAGTAAATCATGCGGCTCGTGCAGCACGAGAAAATCATGCCGCGTATGTACCGCGAGAAAACTATGCGGCGCTTGCAGCCCACTGAAAAATATCGCACCTATCGGTATGAAGAACCGTCTATAGAATTAAAGATACCAAACCCCTTGGCGGTTTCAAACCGTTTTTGGGATCTTTATCTTCCACATTATTTAAATAGGCAGTGTCACGGGTTTTTAGATAAATAAAATGACATGCTTTCAATGGACTTTCTTTCAGTCTCTGAAAAATTATAACTCGACAAGGATTACCCTTTAAATAATGAAGTTCAGCATTAAAGAAAAGGGCTAGACTTGCTTTTCAAGAGTTTATGTTAAGATCAGATTGTTATGAACTACAATCTCTTTTTTCTTGATATACTTCAACGCTATATATCCACAGGAACATGGCATGACTGCGTGAAAAGACTGTAAGGGGAATTATTAAGTTTTTTTTATAAAAAAGGGGATTTTACGTGAATGAAAATAGATATTTCCATTTTTTACATTTTAGATTTGACAATTCGAAAATATTGCGCAAATTCATTTGATAAGAAAATATCCGTAGATAAATTGAAGTCAGTAATATTTGTTACAACATGACTACGATATCAAAAAAAAAAAAAATTCTGAACGTTAGTTTCTTCTCAATACTATATATTTCACCCGATGGTTGTTAACATGACATGTTTGTTCGTATAACAAAATATATTATGATACATGATCATGATAAAATTTAATGATAATATTTCGAAATATATTATTCTGAAAAAGCGTTTTGGGATATGATAAGGATGCTAAATTTGATAATACTATTGGTTTTATCATGACAGATGACGATAAAACACTTTTATAGTCAAAATTTTTTAAAACACTTTTTGAAATGACAAAGATAATGTGAACGGAATGTTGAAACAAACGATTGTATAATCATTCTAGATGAAAATAGATAATACTTAACGAGATGCTGATAATACAAGGTTTAAAAAGAATACTTTTAATATTCAATGAAACTAGCAACATGATTTGTAACCAAGATAAGTGTACAATCAGAGAACATCCGATATATTCTTATGACACAATTATTTAAACAAAATTGGAACATTTGATTTTTTATCTTATCAAATAAGTTCAAAGTCATTTTCATTTAACGAATGACAAATGTCAAAACATCTAATACAAAACATGTTATCTATGTATATGATATGTCATAGTTGGAAAACTGTTAAAACTAAATCGTTTGAGTTTATGATTTAGTTTTTCGGACCAAAACAACTTTAAAAACCATTTGTCTCATTTTCTTAAGAAAACAGGAAATGGCGTTTGTAGGGGTTAAGGGACCGTCTCTGTACTGACACTGGTTATATTTGTAGCGAATCGGAAATGAAATAGGATTGAGAGAAAGGATCACCTTGTCGACGTCCCACTCCACCTGCCAATCATCCAAATCGATTGTTTCTTTCAAGATGGTTGACGTCAGAATTAACGCCACGCTACGTGGCGTCGAAAAATTGACTAAAACATCAGTGAGCGATATGAAAGAACAAAGGTTATGAATATAGAACAAACGCTATTAAATGACGCATCATAGTCGAAAAGATATGGTCTAACGCCGTTACATATAAACCCAATGCAAGCCGGAAGTCAAATTCTAAACTTCAACGTCAAAAATGATGATGCGTAACATCACACGCAGACCACTTAGCGAGTTAAAGGACTTTTTTTAGCGCCTTGTAAATAAAACGATTCACAATGCAATACAAAGAGCATAAAGTCGATAGGTCGCTTGTCATAAAAGGACGCTGCCGGCTTGTAGAGCGGTAATCTGAAGATTTGCCCTATCCCTGCCAATATCGACTGCATCCGATCTTCGTCAGTTTGCCGCCACGCCATTGTCATTGCTCGTCATAGAACTCGTCTATCATTGGAACAATACGTGGTAATAAATTGGTTGGGGCGTATACTTTAGCTAGTCCTTATTAATCGTATAAATACAATGTGCTCACTTGCTTGGTTCTCTCCAACTAGTAACGCAGCAACAAGAAAGGTAAGCGATTTATTTGCTTAATTATCAAAAGAGTTTGGACTTTTTTAAACTTGGTATTTTGTAACGATTTTATGATTAATATTTTGGACTTGATTTTTATTTGGTATACTTTGAATTATGCACACTATTGGTTAGGATTTTTAGAACGATTTTCAATTGATTGATGCATGTTTTTTTTTATTCGTATAGGAACTCATCTGCTTTTTATTCATTGATATCGTAATGTTCTTAATCTTATAATAACAATCGTCAGCTAGTTATTTAAGCTTTTAGATCTTTTCATCATTAAAACAAATTGTAGGCGTCTTAAATGGACTTTTTACCATCCAAAGTTGTGATTTAGAATTTCATGACAATTGTTTTACATATTTTCGTCACTAAAATCCTTAGGCGTGTAACATATTTCCTTATTCAATTAATCAACATTGAGAGTTTTAGGTTTTGGGTAGTATAGATATAACAAAACCCTTTATTTATCACCTTATTTTAAGATAAGAATTTCTTCATGTTGTTTTAGATTTGTGTGTAGGGATATGCTATATTCATAATTTTGGTGAAGGTTTAAGGGATTTTAAAAAAGATTTTTCCTAAAAAGTCTTAACTTATTTATGGTAAATTTGTTTTAGATATATTAATTTAATATTCAATATCGGAAAAAAGAAATCCAAATCGAAATATAGGATTGATACCTTTATCCATCTACTTTAACGATACTAATCATTTGTATTTCTGATAAAGTCACTTTCCGTGTGCTCAATCATCGTACGTTTGTTTTAGGCAAAAACCAATACTTCTAATCATTTCAAAGACAGGCATGTTTTAAAAAACAATGAGATGTTTTCGGTAGACATGATTTTGGCAAAAATACAAGAATGGCATAACAAAGGAAGGTAGTTTGACACTTATCTTAGAATGAATACTTTTATAGACATGATGTAAACATAAAACTGTTGAATATTTACAATTGATATAGATCGATGTGGTTTCGTGGTGACCGTGAATACATATTTAGTTGAAGTTGATGAAATGCACTGTAATTTCATATTCCTCAAAATTTCAAAAAGGTCAAAGTCTTAAATTTTACTCGTTCCACTATAAATGCATGGTCATTACTATATAGTATATTCTTTATCACTCCTTAATTTTAATTAAAATCAAACAACCTCGCGAATGACGTGTGTTAATTACTCAAACTGTCATATCGAATGACCCTTCGAGTCTCTCAAACGATTTCTCTATCATGCTATTTTATGGTGAGGAAACATGCTTGCAATTGAGCAGTTACTGTCTTTGTGAATGCCAAGAAAAACGTGATTACTCTTTTCATTTTAAACGTATAGACGAGGGCGTTATTTTGATAATAATTGTTTACATATTTACTTAAGAAGGAACATTACTCGATTTTTTGTTTGCACAAACATACTCTTCTGTCATGCTGTCTTGCTGTCTCGTGTCCCAAATGATCCTTTAAGATCTCCTTTTCGGAGATGAAAACTAAACCTACCTTTTAAACAATCATTTCAAGTGTATTTCGTTGTAATAATAAAAATTAAATATAAATTTTAAATTGCTATATGCATATACAAGGAATGTCAATTGCAACTTGATTGGCATTCATTTTAAATAATAATAATAATAATAATAATAATAATAATAATAATAATAATAATAATAATAATAATAATAATAATAATAATAATGGTAGTGAAATTTGTTTCAGATCATCATTACGTTTACCACTTTATAAAACAAATGACTGCACGTGATTCGATTTGCAAACGTCATCGTATTTATTGTAATAAAAACTTTCGATGAGGTGACATGAGGTCTATATATATATATATATATATATATATATATATATATATATATATATATATATATATATATACGGTAAGAAACATGTACGTAGTACGTAATTTCACATATTATTTTATCTCTTGATGAAAGTAAAGTTGACAGCTATTTTTGTGTGGTCATTAACGAAATTGGCCAGCAATGTTACTTCAACTACGATGCCCATCAAACAATATGTAACCTAAATGGAAAATAAACATCTCAGGGTCATATTCACCATTCACTTATTGGTTTATCAGTGTGCCCCATTGGCAGATGTTTTTAGGGAGATGTATAAAAATAATTGAAACATGGTTTTACATACATGTAAGGTCAGTCAGCAATCTTCAAGCTCTGGCTTGATTGACAGGTGGTACATGTTATGATACACAAAAACTTAATATGCAGTTTTTTTATATTACATAGGGACAGAAGTGATAATTGAATGTTTTCAAATGGTCATATGCCAACGTCAAAGGAACAATATATGACGCAGCTTATAATGTGCTAACTAAATCATATTGCCTCCTCTTAATGTGCTAACATAAAGGTAATGATGTTAGTCATATTCGATCAAATAAGGTAATGATTTGCGCACGTTATCGTTATTACATAAAGTAAGTGTTAATTTCAAAGCAATATGAACGCGAGCACCGGTCATGCTATTAGGATTGTATAATTATGCGGTATATTAGCAAGTTAGGTGATAGCAATATTAAAACTATTGTAGGCTAGAATGTGAATTAACATTTGGTTGTTGTAAATGCTAAACATCTATCCCTTTATTGGCTCTTAAATATTGAAATGTATGTATTGAAAGTTTCTTATATCTTTTAGACATGAAATAAGTAACATAAGCATGATTTCTGAACGATAACTTTCTAAATGAAAAGTTAGTAGAGGATCACTCATAATTCCTTGACTATTTTCATGATGTATATAATGTGAGATTCGAACCCTCACACTTGGTATCAGGCAGTATTCGCCAGGAATGGCTTTTATTGCAAAAGCATCTTTCGAAGTAGATGCTTCGCCGTCATTGGAATATTGCAAAGCAACTGATGTGACTAGAGTGGCATTACCTTTCATAATAAAGACTTTGAATGAAGAAGTTGAAAAAGATATATGTTATATCTAATTTTTCAATTTATGCTTTAACAAAGTTTAATAGACCATTTATTAAAACATACCCGAAGGCCATGAATCGGAACATCATCTAGAACTGTTGTATGTCCACTCATTTATTGGAATATTGCAAAGTAACCGGTGAGAATTTAGGAATAATTTGGTCAAAGAATGTCATAAATACTTACCAAGACATGATAAACTATAGAGAATATTAGATTTAACAAGGTTAGTAGAAATTTTCCATCCACTTTGTCAGAAACGACCGGAATCTTTCAGCAAGTTGCCGATGTTTCATTAAAATGTAAATAAAAAGGCAAGTAAAGTTCCATCATTTGCGATATCATCGTTAAGTTTCTCTCTGCAACCAAATTATGTTGAGTCAAGACTCTTCTGTTCTATGAAAACGTGAATTTTGATGGTTTCAAGAATTTGGTTGCAGTTGCCTATAGGGGACTGAAACCAAACTTGAAAATTAGACGTTTTAAAGGTGATAAATCGGTCTGCAACCATACTCAAAAGGTTTCATGTGATATATCATTGTATAGAAAATGATATCAGCTATAAGAAAAATCCCATTTGGGCTTTTGTGAAAGACTAGGTTGCATTTTACAGTTGTTTTAGAGACCCAGTCATCCGGACCCCTCAATTACTCTTAAATCACACTTCAAATAGACTATAGCTCTTTAAATAATCCAACAATACCATGCATCGGAATATCACCTAAAATAGTTTCCTAAAACAACCGGCTTCACTTTTTCAATAAGTTCATGAAATGAAGACATAGGAAATTTATGGATTAACAACTTCTTTATTTCAAAGAGATGCGACGTTTCAGTGTAAATACTAGCATCGTTTTCAAGCAAGTGACACTTAATGTTATAACACTGTAATTATATTCATATGTTAAGGCGTGTTTAAACAAATAAATGGTCGGGTGCACAAAATGTTTACATCGAAATACCAGAAACCAGTCACTCAGATTACAAGATTAAAGACTTTAGAAGCAATGAATATTTTGAAATTTAACTCCGCCATGAATAGAGATCAAGGGTATTACATACCGTATGTTCATATGGGAAAAATGTGTTCATATCTTTGTTTTGTAACAAAGAGCACGTGTCAATTATGTTTCATAGAAATATGTGAAAAATGATAAAAATACGAACAATTATGACAGTATGAACAATTATGAAAATATGAACAATTTTGAGAATACGAACACTTATGACAATACGAACAATTATGACAATATGAACAATTATGACAATACGAACAATTTTGATCTCGGAATTATGTTTGTCAGCGTTGCTTTACTACCTATAGGCAAAATATTAAGTCGCCTTATTATTGACCATTAGTCCTAATCCCAGAAAAGACAGATTGACTTCTATTCCATCTCTATTGGACACCTTAGATTCTAAATATACAATGTAAATGTATTGATTCATTATATTGATTATTGATAAAGCTATTTTAAGGGAGAGCGTTACTTGGGTTTTACGTGTGATTCTAAATTGTTGAGTTTTCCCAAAAAGTTTGACTCAGACATACAAATCGTGTATTTTAAATTGTTAAGAAGAAATGTCCGCTTGGCATACCTCTGACACGGAATTCTTTGTTGAATAAGACCATAAATAACCTATTTTAACCACTTTTAATAAAATTTTGTTTGTTTGCGCATGTACGATATTGGAAGTCCAAAATCGTTTTTAAAATCTAAAGTTTCCACGGTTTTCAAAGTATAATTCGCTCAACAGAGAAATGTGTTCTCATTATTTAGTTTACTTAAAGGAAAAGAAATGACTCTATCTGTTTTAAATTGAATGACACTTATTTAAACTATACCGCCGATCAAAGTCTGGAAGCAGGTACTTGACTAATGATAATCCTTTAGGGTTTACTTTCACCCTTTTATATAAAATATACCAATAGGTTTGTGACTTTACTATTTCATGTGACAAGATAGTTGACATAGGATTTTTGTGTTATCAATTGTATTGTATTATCTTGATGGTATTGTGAAAATAGAAGAGCAAGGATAATATTCTATGCTGTTATTTAAAGGGCTCGTTTACCTAACATTCAATGTACCTGACACTTGAAAATATATATTCGTTAATCAGTAACTTCAATGTTAGAATTAAGTTGTAGGGAAGTAGGGCAAATTGAACATATTTATCAACGATTTGAAAACTAAATAAAAAAGAACAAACACCTAACACCTTGATGCTTTTGTTGATAGTTCCACTCTTTTTCTACTGAGATTGAAATGCTAGCCTACCTGTGTTTACCGCGTGCTGATAAATACCACTGCATTATATATTTTTAATTGGATAATTTCAAGATTGAAAGTATATTTTGATACATGTGTATGGTAGGAATAACATTGTTCTAAGAATTAAATTTATAAGAATGGTGATTAAAAAACAATAGAAAATATGTTTTTGTTGATATGCATCATTTTTGTTTTGAAAATATAGGAAGAGAAAGGACTAGCAGTTTCATAACTGAAACACATTTCAACTTTCCCCATCTACAAAAGCGCAATGTTTTATTTACAAAGTAGGAATTAAACTGTTTTTCCGATTCTTTTTCACAATCTTATCGTATATCAAACATAATTATCTCATTGACAAATGTGCTTAGCGGAACTGTTGAAATGAATTAAACCAAAATTTATTATATTGACATTCAGATTACTTCTGCAAATGAAAAGAAGTAAACCTTAATGAAATTTTTTATCATTTGAAAATCAATACAACTGCTAAAACAGTTTCCATAATGAAAATTGTGAAAAAGGAGTCAAATCACAATTTGTCGACGCTTTGTCGTTTCCCGATTATATCACGCAACAATAAACGTTTGTTGGTTTAAATAAACTACAACTCATTGAGACAAAGAGATTTTGGACTGTCACAAACCAATCGATACTATTTCGTTCCCACTACTTGGGTGAGTTTATCCCTCTAAGCCCAAAGCAGTAGTTCCTGGGAATGTCATTGTATGACAATGGCCCTCTCGTTCTGGCCATTATTTCTAATGGAAAAACTTTAATCTGCTTATACTCTCATTCTGACCCAGTAATACTATTCCACATTGCGTGTCGTTGAATTGCCTCCTGCATCGCTTGGAGTGTCCCTAAACGGGTCATATTTTGGTTTTACAACCATGTAAATATTCTCGTATTTAGCATTATGCATCGTGTTACAAAACGGTTTCATGTTTATGAACTGATTTACTGGTGTTTTTTACCTTTAGATAGAATTGAGTATTCCTACGTTTTTTCACATTTCATGTTCTGTAAATTAGCGCAATAGTTAAAAGTTTCATTTTTCGTGTTAAAATCATTATATTTATTCTCTATTTTGACAGTTTAACTTCTGTTGCACAATGGTTTCATGTTTACTAACTAAGCACAATCTCTAAAAGTTTCATTTTTCGTAGTAAAATCATTATATTTATTCTCTATTTTAACAGTTTACCTCATGTTGCACAATGGCTTCATGTTAACATCAATGGGGTTTTGGTTGTTAATTCTAGTATATGTCATTAGGTATTCAAACATTATCAAAGTGTTCATTTATCTTCTGTCTGTCACTAAGTGGATAGGCTTTGTGTTCATTCGGCATTGTTAAGCCAGTGATGTCCTCAGAATTCAACATTTTAAGCCATGATGACGAGAACTGTCATGGATGAACTGTAATGCTATTAAAGACTTTAATGTTGTGTAGAACATTTTCAAAGTTACCTCGTGTAATAAGTCAACAAAAGTTCCTTACTACCTATTCATAATCTTGCTTTCCAAAAAAAAAACAAATTTTTACAAACATTTCATAAAAAGATTTTCCTCTTCAATTTATCATCATTTTATTTTAAGGCTAGTTTTATTGTTTAAACTATTCGGGAATTCTACAAGGATGTTTTTAAAAATGTTATTAGTTTAGTGTAGGGTATATTTAGTACAACGTCGTTGTAATCGTTTAAAAAATGGAAAAGTTTACGGTATTATTAAAAATAAAAATTAGGTTACAGATAACATGTCTTGATTACTGTAATACTGGAAGACAGTGGTATCAAGGCAAGATCAAGCACTTTGGCCACTATAGTGGGATGTCTAATGTTACAATATGACTTTATTTCAAACAATATATCAAACCAACAGTTGAAATAAATAAAAAACTAGTCATAAGAGTGACTCTTCCATCTAAATCGTTTTGAAAGGACATATTTTTGCCAACTAAAATATTTGCTTTTTTCACAAATACATAAAACAATATCTGTTGTATAATATATGTTTATATTGTCAATATTACATCAAAACGACATTAAAGTTGAGTTATATAGTTTTAGAGTTGAGTTGATTTATAGAAACCCTGGTGTTAATGTTTAAACAGATAAAGTTTTTATCTTTGAGGTATTAGCTTTACATTAAATGTATTCGTGACTATTGTGATTTATGGTTACGAAGGTCTTTTACATGGAAAGTAAATCACACGATTATTTTAGTGGAAATGATGTGTCATTAAGATATCTGATTTCAATTCTATTTTGAGAATTTTCATTGGTGAATTGCATTTATATATTTGTCTGATCTCTTTTGGAAACAATGTTTGATGAAGAATGTCATCGCCTGAATGTAACACACTTTTAACCAATGTTTTTTTTAATGAAACGTAATGAAGTGTATTCAGTTCTTGAACTTTGCATTATGTATGGATAAATCTTATGTAATCCTTCATGCTACGGGACAACGATATTAGTTTTGAAAAAAGTCTTATCAACTTTTTTAGGTGTCAAATACACGTGTTAAGCTATGCAGTAAGATGAACAATTGATTTACCTTCCGTATATCTATCTGGTACCTGTAACAATCATAGGATAGATTCGACGAATTCACAAAGCATCTACCGTAAATGAAATTAAGTATCCCGTTCCTTGCCGCTAATCTACCTCATCTTACTTGAATATCCTTTGTGGAATGTAATATTCAACTCTAAGTTTTAAATTAGTATGACAACTTTTTTGGCCTTAATAACCGGTTGAATATAATGGCAGTGTTATTATTATTTATGATTAAAACTTTAGATGGATAGCATAGCATTGAACGTGAAAATATTGATTCTAAATGCATAAACATGTTACTGGTAAAATTAAGAATAAGAATATGTCCTTATGTAAAAAAGAACTCCAATGATTTACAATAAAGGTTTCATCACACTGTTGAATAAACAGCAGTCTAACAAGGTCATGCGATGGTTGAATTCATCTTTGAATGATAAACAGGTTGAAGAATACAATTGTAAAGTATTTAATAATGGTTTATTGTTATTACTATATCTGTTTAATTGTGTTAGTGATGTTAGACAACGGTGATCTTGATTTCAGTACCGGATGGAATACCTGCTTAATCAATAGGATAATCTAAAGCTGTTAAAATTCCCTGTTTCGTGATGAAACTCTGTCGTTGTTGCATACTTCCCAGTAGGTACAATCAATGTTAAATAATGTAACAGTCACAATCTTACCAGTTGTATCTTCAAAGTGCATGCAAAGTTTAAGTTACTGTTTGAACTCTGTAATCTTCATGTATGATTTCAATAATATGTTTAAACGAAATTTGTTCTAAACATCTTTTGAAGATTTGTAAACGAACAAATATGAACATACTTTCTATCATCTGAGTGACAATTAAAAAAATGTCAATTCTAAAATATTTCTCGATTGGTCATATGTTCAATCTTTAAAAAATCACAAAACCTTTCTTTCTGTATTTGAAGGTCGTTTCAGATTCCACTAATGAAGTTAATCAAGTTAGAGATTAATCATTCATTCAGTAAATCTTTTCAGCAACCATTTCGTGTACGTGCTCAATGGTAAAGCTAAACACTTTAACCGAAATCTTATTCGATTGGATAATTTCGAAAGAAAGGTCTCCCATTATTGGATACTTTCTTGTCAGGTCTCTTTTGATTGGCTATATTTTCTTGAAAAACTGTTGCAGGTCGTTGTTTCTATCTGTCTTTGTGATCTAAGGTTAACTACGTGATGGAATGAGCGTCAAGTGAAACGTGTCCCCGCTTTATTTCTGTCTTCAATACCATTATACACTTTTTCATCATCAGTTGGATAGTTATGAGAGTTATAAAGCTTTCGGAAAGGCAAGTGAAGATATAAGATATAAGAAGATTTCTAGCACTTTTACGAATAGGTGAATTGAACATAATGAAAAATACCGGGAGAAGAAATGATATCCCCAAAGAATTAAGATTTTGCCCTTTTTGCAAAAATGTTTTAGATGATGAATTACATTTTATGATTTTATGTCCATTTTATAATGAATTAAGAATAAAATATCTGCTCAATTTTGAATGTAAAAATGATGCAACTCTAACTGCTCTTTTGCAAACTGGAAATGATAATCGCTTATATTTGTGGGCCAGCTATGTCAGAGAAGCTTTTTTGTTACTTTAATTCCATGCATATATTTCTAAAGCCTGTAAAGATGTTATGTTTCATTTGTTAGCACCAAACCTGTACGTTGATAAAATTTCTCTTGTAGATTTTGTACATGGGCCTATGGCCTTTATACTGAATAAACTTCTATCTATCCAGTGAAGACGTGAGTATAAATAAGAATGTAAAACATATTGTTCGAAGTATAGACTTTTGAAAAAAATTTTTTGAAGAAGTAATGTTTATTTCTTCTGATTTCTTTAATCCTTAACAACATGGAAAACATTTTCATTGAGGTACAATCAACGAAAGTCGGAATGTATCGTTTAAAGCATCTAATTTATTCCAGAGTTAAATGGATTTGGTTTAAATGGTTAAGAATCTGTTATGAAAAAAGTTTTTCTTGTATTAAGCGGAATTATATTTTCACGCTTCTGCAAGACACGATAGTGATAGCTAAATCAGTAAGTTTCAAAAGGTCAACGGAACATTTTAAGGTTTAATATATTAAGGACTTAGTAATAATAATAATAATAATAATAATAATAATAATAATAATAATAATAATAATAATAATAATAATAATAATGATAATAATAATAATGAAATAATTATTAAAGCCCTTTGCTTGGTTTCATATTAAAAGTAAATGATTTTAAAACATTCATATTCAATCATCTGTTATTTTCTTGTAATAATATATACGTGGTTGATGAATCATGTTTCGACAAGGACCAAAGGTTGTTAAATTTAATCTAGCATACCGGTGCAATCACATTACATCCCCACTGGATAAAGGAACCCAACAGGGAAGAATAACATCGCAAAGAATACTGGCAACATCATGTTATAAATTATATGAAAAATGATATTTTATTTGTGGTAGCGCTATTGGAAAGGGAAATTACCTTTAAAAACACTTTTCTGAAAAAGCATAAATTCTGACTTTTTATTGTGACGTTTTAATGCCGAAAGCTTATGAGGAAATTGAATCATAACGTGGTGTGTTGATAGTTCTATGATCTTTGTAACCCCAACCACTCGATATTTTTAACCTGAACTGAACACAAATAAATATACTTTGTGACCAATCATATCTCTTTTGTTCACCCTCATTTAATATGTTTATCAATAACATACATCAACCTTTTGCAACATATTTAGTTAACTTTAATTTCAAAATTCCTTCATTTTCGATCAATTAATGTAAATAACTAGAATTATGGCTAAGATATACTCACTTATATAAAAAAAACAGTGATATAAAAACATTGCCGGCTAACTGAAGAAGTAGTTAACCCTTTTTCATTCTTTTTTTACATTTTTTTTCACGTTGGGTTTTGGCCGCCCCAAATGATGACATCATCCGCGAAAATTTCCCCCTCACTACCTTGTCCCAAAATTGACAAACCCTCCCACTTCGCCAATGTCTTTGCTTCTACTCCATATAGTTCAGACTCTTATTTGAGTTTTTTTTTATGTGACGTGATGTGAAAACGTGACGTGCGGAAAACATCGCCTTACCAGAATAAAGAAGTTGTATATCCAAAATAAAGTACTTCATCATCCGTCTATACTGTATGAGCCATTTACTGGCGATTAAAAATATGGACTTACATATTTTGTTCCATGATTAATCAACAATTTAAAAGGATGTCGATCACATGAATGAAGTTCAGCGCCGTTAAAAATTTCATAAATTTTTATCATTATTGTTATTATTTATTCATTTATTTACTTTTAAGCGGAAAGGTGTTCTCACCTTAACATACACAAATAACACAATTCTTTTACCATTAATTTTATTCAAACTTTCAATAAACAAATCTTGACACAATCATAAACAGATGTTTAAATATAAATGATATATTTATTATTAATATTATAATTATTTCCAGGCAGGGATAATGAGTGCCACCACTAGCCATGTTCTCCTCTCCATATTGGTTGTCGTCTCCTGTGCATGCCTTGTGACGTCAGCAGTGTTGCCTAGCAACGGTGAAACGGATCTCAGCATCATCGGATTACCGGAAATGAAAAGGAATGCCAGAGATGGTAGGCATAAATGCTCATTAAAAATATTTTTTAGCATGTATATGTAGATGGCTGTGTGACTTTTGCCAAAAAACGCAGGTACAGGTGTTTTCGTTATTTGGCAATGGAAAAATATTTGAAATATATATACTGTTGTATAGGTTTTGGTGTCATCTTTGTAACATTTTTCATGATGTAAATAACGGAAGTTCAAAAGCCAATTTTTTTTAATCTTTTTTCCTTTGAACGGAAGTTAAAAAACCGAAATTTTTATATCTTTATTCCTTTGGAAAACACTATACGGAAGGTTTATCTTTTTAAAAAATTGCATCACAAGAATGAAAATTTATGACATAAACAGTTAATAACTAATATTTGACGTCTTTTGTTACTTAATGGAAACAGGAATTTCAATGACAATACATAATATATAACCAATATCTGATAAAAGGTGACTAACAAACTTTCACAAAATTATCTTTTGGAATCTAAATCTTGAAAATACCGTTATTTTATGATGCATTCAGTTGATTGATAAATATATAAATAATTTCTAAAAAAGTACTTCTTCTGGCCTTTATATTCTTATTTGTACCTAAGTATGAAAATATTAAAATGTACATTTGAAAGTTTTGAAATATAACCTAGGAAAAACATTGGTTACTATGAAATAAGTAAAAGCTTTTAAATCTGAAAGAAAGGATAGATAATTATAGTTCTTCAGGAAAGATCTAATCGGCTTTTGAGAAACCGTTTATAGTAGATTTGTTGTATTAGCTTAACAATTATAGTTGACGTGTGAACTAAAAATATCTATAATTGTATTTTTTTAAATAAAGCTAAAACAATGCAAATGCCTGTGGGTACGTCTTTACAATTGTTAATCTACACAGACTTGCCCCTGGTATCACTTGCGCTTTAACAATCCCCTGTAGTCCGATTGAATGAAAATTCAATTGAGCTCTGGACAAAAATTCAAGCTCGTTGTCCGTAGAGACAATACAAAGGTGCTCCCTTTAAAATCTTTTTAATTTTGAGTATATCTTTCCGCTAAAAATGACAACTATGATTTCAAATCTCATTAAACGTTATTCAGTTACGTTACAAAACGTTTTTTTGTTTGGTTTTGTTTTCGATGAAAAAAAAATAAACGTATGTGCGCGGAAAATCAGTTCTGCATGACCTTTTCTATAATATATATTGTTAATGATTAGTATTTTAGTGAATTATTAAATAACTTCCTAACATCTATTTTGGATCAATGAAAACATAATTCTAAAATGATGTTTTGCTTTAATTTATTCAAAGATAGTAAATTTCCTAATTACTTTTTTTATTTATAAATAACACTGTGAAATGAATACATACCAATTTGAATACATTTTATTAGCCATTTCTCTTGTGTTTTTGGTCAATAGGTAAAAACATTTTCAAATAAGATCAAAATTTCAAAACTTTCAAGCACTGCTTTCGAAATTCAGTTGCAATTTTCGTCTTAAATTCAAACATCAATGTTATAGGCGTAGCGTTCCAATGATTTTAATCACGATTAACCTTTTAGAAGTTTTGGGTAGAATAAGCAATATTTTGTCTTAGGTCAAGTTTTAAAATAAACAGGATATTTTCACTTAATGAGTGACTCATTTGCGGATTTAGCGTGCGATACCTTGTACATTTCACCATGAAGCACGTGCGACACGATTTTCCCGTGCGTTTGACTGGATGCATTTAATCATAGGTTAATCAAAACATTTTCTTCTCCAAGGAAGAAATTATCAATGCCTGAATCTTTGTAATATTGATTTGACATTTTTTTAAAGTATAAAACAAAATCTTTTAACAAAGGAGTAAACTATCTCACACAGTTGTGTAAATATATTGTATCGTAAAAAGCTTTTAGCTAATAATTGCTCAAACTATTTATTTAAGAAAGAAGAAATCGACTCAGGTGTAAGGACTCACGAAATAATCCAATATCATCCAGTTTATTATCATATGTTTGCAACATACGATTCTTTTCGCCGGGCTATGTTTAAATTTGGTCATAAATCGGATTCAAAATTAGATTTTCACGTATTTAACAGAAAGCGTTTTAAAATTGGGCGAATTCTTTAGACAATATAAATGAAATGACATATACAACCTTCGACAATCATGATACCAAGTCACTTCGGTTGGAATAAAGATATATGTGTATTGGTAGAATTCACATGAACCATGTATATCAGAATGTATATTTTCTTGTTCATTTTGTAAAATAAAGTCTTAAGTGAATGACGGTATTTAAGGGAATCTTAAAAGATTAAGTAAGCGTTAAATTTTGCTTAACATCTTCAAAACATGAAATATTTTGATTGAAAATGTTATTGTTTCTTCCCAGATATATCCAAGATACTTCTCAAGAACTTGAGATTTCGGGAAACAGATGAAATGGAGGAACCTGGTAAGCTTTTGGTGATTTTAAGCGACTGATTTAATTTTTAAGCTATCTGTTAAAATAAATTCTAGGGTCTTTAAACATATAACTTGCAATGTATAAGTAAGAAAATTATCGCATGTATACGAACCCTAATACAGAATGGTGTTCAATTGGAGAGAACGAATTACGAGGTTCCAAAGGACAATGGCGTCTGATTTTCAGGCTAAACAAACGTGTTGGTAGAAAAGGCTAAAGACAAGACGACAAACATCTCTGGAGAGATCTTAGATATATCCGAGAGTGATTGGAAACAATGTATTCTAGAAATTATGTATTTGCAAATATTCACGACCTATTTTTCAATTAATTAAAAGATATATCATATTAGGGTTAAGGCAAGATGGGCGAATTGGTAAGCTGCAGGGACGGTCAGCGTAGGCGATGTTATTTGATTCTAAGGATTTTGGTTCCAATTTCGCAAGGAAATCTACCCGAAATGTTTCAAGAACGTGTACTATTGCAGATAGTGTGATCCCAAATATAACAATTTATCATTAATTTTAATCAATATAAACCAACCCGCCAAATTCGATCTTCAGGTTTTTGTCTTCTTTCTGTATCAAAAGCAAAACTTCGATGGTTTGGCAAGCGATTATTCACTTCCAATGCGGCGACTTTGTGGAATGAACTGCCATTTCATATACAAAACATTGAGAATCTTTGCAGCTTTAAAAGTACTCTAAACACATATCTGTTCAACAAATTCTACAACAAAAATATACATTGTTGAGATATACAATCAAATATTGTATATATCTTACAATTTCTTAGCGCTATGAGAATTCACCAAGTCATTTGAGTTAAGCGCATTATAATTATTATTTACTTACTATTATTATTTATCATCATTACGTAGATGCTTTAAAAATCAAATTTAATTCCTGCTTTGTTTACAGTGGTGAAACGACAGAAAATGCTTGTAAACAACCTTGCCGCCATTCTGTCTGGTTTGAAGCAACGTCAAGTCGAACCAAGTATGCGCATGCCCAGTCTCCGTTTCGGCAAATAGACCCGGATGAGGAAATGACCTTATCCTTAGTTCGTCGCTCAAGCAAGGAGCCTTTCACAAAGCCCAGGTGCCGCTGGACGTTTCAGGACGGCCATTGACAATCCCCATTTTATGAGAATGGCGACTGGTTGGATGTAAAGTCAAAAGAAAATAAATGAAAGTGAAATTTTATTCCTGGCTCTACTTAATTTGTGTATAGGTACTGAAAGTATTATTGGACTAGAAACACCCTTTGAAGGTTTTAAAGACATAGATTGGATTATAAACGTTTTCAATGGGAACTTACTAGTACAGCTGCATGCCAAAAGTTTGTTCACATATCTGTATATACTAGTGCTAATATCATGTAATTTGAGATACCTTTGAAGTATCGTAGCGTTGCGAAAAATAAACGTATACTATTGAATTTTCAATACACATATGAAGATCCGAAAACACGACTTTTTATTTTTCTCCATAAACTCCTTTTTAAGTTATCATCTTCTTTAAAAATACGTTACGTTTGTATCTTAGCACAAAGTCAATGTGATTATGTTGGTTTTAATCTCAGAGAGTCGATATGGAACATTTCATTTGACATTTAACGAAATCGAAATTTCGAAAATGTGACCCCCTCTGTCTTAATCAATATGCCGAAATTCGAATTTTTGCACTATTTTACACATGGACAGTGGTTGATCCATTGTCAATTCTGTTGAAGTTATTCTATTGACGTTGAAACGAAACCCAAATTTCACGATATTTGCACTACGATTCAGTGGTAAGTGGACAAACTTTCGGTATATTGCTGTATACTGTTCGCAGGTACTAGGGTATTATTTTAAAAGTGTGATTGTATGACATGTTGTACAAAATTACAACCAATGCAACTTATACACGTTGTCTATATCTATTTATTTGAAATAATAAACTGTTTGACTTATCTCAGCTTGATTTTTTATGGCAAAAACATAGACTTTTGAGGAATTGTTTGTGGCACGGTACGGTTAAAGTCACAGTAAGTGACTGTAGCACACATTTTGCAAATAACTTAAGTAGTCTCACAAAAAACGAAAATATATGTCTCCAATTGTAAGACAGCGGTTAAATAAAAAGATCCAGTTCTACAACAAGCGTGCCATGGTCAGTTACGCTATGTGAATCGATTTCCTTACAAGAAATTATTATGAATGGCTGCTATTATTTTTGCAAGAAACTTGATGATTTCTTCGGTTGACCGGTTGGAATAATGAGATGTTTGACCCTCTAAAGATTATACATATTGCCCAATATTATGTTTTTTTGGAACATATGAAAAAATGGGATTAATAAAAACGTGCTACCATACCTTCCAAATTTCAAGAGATTGAGTTCATGCAGTCTTCTAGGGTCAGAACGACCAGTTATTTTGATTTCAACGGAATCGAAAAGGGATCAATCTTTTTTTCTCAAGCACATAACGGTATATCTCATCATAACTGAGGCTACTAAAGTACCCTCACATACTCTGTGTAATGGGTTGGCTCTATTTCGAGGTTATTAAAAAAGTTTAAATCTGAAAAGTGGTCAACATTTCTAACTAATCAAATATCGTTTGACATCCTCGATTGAATTCTCTCAAGAGTTGGAGAAGCTTAAAGGGCCACCGAGTGTGTTGTTGGAGTCAAACATGCCAAACTTCATAAATAGTGTTATTTCATCGAGAAGTGGTGGTTGTTTCCAAAAATTAGCATCTTAGTGCTTATGAGTGCAGTATAGCAACCATCCAACAGGTTAAAGTCTCGATTTGTGATCGAAAACCGGACAGTGATGCGCATTGAAAACATGAAAATATCACAATTTGGGTATCTGGGAGATAAAGGTGCGAGTAAGGTAGGCGATTTGAACTTAATTGATGACAAATGGTAATTCGGCTCTTATTAAGGAACATAAAATATCCTAAAACATACTCTGTGTTACTTTAAGACTTCTCGGCGGTTCAATTTCTTAATTTGAAACAACGTCGCTGATTGGCCAACTAATTTCGATTGAAATCGGGTTTCTGTATTTCTAGCCCACAAACTGCTCCACTTGTAACCAAGGTTTCTCAATGAAAAATGCCTTGAGAAGCGCCTGTTAAGTGTCTAATAGAATCTAGTTTATTTCAAACTCTAAAGGCAATTAGCTTTTACTGATAGCATAAGGTAAATTAAACATAAAGAATAACCCATTTGATCTCCACAGAAGAAGCTCAAGTATTAAATGTCTACGCTAACCGATGTTTTAATTCAAGCACCTCTCGAAGCGGCAAATATTGACACAAAACGAGACATACGTGCTTGAATTAGAACAGCGGGTAGCTTAGGATTTCGCGGTGTCATCCACCTTTGTGGAGAGAGAATGATTGTCTGAGTACAAGAACACTATATTTTTGGCATCTTTCAGTGTGCAAATCAACATAATTCTGTTATGCCCTGTTCAGAGGAAAGCAATGTTGCATTACTAGAGGAATTATTTAATTAAATTTTTTTTAATTAATTAAGCCTTGCTACATTTAATAAAATATTAAACGCAATCTTTTCAGCCTAAACTTGATTGTTAATCACATTATCCTAGGAGATTTCTACGTGTTGCTGCTAAAGGCGCTGCAATCGGAGCGCAAACTTTAGCGCGATGCAGAAAGACTCAATTTAGCTAGAGCGAGTTGTGCCTTTCTAGGAGGTCAAGTATTTCCAACGACTCGTTCAACGTTTAACTTATTATTTTTGAGCGTATGGCTTAGACACATTTAAGCATTTAGGCAGATATTGATGCATAACACCTGGTGGCCTAGGAAACATACCTATTGATGTCAAAAATATTTATATCTAATATATATTTTTTATCTTATAGTTCTTTATATATACTTCCTGGAAATTTGTGTTTGAAAATGTTTGAAGATCGAAGTCACTAAAGGATATCACAAATCGTGTGCCATTATGTACAAAGTAGCAAACCTTTATCGCCGTTAGCTTTAGTGACTGGTTAACAAGGAACTCTTATAATTTATAACATGCGATGAAAGTAAAGATTATCTGTAGACAAAAATATCACTGGTAGTACATGCACAAAAATACCCGGATCTTGCCTTTGAAACTGAATTTCGCCTTTTTCGTAGTATATGTTTTATGATTTACAAATTCAACGTTGCTCACTCATACGTGCTCAATTGATTACAAATATAAAAACGCATAATTTAACAATAGCCTTTATGGCTACCTCACTTAAGGTTATTTTGGTAATGTAAAATGCTGAAATGCTGCTTAAAAATCTGGTAGTGAAATAGTGCCTTTAAGAGCTAAATACATGTAGACTTCGTTTGAAACATTTGGATTACTTTCTCATTCTTTTTGTATATGTATCATTTAAATGAATCGCTGTAAAATAGGTAAATGGTATACAATAATTGAATCTCAGCGTGTCCATTCATCAAGTTACAATGGTACCATGTCACTGAGAAGGAAAAAGCGTGGAAATTAAAGCGATTAATCAATCGGGGCAATCGTGGTTTCAGGCTGGCAGCTTAGCAATACGTTGCTTATTAATAGTCACACTACTGGTAAAAAATTTCCCTTCGAAATGAAAAATATTCGTTATCACGATCATTGATAAATGACAATAAAGCCTTTTTGTAAAAAAACGCAATAGCACAAATAATTTCTTTTCAAATCCGTTAACTTTTTGTACTATACACGCATTTTCTATTGATCTAACAATTCCTCAGTTTTAACATCATTATTACAGACCGCAATATATGTTGTACTTGAAGGGATAGGTTATCTTTCCACAAGGCGGAAATTCTCTCTTCATAGCATCTTCATCCGCATGGCATTAAATTGCTACAGTCTCTATTAATGGCTAATGTAAACCTTACTGCCAACAAGTCAAAATTCGTGTTTTGAGTGCAGCGCCCTCTTCGGCTAAAAGTTGCAATTCTCATATGATTTCTCATCGGACTATCGCAAACCGTCGCAGCAGCCTTGGCAACAAGCACAGAAAAGTACGGGAAATGCGGCAAGGCCTATCTTAGGAAGTCATTGGGGCTGCCATAAGAATAGGCCATGCGTGGGAAGATGTCTCCATATAGGTCTCTCATTTTCCTCACCTAACATCTATTGTATACAGATAGGCCTTATTTGAGACTCTTTCAAATACCTTGGCGATAACAAATTGCAACACTAAAACCGTCATTTAAAAAAAACACCAAAACAATATCGTGTTCAATTTCTCATTCGTCGAAGGTTTGATAACCAAAGACATTGCTGTTAAAGTATTTTTAATGTGCAATAACATCAGTTGCCGATAGATTGACGTGATGTCATTATCGAACACTATGACGTAAGCAATGGCGTTTGTTCTAGTCACCTGTATCAGTGACCATCAGGCAGCGATATTCTTGATGACACATTTGAGCATTAAAACTAGAACACTTAACTTCTTTATTAGCATTTAAAAAACCCTCGTGACTTCTGTTGGTAACTAACTACTTTTCCCTCGATAAAGACCAAACAACTAACTCGTTTCACAAAAGTGTAATAAAACATGACGTCATCTTGTATTCTATATACATCCCACAACTTATATCTTATAATTAGTGCAGATAACCCACATAACAGGTGCTGTGAAATATGTGTAATTAATAGAGATGGATTCAAATTCTCAGTTATAACCAAATCAACGAAATGCATCCGATCAGGAATCAGTATTTCTACGAAAGAAAGTGATCTCTTTACTTTAGTTGCATTAGTTTTGAGACAATGGTTTGAAATATTTAAATAAATTTAACTTAATTTCCTCATTGAATTATTCGTGGATGATGATGGCTAGACCTTGTACACGTTGAGTTTGTTTTAGCATGTGCTAAAATGTCTCAGTTTTTATTCAGTGAAACCACTTTTCGGACCTAGCAGAACGAATTTAAGTAAAGATGTAAATTTCGTCTTACTGCATTGTTACACACTTTCTTGATTCATTCTACTGTTTAAATGAAAACATTATGTTGAGAACAAAAATGAAAATACTACTTTTGATATTGGTCAAAGCCAAAATAAGATATGACTGGTTTATCAGTGTTTCTTCAAATGTGTCAGCTGAAACGATTCGGAAGAAATAATTTTTATCTTCCCAATACGATTTAAAAATTAATGTATTTTTCGTAATAGAGTTTCAAATAGATATTGTTAAAATCTTCATTTCTCTAAATGATTTACGACTTAATATAGTATATCCTATGATATAAGCAGGAAATGATAACATAATTTAGGACAAGTTCTGGGAGAAGGACAGTCACTGAAATAGTATAATCCATCCAGATGGTGTACAGTCAAAACTAACTGCATTCTCTATATTCTCCAAAAAAATTCAGTTATTGAATAATTTGCCAATGAAGACTTAAAACAGGTCGTTCTAAATTCAGTATCAAAGATTTTCAAGTTTTGTTTTGAATAAAATGAGTTTTACGCCTGTGAAATTAAACCTGATTTTTACTTAAACATGTTTAATTTGCATCTGTAGTAATAATAAAAATTCAATCCTTATGAAAATATCATTCAGTATTATCCTTCACAACCAAATGAATTATCTTTTAACAACGTAAGTATATTATTTCCAAGGATTGGGTTATGACAAGGCTGATCTCTGGGTCCTTTGTCATTTTCACAAAGGATCACTTACACTGTTAACATAGCATATCATCTAGCTATGATAGTGTGATCAATATTGATATTTCACACACTCGGCCTGTCAACTATACCATAGAAACAATATGCAAGAAATGCTCTTTTCGTGTTTGATTCGATTTACATTGATGACTCTATACAGATCACAGATTCAACAGTGTCTTCTTTCTATTTGTTTAATAGAGCGCGATTCTCATTATCCAAGGATTATTAATCAGAACAAGCGCTCTTCAGAAAGCACAACAAATATGGTATATTGTGCCAATGAAAATATATAAAATTTGAAAGGACTTTTATGTTTTCTTTGCATTTTGACTGCACAGATGAAAGGAAATTAATTAAGACTGCATCATAGGTGAGAAATGAGGCATAAATTGTCAAAAAGTCAATAAATGGTACATGTTGCTAAAACAACGTGACGCTTGATCTTTTTCATAAATACATAAAGGGAATCATGAGCGAATGCCAAAAGCATGTAACGTTACAGCTCCCAGTTCGTGACTCTTCATCTATGGATAAAAGACGTGTTCAAGAGTTCAATGTTTATTTTTCACTATCCACTCTGTGAACTTTGAGTGGCGTTATGTCCAGTCGCTGGAAAGGTTTGTTCAAGAGGAGCAGCGCACATATGCGCATTTAAGAAAGACATATGGAAGTAATTTTCGATTCTTAGAAAGTAAACTTCAGAGTTTTCAGATTATAATATCAAATCATTTGGGTTTAGTTAGGATGTGAATAACAACTTCAACAGAACTAAAAAAAACTTCAGCTATTGACCACGTGTAAAATAGCAATTCTCTTACCTTTTAGGGATCGTCTGGTCGAATTTTGGCATGATGAACTAGATATCATTACCGGTCTTTTCCTGATCTAAATCATTTAGTGCAATCACTTGACGTACTTTAAGAGTTATTCAATGATTTTCATTTTGCATTGCTTAGCTTTGATATGAACCAATTTGACATATACATGACATTATACACTTGATAAATCGCATGTATTCATCGCCAATAACAAATATATGAGTACAGTTTACATTAGTACTAGTTATATATAATTTAATATAGTAAACACTTTCAACACGAGACTGCCCTTTCGACCGCTTGAGAAACTTTCCCAAAATTACGTTGGACTCTGCGTCATGGTCCGATTTGTTATCATAATCGCGAATTTATACCTTTCCATTGTGACTTTACAAAATATTTACCTTAAAGTTCATAGTTTACAGCGACAATCGGTACTTCATATTCAAAAGGTACCTGGTGGCATATATGACTACAACAACTCGCAAAGTACCTCTTGAATGAGTGCGTTTTCTGAAATTACAGAAGATATATCAAATTAACCCTTAATTTCCAGGAATCCCCATTGAGGATCAAAAACATTTTAACATAGTCTCTGGACGAACGTGTAAAGTTATGGAACGTGCACGTACACGTACACCAGGTTTTGAAAATATATATAGAAAGAGATATCCACCACTCGTGAAAAACATGCATGGTTTCAATAAAGGATTCCTCCGTAATCATGTGTTGCACATTTCAAAAGTAATTATATAATGAAATACATTTTAATAAGGTCGCAATTACATGTTTATTGAGTTTCGTGATCAAATGAGGTTTCTAATACAATAGACCGACAACCATCGAAATGACTATACTTCACATGTAAATGATTAAAGAGAAAAATTTGGGTATGGGTATTTGGGGGAGGGCGAGGGGCAATGGCAGTTTAGACAACTTTGTAGTAATCGAACAACACACATTACATTGTTCATTTATGCTCAAGTAAATAAAAAATCTAAAAATCGTTCATTGATAGATTAACGAATTTGTTAATTGTCACCTTCGGAAATAGTGAATGTTATGTTATGTAAGATTCGACCATGCATTACCTTCATGTACAGTGTCTTAAACCAAAAAAGGCACTTCTTAACATGATGATGGTTTCACACCCCAAATTTCAATAAGTTAGACCTTATCAAATCCTGTTTCTGAAACGTAATTGATGTTCCGGTTAAGAATCATAATTAATGTTTCCATGGAAAATGGCAAGAGTAAGAAAAATAGTTTGACAACACCAAATTGCACAACTACACAAGAAGGTGGTTTTCTAGAACATTTCAATGAGAAAGGCTTAACGGTTTTTCGATTCTGGGTTGGAAACGAAATTGTCAGTTGCATGCCCATTGGAATTACCGAAAATAGATGAAGTAAGAAAATAAAAAACCCAAAAAGGCACCACTTCACATGCTAGTTGTTCAATATACCATGTTTGAATGAACATGATTTCAAGGGTATCATGGTTTCAGAGTTCTGGACCAGAATCGAAATACGAAGTTGCTTTTCCTTGGAAACAGCCAAAACGTTAGGAAGACGCTTAAAATATCAAAAAGCACCTGTTCACGTGATGATTGTTCCACATACAAAGATAAAATGAACTAGGCCTTATAGTTTTTTTGTTCTGGACCCGAAACGAAATTCTAAGTTGCGTTTCATTGTATAAATAATAAAAATAAATGTAGGAAGAAGTTGAAAACCCCCAAACGGTACCACTACACAAAAGAATTATTCCATATACCAAATTGCAATGAGGAATGCCTAATGGATTCAGAGTTCTGGTCAAGAAACGAGAAACTAAGTTGTGTTTCTTTAGAAAACGGCCAAAAATAAATGTAGGAAGGAATTAAAAACAACTGAACATTAAGATTTCGCCATATTCCAAGTTTCAATAAGCAAGTACTTATGGTTTCAGAATTCTTGTCCAGAAACAAAATAAAGCCAAAGTCATTTGATAATGTAAGAGGTAGAATTGTTTAAATGACCATTTGCAGTTTGATCACACTCTTTCTACGTTCAAATGCTTGGCCGCTTTCAACATGCATACACAACTAACAGCTATCTTTATAGAGAACTTTATCATTCATAGATTATATAAAACTATGGTCAAAACAGAACAGATAATCGAACAAATTTGATATTCTAAATGAACTTTACAGTCATTGACAGAATGAAAATCACAGAATAATAATAAAAAATAATGGTTTATTAAGGGTTGTTGCGCTTCTCAAACCAGCCAACATTCTCTTTTCACAGTCACCGGGTTACAGGAATAAGCTGCCGTCGAATATTACATATGATTTTATAACAAAATATCGAGAAGTTGTAGACATTCGGTGACCAATTTCGTATGTAAAATAAACACAGGTAATCCATGAACACAACCTTAAAGGGACAGTAGCACGTTTTTTCGATTTGTTTTTCAAATTTTCAGAAATAAGAAATTGACTAATGCATTATCTCTGGAGTGTCAAACATCTCATTACTCAACCAATAATTCATAGTTGTATTAAAATTATCAAGTATCAAGCAAAGCCAACTGGCGGCCATTTTGATGTGAACACCTTTAAATTATTTGAGGTAGTAAAATGGATTCGCGTATCTTAATTGAAAATGGTATTTTTAGTGTAGGGCTGCCTCTTTTGATGAAAGATCAGTCCCCTACACCTGCTAACGTTTATTTTCGTTTTCATTATATCAGTTTATCTATTTAAATGATGAGCTACTGTCCCTTTGATTATATCAACAACTGATGTGAAGTTAAAAAGAACAAAAATTTGTCTTTGAATTTAAAAGTGTCCAACTCGATAGCTCTTTTTTTCGAATAATGGAAGCATTTTTCCAATCAACGCCGCAACAGTTCACAACGTCTAAAAGCAAAACGTCAACTTTGACGTTGACGTTGCAAAATGACGTTACTATCCAAGCGGACAACACAGGTCTGCCAAACTCGCACTGTAGAAGTGTTTTATCGATCCTAGGATTCCATGAAGTTCGGAAGCAGTCATATTAGATAAATCATTTGCATCCATTCGAAATTGACCAGACTTAGCCTTCCAGTTTTGGTTTGGATTTCCATTTGACGTCGCCAGAACTCTTAGCGCACGTTTGTAACGTAAAATCTGCTGTATCATTCTGTATTTGGAGCTACTCATCGGCGTTGGAATTAGCTGTATGAGGCTCAAAGTTGGATTAGGGGGTGTTGTTGTGTCATCGTCATAAATTGGATCGTTGGCAGATATTCGAACTTCCTTCCCTTTGCCTGCAAAATTTGGACACAACGGTTAATTCAAATAAAATCTCATATAATACAAACTCGTTACTCACTACGCCAATATCTGCCGGGTTTTAAAGGGGTCATATCTCACACCTTTTCATTGTAGCCGATCAGCAACGAGGATAGGTAAATTTCGATATGGAGTTTGATTGGTTGAATGTTTTAAAGGTGAAGGTCACTTAAGGCACGATGATGACATCAGTCAGAATTTGTCAGAAGCTGGATTTAATAAGATTGATAACTGGATGTATGTAAGCAAAATATAAGCAAAGTATATGAACATCATTTAGAGTACACAGTCTGCTTGTACAAAGTTTACATTAAATTACATCTTTAGTTTAAAACACGTTACCTTTCTTAGTTGTTTTCTGAATACATGTCCTTACATTTATGCTCGAGTAAAATGTTGAGATATTTAAAGATATGAATAAAATTTTACATTATAATAACCACAAAGGAAATTGCATCATACTATATTATTTGCTACATCTACTCTTAGAATAGCAGGATATTCTGAAAAAAAAGTTCTTTATGTAAAAATCGCGTTTCGGGGTAAATGCTTACTCGTTAATCAGTTGGTACAAAATGTTAGAAGTTGTTATTTATAAAATCGTACTTAGAAAAATACAAATCATAAATGCCCTTGAAAGATATCTTTGTCAGAGTAAAATAAACACTTACCAGACTCGTTGAACGGAAGAGTGTGAACAATTCCAACCATAAACACAAAGAAAAGTAAAAGTCCCTCCATCGTCGGGTTTCAAAACAATGACTGCATATCTATGTAGGTAATCACATCACAACAGGGAGCTTGGACATACTCCAATATGTCACACCACCCTAACGATGGCCCTAAGTACAGTGCTTGTGAAAAGAAAGACCCACGTTTCGTAAGTCACACTAAGGGTTAAACTCTGTGAGTTTTCTCAGTGATGTACGTTAAAGAATAGTACCCAGTTATGAAAGCCTTAAATTGTCTCAGTTGGAGCAATACTCATAACAAATCATCACGTTCTTACTTGTCACGTGGGTTGTGAATCAGAACGCGATTGGTTGATTACCATATCTTTAACAGAGGGTAATCACACGACCCACCAGAGACCCAGGTATATCAGTAGCCAGTACAAGAATAGTAATGACAAAGTTCGGTATAAGAGTCTAAAATGTGTCAAAATCAAGGTCCTCTCAATCACGACACACTATCAGGTGTCGAGAATTTCAGCTCAAGTCAATACTTCACCACTTTCCTAGTTGGAGACCAAACCATGTAAATCTGTGTAAACAATACCCTTATTTATCGAAGATTTACAAAAGTAGACATATACCACTCACTGATAAACCCCTTTTGGCGGTCAAAAGAGACCAATGCAAAACAAAGGGGAAATGCAATCAAGCCAAAAAGCAAATAAATGTATATTAAGCTTACATTATGAATCTATGTAAACCTCACCCGGGAAATTTCAATTTAACCTGAATGACTGTTTACAGCATTAGAGGAATGTTTGTATTTTTGGAGACATAGAGAATCTCACCCAAGTGTCTTCTGATATCGAAAATATATCCACACTAGTTGATAAAAGTAACAAATATCCAAGGCTTGTCGAGAATATTTAATTTGTATCGTCGAGTTAGGATATATTTTATATTCGAAGACAAGAGGGTCAGATTTTACTTATCTCCATCAGGCGATATCTCCTGTGGAACACAGTTTTGGATGATAACCGTAAACTATACCAGCCATTGTTTGATAACAAATCCCTTTATCAAGATGACCCAGTGACCAGAAGGACATGTTGGTGATTGTGGAATGTAGTCTTAAGGTGGGAGAAGACAAGGTATAGTGCTGTGGTCAGAGACATTACAGGAAGGTCAAATGTCATTGATAGAGCAATAGAGAGATATGAACGATAATTATAAGATTATGAGTGATAAAAAGGGAATCAGGTCCAACACAATTAGATAAAGCTTACCGGTATTTAAACGTTATTCAACATGTGTTGATATGTATGATAGCTAAACACATAATTCTGTACTTTCTTAAAAACGTTTTCCCTTTTCTTTGAGAAATTAACAAGCTCTTGACATATTGCTACCATTATACATCTTCCACTGTTAGGATTTATTCTTTAGTAGTCGTTTATTCCTTAATCTTGGCAAGTTTGTCTCAATCCTCTCTGATAAAATATCACCCCCAATGTTTGCTACTGAATACTGAATTGTTCATTTATTGAGTCATATAAAAATGATGAAATTTGATTCTTTGCCTCTTTTTGTCAATTAAATCTAAAATAAATATGACTGCGATAATATTCACCGAATTTTCCATAAATATAAGCGAAACAGACAGGAGTACCATGTAACTGACAAGTTAAACCGTGGTTAACTTTGGTTTTCATGTCTTGTGAATTAAAAATATCTAACCTTCTTGAGTAACCCAGTCAACTGGATTCACATTTCGTTATCTCATGTCATTAATCGTTCTGATGACAGAAAAAGGTTATCAAAGGACTACAGGTAAGTCGGTAATCTTGCCATGAAGGGTATGTGCTTCACATACACTTATAAGGACAGATTCTAAATTAAAGACACAGTTACATAGTCAAAAAAGGAAACTTTAAGACATACTAGGTTTTCTCTTTGAATTTCGATAATGTTATCATTAAATCAAATATTACTATGTACTGTTAAACTTTACTACTCATTTATTCCAGGAAAATAACAATTCGTATATTGTCTCAACTACTGCATCCTGAGTTTAAAAATATATCACTGATTCATTTTATATACCCTGAAGTCAAAAGAGAATTTCTGCAACATCAAAAACGATAGCAGTTTGCAATAAGTAAGGCTTATATATCCGACATTTTATGTGAAAGGAGAAACAACCACTGTTCTAATATGGAAATCATAACGTTTGAGTTGTTCAATCGGTGACTGGCCTTGGGAGCTTGATAATCAAGTACGCCTTTCAATAATTAGATTAGTGATCAATGTCTGACCACTGGTAACTTGTCGAAGCTCCTAAACATTGTGCATAAGAACATGCCAATATGCACAAACGTGGCATAACTTATTGACAACATTGGCTGTGGTTAAGTAACTGGACATCAGCATTCATGCAATAAAGAAAAAACTTGTTATTCGTCCAAGACTTTCAAAAATATTCTCACAAAATGTATGTATTGGGATACCAATACATATGAAGGAACAATGGCGACTCGCATAACAATGGTGGTTGTTGCTAAAATGCTAAAACATTTTCTAGCTAGGGCTTGTTTTTTATCGCGAAAGGATTAACTTTTATTGATTATTGACAATAACAGTTTTATTCTCGAGAAAGGAGCAAGGTAAAGATATATGATAATTATGCCAGTTTATTTTTTTTTAAAGATATTGCTCAATTATAGATTTTGAATAAAATAGTAAAGGTAAGAAATGTGATAACATCAAAATATTAAGTCGTCGATATTTAATTTTTAATAATTACAAAATGATGTTGTTACTTGGTTACGGCGATTCTGAGTGGACGAAAGCTCTCGAAAACATGCAACCATTTTTCGACGAATGGAAATTTTTTTGCAGTTATACCTGGTGCATTTTTACTTAATAACGTCACAATCTGATGGAACAAATTGACGCAACGGCTAGTCCGGATATGACAACATCGCGTTACTATGTTTCTTTTGAAAAAAAGGATTGTACGCTTGTCATCATCTTCGTTACTGCGTTGATAAAATGATAATACTTTCCTCCCCAAAGAGACACTAGAGAGACACTCTACCTTCACCGAACACTCTTGACTTTAATAATGATGTTTGATGGCTCCAATCGTTTCACAGACGGTAGCCAGTTTGAATATTTGATACATAACAATAGTAATCAACACTAAATTAAGTACCCATATGGTTAATCTGTCAACATGGATCCATGGCCATGACATTGAATCACACGATAACAAATCTGATCACATGAGTACAAGAGAATCACATATCAACGTTAACTGTGTACAATGACATAGTAGAACATGAAGCCGAAAGTCTTATCTATGTAGACATCACGTTACAATCTGATAACAGAGGGACATCAACAGTGGAATTTATTGGGTACGATTAAATAGCATAGTAATACACTACCGTCCATAAGAAAGTATACCGTAGAAACAATTTCACCAAATGTCACACTTATGTCGACCTCACTTTAAAATCTGATAGTCCATGAACAATGGAGTGCATTGGATGCCTAAAAATACACTACCGTCTATGTGAAAGTATGTTTTTGCGAATTAAGATAGACATTACTTAAATAGAAATATTCCTCCGCCCAAAGAAAGTTTACCGCGATAAGTGTCCACATCTATAAGAATATGTTTTCAAAAAGTCTTATCAACGTTGTCTGTACATATAAAAGTTTACTTCTTACAATAGGGTGATAACAGCAAATCAATCAATCTTTATTCACTAAAAAATACACCAATGGTGATACAAGAGCAAAATAACAGTACAATATATATCAAACAATATACATGCATCACTGTTTTTTAACATCAATTGTAAGATAGTAAAGGATCTAGAAATACCATTCATTTCTTTTGTACATTTAGGGATAAAAAAATTGCAAAGTGAATAAACATTTGGCTATTTGTAATATGATGTACATGCAAATGTTTTGTTTATATCTGTATTTTTATTGTCTCCAGTAGGAGCGGCTCGTTTTATAACATGTTGTTTATATCATTTTAAATGTAAATTGAGGTGAGACGTAAATAAATAATCTGTCTGTCTGCCTGTCTGCAGTATCTTTCGGGAATATGCAGATCTCTAATTGTATGGAGGGCTTTGCATCTGAAGATGTAGTGAAACTCATCTCCCATTACATTTTGGTTGCATAGCTTACATGGGCGTTCTTCCCTCGCAATACCCTGTCACCTGCCAAAAGGGTAGGTTATGGTTTGAAGTGCGAGATTTAAGGATGAGGATAGAAATAGACTTTTGTAAAAATAGATATTGTTCAAATTGTATAGTTTTCTTGAATTTTTTTGTATAATGCCCTTAGAACTACATTCAATATGTTTCTCTGTTTTTTCAATGACACCGTAAAATTTGCCTTTCACTAATTGAAGTAACGTAGTTCTAATTAAGAAGGTGATATAGACGTTATTCCAGTGTTGAATGTGAGGTAGGTCATTTATGAATACATTACGAGTTATACTTACTGATGTTACTTTATAAATATGTTTATAATATCATATGTATCGGAGCTTTATATGCCTTCAAAATTTGACCTACATCAATGTTTCCCGAGTTTGTGCCCTTGCATTGTCTCCAAGGTTCTCAACTCCAAATATTGAAGGTGAAAGGTTAAGGTTACTTGCCATGACCCCCATTTAGCACCCGGATCAAGAAGTGCAAGGAGATAGGAGTCGGGGGTTCTCGCTGATTTCAAAGGTATTGATTAAACGAGAATCTCACCGGTGCAACAGTGTTACTTTCAAAAGGACAGATATGATTCCGATAGATCCGGTGAAAATGTTATTGGCCTTCTACATAGGTGGTTTATTCAGGTTGCCTAAAGCACAAAGGTCGGTCTTTGCCCTTCCAGGTAAACAAATCGAGAAACTTAAACAAACTTTAACATAATAGTATGTACCTTTGTTCTACTAGACAATGATGACAGGAATACCGGAAATAGACGCCATTGTAATCACACTGCGCAGGTCAATATCAGCTGAAACCGGAAGAGAAGCAACAGCCATACTGCGCAAGTCAATAACAGCTTTCCTGATTACAGAAAAACAACTCAATTTTCAGATATTTTTGACAATGAGGAAAAGGGTTTCCTATAAACGACGATCGATTGATACAGCGCCTTTTGTAGTTGTTCAGTTTATTGCCGTTATTGTGATTTTTCATACATGTATATCAACAGACGCTATATATTGTAATAAATAAAGAATTGCACTTTTGCATTTTGAGGGCATATATAAAAATATCTCTTGATTTGCTTATGATTCCTTCTTCAGTTTGTAAAAGTCAGTAGTTACATTTTATTGTTGATTGATAAAAATCACAATACATTATTCATAAATAACGTTAGTTTCATATGAATAAAGCTCCCGTTTCAGTGATTTCTCAATTTTACTAATGACGTCACAATTGATTGTGCATACAATGGCACACAAAAAATTTACTGAAGAAACCATAACTGTAGTAAAAACATTTACTACTCTGCAATGAGGATAGTGGCAAAACTATCTTCTTTACTGGGTAACGTAGGTGTTTAATTAGAACTCAAGGAATTAAAGGCACAACTATAGAATTGGTTCGCCACCCATTTCATAATTTCTATTCATACCTTTATGTCTATGTATTCTTCGATATACCATCTTCAATATTATTTCCCTTTCACTTTTATAGGATTAGGGTTTAGGTTTAGGGTTAGTGTTTCTGTAAGGGTTAGGGTTAGGATATGTATTCTAAGTGGCGAACCAATTCTATAGTTGCTACGCATTAAATCATTGGCAATAACAACCTATCGTTTTAAGTCTCGACAAAAAAAACCCTGGTAGCATCGGTGTACAATCGGGACACTTGGTATTATTTCACTGGCAATAAACGTTTATTTTGTCTCGTCTAGACGAAAAAAACCCAAATAACTAAACCACAGACGAAAATAGGAATGTAGCATATACGATCATTTGTTTACGTTCAGAAAGAAAATGAAAATAAATGACCTACTATTCCTGTTGACAGTGATAGCATGGCGATAAGGATTAGCCACTTATTAGATGTACTAGCGAGTAACTCCACTCCTATTGAACAAAAGGAAACCGCCATGTTTGATTCCTTAAAGCGGCGTACACATTGAACATATGACCAACGTACTCCGCTCTGTATAAGGCGAAATACAAATCATCTGCTTTTCAACGTATGGAGAAGGAGTCGGTGTTTTGCATTGAATTTCTGTCCCAATTGAGACAACACTGTCATGACTTGCCACGTCGCCTCTGTAACCAAAGGAGCGCATGATGGCGAGGCACTAACTATCTCATGCTCTTATAGATGAAATAAATGTGCAACATTGGCCAATTCATATAAAATAACATAACTAAAATCTCATTCATTTTGATTGAAATCTATACTTTACAAATACTCGATTAAAGTGCCTTTCCTTCATACTGGTCAACGAATGGTTCTGTCAGAAGAATAAAAAAGGATAGCAAAGATAGATTTCTAACGTTGTGTTGAAGTATTTGATCCTCTGAATGAATTTTCTTCATGATTGACACCCAATGAAATGTACATGGATCAATTTCACTGAAATGAATATTGTTTCAGGAGTGAATGATTGTCTTCTTGAAACCTACAAGGTAAAAGCAGCACGTATTGTTAGTGAGACACAACTAACCCATTTCAGTATAATTGTTTGTTGTGAAACGATATTTGCCTCGTTTGTGTACATGGCAAAAGTCATTATCATTGTTATTATTATTTTTGTACAACAGGAGTAACTAGTACCTGTGTGTTTATTGATTTCGCATAACATAAAGTTAATAATGCAAATCTCATGGCAATTGATACCATGTCCGTCATAAACAGGAACCGCATTGAATGGTGTTTATTTGTTTGCGGCTTCAAATATCAACATCGAGGCAACCTTGGTTGTGCTTCCACAACATCCTGCTACATCAGCATATTTGAATCCAAAGGGCTCTGTCGATACTATGTAATCTATGAGGCCAAATACCTCCTATCGCTTTCGGATAATTATTCATGGCTGGATTTTTTTCAACCTACGATATGTCATGGATTTTAAAGCACAGATATCGAACTAAAACACTTTTCATCCGGGTAGTCCCGCTGTTGATTAAAGCTAGTCATTCAATTGGCTTGTTATAGGGGACGAGGAATTTGTGCCTGATGTATATCAGGGCATTTAAGGAGCTTAGCGGATTCTAATACGCTGAGGTAACAGAGTACTATTATCCAATTACAAATAGGAAAGTTTGCTATCATTAAACAGGCCAAGATAATTTGTGTCGTATCATTGTGCTCAGACCATGTTATCTGAACTCAACCTCTGTACGCTCCATATGTTATCAAAATGTAATTTTATGGAAATGTTTCCTAATCGAAAGCGTCGTAATTTGGGCGGCCAGCTTAGGACTCCCCCTACCAGTCCTAACTTGTACCGAACAGCATTCTGTCTTCTTCACTTGTTTGTCGTGCTCTACCTCCTAAAGTACTCACCGAAAAAGAGGTGAGGTGAGGTGAGTTGGTGTTTAACGCCGCTTTCAAGATTATTTCACTTATATCGCGGCTGCTAGTATTGTTGCAGGGAGAAAGCCCGCAACACCATTGTGGCTATGCATTGCGGTGAAACCTGCGAGCATCGGCTGGAACTAGCGAACCATGGGTGGTACTGCGCTGAATTTCAGTGTAGCATTGCACCCAAACCTGACTGCGTGTAGAACAGTTCTCTACTGCAGACAAAGTTGCCGAGCCCCTGGCGGGATTCGAACCACGGACCTCCTGATCCGAAGCCGAACGCGCTAACCACTGCGCTATCCCGCCCCCTCACCGAAAAAGAAACCAAATGTTTAAATGCATTAAATTGACACAGAGTATATTTCATAACATTTATGTTCCTTGAATAAGAGACAGCAGAGGTTTGTCCTTATCTAAATTCAATTCGCCTCCCTTAACTTAACTATTTAGGTTAAAAATGATTTTTTTCCCGATGAAACTCGAAAATAAACCATATGAGAGTTATAAGGTCGAAAATATGTGCCTTATTTAGATTAAAATGTAAGTTAAATGGCATACCTAACACTACCAACTCATATTTGTCTTTATTACCCATATGGTTAATCATAAGCGAGTTAATATTTTCAATATGAGCACATGTGCACATGTCACTTTTGCCTAGCAACGATTGTTTCAGCACGAATATTTTGTCGTCTGTGATGTCATAAAGCATTGTTCATGTCGTCACTGTAGCGGGCTATCGCAAGGGAAGCAGTCCGTTTTCTGAAAATTTCCATACGTTTGAAATGGTATAGAATCGGTAATAAAGAAATAATTACCCTCAGAAGTGTTTCATATGAATTTTAAGAAACTCGTGCAAATTATTGTCTTACCCTCGCTTTCAATGGATAATACAAAAACTCACACTCATTTTGTAAAAGTCATATATGACGCTGTTTTTGTCATAATACTGAACCGATAAACATCTAGATGCTAATTTAAAATGGTTTTGTATTAGTATTTCTAATTTAGTAAAACTAGGATGCTTTTTTAAGACTAATGCGCAAACCAAGTCAAAGAGGGGCTAATCTATACTGTAAATGTTGTATTTTTTATCATTTGAGACGAGACGCTAAAAAAACATTTGTCCGTCCGTCCGTCTTCTCGCTTATCATTCACACCATGTCGTCATGGTCACAGAATGGCGTCCTTGTGTGACCAACCATCGCCACATCACGTGTTGAGAAACTTCTCCACACCATTGTATTCATTGACCAAACCAACTATACATTATTTCGGATTTTGTATGAAAATGTATAAACAAAATCTAAATGAAAGTAAATTAATTTACAAATTTAAACCCCTGACTATCAATTAGTGACTTTTATTCTAGCTCTTCCGGATTCAATACCTGTGTCACATATATCGTTTATAATTTAGAGACTATTGAAAGATTTTGAAACGAACAACACAGGAATACAAATAATTGTACACCACCTATTTGCTATTTGATTGGTCAAAAAGTGTCATTTTTTAAAACAAAAGATCGTTTGATTGAAATTAGCAGAAATTCAGATTCGTTCGATCACGAAATCCAACTATCATCAACCCGTAACGGTTCAACCAAAATATCAAACAATAAGATTTTGTCACGTGTTCTCCATATTGTATTGACCTTTGGCAAAGTATATATTTGATTTAGCCTTTAAACCAGTTATTATTTCATGGATATTACGACACATCAATCAATCAATACATATGATAAGTTCATTGACAACCTTAAATCATCATAACTTTGAAATATTATCATTACCTGTCATAAAAGACATCAAGCCATCAACTTCTCATCAGACTCTAAAGCTAATTGTTCTATATCAAGAGATATTCTATAAACAGATATTTAACACGACTCACGCCACGTTCCTGAAAGCGCTCAAAGACGCGTGAATTACGCTCAGGAAACAACAAGATGATTCCACGCTGTAAGAATGCATTCATAGGATCCGTCTGATGGCATCAAAGGAAACGTGTTTAGAATATATGTAATCACAACATCAAGAAACAAAAAGATTTGTTCTCTTTTAAGCGTTTTAAGTGGCTAGCGTAGGTGAGTTATTGAATAAATAACAAAAGGAGGATATGTTATATCATTTTTGTAAAGATAATTTATTTTTTTAGATTCAAGCTTTTATGGGATTGTATTCCTGTGTCTTCCTAATGGCCATCAGTTCCTGTGAAGCTTTTGTAAATTAAGACAAACAATAAAAAAGCATTCCTAATCCTCGCCTTTGTGCTATTTCAGTATCATAATGTGTTGATTGTTCTTAAAAGAAAATGCAAATATTTCTAAAGTGGGGATAACCTTGTTTAAAAAGAATCAAAGGAAGTGAATCACAAGAAATGAGATTTCGAAATTTGAACATAAAAACAAACCACTTTTACTGGAGTTCAACAACTTTAAACAACAACAATAATTCTGAACAACAATATGAATACGTTTTCAGAACGTTAATTTGCTGATTATAGGAGAATTGAAATATTAATTCTATATTTCTCTTTCTGATAAATAATCTGTTCATAAAAATTAAATTCAGTAAAATCTGTAAACGAATAGCATTCAATGTATGAAAATATACTACTGTTCGCTTTCAGACAGACAGAAAAGTTTTTTCTCGACCAACAAATGGTGGTACATGAGAATATGAATAACATATATCAGTAGCAATTATACATTGACGTGGCAAGTGACTGAACGTTTCATTGATTATTACTTCAGAAGTTTAAACAATGCATTAAGAAAGGACTTTAATGTTTTTTAAATGCTTAGTATGTGGAGTACACATTAACGTTACGGTTACGCTTTGAAAGCACCATCGTTTTTTTAAAAAAAATCTTTGAATTGCATTTTACACGTTGGATGGATGAAGAATGATAGCAGTTTCATGGATAAACAACTTCTATAAACAACAACGTTTGGGAATATCAATAATACACAATAGATAAGTTGTTTATCCAAAAAAAGCCATCATTCTTTTATGTAAATACATTTAACAAATGCGCATGCTTTACTCTGTATAAAACTTTAAGACTGACCATGCTTTTCTTACTTCCTACCTATCTTTATGTAACTCGTGGGAATAAAATGTCCACGAAAGTCAAATGTAAATTCAATTTCTTCGATGTTAAATATGAAGAAAAAGGTGACTTGAAAAATATGTAATTACATTTGACAAATGTGACATAGAGTGTTCATTTATAAAGATATACAAATATTTGCATACGATTATTTTGGCCAGCACAAATGACATAAAATGATCTTAAAATATTGTTTTCCCTAAATATGTTTTTAAAGATCCATTGTAGGCAAGCGTGGTTGCTCAGTTTACAATGAAAAACAATAAAGATTTGTTACAGAATATTTTGAAACAATAAAGCACAGTGTTGCAAAAAATGTTAAAAAACACTAACAGGAATTTGATAAAGTCAATAATACAACCCATGATTGTTCATTCCAAGCATCTTTCCCAACAATCATTAACATCGAAACAATATACAGACAGAACGATAATCCGGTGTCAACAAGAGAATATACTAATTTCCTCCCTTCTCTACAAACAATATCCTCCCTAGATTCCCTATAATCCTTACGTTTCCTGGCCTTTCTTGGCTTTATATGCCTATCTTTGTCTTTAAAGGGCCTGTAGCTTGTTTTTTTCTCATGAAAATAATGTTTCCAATAGAAAGACAAATGAAGAACTTTTAAAACGAATATGCCATGATCAGTGAAGCTAAACGAATCCCTTCTCTACCTCAAATAGTTAAAAGGTGTCCACATCTAAATGGCCGCCAGTAGCTTTGGCTTGATATTTGATTATATCCTTTACGAGATGATTCGATCCGCTGAAGATAATAAGTATCGCATGAACTAATGTTTATTCTATTGTTTAATGTTTATTCAAATTTGAGGAAATAACTCTTTAAAAAAACCGTTTTACTACCCCTTGTATTCCTTTCGGAAGTAGAAAACACATTTTGTTCAAATTTAATTGTTTAAGAAATTAATCATAGTCAATAAAAGGATATACCAATTTCCTCACTTCTCTACAAGCAATGTCTACTATGACTCACATGTCCTTGTTTTCAGAAGGTTTCATAAACTCTTAAACTTATAAGAAGAGAGTTTGATTAAGGCTTTATGGTTGATTTGTTTTAAAATAGTATGAAGTGAAGCTTGGTTGGGCGAAATTTCTTTTTGAATAATTTTATGCAATAATATTGTATCAAAACAGATGAAGTCCAAGAGCTACAGTCTTAGAATAACCAGCCTGTGCGTACGCCAGTTATTGCTTAGTTTTACACACATTAACGTCATTAGGCTTGTTTTTGGTGCCTTTTTAAACTAATAGTAAACACTTATTGGATAAGTGGTTTGTTTGTCCTGTTTTCAAACTACAAAAGTTTAGCATAGTTCAGGATATTTGTTTACAAAAGCAAATAATGTTTTTGATCTATTGAAGTATGATATACGAACCAATCACATCGAAATATTAACTAGCCATTCGCTCACATTTAGTTTCTTATACAAAATTTTAGATGCGATATTTTTAGATAAGTCGTGTATAAACGGTAAGTGAACGGTAGATACAAGGTAGATCTTATGAAAAACCTGTCTGAGTTGATTTTCCTGACGAATGACATAGCCCGTCAGGTAACCAAGAGTTTAAAAGCAACACTCGGAACGCTCTTGTGTCTGATGATTTAACACTGTGTGGATTAATTTAGGTCAATTCCTATCACCGGGACATCCGCTTGAAGCTGAATGCCAGAGATCTTTGAAGAGTTTTTAGTGGGGTATATAACAAAAAATGACCGCATTTTAAGCTTATCTAAATGAGATTCATAAATATTCAAACGTCAATATAAGTAAAATATGTATGATTTCTGTGAGGTTAATTTTTGATATTTTGATAATATATGGTTATAATTGCAAAGATTAATATCTAACATATTAGTTGGAAATATACCTTGACCCTCCTGCTAATTCTAAATGCATTTCTTAGCTTTTCAACAAAATTATCTTTTATCAATCACTGCGAAAAGACATTCTGACATGTTAGAAACCTGTGTCAAATATAGACCTAGAATATACTAATTTCCTCTCTTCAATCTCTACAACGCAATGCCGTCCGTTGATTCTGGATAATCTTGTAATTTCCTGATCTTTGAACTTCAAAGGATTTAGAGTACTGTGGATACTATCTAGAGAAGTGACAGTGTTTTAAGCTAATGATGACTTCCGCCGGAAGTGTGAATGCGATGGTGATTGTCGTAAAGATCGAGGAGTGGGCAGCTCTTAAGCTTCTTTGGTCGATACAAAAGAATTCAAGTTGATATACGATGGTACATTTCACAGATGTTGACCGCTATATGAAGATTATAGGACCAAATAATTGCAAGAATACCTGAGGGAGACAGAAACATGGACAGAGGAAAATAAAACTAAAACATATAAACTTAAAACATCTTAACTTTTTATCTCTTTAAGATATATATATGACAAATACTGATTTTCAATGGAAATCTAACAGCAGCCCCTAAATTGCTCAGAGGCGGAGGCCACCCGTCCAATATAAATTGATACTAGTTATATAACCACGCTCGCCAATGTCCGGTTTTCGAGCATAATTAAGACTTTCTACCTTCATATAGTCACTGTACAAAACCAATTAGCTTTGAAATGTTTCTATTTGGTAACAGTCGAATTCAGTTTGGGATACATGACTCCAACAATTGACGGAGTGGCTCTCTAAGTATGGTATGGATGTCATATAAGGACCTCCATGCAAGTCTTCCATCAACTCCTAACGCATGGCCTGCAAACCCCACACTTGCTCAGATAGACCTTGCTGCATTTTCCCAACTTTTCTGTGCTTGTCGTCCATTTTGCTGCGACAGATCGCGATTGTCCAGCTTTAAGAGGGAGGTGGTGTTCTCGAAAAATGGTCTGTCCCCAAACAGAGACTCGTTCCTGAAAACACTATTGACACCTTAAAGAGGCATTGAATCGAAAAAATGGTCCTAAGAAGAGGCATATCCTGAAACCTCGCCCCAGAGAACAGAATCGCCGCTTTCAAGAATATTTCTACTCGAAAAGAGACTCACTCCCCAAAATTGTAATTAGGCTTGTCCTCGAAAAGAGACATGTTTGCGAGATGATATTCGTCCCCGAAAACAGCATTGTCTCCGATAAGATTTTGTCCCCGAAAACAGACCAGTCCAAAAGAGTTCGCGAACTTGCCCTATAAACTGCGGATAGTGTAATCTAAAAATAGTAAATATACGATAAGCTTTAGTTAATCATTGATTACCGGTCTAGAGTGCACGGAAGGGTGATTTGTTGACCAGCGGCTATTGTTATTGACTGTAGGAATTGACAGGGTGTAGAAGCATTCATTTCCGCAAAAGATGGCCATCATTGTCAACAGAAATAGAATGTGCTTTATGATATTTTACTCTTAACCAGTAAGGTTTTCTATATTGGATTTTGTTGTGGTTTAGCCATGTGATTGATAATTTTTTCAAGGAATGTTTTTTTCTTTACACAACTTAAAGGCACTTATTTCTGTCATGTTTTGAATGGTAAAAATATGGTGACAAATAGTGATTGAAAAGTGTTCAAACGCTTTCAACTGAAATAATGTGTAAAATTATAAAATTGCTATTTTTGTTTCACCATATATCAATGTTTAAAGGTGTTTTAATATTTCAGGTATCACGGGTGCCATTAGCGTATCCCTATGAACCTTGAACTTACGTGTATGCAATGTATGCAATTTGCTTTTTTTATCTATCCATACTGTAGCATGGCAATTTGCTAAGCGTTGGCCAGGAGTTGATATAAATATTTGTACTCGCTATTAAACATGGGGTAACAATAATAACAATTGTACTCACTATTAAACAGGGGTTGATATAAATAATTGTACTCACTATTAAACAGGGGTTGTTATTGAATACAATTGTACTCACTATTTAACAGAGGTTGGTATCGAATACAATTGTACTCACTATTTAACAGAGGTTGGTATCGAATACAATTGTACTCACTATTTAACAGAGGTTGGTATCGAATACAATTGTACTCACTAGGTTGGTATCGAATACAATTGTACTCACTATTAATCAGGGTTTGATATTGATAACAATTGTACTCGCTATTACTCAGAGGTTGATATTTTTGAGCGTGACATCAGTTTTCGCTGGAAAGCGCTCGTAAAACTCTCAACCTAAGTAAGTTAGGTTGATGTTGATAACATTTGTACTCGTAATTGACGAAGAATTGATACAAAATATACTATTCCTGATTATGTCCAGTGTTTGATATTGATAATTTCAGCTGACATTGCTTGTTCATATTTGATCAGCGGCTGATATTTAAATTTGGATACTTATTATCGAAAAGGGGTTGATATTGATAATTCTTAGTCATTTTCCTATTCAATCTTCAAAGTATCTTCACTACATGATTCATTTCATGTTCATTCTTAATACTATTTGTTTAAATTAGATTAAATAATTTTCGATAGAAATATCCAATGTTTTCTAGGTATAAGCAGACATTTAACGTAAAGATCCATGATGAAAGCCCCGTACAAAAAGTAAAGATCATCTGAATTTTGAATATTAAGATATGAAATTTGAAAAATATGATCCGTATAATAATCAAATATTTCCTGGTAGCCTAAACCTTTTTCGACCATATCACAATTCCAAATAATAAGTACTCATTTATATTCCAAATCCCGACGACTTCGTTGTGTTTTCATCTCCCCATTTATACTTATACAACGAAATGTTTTTATAATTCATATCATCATGACCCCTGTGACGTCGATAGCAACGAAAATGGATGGTAATTCATTATCCTTTTCTAAATGTGATTTACATTGAGCGTTTTGTCGATTTCCTATTTCAAGAACGGTCTTTGATAAAACTCTCATTCCTCCAGAATACAACGTCCACGCTTTAAGAATGAAAGGTTTTCATTCCCAAAATTATCAACGTCTAGCCGTAGGTGTCAACAAAAATAGACGCTAGTTCATTACCCATTCTCTTCGATTTGATTATCTGGTAGTTTTCTTTCTATCAAAAAAAATCCGTGATCAAACTAAATGTTTTAAAGATATGTGTAAACTTCAATATTTTTTTATATTTTTAAGAAAAAGAAGTCATGTGTTTTCACTGGCCTATGTACAATTTGAAAGTTACAAGTTTACACATAATGCTGAACGTTGATTATTAGAGATAACGGTCAAGTGATTAAAATTCAAGAGGTTTATTTCAATGAACTCTTAAAATAAAAATATAACTCCACTTTCCCTTTCCTATGGTGCGAAAATATAAGAATTTAATGTCAGTTCGTGTCATACATGTACAATAGAAAATGAACAAACTCGCTTGGTTCAAAAGAGTTTGAAAGTAGCTTACATATCGTTCATTTTCCATTGCAAACACACATCCTGACACTAGATTTTTAATCAAGTGACAATCAAAGATTTGAAAAAGTTCATCAACGCTGAAATCAACACATGCCCTTATGCGTCACTCATGTCAATTACCGCATGCTGCACGTGCGACTCGTGCAACAGGAATTATAACTTTACTGTTTCACTGCTGTTGATCTTATGCCCTTCAGTGAAGATATCACCTGATAAACCGAAAAAAAAATGCATTTGATTAATTGATTTATAGATTATAAGCACATGCACAAATAAACTTTTAAAGATTCTGCTAAGAAATTTTTTTGAAGATATGATTCGTGAAGTGTAAATAGAATAGAAATATGCGTTGTTTTTTACATTATTTGTTTTTGCTTGTAAATATATTCCGAAATTTAAAAATAAGGTTGTTGAATTCATATTTTTCTTATCTAGTAATTTAATCGTAGAGCATAATTATTTAGAACTCCTTGATTAAATCAAGTTTGGATTCAAATATTTATTTCATGTATACAGCTTAAAATGAGTATTGCATCACGGGGTTCTTCTTTATTTCTTCCTGTCGTCAAGCAAGCGATATGGACACGTGAGGGTTTCTAGTTTGGAGCTCGGTTGACAAACGCCTTTCCAAAATAGAATGGAAGCAACGGCCCCACGTAAAAAGAAAGAAGTGATTGTTTTCAGCAATCGTTTGTTCTTATTTTGGTTGCACCAATGCTGACTTTCTTGTTTTTTAAGTCTTTGATAATCAGCATATCTTAGTCAACAATTTCCGACATCCACGTCTTTGAATCTTTAATAGCTGTTGCACTAAATCATGTTTTAATATGAAATTTGTCTTTAAAATGATAATTTCGATGATTATTTAATTTTAAAATGATAAACTTAGTAATTACTGTTGGTTTTCATATCTTCATGCCTGATACCACTTTAAACAATAACTCTAAGGTAAAGAGGATTCTAATAATACGATTATCACGAAGGTCATTGTAAAGGCAGATATTCTTGTACTTTTTTCCAGGTGTATACGTGAAGCTTAAAAAATCTCGAATAAGATTCATTAAGGGGCGATCGGTTATATCAGATTTGTTCCACAGGCAAAAGACCGTTTAAAACATAGCAATCAAAATCCGAAGCCAAAGTTTTATTAACGAGTCTGTACATAGCAACTAAAGCAATATTTTACAGACGCTTCAGTCAATTCGAAAAGTCATCTTATTCGAATGTCCTTCCATTTTCATAATTCACCCCAATTAACTTTTAATCACATAATAAATCACATAATAAGTTTGTGATTTTCCTTTTACGCATCGATTCTTGTCTCCGAATAATACAAAGGTTATGAAAACGAGATCTGTAGGGGAAATTGAATTCAGTTTAAACGCAACCTGGTGGTTTCATTAATATGTATCTCTGTATATTTATTTAAAGGAAAAATCTTTCTGATTTCTTGAAATATTTTGATAATTTATACATCGTGTTTAATGTCGTGTTTAAACGCACTAGTGCACACCAATATTTGTAAACACAACGAATGCACAGATACTACATATCTATCGATATTACTCACTATCCTCACTCAAGTAATCGTAATTAACAAATATTTACGTATTCAGGTAGTAAAATTGATTTTTAAAGTCCGGAAGTATTTAATGCAAGGTAACTTTAAATCCGCATGAACTGCGATATCGGAAGTATTAAAATTTTGCTTATAACCAGAAAAGCGGAAAGGGCAGCCGCTTTGATCAATCTAATAACAATGCTAATGCTGTGTTTTTAATCGGTTTATTTAAAAAATTTGCTTTCATGAAACATAATATTATTTCATTCTTTGTTCTCAGTTCAGAGTTTAGGTAAATTCAATAGCTGCACATAATACTAGTTCAGCCGTGTTCAACTGTCCATAATTTATCTGTTTTGTGCACAGCTAACCATAGATTTTTTATATGTCCAAGCCGGACAGCGGCTGTCTAAACTTTTTCATTGTTGATTGTAAAGAATTTTAAGTATTTCTTTGCATCGATAAAAAGCTTAAGTGAATGCATAAGTCTTCTTAAACCTTAAAATAGCCCATTTTAACCGTAATAGTGCCTTTTACTAATAAACAATCGGTAGAAAATAACATTGGTGTGAATAAAATATCTAATTCGAAAAATACATCATATATTGAAAAAGTAAAAAATAAATAATACACATAATTCAACAAGCTTTACAATTCAGATTATAATTGTTATTGAACAAACTATACGTATTTGGAAAAAAATCAACAACCAGGTATCTTTTTCGAAGCATTTATTTCAAGGTCGTATACATTGGTTTATTGGTTTTGTGTGCAGTTCCTGTTAATCGCTTTTATTCATTGAAGGAAACTATGAAATAATATCGATATGATATTTCACGAATAAACTCGTTTCTAAAATTCATAAAAATACTAGGACATTATTTCTGTCAAGTAAAGGTTGACCTCAATGCATGTTAATCATATGTTGTAACAAACGAAAAGTAAACAATTCGCTGTTTCCATTTGGCAGGTGTTTAAAAGTCATATTTTTTCAAATGATGCACTTTACATAAAAATACTATGACAGGAACATATATTTCGTAGAAAGAACGGACTAGAAAGCATATGCAATTGGCGATCAGGTCCCTAAATACGTAATAAATTTTCATTAATAAATACCCACTAATAAATCATATTGTTTCTTTTACAAATTTTTGAAAGACCACAAAAGGATAACATAGTTCGTGTTTTTCACTCTAACCAAGATAATTGTCATCACTTATCTTTCGAAAAGTTAAAATAATGATTTATATGTGTATAAACTCTATAAAAATGGAAAACAATTACAATTTAAGAACTATTTGTTTTTGTATTGAGATTAATGGACATTATTTGAGAAGAATTAGACATGTATGATAATTTATGTTTTAAATTGATCTTATTTTAATTTCCTTTCAAATCAGAAAATAGAGAGGAAAAGATTGCGATTACTTTTGCAAGTGCTCGTTTTGTTTTTGGAAAACTAAGCCAATGTTGTTCGGCTTATACCTCAAATTAGAAGATTTATAATATATATCGAGAGAATTCATTCTCTGATATTTTTTCATTTCTTTCAACCGTTTTACATCTAAATGGGGTCAAACACTGATATCTATCCGTGTTTGTTATTTCGGACACGAATGAGAAAGAGAGAGATACAATGTAGGAATTATAACCTTACATTATTGTAATAAAAATCGTAATCTGACGGTTTATATGGGACGAATGAGATTTAGGTCTAAAAGGCACCAACATCAGTTCAAAATATTCTTTTTCGAAAAAGTATCTCTTTCTCGTATCTATCAGCCTCCAACCCTTCCTCCTCCCTCCCTTTCATCATCCACCTAACTACAACCCTCTTCCTTCTTCAATCACCCTAAAATACCTACCCCCATTCTATCCACAGCTATGAGATAAGTATCAAACCACTTGAACAAAGCGATACAACTGTGCATTATTTAAGGAATAGCGTGGCACCAGCTACGGATTGTTTTACAACATAACCGTCAAACCACTCGGCCTTCAGGCTCGTGCTTGAACTATAATAGTTCAGAGAAAAAAGGAACTATATGGAAAACAACAAGATAGTTAAGTGAACTAAATCACATCACTAGAATGTCTACCTTAATTCATGTTTTAAGTATTTCAATCGAAATGAAATTTATTGTATTTAAATCGGCCGTGCATTGTAAATCCTCTTCAGACTTCTATTCCCATGGCAACTGCTAGTGACGTCATAAAACTATCGTCAGTGGCGTCATGGGAAATGACGTCACCCAAACACTACACGTTATTGCTGAATAATGACAGAACCAAGCTATCTTATAGAGTCTTTTCAGAGCTCTGTTTTGATTATTCCGGACTGGTTGACAATTCGTATCTAGAATTTAATACCAACTCATCCTTTATTTAACTCGTATCGAGAAACAACCCATCAAATAACCCACCTTCCCAAAACTTTACAATACCGGAAAATTCCGGCAGACACGTTGTATGTAAGTCGTGAACGTGAAAGGTTAATTTGTACAAACACCTGCATGCCAAAATTTTGTTCACATACCTGAATATACTAGTGCAAATATCATGTAATTTGAGATGCCTTTGGGGTATCGTAGCGTTGCGAAACAGAAACGTATAATATTGAATTTCCAATACACATATGCAGATCCATTCTTCTTTAAGGCAAATGTTTATCGTGCCCCCACAATTACCCGAAACAGTTTTGGCAGGCCATTGAAGTGACCAGGGGTCAAAATTCCGAAAACACTAATTTTTATTTTTCTCCATAAAATCCTTTTTAAGCTATCAACTTCTTTAAAAATTAGTCACGTTTGTTCCATAGCACAAAGTCGATGTTATTAAGTTGGTTAGTATTAGAGAGTCGATATGGAACATTTCATTTGACATTTAACGAAATCGAAATTTCAAAAATATGACCCCTTCTGTCTATATCAATATGCCAAAATTCGAATTTTTGCACGAGAGACCGAACGATCCCAAAATTAGTTCAAGAATGGCTATTTCACACATGGACAGTGGGTGATCTATTGTCAGTTTTGCTAAAGTTATTCTATTGACGTTGAAACGAAACCCAACTTACATGATATTTGCACTACGATTCAGTGGTAAGTGAACAAACTTTCGGTATGCAGCTGTAGATTAGTATACAAGATTCCTACTCCCCTTTCCCATGTTCATCCTGTACTCCTTCTCACCATCCTTCTCAGATCCCCCAAATCCTCCTCCCAATCTTCTCCAACTCTCTCCACAAGAGCTGACAGGTGCCTTAGATAAGTATCGAACTTACCCTAGAAGCTGAACTAACACAACTGCACATAACGCTACACAACAGCAGCGTGTAAGAGCTAACATAAGTGGAACTTGCCATAACTAGGCTAACATGTGTTACTCGTCCGTCATAATTCAACAGCAGCTGTGATCTTAACACTCAACTGACCCAAGACTAGGAACATCTTCTGCATTCCTATGCTTGATAGACCGGCTAGACTTGCCAAGGCTCTTGGGGGAAGTGATTTAATTTTGTATATACACTGTACAGCTTTTTAAACCACGATAATGTACATGCAAATTTTTTTTCATATCTGTATTTTTATTGTCTCTGATAACTCCAGTAGGAGTGGCTCATTTTATAACATGTTATTTATATCATTTAACATGTAAATCGAGGTGAGAAGTAAATAAATAATCTGTCTGTCTATCTGTCTGTCAGTCTGGGGGATATCGATTAAGTTGTGTGTTTTTTGGTGCTTTTGAACAAGTTCCGTATTTGAATCATCTTCTTAAAGTGACACTGGGTATGATTCTAGATTTTTAATGTGACTTTATAAAGAGCCAAAATATCCAATTACCTGAGTTACGGTAAAATCGCCGACCTAAACTTGCATCTTTTCTCTAAAATGCCAAAATTTTGATATTTTCTTGTTTTCACTGATAATAGGAAAACCACCCTATAAATGTTAAGAATTCGAAATCATGTGTCCAATCATCGTATATATTCGATAAATGGTCCTATTAACACTATCAAACAATATTGTCTTTGCGTCTACTGTAAATGAGTTCCGAAATTACGTTTGAATCATTGGCGCGCGTCACTGTCCCATTTTCGATCATAAATCCCGACACTAACCCATTTATTGTCTCTATACTAAACTGATAAGCAATTGTATTCTGATTTTCTGACACAACCACTATTTCTCGATAAATCAACACCATTTATGAAGTTTGCCATATTTGACTCCAGCAATGCTCTGTGGCCCTTTAAATCCTCCTTAACTCGGCTTTGGAATAAGATTTCTTTGAAGTTAGATATGCTGAGTCTCTTCAAATTCATTTCAATATTGAAATTCTTGAATCTTAATTCTTACATACATAAAATTCAAGAGTATTGAAGAAGAAAAATTATATATCAAATTCTACCATAATCTATATCATAATATATAATAATATCTAAAACTATATGCTGCCTTATGTGAAATCAAATATATCAACTATACAAGCAAAATAGAGTCTAGAAACCCCTACCGTATCTACACCTGTACCTCCCCGTTATAACGCGGTCTTGTGTATACATAATGGGCGTCGCATGTGAGATGTTGGTCAGTGATAGACGGTCAGTCTTGGTGAAAATTAACATCTGGATAAAAGTGTGTCGGTGAATGGGAATAGGCAAGGTTGTAAACCGGACCTCACATGGGGTAAAGAGAAAAGAAACTAAAATGAACAAATGGGATTCTTCATATGATTAGAACTCACTATGATCAAAGAAAGAAAATATTTGATACAAATAAATCGGAAACATATCTTCGTTATGAATAAACATAAATATTATGTATCATATTTGCAATTGGTACCATTTATTTTTGTTTTCGTGAGATCACACACACACACACACACACACACACACACACACCCATATATATCTATATCTATGAAAATCTCTTTCTCTCTCTCTCGTATAGATGTAATATAAATAACTCGTGCTACTGGCCATTTAATGAATTTGAAACATGTGAAGTGACCAGGGGTCAAATTTTGAAAATGAGAGCAAAACTACAACAGACGTGTACATGTAGTACATACGCATCGGTGAACCGACTTTTGGGATGCAACTGTCTTTCATCAACTGAAGGAATATCAGTGTATTGAATATGTACTCAATGTGTTCTAGAGATGTATTCGAGCGCCACGAGAGATCGCTGTCTCAAAAACTCAATTAAACAGATTGGCATCAAAGACAAACAGACTCCTTAAGGATGGTAGTAAAATCATCAGGGTCATTACTGGAAGAGGTAATAAAATCTTCTGAAAAAATATACATTCCTTGAACTCACATTTTTCGTGTCTGTGGTAAACATGTTCTCCAAAAATAATCTTCAAATAAATTGACAAAAATGCAAATGTTTCTCTTTGCGTCACTCACTTTCGTTCATGAAATTTTTTTTAAAAAGTTTCATTTTCAGATTTTGGAGATTTACTGCTTAAGATATACAGCATCATCCTCATCATAATCTCTATAATCTCCTACCTATCATCATCATCATCATCATCATCATCATCATCATCATCATCATTATCGCAGTCGTCGTCGTAATGGTCTTCGTTTTCGTTATGTCATTGTTGTCATCATCATCATCATCATCATCATCATCATCATCGCAGTCTTCGTCGTAACAGTCTTCGTTTTCGTTTCGACATTGTTGTCGTCATCTTCATCATCATCATCACTGCAGTCATCGTCGTTACGGTCTTCGTTTTCTTGCTTGAAAACAGTGTTAGTACCTACACCGAAATCACTTGCTTGATAACAGTGTTAGTATCTACACCGAAATCACTTGCTTGATAACAGTGTTAGTATCTACACCGAAATCACTTGCTTGATAACAGTGTTAGTACCTACACCGAAATCACTTGCTTGATAACAGTGTTAGTACCTACACCGAAATCACTTGCTTGATAACAGTGTTAGTATCTACACCGAAACGTCGCAATCCTGCAATAAAGAAGTTGTAAATCCATATAACTTGTTCTCTATTCATCTCACCAACTTCTAAATGCCTCTAAAAGAAGTCATTATGAGGTAGTTGGAATTGATGTTGTGTATTTTCAGCATTTTGACATTTGATTTAACGATATTTCAATACTATTTAGAACCGAAACGCTATCAATATTAGAAATAGACGACTTCTTTGGAAAAAATCGTTTAAAAGTTTTTTGATAAAAACACATCACAGCTCAGGAGTGAATGAGTAACAGTTGTATAGTTTTATAGTTTTAAACAGCTTCAAATTAGAGAGGAAGTTAGGTGACATTTCGGTAATGTCGATCTATAGCAACATGACACAGGGATACATGTACTTGCATCAATGATGAGTTAGATCAGATACATAGACTTACCTTCAGTCGTTAACAGTATCAGCAATCAATAAAAGTGGTTTTCTTATATATATACTTATATAATACGTCCCTTGTCATTGTTAACGCTGAACAACATGTATAATACCTTGATGATTTGTGTGAAACCGGTAATGAATTTACATGCAAAGATTCATCTTCAATTCATAATTATATAGTCCATATTTATATGTGTATATATATATATATATATATGTATGTCTCCTTATATGTATATATATATGTGTGTGTATGTATGTATCTTTAAGTATCTTATGTATATATATATATATATATATATATATATATATATATATATATATATATATATATATATATATATATATATATATATATATATATGTACATGTATCATGTATGTATGTATGTATGTATGTATGTATGTATGTATGTATGTATGTATGTATGTATGTATGTATGTACATGTATGTATGTATATATTGTTTCGATTTAGTCTTCAGGGGATATATATATATATATAAAGGAGAATAGGTTTCTCACGTGAAGGAAAGTTATATATAAGAAAGAGTAAACATCGGATGGTTCTGACTGGATCAATCTTCTTTAATACAATACGATGAATTCATTTCGACCAGTGTATCGGTGTTTTCAAGTATGAAAAGATAAATGTATTTCAAGTACTTGAAAACACCGATACACTGGTCGAAATGAATTCATCGTATTGTATTAAAGAAGATTGATCCAGTCAGAACCATCCGATGTTTACTCTTTCTTATATATAACTTTCCTTCACGTGAGAAACCTATTCTCCGTTATATATATATATATATATATATATATATATATATATATCTGTGTGGGCGTGTCACCATGGAATAAAGTCTATTCATCATAAGATAAAAAATATCAAGTCAACAGTTTCCATCTTTCATTTCAACTGATGTTAAAATCTATGGTTATATTCACATCTACCGGAAATATAAGCTTTACATGAAAACACCAACAACTCAATCTGTCCAAAATATGCTCCAATTCATACGGTATAATCCAGAACTAATTATTCATAGATAAATCTTATAACTTTTTAGTTACACGTTCCTTCAGACGACATAAACTCACCGAAGTTTTCAAAATACTAACATATTAAAGCACTATATAAAATAAATCTAGTTTTCAGACACCTGTATTTCATTTTTATGAATAAATTAAATAAACCTATTTTCCTAAAGCGTTGAACCTACATTTACAGCTTAGAAAAGGCAAAAATTGTGGACCGATAAATAAAGAATATAGAGACTACGTGACAGTTTTGAATAGAACACTTACACATCTGTGATGTATGTGTAATAGAAATACCAGAATATACTGTTTATTACCCGGCTACTGTTTCATAGTCAATAGACAGTTGGCTCATCTGTGATATTCTTCCTAGTTCATTGAGGAACTATATTGTTTGTCTAACGAAAGGGAAATGTTCAGCTGATCCCGAAGGAAGTGAGGTAAGTTTTGTTTTTGAGTTTTCTGGCCATGAAGTAGCTTACACGTTTCTGCGACATTATTCAAAATCGAATTTGTTAGTTGTTTACTATGTATCGTTTTAACGATGTAATTTAAAAAAGAATCAGTTTAAGAAGTCTACAAGTGAGAGGGAGAAACAACAACTTGACAGAGAATTGCGATAAAGAATTTGAAAACTGAACATTTTGCATACAAAGTTACCGTATTCTTGAAGCTCATTAAATTTCGATTGATACAAAATTGGAATGAAACCTGACCCTAAGTGCACATATGGTTATATAGGGAATTATTACTATTTCTTTAAACGCCCATTATATCAAACAAAGAAAGACAAACTCATGTTGACATTCAAGCACATTGACAATTGGCGGATCCAAGATTTTTGAAAGGGGGGGGGGGGGGGGGGGTATTGTTATGTTATGATGTTATGATTTACTATAAAACCACTCATATTTTTAAATGTTTATTTCGTAACGTGAAGCACACAAAATTAGGCAAATGATTGAAGTCTTGATTTTCAAAACGAAGGGGGGGGGGGGGGGGGGGGTGGTGGTCCGGACCCCATGAAACCCCTCCCCCCCTCCCCCCTTGGATCCGTCACTGCAACTTATCATGTATTTCAATTAATCTTAAACTATTGTTAGACGGAAGTGCAGAGCCATCATTTTGTTAAAATGCGAACGTATTCAAATTAGTTCATTCTTACAATCGTGAAAGAAAATGATTTGTATATAAAAGTTATGTGTGTATTAACATTCTTTCTTGTTACCTCACTGTGTATCCCTTTTCCGTTAAGTATGTGCCATCGTTTGTGTATATATGTATAAATCTATATTGTAAATACCAAAAAGAGGGTGTTCTAAGGTAGACAACTTGTTCCGAGTGCGATTCTTTGTGCATACAATATGTTTTAACCAAACCAAAAAAGATGAGATATTGTTGAAGACGTGGTGTAAAAAATATCTTGTAATTTTTTAATTTTCGTTTAGTAAAATTATAAAAAAATGTAATAAATAGTAAAATTGTAAACAAATAGATGTAAGAGAGGGGAAATGACAGCTTAACAGTTACCAGTATATGTACCAATACTGTGTAACTTCGTTTTATTAGAAGTAAAACATTTGGGAATTCTAATCATTTAAAGTTTATGATGCACAACTGCTTAGTATAATTAAAATTGATTTCTGCAGCAGACACAAATAATGACCAATGTAACAGCTGATGACCTAAATAAAGGTCATACAGTACTATTTCTCGTTTCAGAACTTCGTTTAACCCCAGTTAAATCCTTAATTATTGCAATTTAAATAGTGTAGTGTTTATACAGCAAAAATTACAGTAACCGTTCTTATTTTGATAAAATCAAGTAAGAAATCTTCACGCCAATCTTTGATATTTTTACAAACATTTTGTTTGAAACGTTTATGGGACATATTGGAACTGTTGTAGATTGATATAAACGTGTTCGCTTGATGGTAGGTACATTTTTATAACTTAAAACGTTTGGGGTTCGGATCCTCAATGGATGATGCAAGACCAATTCTTTGTAAATATCTACATGCCAACAAATATATTTCCCCGATATTAATTCAGCGCAGAATCATGTACCAATGGTTTGTCAATTCAAATTGTTCTAAGGTTTCACCGCCATGCAGCGTAGCACTGATATCAAGGCTTTCTTCCTTCAATCCCGTTAAAGGTGCAATCATCTGGCAAGCTTGGAACAGTGTTACATGAATTCGCCTCAATCGCTTATCTTAATGAGATAACAACTAAGACGTTATCAAATTTATCGATTCACTTAGAAAGTTAAATTTTTCATGAACTAAATAAACTATCTTATATCTTATATATAATATAATCTCATTCGTTTAATGAATATAAATATTGACAAAAGTTTGAATCATACATGAATGTACCAATGGGAAGAATAATCACAGATGGTTTTAGTATTTTGGTTTTGAAATTCTAAACCAAACTTCAAAGAAATGTGCTTTGAATACGTTGCAACATATCAAAATAAAGAACCACTTTGTCAAAAGGGATTAACCCATGTCAAAACTATCGTTTACAAATGTAAAAGGGAAATTTTGACCGATATTTATAAATTGAAGTGAATTCATGAATGTGGAAATATCTTTAGAGACTGGTTGAAGGCATTGTATGGTATCGATTTATGTAACGAGAAAAAGCCAATGTCCATTTGCTTTAACCGTTCTTGAGGATATTTCAAACAGGAAAGGTTTTAATTCAATGGATTGTAGTCATACCCTTTCAAATTAAAACAACTTTTTTCTATTGAAATCATGCTAGAATTAAATACACAATTTTTTCAACTTGCTCAAACAAAATATGCACTTTAGTTCAATAGCTTCTTTTTAACTCATTACAAAGTAAAAACACGACATTTTGTTTTATTGAAGTCAAGCTGATAAAAAATCAAATACACAAGTTTAACAACTTACTATTAAAACGAAAGATACATTTTTGATTCATTGAAATGTATCATTATCATTTCAAATTAGAAGAATTTTAATTTCCATTGAAGTCAAGCTCAAAATCAAATAAGCAATTTACAAATTTTGCTATTAAAACAAAAAAATACCTTTTTAATTCATTGGACTGTATTGATGCCCTTTCAAATCAAAAGAAATTTAATTTTCGTTGAAGTCAAGCTCAATTTAAATACACTCTTTACATAACTCGTTGAACCAGAAATTACATTGCATAATTTTTTTAATTCTTCTCAATTACAATTTTTATTTGTCTGAAAAGAACCAGATCGATAAACACTCAAACGTGATTGTTACGAGAAACGGTAATCCTAAAATCGATAAGTTGGGATGGCCAGATAGTGATAGGTTGATGTAACTTGTTTACACAGCTCTCCGACCGTTGGACATTTCACCCGTATGGAAATGTAATCAATATTTCAAGGACAAAAATCATTCGGAATATATTGGGGGTTGGGGAAAAGGCCCAAGCCTGGAATGCCTTGGGATATCCCTTGTGTGCAGATTCGTAATATGTTGCAGAAAGCAACTACTGCTCTTGATTCTTTGTTGTAAATTTAAATTGACTAACATTTGTTTATATAAACCTTTTGGTATTTTCCCTCATTTTTATGTCGCATTTAATTTTGGTAATATTATGTTTTGTATCATTTCTACCACTCTACTTTTTAGGACAACAGTTAACTCATTGAATTAATTGTTTTGAATCTGATTAAACCTGTTCATCTTTGGTTCTTTAATTTTGTCCCCCATTACAATGATCTCATAACGGCTATCTTGCATACCCTTTGTGTTAATAGCTATTATAATTTTCAAATTTTGATAAGTGTATATATGTGATTGAAAGGGGTATAAACTATTTCAGAATCTCTTACCATTCACTTCCGTATGTTAATAAAGCATCTAAATGTGTTAAAAACATTTATTGTAAACCTTTTCATCGCCAATAGGAGTGCATATACCTGAATCAATTGTCTTCAATGTACATATGTAAGTAAGGGATTCTCGAAGTGAAAATTATCAGTAAAAAAAAAGTTTAGTGTCAGGCACAAAAATGTCAGATTTACATACCAACTGTTTTTTTCATGAAAATTGACGAAAAAATCATTTCATATAACAAAGAATGAAGTGAAGCAGTAATAAGAGAAGAAGGCTTTCTGCAACTGAATGTTTGTTTTTCTCATGAAAATTTATGAAAAGATCATTTAAAATAAGAAATAAGAAAGTGAAGCAATAACAACGGAGGAAGGTTTTCTTCTATTGAATGTTGATGTAACCTGATTGCAGTAGATTAAGTAGACAGATAGATAACAAATGTAGAACTGAGATCAATGATGCCTGTTAGAGTTCCCGTCCAAATGAAACTAGACTTAGATTAGTATGGCCATAACGTTTAACTTGTATGTATATGCATAATAAGGGTCGTACATTGAATAACGGTGAAAGAATCCATGCAAAAAATCATTTATCAGTTTGTTTTGGTATGGTTTTTACAATTTTCTTGACAGAGATATGTTTTTAACAGTTCCTGGAAGATTTTATTTGAAAACCATGTGGAAACGATTGGATGAAAGATTCAATATGATTTTATACTTTTTACACGAATAAAAAAGCCTGAAACAAACTGAAAACATGTTTTCAAACAACAGTCAAGATGACAGAAAAAAATAAACGAGTTTGTTACTGTACTATGTTCCGGTAATTCAACATGACAATATTCTCTTGAGTAATTCGACAGATCGATAAAGAACTGTAATCAATAACTCCTGTTTGAGCTCCTGTGGTAGTACAAAAACGTCTAAAGTCAGATCCGTATAAGTCTTTTAGGGTCTTTGAAAAAATCTAGGGCCCTAAGATAGCCTTGACACTATGAGTTTTATTCCTTTGAATATTTAAGCGAGAGATGCCATAACATTTCTTAGATTATACGAACGATGTACAATAATGAATTATTATGTTCACCAGTCTAATGACAAAACTGACAGATAACCTTTTTAGAGCGTTCATTAATGTAAACCACAGGATCTTGTTCATAAATTTACCTAAATTTACTCTTGCCTGAAACAGAGTCTAGATTTTTCTCGGTGGCTCCTTTCAAATAGGACATGGTAGGTTTAATCGCAATGCAAATCCACAATAGTGTTGTGAGCTTTATTCCTAATAATAACAGCCCTGAAATCAGTGAAACACTCCTAAACCCCTTATCACCTCATCTTTCATATAGTTAAAAGATTATTATATTTGGAGAAAAAAACCCGATGCATTAAAGTTTTGTGTGTTGTACCGTGATGTACTATTGTTGACCAGTCAATTGAATTTTTCAGATAGCCGATTCAGAGGTTGCAATGAATAAGAAATTTCGAGAAAGGTTTGAATATACATAGAATTCTACTTTTGCCCACCAATCGACGGAAACTAATAAACTATTCAGAACGGTGATCAGTTCTTTCTGTTAAAGTAGAATATTGGAATGTGGAGGAGTTTGGATTGAGGATCGTATGTTGATAGCCTTTTACTCGTGAACGTTCTAACGTTGTACCATGATCATGTTGTATTATGTTGACCAATCGCTAGACGAAATGGACACAAAATCGATTTAGAGTGGTCCACATTTATTCCTGTTAGACTGCGCTCAAGTTAAAATATGGTATGTGCTGATTATAGTTAGAGAACTTTACTTATGTAAACAACTTGTTTAATGCTGTACCATGATTTCTCATGGTCAAACATCTTTGACAAATGTGACAGATAACCGTACGGAACGGTTATCGGTAAGTTCCGCTAGAGTTCACGTTGATAGTTCATGAAATTTGAATTAAGATTGCATAAATGATCGCATTTACACTTTTTACACATGAAACATTGTAAAAAAACCGTCAAAAAAGTGGTGCAAAGGCCATTTTTAATTTATTTTGATTTTTTTATATCATTTCACAAATAATGATAAACTGGACTGATAGCCAATATTTGATTGTGATGCATTATTTTTAAGTGGACCGACTGAATAGGGATGGTTTAAGGGGATTGGAATTGATTGATTAGTTCGTATTGTTCAAATTCTTTTATGATATTTCAGACCATAAGCCTATATGTGACAGATGACAACCTTTTCGGCTTCTTGATGCATATATATTGTTTCCTGTTTACAACGCTTTGACAAGTAGGCAGATCACAGATATTGAACTATGATCAATAATTCATAATATAAGAGTGTCAGTATGAAAATTGATATGTCTATAAAGATTTTTGGCTTCAGATTTTATATTGGTAAGATGTTAACAATTGGACTATTGACTTCGTATGATAACGAATAACATTGAGGGTTGATTTCAGTTAAACTTAAAGTGACCTATTCCTAGTAAAATACACTCTTTTGAACAAATCATCAGAACTTTGATATATACAGGTAAATAAGAGATAGGTAAACATCATTGAGGTTCCTTTCGACAGTGAATACTCTTTTGAACAAATCACCAGAACTTTGATATATACAGGTAAATAAGAGATAGGTAAACATCATTGAGGTTCCTTTCGACAGAGAAGGTGAGTCAGTGATTTTATGAGAAGTGTGTGCTATGCTTTTATGGCGACTCTGAAGAGTTTTACTGAGTATGATGCCAATCTTCATAATTAGCTCTTTAAAAGAAAGTTCTCCCGTGGAAAATCCTTGGGACTCAAGCAGTTGTTATAAATACACGGACAGCATTTTGGTGAGTTTAGTAACATCCTCACTGAAAACAGGGAATGGAAATATGATATTATTCATTCTGGTGTTGGCACATCAGACAATACGTTAATACATACGGTCACTCCGATACTATAAATTTGACACCTCAAGAATGCTTTTTGGTGATTTCTAGCATTCATATTGGACACTTTCAACAAACATGTAGATATTGGGCACTTCGAGACTACATATTGGGCACTTCGAGAATACATATCGGACACTTCGAGAATGCATATTAGACACTTTGAGAAAGCATATTTGACACTTCGAGAATACATAATGGAAACTTTGAGAATACATATTGGACACTTCGAGAATACATAATGGAAACTTTGAGAATACATATTGGACACTTCGAGAATGTATACTGGACACTTTGAGAATGCATAATGGACACTTCGAGAATGCATTTTGGGCACTTCGAGAATGCATATTTGGCACTTCGAGAATATTTACCACTTAAACAGATAAGGTGAATATTATGACAATGAATATTTGACACCTCAGGAATGCATATTTGACACTTCAAACTTACAAATTTGACAAATAGAGAATGAATATTGAAATATATATAAACTTTACCTGTTTATCTATAAACTTTACAAGTTCACTAAGAGTACTCCACAATGTTCATCAATTTCATTTCAAGAATTCAACTAGAACGCATCACGTGAAGCACAAAAAGCATTCATCAGGTACATATCCTGAACAAACACATCCCTCATTTATACTTATATAAAGTTTATATAAGCCTCAGATAATAATATCCTCAATCACACCTTAAGTACATGATAAGACTATATCCTTCAAAAGTTTATCCAGAAATACTCCAGTTTTATACATCATGATCAAGAACAGTATACACGTAAAATAAAGTTCATGACCACAAGCAGAATATCTTAAGTGGTTTCAAGCACACAATAACCAAAGTATACCTTAAGTGGTCTCAAGCACACAATAATACTAAATATCACCTCCTGAGGTAGTAAGGTAGACCTTTAGTATATCTCGGGTCAACATAAATTATATGTCATACGATCACAATATGCAATCTACAAATACTTCAAGTAGACCTTTGTACATCTCGGGTCAACCTACATTATATGTCATAAATCCACAATATGCAACCTACAAATACTTCAAGTATTCAAACATATTTCAAGTATACCTAAAGTACACTCTGAGAGGCTCTGTTCCGAGATGATCCAAACTGTCTTCACCTCTCCAGGAGTTACGCCCCCTGTCATTTAATCAGCAAAGATAATCTGATAACGCTTCCCATTAGCGTCTACACAAGGAACCGTTCTGTATATCATCGCCTTAATCAACAGTCAGGGAGAATTGGGAACTACTTTGGTGCTTAAACCGAAATCATAAAATCAATCACTCAAAGATAATAAAATGTCCTGTTTTAAGACTATGAAAGTCATTTCCCTTGGACCTGATTGGACATCTCCTTAAGTGTCGGCTTAAAAAATAAACGCACGCTAAAATGACGAAAATGAAGAAAAGTATCTAGTTTTCCATTAAGTTTGACGAAATGTTCAAATGATAATTGTTTGATGTCATTTGACGAAGTATGACGGATCATAATTATCATCTGTGTTGGTCTTTTACACGCTACAGATTCAAAAGGTAATCCTAGTGTTTTATTAATGAAGAACAGCTGAAAATTAGTACAAAATAAGAACCAAGAACACCAAATACCATAAAATGACACTTACTAAAATATCATTGCTTGAACATAAGTCAATATTGGCTTGCTGAAGTCATCACAGTCCTATTCATTGACAGTTTATCAAATGGGAGTCTTTATTACAGGTCCTTATTCAACAAGTCTAGATCTTTGCTACCAAGAAGTCAACATCAAGAAGCCTTTCATTAATTCCTCAAATATTTCATAGACTAATTAGTGTTAACGTCATCCATATTCAATCATATAGCAAATTCAATGAATTATCTTCCCTCTCAAAATCTGACTTTTCCCGCGCCATCTCGTACCGGAAACGAGAGCATCTTCCCAAGCAGACGAGAGTGCGATCAAAGTGAAGCTGGTTTCATAGCCGAGACGGCTAGAATGCTAGTCATGTGACAGCGTACTCGAGCATTCGTCTCTCACTGGGATGTGGAGTTTCGTTTCTGATATGCACAGGCGTCGGCCAAGGGGCCGAGGAATCACAACAGGCTCTGTCCAAGGTAAGGACCCTTTCTTTTATGTTAACCTTCTTATATTATAGGACACAGATCAGGGAAGCCGGCACTTTGATATAGATAAGAACCTTTGCAAGCGCTTGTAAGCGAAAGCCGGTAGAGGTGAAGACATATCGCGAATAGTTCCGATAAATTTGGTAAACTTTGTCGTCTGCTCAAACCGGAACTCTGGATACTATAAATGGTGATTGAGCGTTATATCGAGGGATTTGGATATATTTGTATTGAACACCAGATGGAATTTATTCCCCGTAATTGGGTGAGGAATTCAAGGTTGGAAGTGAACGCCATACATGAGAGATGCGAGGTAAGGCCGGCGTCAGATTGGTTGTCGGAATGAGGCTATTTTAGGAGGAAGAGTCTGTCTATTTTGGAACAGGAAGAAATGGTTGCGATGTTTGCCACTAGTTCTGGTTCTATCAGCTCTTCAAAGCGTGAATACCGGCTTCTCAAAGCATGGAAATTGCTAGGAAATGTAGTTACACTGCTGGATAGATTTCTGCAACGGCTATTCAATTACAACCCGTGTGTGATGAGCGTTAGATATGTATCGTTTCACAAGTTGTACCGGTTCATCTTCATGCCATAAGGGAAAAATGCTCTTGTTACACGCAAGCTCAGTAAACTGTGCCGAGTTCCTCAAATATAACACGTATCGGTTTGGTGTCAGAGATGTGTGCGATTAGTGTCAAATGAACTTATTACCCTCAAGGCTGTCACAAAATGTTATATTTCTGGGGTTATTTTCTGCTTATACTATTCAGATCGTTTTAGTACGGAGATAATACGCATATTAATGTATATGTTTTATTTATATATACTAACGTTACCTTTTCTCATTGTCAAATGTTGTGTACTATGACGAATTTTTGATAACCAAATAATGGTGTTGTACACAATGACATGTATAATTCGCTTTGAGTATTCTAACTAGGCTTTATTAGAAAGGCAAAGTAGCCGTAAGGATTTTCACCAAATAGTTTGCGTCTGTAAGCAGTTTTGGACAGTAAAACTCGAATCCTTTAGTGTCAGAGATGTGTATCATGTCGCATTGATTTGGCTATTTTTATCATAATATTCAGGAATATTCAAATGCTGCACGTGCTTCAGTTCTGCACATACGACACAAAACAATTTGGCGTCACAGATGCTCAGATAATTTCAACATCAAAAGAATCTATTCAATCGGAGGACAGCGTTGTACAATGTCTGCAGTGGATGTTCAACAAATACAGCCCTTATCTGACGGGTGCTACAGTTGTTCACCACATGTGCAATCGTTTGACCTTGACCCCACCTGTCAAATGCCAATTCGTTTTCGACGTTTATTTATCATTTTACGGTCTGTTTGTTGGCGACCTCCATAGCAGCCAGACACACTAGGGCATATCTCTGAAGACTGGCTATATTTTGATTGAAACGATGCCGATGTGGTATTTGTTTTATTAGGCACATGATAAACGTATGCCGTTGCATAAATCAAAGCTCTTTAAAATCGTTTGATATATTTCTTTTGCGTCATATTGCATTACAAATGTTTAAAATCTTTGATATATTTCATTTTGACATATAACATCAGGAAACAGTTATAATCTCTAACATATGCAAAAACAGAGAGTTTGGGTATCTAGCTTTAAATCTTAGATTTGATAATGAGATTATAAAACGTGTATATAATATTGGTTTTCCCTTGATATCAATTAAAGTGTATGTATTACACATCGACATCGACATGCTAACGACATTCAAATTGATCGGAATCGATTGTACAACAAAGAAAGGATACATGATATTTCAGAAATACATGAATTCTTTGCATAACCCTCGCTTTAGCTCCGATTAGATAGAATTATGTTCGTTTTGCAAAACCGTATGCCAATCTTACAGTCAATCATTGGTAATCCGTTTTTGCTTTGGGTGTAATGTTATATATTTTGTTATGTTAATGTTCTTCATAGGCAACACTAGTCAATGTTATTTATGCAGTACTTTATTAAACATGGCTGATAAACAGTTTCTCACAGCTTTTCTATTATGCAATAACACCCACTGAGGATTCCAACAAAGTTCACATTAGCATTCATGTATGTTGTAAGGTTAATCATATGTGGGAACAAACACAATATCGATTATCCACTGACACGTCAGCTATTCATGTTATTAGTGTTGACTTGTAATAACGACATGACTACAGTGTAATCTGTGAATGATTATTTCTATTCATCTAAAGTAAACAATCACTTAATTGATCTTAAGGTTATTTGTGTTTTGTAGTCATAAGCATGTGGCCAACAATTATTAAAGAAGTTGTAAATTTACGCATTTACTCAAGTCTCATTCACACAGAGAAAGTGTGTTAAGCCTTTTACTTCTTACAACACAACAGTCTGTATAAAAATCACTTAATTAATCTTAAAGTTATCTTTGTATTTTGTAGCAATCAACATGTGGCCAACAATTATGAATGAAGTTGTAAATTGTGTAAAACAATCCCACGGACAAAATCAAACAATGATAAAGCTACGCTTTTACTCAAGTCTTATTCACACAGAAAAAATGGATTAACGATCTGTATATGATGACAGCTTATGCGAAAGAATTTCAACCTGTATCTGAACAATGCTGGAAATCGCGGAAATCTTACCTAAATACCCATTACCTATCAAGAATAACACATTTCCTTTTTGTAAGTTTTATCCAACCTTCAAAATGCATATATACATTTATGTCTTGTTAAAAGAATATTTGTTATGTTACAAGATGGTTCATAAAATGATAAATCTATTATTCATGAGATTAGCACAAATGACGATATCAGAACGTTGCGTTGAAACACGTGTATTTTAGCATAGACATACAACCGAACAACTATATTTGATTAACATTGACATTAGAGTTGTACATATGATAAAAACAAGCGATGTAAATGAGAATTGACTTAACAAATGTTTAAGGGTTATTTGCATATTTATTACTCATAAGCAAATTCTCATTTGGTTATCACCATTCTATAGTCAATCACCATACTTATGCAATAACGATGAAAATAAATCTCAAGAAGAACGGTGTCTTGTATCAATTTTACTAGTAGTTAGTTATCAACTGTTATTGAAATGTATTTATGATGGATCATATTCCACATACAAGTCGCTAAAATAATACCTTGAACCATTTTGAGATATCACAATGCAAGTTTGTTTTTTACCTATTTATTTTTGTATCATGCACTCACACTATTAATAGCTAAACTTTGTACTTGGTAACATTATTACAAAAAAAAGATTATTTTTATGAGGATATGATTAAATAGACTTATAATCAGGATATATTCTAAAGATTATTCATAATGTACACCAACATCACCTCATTAGCATAGTAATTATGCTAATTATGGTCCATGTCCTAACATTAGTACACATCAGCATGAATATATTGTGAGTTATGCAATACATGATAATATTTATACTCATGTACTAAAGGTCATAGCCATTAGAGAATATGTCTGAGGTCTATAGACGCACCCAGTACTTTTGAAATTAATTTTTTTGGGAGAACACCCTCTGAATAGAATTGTACCTCTGTAAATAGTATATGGATACAGAGGTACAATTCGATTCAGGGGTGTTCTCAAAAACTTTTTTTACATTTTATTTTTATTGTTATTGTTTTTCATTGTTTATAATGATCCGATGGTCTGTGACCCAGTAGTCTCTGACTTGATTAGATAATAATACTAATAATAATACATGTATTTATCTTGACTAGATTTAAAATAATTTATCATTAATAAGAAAAAGACAATTGGTCTCAATATTAGCAAGGAGCGTCTGTACCTAAATCTGGATTTGTCTTCCAGGAGGTTAAGATGTTTCGACTTAGGATTGAGAATGTTGATATTGATATTAATGTTTTGAGTAAAGGTCTGTCTAATTATTACATTGACCTTTTTAAGCACTGTGATTATCATGTACTGTATAAGCTTATCCCATCTGAATAAATATGGTTCAACCGACAGTGTACTCTACATTTATAGTGTCGTTTGTTTGGTCTAAAACCTAAGACATTATTCATTTCTGTTCATTTCATTTTCGTAGAACTTGCAATTTCAAGAATAGTTCTGTTGCCGTTCAAAATTCCCATAACAGACTTTAGGCTCTTCAACTTAACTACACATTTGAGTTCAAAAGGTATTTGTCATTTAAATGGAAGTTATCTTAGACGTAATTAAAGCTAGAATTTAAGATGTCCAGTGCATAACTTAATCTCTTCTGACCGCTCTTCAGTTACATTCAGTTCTCCATGATAAATGATGATACTTTCATGATTAAATATTATTTATGTTGTATTGCAACACGCATTTCTTATCAAGAAAATAAGGTTCAATCTCATTCATCGAAATTCTTCGACCAGATTCATAAAACAATTTCAAAAGACCATATTACGGCCCTTAATCAAAAACTGCCTAGAACTGTGCGCGTTACAAAAACACACAGCGGGTGTCGATATCATAACGAGGGACTAATACCGATTCCATTCCATTGGCACCAGATGGGCATGCGGAAGGAGGGGGTTCCCCATGTGCGGCGCGTGGCACGAGAATCCGTTTACACCCCAGGAATTCCGTGACATGATAATGGGCGCTGTTTTGGGAGTAATAGCCGCCGGTCATCTATTCAAAGAATTGACCTTTCGTAGAAAAAGGCCGTAGACGGACAAAGACCTTCAAAACAGCGAAATTGGAAACGTTCTAGCAAGGTTAGAATGAAATCAGATCTTACATTTTGGACATAGTTAAATAATGATAGTGCATTGTTTCATTACATACTTGAATATTATTTTAAGACATGATGTTTAGTGATTGGAATTCGAAATAAGATGTGTTATTATAATGGTGCGAGGATTAATTTGAACAATAGGAAAATATATGTGTGTGCATGTTGAAATATGTTTATTATATTTTGTTCTGTTTGGTTAACTTGAATGTTAACTTTATTTCTAATGAAAATTAAGACCTCGTATTAAGCATTTGATGTAATTCAAACACGTATAAGACGGAAGATGATAGGAATTAATGATACAGCGAATACAACTAACTTCATAAAACAAGTGAATAGTATTTTGAAAACGAGTCAATTTTAAATATAGGAACAAAAGCACGTTTTTAGATACAAAAGTGATCTCACTAAAACGAAAATAAATGTTTGTAATTGCAAAACAATGTTTTTGATCAATAAAAGCCGTTTTGAAACGAATGGACCATAATCAGTTAAGTTATGCGAATCCATTACCCTACCTCAAATGATTTAAAAGTGTTCACAGGAAAATGGCCGCTAGTAGTTTTTGCTTGATGCTTTATTATTTCCTCTACCACTACAGATGATAGGGTTGAGTAAGGAGACGTTCTTACCCTCCGAAGATAAAACATTTGGCATAAACAAATAATAATTCGGAAAAAATTATTTTATAAATCTTTTAAGAAAACGTTACTTTACCTTTAATATAACGAAAAAAATTGAGTAAATATGTGATCGAGTTATCATTTTGTTGTCGTATTATGGTCGTACATAAAATGATTTTAAATTTAATACACCAAGGAATGTTTGTGAATTATTACACGTGTACCCAACTGACCTTGACCTAATTCATTGTAATACGTCACCTTTGGTACACTTAGCTCCTATCAAATTGCATGCAATATGTGCTCTGTGTGTGTCAACAATGTACACCCCGGAGGCTAATTAGAGATCATCAATTACGTCATTAATCAATTAGTGGTTAGTTGGTCAAGGATAGTTAATACACAAGTCATAATTGCTGACAAGTTTCTAACATCTGTGCTAAACGTGCTAATGATAGTTCGTAGTATTTTTTTTCGCCTTAAGTCATTTTCTATTAAATTCAAGCTATAGTTTATTGCTGGTTTTTATTGATGGGCCACATATCATCATAATTGTTCTGAGCGCTTTGTCAAACATTCCAGTGGTTTGATTCGTTTGTTTAATTCAAACATTCCAAACAATTCGTTTGTTTCTTTTCTGTATGTCGATGACATTAATCTTTTTTGTAAATTGTTAATGTCAATACTGGCTTACAAAAAACCCCAAACCATAAGTATCCTATGGAATATACGATATTATTTGATATATTGTTTATTTAAGACATGCGATATTTTGATATCTAAAAATAAATAAATAAGAAAATCAAGAAAAGCTTTATGCAATGACTCCATTGATAATATGATAAAGTTCACAAGTTTGTCGATAACAATTAAAACACAGTTGAAGTATATTGTTAATCAAAAGTTAAAACTTCAAGTGTACGTTGGTTACGGTTCATCGTTAATTCTCAGTACCATGCAAGTTACAGGCGTTCGCGCACTTACATTGTGATATGTATTGAATTATCTTACCCACTATGATGTCAGTGGATGGCAAGATACTTTACCTCCGTAAGAAATATTTGAAAAAAATGCAATAGTGTTGTTTTATGAATGTGAAACATAAATAGAGACTTAATTGATATTAGTTAAAGGTTAGTCAACTGGGCCTCCTCTCACAGAGACACAATGTGATTGTAAAAGTGCAATGGTTAAGAATTGAAGTTAAGGTTAACCTTAGTTAAGGTTTCTTGGTGAAAGGAGGACATGTACCTTATGATCCTCGTTTAAGTGAGGGTGTCCTTTATCAGGTCCGACAAGTCAACGTTCAAAGATGAAAAAGGAAAAATAGTTTTTGTTGTTATGTGAATTTATGACGTACATATTTTTTTCTTCAATCCTCTGAGGTACCGTTGCGAATCGTTCGCTGTTCTCCGCCCATGGAGCTTAAGACAGTGACTTAATCATTTTACAAGATTAGTCAATTTCGAAACAAGCTGGAGATTTATCTTAGGATAGAGTTGGCGTCAAAGGTTATTCAGTGGATACTTGAGCCAATCTTCACCAATAGCAGAGATCACCTTATATCATCATGTCTTTGCGTCAGGGACAGGAAGGTCTCTCGATGGTATTGTTTTAAATGAAATGCAGTTAATGTAGTATAGAGTTGACGTTTACGAAATCAGCCAATTTCGTATTTGTTATCCGTTGCATCGTTCATGCAAGGCCGATTTATTTTAGTTATGTAACGTAATTACGTAATTGAAAGGTCACAACGACAATGTCACATTTGAATAGTACGACCTTCGTTTTTTTTATCTATTCAGAACATATAATTGAATATAATTCATCTGAAATTTCGGAATTTGTCTTTTGGAGTACTGTCCATAAGAAAATAATATTCATGTCAATTTATGTATTAGAATTTTACTGCATTTTTGAATAGATTCGAACTTCGAATATAACACATTCAATCTCAATAAAACAAGATCTTGATCTAGAAAACCAATCTGTGTGACGTAGAGAAGCCAAATTATGGTCATGATTAAAGAGATTGTAACACAAGAACCTCGTCTTTATGATCCAAACACATTGCGAACTTCTTGCAACGTATGCTTGGCATAAGGAATCGTTACCTTGCACATAAATACAAACTCAAATAAATATTTACGAATTTTATGAATACATATCGATAAATCACTTGTTGGATAGGTTGTAGCACAAAGCAAACACTGCACTTGTTGTCTCAGAGCCATTAATTTCAGCGCATGAGAGTCGTGGTAACATATGGTATGAGACACATGGGGATATTACTTTTTCTCAGATTGTTTATTCATCTTTTATCGTGTCGTCAATAAAAAGTATAATTATATCTCTAGGAAGTTACATTGTATTATCATTATTTGGTTGTTGTAATACGGAACGATCCTGAGTTTTGACGTTACAAAGAGTGTTCTACTCACTTTGACAGTGCATTCAATGTCAGTGATTTTAGCTATAAATAATTATGGACTTTGAGATATGAAATGCAGATTGCTACCATTGTCATAATTTTGTGTATGATTTTTCATTTTAATCTTATATTTGTATCCATGTGTATGTCATTTACGTATCAAAATTTTATATATTATTAAAAGGAGATGAATATGGTCTTGTAAGTAATGTAATATTCGGTACAAATTATAACCTTGTCTTACACCTACGTATACACTGTGGTTAATTCTATTTTGATCTCGACATAATCCCTTGAACATCAAGTTTAGATTCGAAGTAAAAGAGCCACTCCGTGAGTTGATGGAGTCGCTAATGCCAAACTTAATGAAGGGTGTCATTTCATCGCGAAGTATCGACTGTTACCAAAAAGAATCATTTTAGAGCTAATTGGTTTTGTACAGTGACAATACGAAGGTAGAAAGTCGCAATTATGATCGAAAACCGGACAGTGGCGCGCGCCAAACAGCCAAACGTAATTCTGGAAACTTAACTAAAGCCGCAAGGAGGTCAGTTTAGAATTGATAGTGTTTTTTAGGTTACATAACTAGTATTCATGTAAATTGAACGTATGATCTCCGCCTCTGTGTATTCATGAGGTTGTTTTTAGATTTTCATGGAAAAACAGTATTTGTCATATATTTGTCTTTTGGAGAAGAAAAGTTAAGATGTTTTCAATTTATATCCTAACATATAGGTTCGTATAAAAGGTAAATGATATGTAATGAAACTCACGAAATGGCTCTTTAACTCCCTAGAAAAAGATAAACGTGACTACTTGGTCTCTTTAGATATTTAACAGAATAGTCAATTTTTAGAATTATATTCAAACACTTAATGTTAGTTCATCTCTCCCCAGTGTCATTAATTCCTTAACAACCTCTGTTACAATAAGCGCTCTTCTCGAACTTCCTGCAGTTTCCCCTAGCGGCACAATATTGCGACATAAACTACCTTGCAATATCTCAGGCAAACACCGAATGAATAACAAACAGGGTCAAACAGGCATATGCAATGATGAATTGCTGAATAAGGCGTATGTGTTTTGTAAAGAAGACAAAAAGTGCATATTCGAATAAAATGTATATTTTCGAATGCTTGCGGAAATAACTTTGGCAATTTGGATGATAAATTTTGAAAAGGCGTCGCTGATTGTGCAACTAACTTTGATTGCATCAAATCAACGTTCTACATTTCTAGACCAAGAAACCTTCGAATTAAGACAGAGGTTGTGTAGGAATTTATGACGGAGCTACCTCTGTGGGGAGAGAAAGAATGTTAATCTAATTATAACCCTTTAACCACACAAGTTATTGTTTTCAATAACTTTTATCCCCGATGCGTCCACTACAGCTTTGCAACATGAAGCGAATTCCAATTAATATCTGCAGGTTTCATTGCAAAATAAATGCCAGTTATATGGGCATGTCATTATTAACCGTAGGTGTGTCTATAGGTATTGTATATTCTATCATACTTCAAATAGATATGACATGTTATTTGTAACGTTCGAATTATTTGCAGACATTTTTTCAAAGATACAGGTTTAGCCCGATACGATTCCCATCTGCTCATGAAGGTGGTTGGGTTCGAATCCAACTTTGTAGTTTATTGCCTCCCCATATCCTGTTTATCCCCAAATGTCAGACTCTTGGTTTATTCAGGTTGATGAGACGTTCTGAATCATTTGAACTATTGTTTATACTGTTGCTAAGCAACGGAATCCAGACCCGGAGCTTTGAGCGTGCAAAGCGTGCAATTACTGTTCGTGATAATTATAGCACGAAGAGCCCGTGCACTCCATGCGACTGTATTGTATCTAGTCGTGCCGATGTGTAATCAACAGTTGGTTTGGAACCGTTTGAAGCGTTGAAGAAAATGGCCTTTTGGTCTCTTTCAGAAGTTGCTTCAAAAAAGGATCATGCCAAAAACCAGAAAAGCAAACGTATGCTTTGGTGACTCTTATTTACAAATTTTAATTGTGCTCGTGATCAGTAAAGAATTATAGTTATTTAAAACAGGTTATTTCTCTGAAGATACATATCCACACGTTTTGGTTAAGCTCTTTCCTAGTAATGTAAAATGTATTTATAATTTTATGTAGGTGTTTGTTTTTTTACTTTAATCTATTAAGTTATAATGTCATGGGTGTAGCCGAAATGGGGTTCCATTTCAGTTTTATTCTTGTTGTATTTATGCAAACCATATATTACAAATTTCTGGAAAACTAATCGGCATAGCTTAGGACAGTTCCCCTAAAATCATGTTTGCGAAACACCAAGACAATATAAGCCTTTACCTACTTCATGTAATACCAATTTCATTAAACTCAATCTAAAATTCAATCTAATCTCGCTTTACTCGCCTGAAACCAAAATCATTCACTCGTTAAATACCAATTCCATTTCACGCTAGCTCGTTTAGTATGTCATATCTATGTATTTCCAATGGCAACCGAACATCCTCGTATGCATTTAAATGTAATATTTGTGGGGATGGAATATAATTCTGATTCTCATTTCATGTAACAAATACCATAGAAAGAGACTTCCTGATAAAAGCTGAACCATTTGTCATTCTTATGTCATTATATTTCATATCCGTATCAGGCATGAGTCACAAGAGGATTATCTGTCCTCCCCCTTTTCATCATGAAAAATAACGTTTCGTTGAAAGAGCATATATCGAATGTTCCCTCTTTTCTTGGAAATTAGTTTGAAAACTCTCAGGCGGAGTCCAAGATACATAATTTTCTTCTTAAAAAATTTTCCTTTCAGTTTCAACATTTCGATTTCGATTTACATGACAAAAGATAGCCTAAAGATGTTTAAATTGTCTGTCTGTCATCCAGATTCAGGATTTTGATGAAAATCGAAATTAAGCTACTTTATCAAAATAAACGACATTTGCTTAAATTTGTTCTAATAAGGAATAACGATAAATCACATTCATCCATTTTTCACCTCAACAACCATTTCTTTTACATTTTTGAAAATTGCATTAAAAAAATATAATGTCAGGCAAAGAGACATCTTCACAATGTCAAGGCCGAAACGATAAGATTTCAGAGTCGATCTCGATACATTTTCACCTTGCCGTGGGAAGATGGCAAAGAGAAGGTCCTTAGAACTGAATTCTTGAATGTCAAAGGAGAAGTAATTCAATGAGGAAACTGATTCAGAGGCGAATTTACTCCGCCCTCTAAGCGGATTTTATCCTCCTCTTTTTCAAAACTCTGCCAAAACACAATGAATCTATTATGTACACTTTGGGCCACAGGACTCCCTCATCGCCCGCAGACTTAGCAAAAACTTTTTTCGAAGTCTTTTTCAACTAGACTTCGTGGAAGTCTTTTCATCAAGTTTTTACATCCTAATATAAACTTAAGAGGTAGTGTTACTATCATGCACTCGCTTTTGACATTTACAGTTTTAAAGTGTTTAATAGAAAGATTTGTTCCTCTAACCGTCCATTGGCAATTATTCCTCGTCGTTCACTCCTTTATTGTGATGACTAGTCCAAATGGACAGTGACACATTTTTGGAAACAATTATTTCTTAAAATTTTTCCAATAAACATTTATGCCAAGTGTATTATCTGCAGAAGGTCAAAACATCTCATTACATAACCTGATCATATATTGTCATAGAATGAATAATCAAGTATCAAACAAACACCTCTGGCGTCCATTTTTGTGTGAACACCTTTTATATTGTAATCATAAAAAGCAGGGAAATGGATTGCATAGGTTAACTGGACATCGTGCATTCCTTTGAAACTGCCTGCTAAAAACATTGGTAACATTCGTTCTCGCGATATGTTCCTATTAATCTAAAACAACATGCTACTGTTTCTTCAAGGATCTTCATAAATGATAAGAAGAATCAGATGATTTCGAAGACCTTGAGCAAAGCTACATTTTATCAAACAACTACTGTGATGCTCTGTATCTCCGGGAAATGTTAGAATTTCAAATAAACAATCGAACACAAATGCCTCAAGCTAAATGCGGGTAACCTTATTTTCTGTTAAAGTAACGACGTCACTGTGCCCAGTGGGATATGTTTTTGTGATCGTGATTTATAAATCCTCGTAGGGATAGTGTAGTTGACCTTTTCAAGTACAAACGGCAGTTGCGTGTCATTTTATCATTGTTGAAACAAATCTGAATGATAGGAGACTTTAATCTTATATACCAAATATCGGATGTGAATTTAACATTGGTTGGAAATCAGAAACATGTAACATTAGAATTAATCGTGATTACAAATAGAGGTTATTGTATCCGTGAATTCCATGTCGATTTAAATCGCTATCAATTTAAATTTCAATCTAAATTTGGATTTCCGTTATTCTTTGTCTATTGATTTCCCAATGAGTTAAATATCAATTTGTATTCGAACCTGATGATTCGAGTCCGAGAGTCTGTGAGTAATGGAAGAACGCCCGACATTTCTCATCTTTTGAGATTCGGGATGTCGAGGGAGGGTCATTAAAAACGGTTAAAGCAAAACGTTTTGGTTGGAATGTGTACATTATATGAATAAAGTACAAATACATAAAGCTCAAACCCTCCCCCACGCCAAAAAATAATGAAAAAATCGAAATTCAAAATTTCTAATATTTAATTATTCTGTTTTCAGATATCACAATCTTCTTTAAATATGGTTTTCAAGTCATTTCTAGCATCAAAACGCTTCCCAGTCTAATAAAAATCCACCATGTTCCGATAAAAATATGTTTCAAAGTGATACTTCTTTCGGGATACGAACTCGGTCCATCAGGGTTTTCCCCTTCACAACGGGTCTGAGAACAACACGTGTACTTGCATGTTCTGACGTAAGTTCAGCCAGCCAATCGCAAGGCCTCCGACACTAGGGTTCGGTATCAGAAGGAAGGAGCAAGTAACTTGTGTGAACCACTTCTGTACATGATCGCCGCTATCTGTACGCTAATGACTTAGTTACGCATTCGTGAAACTTCGTAACTGATCAAGTGTCTTTTGGGTCTGTCGTCAGACCGTGTGGAGAGGAAACTACCGAATTATGTCGTATAAAGGCAGTCTATCAATCAGACTGAACGTTTCAATAATCTAATTCACTGACAATATGTATTCATTATATATGAGCAAATTCAATGAAACTGATATTTTCCAATCAAAGAACGACACCACCGAAATCTTTCTCATCTATTTAGACGCTAACATTATTTTGAGACTGTCGTCAGTCTACTACAACCATCTGAGGTCCATAAAGATAATTACAGATTGGAATTCCTCGTCAGGAAATTATTACATCATTTTGGATAGGATTTCGTGCTGCGCTCGAAGCAAATGTTTGCTATGGTTCGTCTGAGAGCTTGTTGTTTCAGCTCAACTTACAATAAGTTATGTGGAATACAGTCGGTTGTCTAGTAACCGCTGGATCGATTACGCAACATCGCTTAGTTGTCTGAATTAACTACTCAAGCACGGAGCAGTGTCTGTTTCTTATTTTCGCTTCGTAAATATGGCTCACTTAAGCAAAGTGTTTTCGATTATTGTCAGAAATGTCAAACACAAGGATTTAATCGTTGTTCTTTCACTGGCCGCCTCCGAATGCCTTTAAAAGCTAAAAAAAATTTGCGAGATTAAAATTTTTGATTTTTTGCTAGATAATTTTTGTTCCCTTGATGTTACCTCTATTCTATTCAGGTGCGTTTTCCGCTGATAATGATTATAGTCCACTTGATTTTAGAAATATGAAATGAGGCACTACGTCAATTGTTATTAACGGACTCATTTGATTGCGGAAAAATACTTGTGGTGAAAACTTTAAATTGAAGGATAATCGATTCCGTATAGTCATTGAATAGAGGAAAAATCCTCGATATAATCGAAATCCAGACAATGTACCGCTGAAAGCGCGCATCAATAAATACAAAATCAAAATGTGATATGTTTTTTATTTTATCAGCACAGTATTTTGGCACGTATAAATGAAATGTCTCAAAGTGTCTCTTTAACAGCAAATACCTTTTCTATTTCAAAACTCTATTCTGCAGTAGAGAACTTCTTTAAATGCAGTAACGTTCGGATTCAATGCTACACTCAATTTCAGCGCAGTAGCGCCAATGGTTCGCTAGTTCTTGCTGATGCTCGCAGGTTTCACTGCAATGCTTAGCGACTATGGTGTTGCGGGATTTCTCCCTGCAATGATATTAGCAGCCGCGATATAAGTGAAATACTCTTGAAATCACCTCAACGCACCTTCAAACTCGATATATGATAGAGTGAACTGAACTCTTTCCCCATGTTTAAGTTTCATCCTACATTTAAGCAGAATTATCTATTTCATTCTCAAAACAAACAATACATTTTCAGGCTTACAACGGGTCGATTTCATTTGATGTAATAGTCCCATTAAGTTATGTTGATACCATGTTCAAACACCCTTTTTTCGTTTTTGGAACCTAGCTATTACGATTATCGTTTCATTAAGTGAAACCATTAATATCTTGCATCACTGGTCCGATAAAACAAGATTACAAAACTATACTTACGTTGGGAGATCACAAATCACGTAATTTGGCTCAAGTACAAAATGTTAAATGTTTTGACTAGGGTAAAATCAAGGATTCTATCTTTTATCACCTTGCATTAACTCAGAGATACCACCTGAAAGCTTACCTATCTCATTTACGTATTTTATCATTAATTAAATCATGTTGCAGTTAATAAAGATAACGATGTTTAATTATTTTATAAGAAATAATTTTTAAAATGTCACTTTGACCTAGAAGCTGGTGAATTGTTATCAGTTATTTACAACCAAGGATATTTTGATGATAAATACTTCATATTAGGTTACATGGTCACATGACGTCATAAACTCTCAGTTTGACATCATCACTTATATGTTTGAATATTCAAACTCGTGGAAGTGTTGCTTTAAAGACTCCCGATTAAGTAAGGTTTCCGTAAAAACTATCCACGGATGATAAAGCATGTAATGGGGGAGTCACACTTACGTTCATTTACCTAGTTAAACGTAGTTCATTGAACGTAGCCACAAAACCGCTAACGTGCCGAAAATGAGTGCATTTTTAGTAACTACGTAAAACAACGTTTCATTATAAGTTCATTCACTACGTGTAAGTACGATTAAGTACATATAAGTACGTTTTACTAGGTTTAACAACGGATAACTACGTTCATTGAACAACTTACTAGCTACGTTCGGCTACGTTTAACCACGTTGATCTACATTTAAGAACGTTTGTTAGTACAACTAAGTAGGTTGAACTACGTTGAAACACGTTTAGGTACGTCAAAGTACGTTAAAGTAGGGTAAATCACGGCACCTCAGTGGTAGGGTATATAGAGACACACGTTTATGTATTTCATTCTTTCTCTTAATTGTGAAGCCAACAGAGTGTTAGTTAATTTTATCAACTATGGGTAAAACGAGAGGCAGAAAAAGTCGCCCCCCACCTTCTGATTCAAATCAAGCCGCAAGAGATATTCCTGAAACGACGGTCATTTCTGTCAATCCTGACGAAAGAACATCAGATGTGACAGAGGACAATATTCTACTCATCCTCTCTCAGTTGTGAAATGAACAGTGTTAAAATGCATACCAGGTGTTTCACTCACTTGTGACACAAGGTACAAATAAATAAATCTACCTAGTTAGGCGTAGTTTATCGTAGTTCAACGTAGTTATACTTACTTAAGTGTAGTTAGATGTAGGGAAACGTACTTAAACGTCAAAGTCTAAATACGAAACGTACCAAAACGTAGTTACACGTATTTGATATCGTAGTTAACCGTACTAATACCTAGTTTTGTGTACTAAAACGTTCTTCAACTCAGATGAAACCAGTGTAGTTTATTGTAGTTTAACGTAGTCAGACGTAGTACAACGTTCTAGAATGTACTTAAACGTACGAAAACGTACTCGGATACCTAGTAAAGTGTAGTAAATCGTGGAAAAGTTGTACTACGTTAAAGAACGTTCTTAACTAGGTTCAACTACGATGAACTAAGTTCACATTTTCAATTAACTACGTCCAACTACATTGAACTACGTTTCTGGAAACGTAGTTCGGAAATGCTCAACTTTGAACATGTCCAAAAGTTAAATCACAAACTACGTTTGCCTCACGTCTATGTCTACGTTTTGAGCACGGATAACTAAGTATAACTACGGATAACTAGGCTTAAGTACAGTTAACTGCGTTAAAGTACGTTCTGCATCACTACGTTCATAAACGTAAGTGTGACTGGGGCATTAGATAAGGTGCTAAAAACGTTACTAGTCACAAATTATCATAAACTCATTCATAAAAAGGACTCTTCTGTAAACCATCTGGGACTTTTATCATCAAAAGTTTTGAAAATGAATAATTAATAATATACTTATAAATTGTTTTTATTTTATGCCGTTTATCGTTTGTCAAAACACAACTGTATACTAAGGTATATCAAATAAAATAAATCTTTCTCACTACAGGTAGTATAAAACTTGAAATGAATATTTATCAAAATGCTTGTTAATTCACCGATCTAAATGAATGTCATATATGTTTATATTTGATACATTTTGAAACATTTTGGATCATACTAAAAATGATCACGTTCAAAACTGACGATACAGATTAATGGAAATATGACACTCTATCTCAACCTACACCATCATGCATAATCCCCATGGAGTTGAATGTAATGAATTTATCTCTATTATGATATGGATAATGACTGAAGGGATTTAGTCGCCGTGCAACTGGATGATTTGCTATTCTGTCTGTTGACAGCTCGGTTTGTATATTCCCCAAGGGGTTGAGACGAGGCTGAGTTCCATCTGGATAATGTTAGGCTGTATTTCATCAAACTTGATTTATACTGATATCGCGGCAGATCTTAAAGTGACACGGACATGAATTTTGTATGTGGTTCAAATAGAGCCAAAATATATTATGACCTGAGTTCAAGTTCAAATCGCCCATCTGAAGTTGCATTTTTATCTTCTAAGTGCCAAAATTATGATATTTTCTTGTTTTCGATTGTAGATTTAAAACGCCCATTTAATGTAAAGAAGTCAAAATTGTGCGTACCATTGACATGAATAGTACTTAAATGACTTAAAAAGCAATACCAACCTATATTTCTCGTGTCTGCTATAAATAAGTGTTAAAATTACATGTGAATTATTGGCGCGCCATAAATCTGACATCAATCTGTCATGTTTATTGTGTTTATTTTAACGTATATGCATTGAGGTGTTCATTTTCAGAAACACTACATGTCGATGAAATAACACCATTTATTGAGCTTGATATATTTGACCCCAACAAGATACTATCATCACTATATCACTACAAGGTACTGTGTGCCCCTTTAAATTGTACATAACTCTGACCTTCATGAATAGGGTTAAATCAAGTCTAGAAACATTTAAATGGGGCTTTTAGATTAAGAAAGTAATCTCAAGAAAACAAAAATAAATGTTTCCATTTGAAAGACAATGTTTTAATCAAATGAAGCAATTTGAAAACCAACGTGCCATGATCGGTTAAGCTATGCGAATACATTTCCCTATCTCAAATGATTACAAGATGTTCACACAAAAATGGCCAGCGGTGGTTTATGCTTTATACTTGATATTTCCTGCGGATGAATGGAGAGAATAATGAGATGTGTTTTTGCCTTCTGATGATAATAAATTTGGCATAAACTAAATTTTACTGGGTAAAATGTGAGGAAATTAATCTTTCAAAAAAGGTGCTACCGCCACTCTAGAGTGTGTGTTCATTTAAAAGATCTTAGAGACACATTCCACCGGTACGTGACTATAATAGTTAAAAGTCTCAAAACATCATATTATCAATCTAAATTGTGTTGTTTCAAAACGAAATTGTGCTTGATTACTATTACGTCATCATGGTATGGTTATGGGTTATCGATACATATGAAAACAGATTTTCTATTTTTAAAACTTAAATTGAAAATATAAACTTAGATGACTATATTTATCCCTGTCAACAAGATCATAAACGTCTTAGCTGTGTAACATGAAAACAAGGTAATTATTCTTACTAATAATATATCGGCTGGGTTTTAACTTGTCATATTTCGTGATTAGGGTGATGATATATCCTTTGAAAAAGGCAAGCTATTTTCCACCGTCTAATTATGATCACGTAAACATCGTTCACTCATTATGATGGTTCAATGAATAATTAACAAGTTTAGAACTTTATGTGTGAGTGGTTCGTTTTTTCGTATGTTTACTAGCATATTCCCATACATTTTGTTGACCTCCTGTATGTTTTTTTTCGCATCATATTTGTCTCGATTTTGGAGAAAAACATGAAAATAATCTATTCCTTGAGTATCATTGTTGATAGGTCAACAATCAATAAAAGAATGAGAAATCTAATTTACAACTCATGCGTCCCAAAGGCGCCGAGTTTTTAACTGGGTCGTCGGTACTTGTGGTTCGTGTCGTACAAAGCGTTTTGCTTTAATCTTTTATCTGGTTAGAGATGCAATAAATGTAAACTGGCTCTAACCCATTTTATCGTGATTTCACACTTCCCTATCAAGGTATAACTTGCGCTAGTCAAAATGAATGGCTAATTTAGGTCTTACAGCATTCCCCACCTTTTCCGTATCGGCCCTTTAATTTGATGCGACTGATGTCGATAGTCCAGTCCAAAATCGCATGGTAATTGCACCTTTTTGCCAAAGAGGGCGCTGCACTAAAACAATTGCAGAATTATTATATTTTTGTGTCACATGCTGATATCTGGTTTAAGATAAGCCGGCGATTGAGGTTGACCCGAGTTATTGCCTTGCGAGGGAAGATTGTCATTTCATGTACTTTCTTGTTCTGTTGCGATAGTTTTAAAATCAGCCAATCACAAGAGAGCTGTCTTTGCTTTTTAAATCGTATGTTGGTGTTTTCGTCGATCTAGATTAAAGATCCGATTGTTTATGAAGTTTCACACTGAAGCCAGTAAAAAATAGTATGGCATCATCCATTTGATGCATATTTTGTCGCCGGAATGTATGTTTGTATTGTGTATTGTTATTTTTGCAAAAGGAAATAACGAAGTGTGGCCATGGAATCATTTAAAGGTATATAAGTTTTAAAAAGGCTTTTGACAGGAGCCATGATATTGAAAAAAAGGCATCAATCGTTTGAAAAACTGCAATGATACCCCGATTGTATTCTGTAATTTTTGTTCACTTTTGTAGGCAGTTAACGTCTAATTTCAATTTAGCTATTGATCAAGTCTTAAGTTTAAAAGAATATTAATTAAAAAACTGGTTGATATTTTCATTTTGGAGACTTACTTCAAGTCAATATCTTTTGCATCGTAGATTAAAAAAATATATCACACGTGCATGTTTATATTGTTATGCTTTTCACTCTTGCATCCATGTATGTAATTACATTAGGCATCTACATGTGCAACTTTGTAAGGTATTTGTTTATCTTGTAGCATATCTTATCCCTCAACGCAAACCAGTGTATCCTTTATTAGATGGACTGTCCTAAGTCACACTTTTTTGCTTAAAATTCTTTATGATTTTGAACTATTTAAAAAAAGAAATCGATTGAAAATGTTACTTCATGTTGAAATTTACATATATGTAGCCCTGGTGTAGTCAGCATTTATCATAAATCAAGATTTATTCTGCAAATCTAATAAATGATTAACGGTTCGTTGAAAATAAATATGACGAGGTTACTTTCAGTCTACAACACAAAATATTGATATTTAAAATAAATTTGGGTTATCATGTTAATTTATTACTGATATCCTTTTAAAAGATTTACTGTTTAAAGTATGAAGACAATAATGCAGTATGCTTTTTAGATATTCATTTCTTGGTCTCTCAGTTGTATATTTCTTAATTCTAGACTTGCTGAATGAGAACCTAGACTGTATTAATGGCTCTCATTCTATACAGTGTCTAATTTTCAAACTGCGCCAAGTAATGACGTACTGACTTATAATATTTTAAAATGCTTTGGGGGACGGTTATCCAGGGTACCCAAAAATGGCATAACCGGTACATGCAAACATTCATGAAGCGAATTTAGTTTCAATTTTTGAGAAAATTTCATTCTTGCAGAGTGAACGTCAGTCACGCTTACCTTAAAAATATTTGCAGATGTTTTTAAACATTCGTATTTTGTTTATATACATCGTGAATGTGTTTCTTTCCTGTCGATACGTTACACTGTATAATATGTAACAACCTTCATGTATTCAAGTTAAAATTGCCTTTGGATACAGTTTGCCAGGTTAGCCATCACTGCAAAACAGATTCCCGAATATATTCGGGAAATGAAATTAGTTTTGTTTTTGAGTAAAAATTGCTTGAAATGAGTGTCAGTCACGCTTACCAAAAAAGTGTTCACATTATGTATGTAATGATTCGTATTATGTTTGCATACGTCGTTTTATTAAAATCGATATTTTTTAAAATTTAATTTTTAAAATTTATTTTTTATGGTACATGGACATTCCAATTACATACATTTAATCCGATCTTGTCGAATGAGCTGTTGAAAAAATGTACTTAATTGTTTTTAACAATCTTTTAAGTATTCGAGTAAAGGATTGCTCTTAAATATGGATAGCGTGTTTTAAAAATGGCAATACAGGCGCCCGTTTACATTCATTAAGTGAATTTTTTTCGTTTTTTTGGTAGTAAATACCACTCCAGGAGAATAAGCGTCAGTCAAACTTACCTAAAAATTACTTACAGATGTGTGTATACATTTGTATTCTATCATGTTACGATTTTGTTTACATACATCGTAAGGAATCAATTTCTTTCCCGTGGATACGGTTGAGGTTAAGTACAGTGCATTGTTTTTCACAAATGTTTGTTTTCACATATCTTACAGTTACAGTTATGGCTTCAATTTCGGTATTATAGATTCGACACAGTATGAAGTCGTGTTTGCAATTTCGTAACAAAAATGACTTTCTGAGATATGAATATCTTTTATCTTCACGGAATGTTGAATGCTTAAAACATCTTGCAATTTACCTTAAACGTAATTTACCTATGTAAGCAATCATTTCAATTTCCATGCTCAATGACCTTATGTATACATGATTATTCTACTTTAGGCCATAAGGCCGTGATTACAAATAAATATTCATTCATTCATTCATTCATTCAAATATCTTTTTAAGAGTAAATGTTACATACTCATGTGTCTTAGTGGTTTGTTGTGATTAAATTGTTAGTGTGTTATATTATAGTAATTGCCTTATTTGTCGTATTACTATTTGGCTTATCGAAATAATGTGTGTTTTCAACCTGTAATTACTAAATATGGAGAGTGTCATGTATGTTAATATCAATAAATGTTACAACAACCCATGTCATAAATATCGATTTATTGCACATGTGTAATAACTCCAAGCACTTATTCCGTTGTCTCATCAAATCACACTGAATTGGAGTGTTATGTATGTTAATACCAACAAGTGTTACAACAACCCATGTCATAAATATCGATATATTGCACATGTGTATTAACTCCAAGCAGTTATTCCATTGTTACATTTGATAAATCACACTGAATTGGAATGCTGACTTCCTGATCCCATATCTATCCAGTTAACCAATTATCAATCACTGAGTACACCCATGAAGCTCATATGTAAATTTGGAAATATTTCAAATTTGCAATCAGTTTTCAGATAAAACATGAAAGTAAATCAAAATGTGCTTCTTATTCGAATCGTAAAAATTATAAGTTCGTGATCATTACTAACGTATTTCACGATTATCATTTAACGACCTTTGAAGAAACAGTAAACAAAAGAGAGCCCCCCCCCCCCCCCCTTCCCTCCCCCCGAAAAACATGCAAACCGTGCAGGCATTACATAGCAATTAATTCTACGATGCTTTGTTTTGAAAAACCTGTTTATTCATTAATGAGAAACGTGTGTAAGATTTTGGGCGTTTGTAATTTGTTAAATAGAAAAAGAACATATTTAGTTGGCTTAGCGTCACGTTGCCTAACGCTATACTTAAAAAAAACAAGAGGGACGATAGCTTTTTTCATACACCGTGTATAAGATATTCAAAGCAGAATATATAAAGTCCTTTTAGTTTAATACGTCAAACCCTTTTAAGTAAGGATATTACGCTCTTAAAGGGATAGTAGTATCTTTTAGATAAACAAAGTTATGTTACGAAAGAAAAAGTAAATTTTTCCAAAAACATGGCATTGTTTGTTGATAAAAAGAAATAGATTTAGAATTAACGTACCATGATATGAATTCATTTCCTACCTCAAATGATTAAAAGGTGTTCACACAAAAATGGCCGCAAGTGATTTTTGCCTGATACTTGATTATCTCCTCTACGATTACAGATGACCAGTTTGAGTAATGAGATGTTTTTACTATTTGAAAATAATACATTTGGCATAAACAAATGTTTATCGGGGAAAGGTTGAATAAATAAATCTTTCAAAAATACGTCACTCCTTTTCTCCTTACAAGATTTCAACTGAAAGCAATGATATGCAACCATTAGTTGAATTATTCTTGTCACGACTCGAGCAAAATGTCCGAATTCCAACAACAGATTAACAAACCTCACACTGTGAAATATGCCCGATTTGCTTCGGTTAGTGATAGGCGATAATGGTTGCCATGGGAACAAACGGTTTCCGTCAACAATTGTTATGTTGGTCTATTAAGATTCATTTGTGTTCTGTTTAGCTGCAATATTCGTAGAACTGTGTATTCTATTTAAGGTTGGTGCATTGACGATGTAGATGAACTTAAAGTGACACAGTATGTTTTATGATTTTTATATGTCGGTTAAATAAGAGTCAAAATACCACATGCCCTAAGTTGAGTTCAAATCGATCCTCTAAACTGTATCTCTAAAATTTCATAATAATGAGATTTTCTTGTTTTCAATGATAAATGAAAATCATCGATATAAATGTAAGGAAGTAAAAAATCTGCGTCCAATTTTCATGGATATTAGTCAAAGGACCTACTAAACACTATTAATCATTATTCTTCTTTATACCTGACGTAAATTAGTTTCCAAACTTACGTTTGAGTCAATGGCGCGCTCCATTGCCCGGTTTTCGATCACAAAAACGACTGTAATCTGTTTATTGTCACTGAACTGAACTAATAAGCACTAAGATACTGGTTTTCAGAAAGAAAAACTACTTTTCAATATAGTAACACAATTTATGAAGTTTGACATATTTGACTCCAATTGTGGCCCTTTAAGGAAGGTGGGGCTGGATGATATTTTTATAACAAAATGCATCACTATGTAGATAGTATATTGGACAGGTTTTGAAGGAAAAAATGGTTTAATACAAATCATAACCCAAAGACGCTGTACAAGCCAAAAGTTCAGAATTACCCCTAGCGGTGAGATGCTTTTGTACGGATTGCAATGTATAGTTAAACAATTTTTAAGAATCAGTGCTTAGTAACAATAGGCTCAACACATCTGAATGGAATACATCCATGCTCATTTGAGGTTGAGGCTATCGTGAACTGAAAAATCCTCAAGCGTACTTTGCAGTTGTAAAAATGTAGACTTGCTCAGAGATTTAAATAAAAGGCGAACTTTAAGCGAATAAATGAATCGGTGAACGGTCTTAAAGTCTAGAATATAAATAAAAATGAAATTTATTCGTTACGATGACAAGGATGATTTAAAGCTGTCAAAATCACCAACTTCGACAAATAACTCTAATACGGAGACTCAGTAAGTCTAGCACTGTTGGTCCCAGAACGCCAGGTTGTCTAAGCAACAAGTAGGTTTTGCTTGCGCTACATGCGCATCGTGCATAGGGATGCCGAAAATAGCAAAAGGTGCAAGAAATGGTGAAACATCTTCTCTCACTTCGAAATAGGTACACTTAATTGCACTCTGGGTTCTTGTAGCGTGTGAATGGTTTAGGTCACAGTGCCTGTCTTCTAAGTGTTTTACCATCGGCACAAGAAAAGGCGTTTTTACCGTTCACTGGGTATCTATATTCTTAAATGTTATAGCGTGTTATGAAGGTTTTCCTTATGGGAGTAGACGAGCTTTGCTAGCTTTATAAAAATTTCAGAAAGTGTTGTAATTTTATAAAGATTACAATACATACGTCTGTACTAGTCATGGGGATATTATTACTGCTACTGTATACTACTTATATATCTATATATGTTACTACTACTTATACTATTACTACTATTTCTATTATTACTACTACATTTACTACTTTACTATTTACTTAACTCTACTAATTCCTCTTCTACTAATGCAGCTATTCCTACTATTGCTTCTACTACTACTACTACTACTACTACTACTACTGCTACTACTACTACTACTACTGATACTACAGATGCTGATACTTATACTACAAAAAGTAATATTAATGCTAAAAACTCTACATCTTATACATTTACTTCCGATATAACTGAATTTTACTGCCATTCGAGTATTTTACTGCTTTCGCTACTTCTACTATTATTACTACTACTACTACTACTACTACTACTACTACTACTTCTACTACTTCTACTACTACTACTACTACTACTACTACTACTACTACAACTACTACTACTGCTATTGCTTCTATTACTTCTACTACTTCTACTACTACTACTACAACTACTACTACTGCTATTGCTTCTATTACTACTACTACTACTTCTTCTACTACTACTACTACTACTACTACTACTACTACTACTGCTATTGCTTCTATTACTACTACTACTACTACTACTACTACTACAACTACTACTACTGCTATTGCTTCTATTACTACTACTACTACTTCTTCTACTACTACTACTACTACTGCTATTGCTTCTATTACTTCTACTACCACATATTCTATTGCTTCTACACTACTACGTTTTACTTAACTTTACTACTTCCTCTTCTACTAATACAGCTATTCGTACTTCTACTTCTACTACCTACTACTAGTTCTACCTCTTTTTCTACTTTTAGCACCACTACTACTACTCTACTACTTCTTCCAATTCAGTATCTTCTACCATTCCGACTACTTTCTCTTTACCAATTAATTGATGTTACTTATCTAAAGCATTGTGGTATTTGATAGGTACAACTAAAATACCACTTTTCTGGGTGTGCAGTCGCATTTGTTATTCATGTCTTTAGACTTGCTCAATGAAATGTAGATTCAAAGCAAAAAGCAAAAGATTTGTTGATGTCAAGTCTCCGAGCAACTTTATTACGATAACTATTCTGGTTAACATTTCTGTATGCAGCATTGCCAAAATAATTTTCAAAACATAAACACACATCAACAAACCACAACGTTTTCAAAATAAGCATAAACGAGAAGTGCTAAGGATAGTTGTATACAACACACCCACGTGATGAGATAAACAGGAGTAACGAAAGTGGTCTACTTCCGGTCATGCGTAAAGCGACTTTTCTCACATTCCCTTATCTTGCTCATTTCATTTGTATCAAGATACAGGAAATTTATTTACATCCTCGGAATTGAATTCCCGCTTCGTGGATCTCACTTCTTCTAGGTGTTCATCATCAGCTGTAACGCGTTATAGGTGCTACTGTCGTCAAAACTTATTTTGATTCTTTACTCATCTTCAAAGTTGGCCCTAAGTTATTATTTCAAAACTCTTATTTCTGTAAACACGATGTACTAGTGCACGCTTTTACGGTTTAAATTGGCTATTTTAAGGTTTACGAGGACTTATGCATTCACTTAAACTTTCTATCGATGCAATGAAATACTAAACATTCTTTACAATTTACCTGCAATCAACAATGAAAACGTTTAGACAGCCGCTGTCGGCTTGGACATATAAAAATCTATGGTTAGCTGTGCACAAAACGGATAAATTATTGACACTTGGAAACGGCTGAACTAGTATTGTGTGCAGCTATTGAATTTACCTAAACTCTGAACTGAGAACAAATCATGAAATATGTTTTATGAAAGCAATGTTGTAAATCAACCGATTTAATAACACAGTATTAGCATTGTTATTAGATTGACCAGAGCGACTGCCGTTTCCGCTTTTCTGGTTATGACCAAAATTTTAATACTTCCAATATCGTAGTTCATGCGGATTTAATGTATCGTAACATTAAATACTTCCGGCCTTTTAAAATCCACTTTACTACCGGAATACGTAAATATTTGTTAAATAACTTACGAGGTAGATTACTTGAGTGAGGATAGTGAGTAATATCGAGAGATATACAATATCTGTGAATTCGTTGTGTTTACGAAATATTGGCGTGCACTAGTGCGTTTAAATGTGGACTTTATGGACAGGGTTTATCCTCAAATTTGAATTGTTGAATTTTTGAGAGAGTAGTTAGACATTTAGTCCTCCACTCCAACAACAGGCACCTGACTAGTGGATTTAAATACCTCTCGATGTAACATCTATATAAACAAGGTACGACAGAATTGGCCATCTTGGATTTTCTTCGGTTCTCGGAAACGGAGACTGGAATCGACATCAAATTCCACAAAGTGGATTTGAACCACTCTGATTCCGAGGCCCCAGCCTTTATTAATAGATGTTTAAACTTAGAAATGCATGCCATTTGAATAGTGAAAAAAATGAAATTCATATTATTTCTTTGATATAAATGTGATTAGACTAATCCCATGAAGTACTACGTACTAAATAAACGTCAGGTTTGGATTTTACTTAATTTACTAATTTTTCGTTTCTTTTAGAAAACGCAAATGACTTTTTCCTATTCAAACTTTTCAAGAAATATCGGAAGCTAATTGCATCCACAACACTGGCAACCATGAAATCGCGCTCTGCGCATGCGCAATGGATATCAATCTCGGCAATCTATTCGCTTCGGAACTTTGTAATAGGTGTGCAGGACTCATTGTAATTAACAACTGTACGAACGTGACCTGAAATATCACCCGGGCATGATTTATGTAGACTCGTGGGGGGTATCTTTGACCTATAGTAGAATCAGCATTCGAAACAGCCCGTGTCGCTTGGACGGTGGGGATGTTTGTTCGCATATCTAGATATATAGTCCCTTTGATATGTATTATGAAATATTTTTTGATAATCAAGTGAATTTTGTTTTGAATGACCCCCTATGTCATCCATTTTCTCAGAATATGACTATCATTTGCAAATATTTCTCGGTTTGTTTTGTTTGTCAGTTACAAAATAAAGTCTTTGAAAATACACTGACTAACATTCTATTGCTGTTTTCGATAGAATTTCAAACGGTTATTAACAAGGAAATGTCTTAGAATATGTATATTTATCCACCAGCGTGTAATGCTTTGTGTACATCAACAAATCTATGGATTAGTAAATTAACATAAGAATTCGATTTAGCCGATCAGCACACACAAAACGCTTTAGTCACGCCCTGAACGGATATTTCTGGAATTCGGATGACCGGCCATTACCCGATGTCATGAGATCTGGGATAATATTCGCAATTGTTTGTCTACCATTTGTTTATTTTGAATATTACAGTATGTGTAACCTTTGGATACCTAGTGATTCATAAATGTAAGTTTTGAATATATCATACTATTTTTCCTTATCAATTAAAACAGTAATTGTTGATGTTAAATAGTGCGAGTTCAGGAATGATGAATAGTATTACTTTTATCAGCTTATATTGCTCTATTCACTGAACTTTTTTACGATGAAAATTGAAAGAGCTAAGATAGACCGTATATGTTCCAAACGACGAATATGTTTATTATCGGGATTGTAAGAAACTTATTGAATTTTAGAAACAGTACTGATAACACACAGTAAACACAAACAATAAAATTTGAACTCTTAAATATCTACACCAATTACAAATATTTTCTAAAATAGATTTTAGACCTGTATGGCGACGGGCGAAGGAAAAGCTGAAAAATTTTAATCGCGGAGATGAATTTGATATCAGATGACACGGTTTTTTATATTCTCTATGACTTAATGACGTACCGTAGCTTCTAAAAATGCACGTGCAGTAACATGGAGGTAAAACCACAACTCTCGTATTAAAACAGGATGTAATGTTTTTACCTTTGGGTAGAGTAGCTACTGAAATATAAGAATCAAGGTTGTATTTTAGTATACATACGGTATTCACGGGTTTCTTTTTCTAGGAGTATCGTTATGTGTAGTTATATCGATAATGAGCGGTAATATCGTTAAAAGAGTATTTGTTTTTCTTGAAATGTTTTTGTAGCTTGGGAAAATCACCGTAAAATTAAATGGATTCGTTGAGTACTTAGGGGCAATAGGGGCTTATTTAATCCCTGAAATATCGATTTAAATTCCTTTTATCTCCCCCTTTACATTTGTCAGTTCTTGTTTCCTTATGAGGTTTCCAAAACAAGTATTTCAGAGTCTAATTATTCCTAAAGTAACATAAAATTATGATTAAGAATTTTAAGACAAAGTGCCAATGCACACGATAACCTTTAATCAATATTTTGAATTTGGAAATAATTTAAATTGACAAGTGGAAATTGTGGAATGATATTCGCTCGGGCTACTCCGAAGCGTTTGATCAATAGTGCATTCTTCAAATCTGGCAAAGTCTTGTAGGGGCACTTCAGTTTAGCGTACTAAATGATATCAACGGTTGCGCTTAAGGGTAATTGTTTCGGTCTGTAAAACTTTAGAAACTCAAACTTACCTGGAATTTCAAGATCTATATTATTTACCAGTCCATTCATTTATTTGAATAAGCATTGTTTCTATCAAATTTCTTTTTGAAAAATTTGAAATTTGAAATTTAAAGACTCATTATCAATATAATTGCATACAAATTCAAGCGATTTTTTCTATTTTCTAGTATATGGTATGTTAACACATTATCTTTAATGTCTCACTGACATTTTGCATGTGAAAAATGTTTTAATAAAAAGTACGCATTACATCTATTTTGGAGAATGCCTTATGCAAAACATCCTATAAGGATTCTAGACTCCATTGGAAGCCATAAACTGCAGAGAAAGCGACCGATCTAAAAGACAGAGAACATTTTTCCGATACAGACTATAACCTTGATTCCGCCAGCTTTCAAAACAAACATGGCGGACCTAGCTGCGAAATTAGCTGAAGAAGTCACTTGTTCGATCTGCCACGAATATTACAGAACACCGAAGGTCTTGGGATGTATGCACAGGTTTTGTAAGGACTGTCTCCATTCGTATGTCGTCAAACAAGCGCGAGAAAATGGCGTTAGTTGCCCGGAATGCCGCCAAGTCACTCGCGCACCGCAACATCGCTCGAAGAAGATCCTCCTGCCTAAGGAATGGGCTGACAAATTTCCTACAGACTTTCTCGTTCAGACAATGGTGGAGAGCTTGAGAAAACAGAAGACAACGGACGATTGTCTGATTCACGCCGGTAACCCAATTGTTTTATTTTGTCAAGACTGTAAAGCTCTCATTTGTCATGTTTGTGCTGGCGTTGATCACAGAAAGTGCGACGGAGTTGTCTCCCTTAGATCGCAAGCCGATAAGGAGAGGGAACGTCTGAATAATCACCTCGAGACTTTGGAGGCGAGGAAGAAAATATCGATTGAGAATGAAGAGGAAATGACAGACATCATGGACGAATTAAACATGAACTATGACAAAGCTTCACAGAAAATCAAACGAGCGTATTCGGACATTAGGAAAAAGTTAGCGACAAGGGAAAGTTTGGCTCTGGTTTTCTTGAGATCTCAAATGTTCACGGATACTGCCGAGTTCACACGAGTATCCTTGCAGGAAAAGTGCAACCAAGTTTCCATCATGGATTCGCAGCGGAAAATTAGCAGATTTATTAAAACAAGATCTGACGCGCAGCTTGTTAGAGAAAAACTTCAAGTGAACATACCGGAAGTTGAAAAAAGAGAAAAACGAAAAATACCATCTGACGATGAAATGTATGAAACTGTCGCCAAAAGTTTTAAAATTGAAGAAAGTAAAAAGCATTTTGCTATCGACTGAGTTCTTGTGATTAGAAGTCTTGTAATTCATAAATTATGTGTCACTGTGTGAATAACTTTCTTGAACACATAGCTCTTGAATTTAACTCGGAACGTTATTGAAAGCGTATCTGCCCTGATAAGTTTGTCTAAGTGATTTAGATCCACACTGCAGATGGATGGGTGATTATTCTATGGATATTTTGTATACACACTGCTTAAACACTAAAATGCAGGGTGAAAAATTTGTCATAATTTGTATGACTTGCCGCATTATTTAAAATGTTTGTTCCCTTAATGTCAGGGATACTATATTCTCTTCCGTAGATATGCATATATATACACATTATAAGCGCATATATATATATATATATATATATATATATATATACATACACACATTAGATATGCATATATATACATTAGATATGCATATATATATATATACATTATATATGCATATATATACATTATATATGCATATATATACATTATATATGCATAAGCGTTTCTGATCAGTTGCATTGTTAAATGTGTACGATAAATTACTGTCTTTTCACAATTCGATATCCATGTAAGGAGTGATAAACGAGTCAACAATTATATTCAAGATGTGTTATCTTCATTTCAGTAACATACATTTAGATATTGTGAGATTTAATTCTGCATGCTGATATTGACATAGATGATGACGTATATTCCTGTAGATATAATCAAAGTAACCACCTTGAAAAATATCTCCTAAAAACGTGTGTGACTGGCTTTAACATTGACCAGCATTTGATGTTACTGCTACAAATGTATAATTATGACTAATTCCAACATTTCCGTGTATGCTTTCATGATGTTGACTTGCATTTTGTCATTAAAATGTTGATTTTAATTCAAATTTATCTTTTTATTGGATAAGTGAATTCCCTTTTTGGGTTTTAGATTTGTTTTTATGATGCTAAGCAGTTTCCTCAACCCTATATTTGATGTTCTTTCTCGGTAGCACTGCTACTTCACATTTTTGGTATTGCAATCAATATAATATTTTAGAAAAAATTGCAGTAATTACCTAAATATTATCCTTGAAATCCTTTAAAAAATGTTATCAATGATTTTCAGAGAGTTATCCTGATTCATTGCAGAAAATATATAAAAACATTTTCTTCAAAGTTAATTTAATGTTATATTAAGAATGTATTAATTCAAATTGTGTTAATGTCCTGAAAAATTTCTGCCGAACTTGTTGAACAAGATATTATAAACTTAAAGGGATACTTTTTTTTTTCTGCGTATCGTAAGTATAAATCATTTCTAGTTTCATATCTTGATTTGGTATCCGTTAAATCCAATAGATATCAATATACTTACATTGAAATAATTTTCTTTGAAAGAAGAAGAATGTAATATTTCAATCTAAAAAATGCTAAAAGATTGTTTAATGAAATTGAGTGAAAGGTGTATATTTTGTGAATGTTAAGGACAATCGAGATAATTATATGAAGAAAAAAAAACCTTTTTCTCGTTTACTAAAATGCAAGTCACTTAACCTTCTCGTTAAATGATGGCCCTCGAAATTTCGTCACAATCTTTGATTCATATTTTGCTATTTACTTTCATTAAAAACCTCATAGGATCAAAAAGGCTAGATCACAGGAAATTTCAAATAATAAATTTTTAATAAAATCTCAAGTACGGATCATGATTTCCCCTTCCATACACAAATAGACTCCATAGCCTATTAGTAAAATAGCGCGTTCGACTTCGCGGACTTCGAAGTCCAAGGCTTCAATCTCGCTAGGAGCTCGGCAACTTGTCTTCAATAGAAAAGTGTTCTAAAGGTTTGGTTGCAATCCAATATTGCTATTTCCAGCCGATGCTCGCCGGTTTCACCGCAATGCATAGTCAGAATGGTGTTGCGGGCATTCTCCCTGCAATAATACAAGCAGCCGTGTTATAAGTGAAATATTCCTGAACGCGACGTTAACCCCGAATCTCACCTCACCTATTAGTATTGGGACGATACATTAGCATCTACACTTTACATAAATATTAATAGATAGTGATTATGTTCAATCTCATGTAGTCTGGCTTTTGCTTTTTTTTGCTTTTGAATTTACGGTAGGTCTATTGGAGACCTGGCCTCTATTTTCCCCAAATAGTCGTAATCCCGGCTTCTATTCTTGGAAATAGGTTAATCCGTAATTACCTTGGCCTACTTAAATGTTAAACTTTGACCTTTTCTGTTTCAAAACAGTTTCTTTTTAAAGTTCATCAGATTTTAAATTATTCTAAAGGGTGTTTACAATTTAGACAACAGCTGTGCATGATTTAAAAATCTTCTCAAAATTTGAATTATTTAGTCACGATGTTGAAACTTGCCCATGCTTGATTCGTACATTCGTCGTAAACTACGGCTCTGTGACCGGAGTACGCCGCTCTGTAACAAACCATAGAAGGAAACACGCGTGTCATGCACGATTCGGATAAGAAATTTCAATAATTTAAGATGTTAATAACACATCATCTCATGGAAAATAAAACAGAGATTATCATTTGTTGCTTTTTTTCAAATTCAATTAATGATCATTTACGAAAAATGTGTCTTAGCATTGTTATTTTGGAATCAAATAATTTTGTTTCGACAAGTTGAAAACTTGAAAAACCGTATAGAAGTTAATTATGCGTATTGTCGGTCATATCAATCGGACATATCCGACCGGTATGTTATGCGGTATGCCGCTTAATTTCTCATTGCGCCGTACGCTGGGTGGTATATTGAGTACCAAATCAAGCCTGTCGTTGGAATTGACAGAAAACTAGTTTGAGTTTTCTGCACCCTTGCGCAAAAACAATAGCGGGAGCATAGTAAATAAAGATGGCGGACCTTGCATCGAAACTGTCCGACGACTTGACTTGTGCGATTTGTTATGAGTTATACAAGACACCAAAGATCCTTGCATGCTTGCATAGGTATTGCCGTGACTGTCTTCATGGTTACATCGTAAAACATGGTGGTAAAAATGCTATCCCATGCCCAAAATGCAGGAAGTTGACCCTTACACCTCGCCCCCCTCCCAAACGGAAGATTCAGGGGTCAGAATTGGCTGATAACTTCCCCACAGATTTTCTCCTAGAAGAAATGGTAAACACGGTGAAGAAACAAAAGACTACAGAGGACTGTTCTAAACATACTGACAACCCACTCGTTTTATATTGTCAGGACTGCGAGGTTTTGATCTGTCATGTTTGTGCGGGTGTCGATCATCGAAAATGTGATGGAGTTGTCCCCCTTACAGCAGAAGCTGAGAAGAAGCGAAAACGTTTAAAGGGAGAGTTGAAATCGCTCGCCGAAGCAAGGACACTGTCTCAAACCAACGAGATCAAGATTGAAGATTGTAGGAAAAGTTTGGAAAACGTTTATGACGAAGTGAACAAGAAGGTAGCAGAAGAGTTGGAAGAAATCCGCCATCTTGTTTCAGCAAGAGAACTGATGTCCATGTGTAAATTAAGAATTCACTCGCTGAAAGAACTTAATGCTTTGTCACAAAGGAAAACAGAAGAAAAGGAAAATCAAGACGACATTTCCAAGTCTGAAGAGAAAGTAAATGGGGCTTTGGAAATTTTAGAAAATTATAAACTCGTTCAGAAGAAAGTTGACGTTGTTATTCCCGATGTCACAGAAATGGGAAAGCAACGTATCCCGTCATGTGAAGAGATCTATGATACTGTCGTGAAGAGGTTCAGATTGAGAGAAACGATTGCCTTCCTGAATCAAGATTTGGGGAAATCGAATTGAGTGAAAAGAAACAATTACGAATAATAAAGTTTTAAACATTGCCTTCCTGAGGCGAAACAGGAAGTAGAGAAACAACTGTCTTCCTAAGATGAATAAGAAAGTTGAGAAACAACTGCCGTATAGGGTCGAATATGAAAATATAGAAATAATTGCCTTAGAGTGAAGGTCTAGACTCGAATGCACCCCATATTCTGTGTAAATAATTCGTTATAAACTTCCCACATTCGTATTTTAGTCGTTTAGATACAAAAATATGTAAAAAAAATTTAACAAAATATGAATGAGAAAAAATATTTGAAAGAAAGTTATGCAGCACGTTTTGTATTTCATTGTATATATTATTATGAAGAGGCAAGCCAGTGTATCAAAGACTGAAATTTAGTTTCATTACATTATAAAATAGATTTCGATATTCTTTCTAATAAAATCTTCAAATTCCTTTGAAACATATTATCAGACTGCTACATCAACATCCAACTTGTAACTTGAAATAGTAAAAGAAATATACGTGTTCTCTTATCTTCACTCTAAATAACTTACTTTAACTGCGTGGTTACGCGGAATATGAAAAAGAAGATATATCGAACTGAGTTTACAAAGTAGTTTAATTTATAAAAGGGGTGACGGCGTTTTAATCAAAGGGTACTAGACGAGGGATAAATGAAATATTAAATCTGAATCTTAAAGGAATTCAAAGATAGCAATCGAGTCAGATTCAAGAGGTCAGGATTAAGTCATTTTTGTAGAGACCTGTGTATCTGTGATATTGTTCTTATGTTATTAGAGAGCCACTCCATGACTTTCATAACATATTATTTACCTTTGATACGAACCTAAATGTCATATGTGGTGATATAAGATAAAAACATCTGTACTATTCATGTCCAAAAGACATATATATGACAAATACTGGTTTTCCATGAAAATCTAAAAACAGCCTTACAAATGCACAGATGTGTAGATATCACATTCAATTTACATGGGTAACCTAACAAACACTATCAACTCCTAACTGCCCTCCTGGCTGTTTTAGATAAGTCTCCAAAATTACGTTTGACTTTTTGACGCGCGCTACCGTCGTTTTATTTATATCATTATTGCGACGTTCTACCTTCATATTGTCATTGTAAAGAAACAGTAAGCTTTAAAATGTGTCTTTTTGGTAACAGTCGATACTTCGCGATCAAATGACACCATTGATTAAGTTTGGAAACAACTCACGGAGTGGCTCTTTAATATCAATTCATGACCTTTCTAATGTGTTTAATCCCCTGAGTTGAAGTCAATCATATTTAATGTATTTTATTATTGTAATAATGAATTAAAACTATTATAATATGTAGGTGTACGGGCATTTAGTGGTACTGGTAATACACATCTTCAAAGAACGTGAATATCTGTCATTATTCTTTAAAATATGCCAAAAGAAGATGATGCTTGAAGTTTGAACCGAGTCATACATTGAACTAGAGTCATGAGCACCAGTCAGTCTGATTAAAATCTACCGTGTTCCGAGAAATAAAAGTTTTTAAATATTAATCTAGCAGGATTCGAACGTATTCTATCAGGAGCTATCTTCTCCACAACGGTCTGAAAGCATTCCCCTATTTCATCATTTTTTTTATCCGCCACTGGGTTCTTTTGCCCACGCTTATAATCGGCCAATACGGCTGGTATTTTCTTCGAGGTTCATAATGGTTGTTACTAAGGATCCATGAGAAAGCCTGTACCAACCATATAAATAAATCCTTCAAAACATTTTTATCAGAAAGGTCAATGTCCCTATAAACCACTCATACATATTATTCAATTTCCCAGCCTCGTTTCAACACACAAGAACCTCTTGTGATTTCACTGCCACGGGGTAATATATAATTACACTTATATGACACTTACTGCATACCATAGACATTCGTGTAATGGAATCTTAATAACATGCTTTTTTCAGCTGGTCGGAATATGACCTTTAGACTGCAGCAAGGCCTTACAAATTAAAAAAAATAATATTCGATGTCGAAAAGGAGCCATAATCGTTAAAGACCTCTGCACTGTCACTTTGATTGCTGTCGTAGATGTCGATTTCCGGAAATCGATGCGTATGATTACAGATTCTGGTATTCCAGTGCGCCACAACCCCGCTTGACAAGGATACAAGAAACTGTCGAAACGTCGCACTTTCAGGTTAAAGAAGTTGTTATCCATAAAAATTGTGTACTTATTAACCCCTCTTCATAGTCGATGCTTCAGTGTCAAGAGACATTACAGGAGTTACTTAACTTACATGCATTTTTCGGCATACTTGAATACCTTCGTCATTGACTTCCTAACAGTTTGGAATGACAATGTCTAATTTTGATTTTACTATACTTGTGACATATATAAATGATTAGGTAGGTGAATAAATGAGTCATATGAGAGAAGTATGAAGGCGGTTTTGCATGGAAGACCACAAGAGAATGCATTTGAAGAATTGGTCATAGCTCGATTCACAATTACAACACTATTTGATGGGCTAGTGATATCATGACCGCAGTATATGATCCATGAACACTTGATATACACGAGATTGACAGGTACCTTTATATCACAATCAGTAACAATTGTAACATGACCTATAATGATTAACCCGGTATATCAGTGTGTGCGCTAACTTTAAAGCTGGATAATATCACAAGTGCAACATTTTGGATGTATATGACATTATGACTGAAAACGATGAACCCGAAACAGTGCATGATGTTCATGAACTTTATTGGTATGTGATGCCGTAATTTCAACATTATCATGTGATGGATAAATATCAATATGACCCGAATTGATGAACCCGAAATATTGTGCGACGTTCATGAAGTTCGGTAGATGACGTCACAATTGCAGCACTTTGTGATATGATCTAAATCGATGAACCAAAATAGTATTCGATTTTCATTGAGTTTAAAGGTAGGTGATGTCACAATTGCAATCATTTAGGATGTATTAATAACATTATGACTTGAAACGATTAACCCAAAATAGTGCTCAAATGTCATGATTTTTAAAGAATAGGTGACGTCACAATTGAAACATTTTTGGTGGTTAAGTAACATTTTGACCTTGAACCTTTATTAATGCACGACGTTTATGAACTATAAAGATAGACAAAACTTATTATATCGTATATATGTGAATCAGGAAAGTTAATTTATCATGCATAGATAAAATTGTATAACAATTTATCTTCTTTCATAGGTGTTTTGGAAGATAGTGTGATGTTTCAATACAAGTTCTATTGATTTACAAATACCATTTCAAATAACCTCGCGGATAATTTTTCGTTTGGTAGATACCTGAAACTCGTTTGATAAAATTGATATTAAACCGGGTGTCGTTTAGTATTTTATATTTGTATATTATCAACGAATTATTATCTCAGAAACGAAAGGATAAATAATGATAAAAAAAAATTTGTTTAACTTGTTTCTAGTAATTTAGCAGCAGGTATATCTTCGATTTGGTTAGTTTGACATTTGTTTCAGTCTTGAGCTTTGTAGTATATTGCTTGAACGTTCAACTTTAACATTTCGGTGAAAGAATCACGGCGACTTTGGAGACAGTTATCTAAGTGAAGTGTTTTGTTGTGATGGAAGGAAAGAAATTGAAGACATTGTTGGATTTGGTTTCGGGGTATTTTCAGAATAATTTCTCCTTAACGACAAAATCGAAACGCGAACTCTAATTTGCGGTGTCTATGAAAACATATGTTACGTATCCCTGTCTGCTATCACAAGTATCTCTATTTCTTTATGTATTGAATATCTAGATACGAATATTTTTTCATTAGTACCGTTTAAAAATTAAATGTGTTTTTTTCTAGTTTTTACGACACATTTGAAGTTAACCTCCAACGCAAAACGTACAAAGCGTTTGGAATATTAGAATTCGTAATAGCTTCCAAATTCAGCATTTCAGGGCCCTTAAAAGTCTGTGGCATTAGAAGTCGTTCAAAATAGATTTTCAGAATATTTTAAGTACTATGGTTAATTTGTTCCTATACATTTTCGTGTCTTATCTTTCCAGTATTAAATAAACATGTATTTATCATTAAAACGAGAGTTCAATGAAAGGAGTCGAAATATCGTTGTTGATTTGCTTTAACGATTCCTTTAGAAATATCCTTAATGATACGTGCTCTGTGTAGATAAGGTATTAATGTGAGCAGAAAAGAAAGCATGGCTGTCTATTTCAAGCTTGCCGTTTCCAGTCTAATCTATAATTAATTCGGCAAAATGTCGAGTCACGACTACAACTAGCTATATGCATATACGTTAAAAGCTGTTCCTGAAAATACCACATTCATATATATGCAACAAGCCCTTTATCGTCTTAGTCAAAGGTTAATTACAGGTACCACAAAAGCCGTCCCATGTCAATATCAGATAACACATTTCGCCTTATAGCGAGGGAACAAGTACCGGTGATTCCACGTGTTTGGTTATTGATGATTTCGGGTCATGGTGACACGGAACTTTATTTCAGTTCTTGTTAGCTTTTTATTCTAAAGGCAGCAATGGTGAATGTGAGTTTTTCGCGCGTTATAAGCGAGTTTCCATGTCAACGCATCATCAATGGACTGCTGCAATCGGTAAGCGGCCTTGCTCCGTGACAGGTTTTATCATACAAGCTCCGCCATCGATCCAGCCTCATACTGACAATCCTCATTCTTCAACTCTTTCAGGTAAACCAGGGACACACAGACAGACGCAAGCGGCCAGGTAAATATAAGAATCTAGTGAATTTTACTCCATACACCGCTTATTGATTGTTTTGATACGCACTGTTGTTAATTTCAACGTCACTTGCACGTTGACGACAGTGACGACTGGATGTGTAAACATGATGTAGATTGCACCTTACGGAAAGCATGCTGTTCGTGCTGTGATTCGGACACGTGTTCTATGAAGCCATTGATTCCATGTGTTGCATGCTTTGCACGATTTCTTCTATGTTGAGGAAATTCACAACTTATTTCCACTGTTTCCATTGTTTACATATACAGCGAATATATCCTTAGAACTATTAAACATATAGATTGCATGGTAACGGTATCAAACGACAGATATAGCATGATCGCAGCAATAGAAGCAATAAGTCGGATAGTTTGACAGGAAACCAGAGTTATCTTCCTTAGTTTCATATTCCGAATTAGCCGTGAAGGAAACCATTTCAGAAATGTTCAGAATGTTTGGTGAATATTTCAAAATGTACTCCGTCGAAAGAATTCTTTATATAATAGTTCTTTACTAAAAAAGCACTCAGATTATTTGAAATCAAGGCCAGATAATCTTTTAAGAATCTTTGTCAAAGTTAAGTGTGGTGTTTTTCACAAACATTGTCATTCGATGACGTATACTTCATAGTTTATCACATATATCATGGGTATATCATTTGTATTTAAAAATGCAACTACATCGTGAATATTTTAAATCCATATTCTTCTCTACAGAAACATTTACATGATCACGATATCGTCAATATCGTACAATAAGCATATATATTCTGGAAGCTACGTATGTAAATATATAATGGATTAAGTTCTTTACACACATCTAACATATGTTTTGGATTCAGGCTTTATTCTAGTCAGGATTTCAGATTTCAGTTGATTTCCCCATACATGATAAATGTGTGTACAGCTTTTAAATAGAGAGCTGGCTTAATCATGAAGTAAGTTCAGAGACGATCACTGAAAACATAAAACCTTGCATCTTATGAATATTTTGAAAACGGTTAAGTTTTTTTAATTTTCATTACGTTTATAACCACGTCATTGTTTAGAATTCATTAAGTGTAGTTATTACTTTGCCTGTCAAATCTTTGTTATTGTGAATGACTCATTTCTAAATTATGTTATTCATGAATGGTAGAAACGTGTTTCATGATTATATAGAAACAGCTTGAATCCCCGAAAAGGTTGTTTACGAGTTTCCTTAGTATAAACATATCAATAAGCAACATAAACATATATATCAACGACGTAAACACATTTATCAACGACATAAACACATCTTTCAACAAACAATATATTGAATATATTATATGAGGGGTCTTATTGTTATATGCCATTTCCATTTAACACTGTTGCCATAAGTAACAATGGTGTTTTTGACATAAATACCGAACGTGTTGGTAATGCATGATCTATGCATCTGGATGCTATTCATGACAATGCATTCGTTTCTTGGAAAGAAATCATATTGTTTGGTTTCTGTGAATCTCATTCTCATTTACGATGTTTTTCTGAACGAAATTTACGTACATACATGTAAAATGAAATATATAAATTCAAGTACACGAGAAATTAATATATCAATTAATTGAATAACATTTTGGCACAGGCGTATGGAAGTGAGAGATATATAATGTTTGATTGTGTTTCAGACTATTGTAAAATATTTGGCTAAATTGTTAATTTCGTTCTGAATGCTAATCAGGGTTATAATTAGACAACTTGAGATAATTTATTCAAGTCATCTTTGTTGCATTTAGAATACCTATGCATATTAAGTTTAATTATCCATATACTGTATGATGAGTCAATAAAACATGAGACTAAACAAAATATCTGTCTGCCTGTCTGTCACTCTCAGATAAGAGCTACACTCAAACATGAGACTAAACAAAATATCTGTCTGTCTGTCACTCTCCGATACGAGCTACACTCAAACATGAAACTAAACAAAATATCTGTCTGTCTGTCTGTCAATCTCAGATAAGAGCTACACTCAAACATGAGACTAAACAAAATATCTGTCTGTCTGTCACTCTCCTAAAAGAGATAGACTCAAACATGAGACTTAACAAAATATCTGTCTGTCTGTCTGTCACTCAATAAGAGCTACACTCAAACATGAGACTAAACAAAATATCTGTCTGTCTGTCTGTCACTCTCCGATACGAGCTACACTCAAACATGACACTAAACAAAATATCGGTCTGTCTGTCTGTCAATCTCAGATAAGAGCTACACTCAAACATGAGACTAAACAAAATATATGTCTGTCTGTCACTCTCCTAAAAGAGATAGACTCAAACATGAGACTTAACAAAATATCTGTCTGTCTGTCTGTCTGTCTGTCACTCTCAGATAAGAGCTACACTCAAACATGAGACTAAGCCAAATATCTGTCTGTCTGTCACTCTCAAATAAGAGCTACACCCAAACATGAGACTAAACAAAATATCTGTTTGTCTGTCTGTCACTCTCAGATAAGAGATAGACTCAAACATGAAACTTAACAAAATGTCTTTCTGTCACTCTCAGATAAGAGCGAGACTCCATCATGAGACAAAACAAAATATCTGTCTTTCTGTCTGTCACTCTCCAATAAGAGCTAGTTTACTATTGGAACCATTTATTCAAAATCATCTTGAACGTTGTTACTTTGTATCTAGTATTTAGGTGATCAGATAAACTTATTGAATTTGCGCCAGGCAGCAGCCACAGTTGTACGATACCGTATCCCAATTTTAATGGCACGTGATATCGGGCTACGAATTAGCGGGTTCCTTGAAATTTTGTCTATATATAAAAGCATTTATTTCTTTGATATCACTATATTGAGTTTTACGAGCATTTGACAATGTTCTGCACAGCAGCTTAAATGCAACGATATAACGAAAAAAAAACATCTCGAGGATGTAACACGGGATTGGCAAGATCAGAAGACTCAGATCGGTTTTTGAAAAATAATCTGGTAAAATAATGAAAGAAAGTCTTGACTGATGACAGGTTTTTGAAATAAATGTATGAAAAATCAAAAACGGCGAAATATACGGTCCGTGACTTGCAACTTGCTGTCAGTAACAGTGAGTCATCATTGTGTTTAAATAAATAATGTAATGTCTGAAAAATTTAAGCAAAAGAATTTTGGAGAATGAAGTAACAATCCTTAGAAAGACGATGTATTTTTATATATGTAATTGTAATGTACATGTTCCACAAAAAAAGTAATATATAAAACAAATTTAAAAAAGATTGGTCGCCAGTCTACTTTGACCGCTACGCTTTCAGATCAGGTCACGGCACAGTAGAGCCCAATTATTTATTAATTAGATAGAAAACAGGTAAACAATGGGATATCGAACCAAAGGGCGTGGTGGTAATATAAACCCTATGCGGAAACAAATGTCAATTATTCGTTTATATCTAGACTTGATTCCAGACGCATAGAACATCGATTATTTCTCTACACGCAGTCAGGTTTGGATGCAATGCTACGCTGAAATTCAGCGCAGTACAACCCATGGTTCGCTAGTTCCAGCCGATGCTCGCAGGTTTCACCACAATACATAGCCACAATAGTGTTGCAGGATTTCTCCCTGTAATAATACTAGCAGCCGCGATATAAGTGAAATAATCTTGAAAGCGGCGTTAAATCCCAACTTACCTCACCTTACCTCGATTATTTCTTCGAAATATTAATAACATTAAGCTAAGGGCAGATAACTCCTGTGAATCATTTCTACATGATCACCGCCATCAAATTCTAAAACATGATGTGATGTGCGGTAAGCTATTGAGTAAGTATTTTAATAGTTGTAACAGAACATGCCCTTCGGGCTATCGTCAGACCCTTTGGAGAGGTAAGAAACGAGTTTGTATCCCGGTAGAGGCTGTATCCCTAAGGTATTCCTCATTACCAATACCGATTTTAGACAGACTGCCAACTTAAAACGATACTTATACAGTCCACATCTCAATGAGTTAGTCTCGCTATCGGGATATAAAAGAAAAATGCAAATTTAAACAATACTGAACAAATAGAGATAAGGAACAACCCAATTTTCATTATTTAAATATTTAAGAGTTATTTATATGATTCAAATCATATCCCTTTGTGAAAATTTTATAACCAAATGAAATATTTTGTTCACTATATTAAACATAGCTGTACATTAACTGAAATCGACACAAATTTTAAGAGACTGGTTGAAAGTCTAATCTACAACCGTGTAAATCAAGCTATCTCAGCGTGACTGTAGACTTAATCGTAATTCGTGCAGAACACGTTTTTCTCTCCTTTCATGGTCAAAAATCGGAGAGTTGTAATTATAAGTACGCGATCGTCTTGTTATCTTGACTGTCACAATGACATTCCTTTATTTACGATATCGCAGAGTATCGCTGATAGAATTATTTGATTGCATGTCTTGTTATAATGACAAGACTACTTTCATCGATTGAAGGGGTTATGGGTACGTGCACGATTTATTGTGTATTCGGACTTCGAGGATATCTCAGAACTGGTGGCACGTGGTCCATTTGGTCGATGTCAGTAAGGTTCTGCAACATTGTGATCGCTTGCCGGATGGATGGGTTACCCGCTTGAGCTTGATAAACTGGGAGTTCGAAGGGCGATACCCTGCCTCACACTGGGACACCAGTTGAGAGACTTGTTGTGTCAACTTATGCAAGAGACCTTATTCAAAATGAGTCTCTGTTCACCGAGCAGGAAATGGATCTGGTAGAGGATTATGTTGGTGGTGACCTTTTAGCGACAAATATGTCAGATTGGGTCAAACACGGTATTAATATTCTTGAGCAACTACAGGGTGTATGGACAAGTGAGCTTCATAAATGAACATATAATTAAGTTTTTATGGATACGATAACTCATACATTTTTCTTATTTCGTAATATTTACTCAAAAAGTCCTATTTAAATGCATGACTTGAGAATATATGTCTCTACAGATTTTTCAGGTATAAAGTTTGGTAAAAACATTTTGTCAAAGTACTTTTGACGATTACAAAAAATATTTTCTATTGATTCACAGTGTCTCTAACATATATATTAACTAAAATTCAGTTGAAAGTTAAGGCAACTGTTTAACAACACAAGATACTTGTCAAGCTTGCGTATCGACTGTCCAGTATTGACAAGGACTGGGTTGACAGTTTGAAAGTGTCTGTTGACATGTTGTCCAGGTAATCAATATTGACCTGTCTTGTGTTTGGTTCTTGAAACAATCTGTTACAAGGAGGGCAATCTTAACGTTGACTTTGATGAAAAGACTTGGGGTCGATTTTAAAATACTTTACCTTTAGTTTTTAGACTAGTTTGTATACCTTAGTCATTTTATCGATTGCAGCATCTCACTCCATAAATGTTATTGAATTAATTTGTGACCACGTAACCTCTGTTAAAATTGGGCCGTATTTATATTTCCATTCAAAAGCCCCTTAAGGATATAAATGGACAGTCCTTATTTCTATTCAATTTCAAATCGTCTCACAACTGGTTTCTGTCGTGTAAGAAATATGTGCACATCGCATTAGGGAAAGGACTCTAGTTTTCCTAAGTTACAAAACTAGATTAAAACAACGTCGCTGATTCCGCAACTCACCGTGCTTGCAACCAATCTTAATACTCATTTGCTGGCCAAGACAACTTTAAGAGACAGAATGACCGAAATCGTTCTTGTGGAAAATAATTGAAGGATTAAAGAATGCATGCTGGTGATGCTAGTCATTTTTCACATATTTTACGGTTGTAACTTTAATGTGCGTGCAAATAATAACTTATCTAACAGGATAGTTTCTAATTTATTTTCCACCACTCCATTATCCAAATTCGTACTGTCATTTGACACAATGCATCAAGCGTGGGTTACTTTGATAAGTTCCATAATAATGTGATGAGGTTAGATTCAAGAATTCAGCTTAAAATCACATCGGTATAATGCATTTCCCCCCTAGAAAAAGTGTTGAGAATCCCTTAAGCCTTAAAGAAATTAAAGTGACACAGAATGTATTTCATTTAATCTTATTTGGCTGAAATTTAAGCCTGAATACCATCTGTTTTTAGTTCAATTCTAATATCGACCCCGAATTTGGAGCTATGTCTCCAAATGCAAGAATGATGATATTTTCCCTTTTTTAAATGATGATTGAAAAAAAGGACTTCATTTCAATGATAATTGAAAAAAGGCCATATCGATGTTAATAAGTCAAAATTTTGCATCTAATTTAAATGATTACGAATCTATTGAGCTACTAAACATTATCAACATATATTTTTCTATGTATCTGCTGTAAATACGTTTTCAGAATTACGTTTGTGTCATTGGTGCGCGCGATTGTCCGGTTTTTCGATCATAAATAACAACTAAAACCTGTTTATTGTCTCCATAGTCGACTGATCAGCAATAAGATGGCGATTTTCAGAGACAACCACTACTTCTCGATGAAATAAAACCATTTATAAAGTTTGACTTATTTGACTCTCACTTTAAGACTTTAAGAGATGCATGATACAAATGATATTTGAGAATAAGACAAACAAGTCAATATTTACTTTGATATACTCCCGAGTGATCCTTACAGTGACGTAAAAAAAATATATTGGTTCGAATGATAACAGCTCAATCGGAATAACGTAAGGTCGGAAGTCGTATCGTGAAAAAATGGGCGCCTTTAAATAAGGAACAACGATGACGTTTCGGAAGACTAAAGCCTTTTTCTTTTACGCAATTCGAGTTAAAATGGAAAAGTATACCTATGCCTTAATTAAAATTTAAAAGCCAATCTGAAATGTTTCTAACCAAGCCATTAATTGGTAAACTTCAGACATAACTTAACGTCATTATTAGGCTCTGCTACCTTAACGCTTGTGTTATAAATGCTGAGCGTCATAGAAGTAATTAATTAGTAAGACAGGTGTCATTTCAACTGGGATAAGCGCGTCATCAGCCATATCACCTTTAATTTGAGCATAATTGACACATTTAATGTTGAGTATTCGTTTAGGAAGTGCCGGGTCTAATTTATTTGTAATTAGCTTCGACGCAGTAATTACTCTGAAGCCAGATGCGCTAAATGGGGACTCTGTGTTGAATGATTGAAATGCTGACGTATGAATATTTAAATTTTAATTACATTGAACTATATCATGAACGCCATATCTAGCATTAGAAATGGATTTTTATAGAACACAGATTACAAATATCGTTAAAATGGAATGCTTTAAGAATAAAGGTTTCATTAATTAATAACATATCAAGATTAATGTATAGGAAACATCCTCGTATTTGATTTATCAGCATTGCAAAAAGCGAGAACTAGACGAAAGATTAAGTTGCAAATGCGACCCGTCCATTTCATGATTGTCTATTTAAAATGGAATTTATGTTATATATACAGACACAAATAGATAAATACTCATCGCATTACGGCAAAAACTGTTAGCTCGTATTTCAAATTAAATATTACAATACCAAATCAAGTTTTCATGTATGAGCTCTAATCATGGTCAATCTTGTTATTCCATGATGATACTTGTTTTTTCAAGTGTAAAATCAATTTTTTAAATTCAAGCCTGAGACAAGTTGTTTAAACAAAATCCGCATTAAATCACAGATGTTTTTTGGAGAACTGGTATTTGAGATGAATGTTTTTAAATCGACTCGGTGTTCTTAACTGTAATGTTTTCAGTAGTCCTGGTTCATGGCTGTGTATTAAATAGGAGCCTTTAATACAGTCTAGGTCCTCAGTCAGCAAGTCTAGATTTGACTGCACAAGAGCCCGAAGAATAGATTATAATGGATAAAAAAATATTAAAATATTTCATACACTAAATTTTAGTCTATGTTTTCAGTATTGCCTCGCATGCTTTATTTTTTCATGTTTTTATGTTTCATTTATGTGATAATTTCAGCATCCATGATGAATGGGTTGGTGCACTTTTAACCCTACATCTTTATTTTGTTATGAAATATATTTATATATCACATGCATGCTAATAATGTTAACACTACTTTCGCCATATCATCTGTAACCGTTTATGGGCAGTAACACGTTTATTTTAGATAAAAGGATCCCACGAAAACGAAATAAATGTTTCCAATTGCAAGACAATGATTTTTAATCAAATGAAGCAGTTTTAAAACGAAAGTACCATGATCGGTTTAGCTATGCGTATCCATTTCCCTACCTCAAGTGATTAAAAGATGTTCACACAAAAATGGCCGGCAGTGGTTTTTGCTTTATACTTTATATTTCCTCTACGACTATGTATGATCCGGTTGAGTAATAAGATGCCTTTAACCTATGATGACAATGCCTTTGGCATAAACTAATGTTTATAGGGAAAATTGAAGAAAATTTTTTTTCAAATAAACGTGCTACTGCCCCTTTAAACATGAAGGTCACTCGATTTCACCTCACAGGATTTCAACTGAAAGCAATGATATGCAAGCATTAGTTGAATTATTAAGAGTTTTACTGGCCCTTTCATATACTCATACAAATTGTTCAATATGTACTCGTCGACTTATGGCAAAATGTCAAAATGCATTCTTGTTCGAGTCGTATAGTATCTAGAAGTGACATTGATAAGAAGAAAAAAAATTCTGTTGCATAACTTCTTCATTATGAAAAGGATACGTTTCGAAATAAAGACTCATATACCCAACAAAACGTTATTTTCAATATTCAAGCATTATGGACTATTTTATTAACTAAAGAATACTTCAACATTGAAAATCGGGTTGGTCTAACTGGTTACAGTAGCATACATCGTGACCTGGAATTTGACAAGAAAGAATTTGTTTTCCTGAAAAATGCAATATCATACATTTCACTATCAACTACGATTTAAAAAGATTAGGATAACTTTTAAAGGGCTTTAACAATTACAACGTTAAATGAATGTTCGTACAAATTGTCTTGATTTGATACTATTTGACCTTCCTTACTCACTGCATGGGTTTGAAATCTTGAAACAGACTATAGTTGACAATGCAGTTACGTGATCAGCTGATGTTCGATTATGATGTAACGTGTTTATGGTTGGTTGATTAAACATGCAGTACGTGGTTGTGACAGCTTTCTGTCATTAATTTCATGTCAATGATTTGTCGATTTCATTTATCGAAAAAACAATGATTAAGAATGCAATTACTTATTATTTGTGTTCACAATGTCAGTTTCAATACGGGATGTCACAGTAACTATAGAGACGTTTAACTCATGCGCGAAATATTTGTTTTGGATTTTGACAGATAAATTACAACTATATTGTGCGAAATATAATTGTCAAAATAAAAATCGATCGTAGACACAACACAAACGATTCCCATAGAACCTCGTTATAACGCGACTCAATAATTCAACAACGTGGATAGCGAATAACTATACGTCGTTTCAAAATGATTAAGCGTGAAACTGTCACTGGAATCTTACATTAGTGAAACAATTTTATATGGAAGAATGAGGAAAAGAATTGTGATCATACTCCAAGGAGATTTAATCATACTGTGCAACTGTCCCGTTCGTGGCATGTCACGCCCTTGGATATCACGTGATAATTTGAGGACATTTGATTGGTTCATGACATTGTTGGGGAATGCGGTGTTCTATTTTCATTCACACCTGTATCGGGAAATAATACGTGGAATTCGCCATCAAAGTGATCCGGAGATGGCCTAGAGAGCGTGCGACATGGAGTGTTACCTGTACGGATACCTACCTGACATGGATAGCCGTGATTACCTTGTTAATTGTCTCACCTGAGATTCAATCAACGGGCAAGGTGTGCGAGGAAGTCACAATCATGGACGAATTATTTGCGACAAACACAGGAGGCCAGGCTACAACCGGCGATGGAGCTTTCGAGCGATTCCTCACCGCGGCAATTGCTGCAATTATTACGATTATGTTTTCATGGAGGCTTCTTGCCGCTGAGGAGAATTTGGTGGGCGGGGAGGGTCCCCCGGTGGCTGTGGGGGGTGCGGTTGGGGGACAGGTCCCCAAAGTTGTTATGAAGAAAGCTATCAAAATGGCAAAGGCAGCTGGATATACTGAAGAAAGTAAGGCATTAGAAAAGGAGGAAGGTTTGGCGGACGAAGGTAAGGGGGGCACACACGATACGGCTTCAGGTGTAAATACTGTGACGTCATATGACCTAGATAGCGAACCCTTGATAACGTGCTGGGAAAAGGATATTAGTATTGATGAGAGCAGGGGGAGACGGGTAGAGGATATTAGCATAGACGAGGGTAGGGAGAGAGGAATGGAGGATTTTGAGGGGGAGGGGTCAGATATTGATCAGGGGTATGATGGGTTTTCAAGGGGCAACCCTGATTTCGGAACAGTAGATGATGACCAGTTTTCGCCGTATGACGGGGATGACCGATTCGGTGACGATGTGCAACCTAGAGAATTAGATTCTGATGAGGAAGAGATGTATTGTACTATGATGTTGGAGACAATTATGGAAGAAGATTCCGACGATATGGGTAGTAATAGCACAGGTAGTGATGCAGACTCATTGGGGAGAACGGCTGAGTTTGCATACCTGGATTTGAACGTCGAGGGGGACGCTGAAGGGGATTATAATACCGAAGGTGGGTGCACTGTTCATGTTTTGGACGATGGATCGGAATTAGTGACGAATGTGATAACTTCAAGTGTGAATGTGAATAGAGAAGAGGATAACTACGATGATGCTCTGAACAGCAGTGCAGACGATAGTGATGATGCGCAAATGGTTCCTACGCAGTTTCCGGGTGATGTAGCAGACGATAGTAACTCTGACGGCAGTGATGAATCTGTGATAACGGTAGTTAGACAAATTTCGTCGGAAAAAGATAGCCCCGTGAGTGCAAATGAATTTAGCTTTCCTAGTGGTCAAATAGAAATAGTTCCAGTCCGGACACGGTCTGCTGATCAGCCTACACAAGAGAAATCCGTCACGGTCCAGTCAACATTCCACGCTCTCCCTCCTGACGAGCCTTATCCTACAAGAGAACAACAATCACTTTATGGGGTCGAGGACAATAGGGGATTAAATCCCCAACTAAACACAGACACCCCCGATATACCGCCATCTTCATTAGACTCCGGGGTGTTTTCATTTGGAAACCGGCCTGACGTTTCTAAAACAAACACCTTCGTCGGGGATACAATTGACACTAACAAGGTTGATATAAACAGTAATGTTGACGTTATAAAAGAAACTGGGGTTAAAAAGACATTATCTCCGGTAAAGGGTCGAAAAGAATCAGACGTCCCCAAATCTGACCATCTTCAGTTTAACCTGAGTCCAACTAGTGATGTTCAAGTTGACCGGAGTGAGAGTTTCATTTCTACGCAAGCTGACCAAATAGAGAGAGCAAGCCCTGAGGGTGACCCCAAAGACAGACGTTTGGATATAGTATTCGACGAATCAGCTAAGGTGCCGGATTATAAGGATGCTTACGTATCATCAGCAGTGGAAAAGACACCTAAAGGATTTATATTTTCGAGGTTCGAACTCGAGACCACAGACTATGAAGAGAAAATGTACACAACAGATCGATCAACCCACACTGTAGTTGCTAAACTGGTTGCTGCAGAAAAGTTTGTGCCTACTGAACAAACGGACTCTGATATTCGGGATAAATTCTCGGAACTTGGGGATGGTGCTAAGATTAAGACAAGTCCTGAGACATTTGCTAGAGCAGGATCCATGGACACGGAGGTGAAGAAGGTTGTTAAAGAGGGTGATGAAGGTAGTAGTGCTGGTCCCCCTGATGAACATGCTGTGGTTAAGAGACAAGGCTCCCTCACCACCCAAGTTCCAGCCCCTGCTGAGAAATATCTCAGAGTAGACCGGACAGATGGTTCCAAATCTCACCGAATTATACCAGTGAAGAAAGAATTCTCTGTGGCAGATAAGCTCTTGAATATAGATACAAGCAGAATAAAAGAAATCGGAGAAGTAAACAAACGGATATCCTCTGCTGTTCAGGGTGAATCTCCCCCTGAAAAAGTACCTAAAGTTCTTGGAATCAAAGTGGTTGGGGATGCACAAATACAAGCAAAATCTTCAGAGGCTCCAAATGATGTTCCAGGGACGCCAAAATCGAGGAAAAGTGGCAATAATGAGAGACTAGACGGAACTATGAAAGTGGCTGGATCAAAGGAAACACTTATTGATGATATACCAGTGTCAGCCCAAACGGTGGCACCCGCCCCTAAAACAGCGTTAAGGAAAGGAAATGAAACCAATGTTGATGATGTGATCACCAGACCGAGAGAAAGTACAATTGGTGCTAAAGAGACCGTCATTGATGATGTCATGCCTGTTGTGACGTCAAAAGAAACGTGCATTGACGATGTCATACCAATTGTGACGTCAAAAGAGACGAACATTGATGACGTAAGTCCACCCTTTGTCACTTCTACGATGACAGCACCATCACGTTCATCTAGAGAGACTTTGATAGATGACATCATTCTTCCGATTCAAAGTGACAGAAAATCCAATACAGTCATCCCATATGAAACACTGATTGATGACGTTCTTCCTTCTTATAGCGAGGTGAGAGAAAAGAAAATGAAAACTACAGAAAATATTCTACCTCTTCAAAGAATTGATATGCAGGAAGCGGAGATTGATGATATGCCTACTGAAATGAGACCTAGAAAGGAAACAAACATAGATGATATCCTTATGGAAGATGTTCAGCCTGTGAAATATCTGAAAATCAACACAGAGGCCCGTGAAACTTTGATTGACGATGGCAAAGATCAACTTATTGACAGAGCTGCAGATGATCCTGATGGGATTTATGAAACCAACTTGGATGATGTACCAGAGATTTTGAATATCAACCGTGAAAATATCCAGCGATTCCGTGAAAGAGTGAAAATGAATCGAGAAGGGAGCTGTGAAGCCTTTGATGAAAGCACCGGTAACGAGCTGGACCGAAGCTTTGGGAACGTCACAAATAAAAGTGGAGAAATTCTTGATGCTCCCAATTCGACAGATATTGATAAGGATGAAAGCTGGAGAGAAGAGGAAGTTATCCAAGAATTTACTGTCAGGACTGACATAGACGGGAGGAAGACTTTCATCCCAGGAAAGTCAGAACATCGGTTTCTATCACAATCACATTCTTCTGGATCTTCACATGGCTCACCGGCAGGTTCAGCTAAGACATCACCAGAACATCGAGCAGAAACATCTTCCTCAGAAAAAGAAGATGAAAGACCGAAACCGAAGCCCAGGAGAAGTTTGAGGTCTGAGGATGGCCAGCAACGTAGTCCTGTATCTTCTGTCATCATTGACTCTGATGGAAAGCTGCAACTAGGAACCATCAACGAAGGAGACTGGAAACCGCTTAGTGATTCCGCTTCAGCTGAAAAGTCTGATGGGAAATCTCTAACAGCTGATGACGTCATCCTATCGGGCTCTCACCTTGTCCCTCGACCCAGAAGACAAGTTTTCAGTGAGGCTGATAAGAGTAACCCCCTTGTTGCTATACAAACTGGTGACATTGGTTCTTATGGAACACGAGCTGATTTGGTTCATCTGAGTTCTGACCTCGAGGTAGATCCTGAAATTGACTTTGCATCATTTTCTGGAGGAATTGGACTACCTACCGCTGATCTCGTAACCCGTCCATTGTCAGAATCTTCACCTAAGCAAGAGTTACCAGATTTGGTAGATGGCAACGAAAGTCCTGATGAATCTGGGTTCCCCAGTATGGAAGTCCGAAAAACAATTTTAGAAGAATTTAAACGTTCAAAGAGTGTAGAACACCTGAGACGACAGTCATGGGGAGATGACGAGCCTGTCTTTGCATCCCTTGCTCAAGATAAATCCAAGTTTTCACCAGATATCAACAGCTCCACTTCTGCACAAGTATCCCCCATTGCAGTTCAAGCTATTGTTCCTGATTCTCCTGTTGTGTCACCACCAAGCAAAGCTTTCCTGGTATCTAAGAAAGGTTCAAAAAGCGTGCCAAACTTAGCAGGGATAGATGAGGGCCCAAGCTTGCACGCGCCCATATCTCACACCAGTTCGTCTCCATCAAAGACTCCGACACAGCAACCTCTAAGGAGTTCTCCTTTTACTAGAAGATCGTCCAGGTACACTAAGAAAACTGCCACAAGTTCAGGTGATCCATCTGTGCATGCATCTCCGGTGATCAAGGCTGCCATAAAGACAAAATCTATTGATTCTCGCAAGGTCTTTCAAACCAATGTCGATGAAATTGACTCTGTTGTAGGTCCTCGAATTTCCAAGGAGACTTGTATTGATGATGTCATGCCAGTTGTGAAATCAAAGGAGACCTGTATAGATGACGTCATTCCAGTCGTAAAATCAAAGGAAACCTGCATAGATGATGTCCTGCCAGTAGTGAAATCTAAAGAAACGTGTATCGATGACGTTAGAACAGTAATGAAGTCAAAGGAAACATGTATTGATGACATTACCCCAGTTGTGAAATCTAAGGAGACTTGCATTGATGACGTCATACCACTTGTACCATCAAAGGAAACTAACATTGATGACGTCATACCAAATGTGAAATCAAAAGATATGAATGTTGATGACGTCAAAGTGAAAAACAAACAAAAGGTTGAAACATCTTTTGGTGCTGAGTTAGAAACATCCCCAGTTATTGTTCCGTCAGCAGTTCCAACAATTAAAGCTTCTGTTGTCAAGCAATCCCCAATTGTTTCGCCTCCAGCCGCCCTTCTCGCAAAGACGGACACTAGGAGGAAAGAACTGCCATTGCTTAAGGCACCATCTCCAGCAATTCCCAGTCAAAATAACAATATTATTGAATCATCGCCAACAATATCTATGTCACCAAAGATAGGCAAGAAAGATTCGACCCCATCGTCAAAATTAGTTTCTGTACCAAAGTCAGCGACTGTTAACTCTGCTGTGATCGAGAGTTCTCCTTCAATTCCAATATCACCTTCTCTACAACCACCAACAATGATCAAAGCATCACCACAAATATCTGAATCCCCTCCGATCAAATCTCCGCCAATAATCCAAGCATCGCCTTCTCTGAAAAAGTCAACAGACGTATCTACAAGAACCTCTGTAGAAAGTGCATCAAAAGTACAAGTGTCTCCCAGAATCCAAGCTTCACCCAGTGTACAAGCGTCACCAAGAGTACAAGCACCACCAACCATTCCCACTTCGCCGACTGTACAGGCATCACCAAGATTAGCAGGTCCCCTGACTGTCACCGGATCTTCTAGAATAGAAGCTTCGCCAAGCATACCAGCATCACCAAGCATTCCAGCATCACCAAGCATACAGACATCACCAAGCATTCAAGCATCACCAAGCATTCCAGAATCACCATCTCTGTCAATCCCTGACTCGCCCTCTCTGAGGATTCCAGACTCACCATCTGTGTCAATTCCTGATTCTCCATCTGCAACCTTCGATGACTCCTCCTTTGAAGACCAATCGTCCTTTAAGAACCAGAAGAGATACAAGTCTCTCAAGGAAATCAAGAGAAAATATTCAGGCAAAAACTTTAAGTCCATGCAGATGCCTCCTACCCCTAACATAGGACAGTTTGTTGTGCCTGCCAAAGCAGTCCTTTCAGCCAGGAACAGAATAAATGCTTCCAGAAAAAGATTCCTGAGCGAGGAAAATCTTATATCTGAAAACAGATTCAGTGACCAGTTCCAAGAACACAAAGACTCTCTTGGGAATAACACTACGAAATACAAGTCCCCACGACGCCCAGGTCAGAAGCCCCCAAGCAGTTATAACAGCCAGGATAGTCTAGAGACGTTTGCACTCATGTATCCTAGCTTTTTCTTAGACGAGTCTAGTGAATACCGTCCAAACATTGACGAACTTCACCATAACTGCATTTTCTCACCCGAAGGTAGAAAAGACATTATGAACAAAACGCTTTCGATCGAAAATTTGACATTAAATCTCGGTGCGCATTTGAAACGTTTCGGTTCTGTGACATCCCTATATGAAACTGACATTGATACGGGGGAAACCTCAGAGACTTTGCCTTTCCCCGAGACTGACCTTGACGTTTGGTTCTCTTTGCAGCAGCCGATAGAGAGAGCAGTCAGTATGACGGAGCTTAGAAGCGAATCCTCGCATCGGTCGGGGAAGGGGAGATTTGCGAATCGTAATGTTCCTAAATCTAAGAGTCTGCAGACTCTAGAAACTAATCTTGATGACGAGGACGTTGATCTCAAGAGAACGCCCTCAGTTCATGAACTGCGAATAACAAAATCTTTGTCAAAACTGAATATACCAGATTGGTTTAAAAGTTCCAACTTGTCCAAAAGTGGTAGTTGTATATTACGTCATGGCTCCACGTCCACCATGTCCTCTTGGGGATACAATCCCAGCCTCACCTCCTCCCCCTGCCCTTCAGTCACGCCGACGGGAAACGTCGTCATCAAAACCCGTGTGTCCCCAAGCAGTAGCATGCGGTTCCTCAAAGCCCCTAAATATTCCTCTGTCCCAGCTTTACCTAAGACCCCCGAGGAGAAATTTCCTCCTCAGAAATCTCCTGTTAAGCTTCCAAGTGATAGATTAAGGAAAGACACTAAGCCAAAAGGTCTTGAGAAAATACCCATCGTACCTTTTGCTCAGATTAGAGCCATGTTTGAGAACAAAGAAAAGAAAAGCTCAGTTCGACAGGATTCTATGACGTCACGGGCATCTGAAAAGACTGCTCCTTCTGTTCCTGTTGTGACCGTTTCCCCTGGTGTAACCCCTAGTGAAATTGTACAATTAGAAGGCAGTCCAAAGAGACCGAGAAGTCCGCCTGTTAAACAGCCAACATATCCCAAACCTAAGTTCACCACTGTACCAACAAGAACTGTAACATTAGAATCTGCTCCTCGTCCACAAGCACCTGTGAGCTCCCCTGGAGTTACATATCCTCAAAGACCACTCAGCCCATTTAATTCCACATCACCACAAAGGCCGCTCAGTCCCAAAGAACCTCAGAGTCCAACAGGATGGACAAGTCCAAACAGATCACAGAGTCCTTCAGGTTCAACGAGTCCAAAGAGACCACAGAGTCCAAACGACAGCATGAGTCCAAGGTCCCTGAGTCCATTAGGATCATTGAACAGCTCCTTTGAAGGGTCACGATCTTTTAGTCCTTCGGACAAGATGAGACCTATCAATCCTGACGGTCCTCACAACCGGTCCTTCAGTCCTCCCGGGTCTCTCAGTACACCAAGGACCATCAGCCCTGGGGGGAATCTTTCATCTAGAGGAGTTAACTCATCTGAAGTTAGTAGCCCAGATAGGCCTAGTAGTCCAGAGGATACCACAGATGCTCCTGTAGCCAAACCAGGACCAAGGGGAATTCTTGGACCGACTGTGAGATTCGAAGAGAAGGAAACGCTGGAAATAAAAGACAACAAACCCCCTACCAAACCTGGTAAAAAGACAGACTTTTTCAAGAGGCTGCAAGTGTTTCAACGGTCCTCTGCCTCAGAGAAAGATAAGGACAAGAAGAAAGCTGAAGATGGGAAAGCTTCAAAGCAGGTACCAGTTTCAAAGCTCAAATCAGCCTTTGAACCTTTTTCAAGGAAAGAAAAAGATATTCCTAGTTCAAGATCGATAGAAAATGCCCCAACCATCCAAGCCCCAACCTCAGCCCCCAAATCTCCAACAAATGCAAATTCTGATAGTAAAGTAATAGAAGAAGCTCCCGTTATGAGAGCGCCAACATCAAGACCAGTAGAATCAGCTCCAACCCGTAGAGACATACCCGAAACAGGGCCTCTAGACTCTCTTCCACGTTATAAGTCTCAACCAGCTCCTGTACATAGGGAAAATCATGCTCACGATCGCAATTCTCACCACCGAGAAGACACGAGACCTGAATCTCAGCAAGAATCACGTGCTAATCCAGTCAGGGTAGGTAACTCTGGACAGAGCCTGTCCAATCCTCTACTCACAACCACGCCTTTTAAAAAGCCGGCACCCGAGGAGTCCAAACGGAACATGAAAGGTAAGGTCTTTTTTCTATATCATTACTATTTTAGGAGTTTTTATTTCTCGCTATGCACTCCATTTTTATAGACGCATCACATTCCGCTCCATTTCATTTTATGATTTGCTTTGCATTTATTCTTCGTTCCAAAGATCATTTTTTTTCGAAAGATCAATTTTGTTTATATGAATTTATACTTATATTTTATTAAATTGGTGTCTATAATAATCTCACATGTGTGTAACGTTTGGTAAAATTTACCCAAATAATCAGTACCTATGAATAGTTTAATTTGAATGGCATATTATTTTTTTATGTTAAGTTACAATTAACAAATTATCTCTAATCCTTAACACAGCTAGATCAAAGTTTAACTCTGGCTTTGATAGCCCGACACCTATAGTGACAGCATAAGGAACGCGAAGTCTTCAACTATTGATTAGGGTAAATGATTGTTAAGAAGTTTGGATGCTATGGTTCAATTGTAAATGCCTTAAATTGTCTCAAAACCTCAAAACGACTCTAAGCAGAATTAATTGCAGAGAACTGCATCATGTTTCCAATAACTTCTACATTCGCGTTTCTTTTGGTGTTCAGTATATAATAAACGTTGATAAGACAACAAAAAATAAGTTGTACTAAATTCAAGAATAGAAAGAAGCTGATATATATATATAATTTGGCCCCAACAGTAAATCATGAAATAAACACATTCATTGCAGCTTTTATTACTAATTTATTCCTTTATCAATGTCTAATTAAATAATGAGTTATTCATATCTAATGCACTAGATTCGATTAGGGTAATGTCTCTTTATCTATTCATTTTCAAAACCGAAAATTCAATCATTCCAAACCTAGATGAATGGTGCGATGATTGCGGTAAATGTAGTCTGTTTAAAGGCACTAGTGCACGCTTTTACGGTTTAAATTGGCTATTTTAAGGTTTACGAGGACTTATGCATTCACTTAAACTTTCTATCGAAGCAATGAAATACTAAACATTCTTTACAATTTACCTGCAATCAACAATGAAAACGTTAAGACAGCCGCTGTCGGCTTGGACACATAAAAATTTACGGTTAGTTGTGCACAAAACGGATAATTTATTGACACTTTGAAACCGCTGAACTATTATTGAGTGCAGCTATTGAATTTACCTAAACTCTGAACTTAGAACAAATCGTTAAATATGTTTTATGAAAGCAATGTTGTAAATTAACCGATGTAATAACACAATATTAGCATTGTTATTAGATTGACCATAGCGGCTGCCGTTTCCGCTTTTCTGGTTGTGAGCAAAATTTTAATATTTCCGATATCGTAGTTCATGCGGATTTAATGTAACGTTACATTAAATACTTCCGGCCTTTAAAAATCCACTTTACTACCTGAATACGTAAATATTTGTTAAATAACTTACGAGATAGATCACTTGAGTGAGGATAGTGAGTAATATCGAGAGATGTGCAGTATCTGTGCATTCGTTGTGTTTACGAAATATTGGCGTGCACTTGTGCGTTTAAAGCCTTATTAAGCTATAAATATATTTTGATCAAGATACAATATAGTCCTTACCTTTCGTATCAAACCATCACTCGTGTTCAAAGTTCTCCAATCATAACTTTATCACCTGATAATGTGTTGTTAAAAACTACAACTTTGAAATCTTACCCATGTCTGGTTGGAAAATATATTTACGATTTTTTTATTTACGATAACCCGATTTCCTTCCTTAACTTAAACATAATATGGATATTAATTTCATGAGATATTGATGTATAAGTATTGACTGCAGCTTACGTTGCATACAGCTGCTGCAGACTGTATTTCATGTTCGTTCATTTCACTGAATTTTATCAAAAATTATTGCTCAATACCGAATTCAGGGTAACAAGAGATGGTGGAATTTAAGTAATGGAAGTAATGTGTAAATGTTTCATATTATCTTGCAATGCTACACCCTATCAGGTTATGAGGAATCCCACCTTCATTGAATGTAATCCATTACTTGTGAATATTTTTTTTATAAATTCATAGCTTATATAACTATTTTATAACAAAGTGTAGTATAAGTATTTGTGTCGTTACAAAATTTCAAATATCTTTACTTCGTCTATTATTTCTTTAACCATTCATGTTGTTGCTATTGTAACAAATTAATGATATTGATAATTAGTTGACAATAATTTGTTATCTCAATTCATATATTTTTGTAGTAAGTTTAGGATTGTTGATTGATATAGTTTATGCATTTACAAAAGTTGAACACGGATTTAACGTTTAAAACACCATCATTCCTAGACTTCGAATTTATGCATGCATCAAATCTCACACTACTCGATTTAAGTTGTACTCATTTTTGTGAATAGGAATGTGAAAAGGAGTTAAAACAATTCCAAAAATGTCAAAAAGAAATAATTCGGAGACATCAACATTGACACGAAATAAAAACAAATTTCCTGTTTTGGTCAAGATAAAAATACCAAAAAATCGTCAAAAATCTGCTTTTTGCTTTTCAGAATAAAAACAATGATTTTAGAGTGCTTGATTAATCGATGTCAATGTTGACTTCCTTGAATATGTTTACTTTTGCGTATTTACTACAAACAAAACTTGCCATTCCTATCACAAGCGAATTCATCTTTCATTTTCTTTGATAGATTTTTACACGATTTCCTGCTTTGAAAAGTTGCTATGTGTCATTGTTACTAGGAAAATAGAAATGAAATAACTCATTAAAGAGACTGTCCGACCGAGGTACGTCAGATGACCTTAAAAGGGATGTTCTCTTTGCACTAAATATCAATAATAATTTTTATAATAATAATAATAATTGCAATAAATGTCTTCCTATTCAAGTTAGGATGTATATTTGGTGAACGTTTAACTCAATATTCGACAGGACCTTCCCTCAAATAACGTTTCCACAAAAATACCATGGTCGAACGGTGCCTTTAACATTAACCCTTTTACTAATTACATGTTAACTGGGTCTCATTAATGCTTTGATCACTAATAAATGGATGTTGTAACATGACAACATGATATACTTGTTGAAAGGGTTGAAATTGCATTTCCCATCTCCGCGGCCACAATGAAATCTATGTGGATCTTTAACGGTTTTACTTTTGCCTTAGGGTACGTAATGTAGACGGCATATCTTTTGACATTTAAAGCTTTCATTACCAAGTCTTTTGCTTTAGGTAATACAATGTTCTAATTTTATTCTGATTTTGACCGTATCCAAGTTATTTCCATTTAATTTTAGTCCTAACTAGCTTTATATTTTAGTAAATATGAATAACATGTTTAATGAATATCAACCTAACTGGCTAAAAAAAAGAAAAGCATAAACACCAAAAAGTCTCTTTTTCTATTATCTATTTACTTTGGGAGGGGACATTACCTGCAATGCCATATAGCAACTTTATCACAATTGCCAAACATGTACCGAGTTCTTTTATAAAAGTGGAAAGGCACGGAACTATTTTTGAGTTCTCCTTTATATCTTCTTCTTTGCAACGCCATAGAAAACTTCGCACTTCTTAACGTTAACTTTGGCCCCGAAACTGCATGTAAAGGTAGGTACAGATTAACCCATAGCCCTCTGTGATATACATGTAAGTATACATTTCTATAATTTGGGGCCCGGGAGTTTCTTACTTAGGACGTAAAATTGAAAAATAAAGGTAAACAAAATTGTTTAAATGAATGTCCTTGAACTTGACGGATAATGCAGACTTATTCAACAAGCTGATATTCATAAAATGTCATGTTTGCTATCATCATATATATCTTCATAGAATACATTATGGAGAAACCTTGAGATTATTTATGTATATAAAAATGTTAAGTCTATTGCTATAAATTCTATGTGTTAAAATATAATTTACACGTCAATCTGAAATACCGAGGGTTTAATAGGTGAAAAGATAAGTATTATCGCAAGTTGACTTGAAACAATTTAGATTTAATCAATGCAACATTAAACTAAACTGTAAGATGATAACCGTTACAACGATCAGATGCAAACAGGCACATTTCTTAGAATTAAACTCATATTTCGTCAAATTGATATGGAACCTCTTTATCGTGAATACAGAAGTCGTAAATGAATGGGGGAAAAACTTCTTAAATCAAGCTTTCTTACATAAAGCAAATCAGACAGGACTTTGAATTAAAATTTATCATCTATAAGTATCTTGCATAAGTATCAATTATGAAGATAAATATTCAACATTCCAAGCAAGCATTTGTGTTATGCTGACATGGGGGACTCGTGTGTCAAAACGTCTGAAGTTAGACGTGTAAGCACTGCTTCACACGGTCACGCGTGACTGAGCATAACGTCTTTGATATGTACACTTAACGAACTCAATCAGGCGTGAAAGAAACGATTACACCTTCTCTACAATACGTCTCGCTTTGTGATTCTGAAAGGCGATATGTTGTTTGAGACCAATGATTCACCTTAAGAATATGTAAATTATAATCTTGTACTGTTATTGTGTTGTCAACATGTATTGGCATTAACTTGTCAACATTTACTGGTATGGATTTAAAAATTAACTTTTGTCATGTTGTCAACTTAGTTTGCTATCAAGATGAAAATGTCACCAGTACAATGTAAGACTGTACGAGTATAATGTCGTGAACATATAGTCAGATCGATATGTTGTCAATATCTCATAGTCAACATTTGACGCAATATCGCAATTGATAAAGAGTAAGTTGACAGCATCATTTATGTGAAGACTTCTTTATCAAAGTTAACAGAATCAATATCGCTTAAGATATATTTTTAAGTGTTATTATATTTTTTTATTCGATAAAATCCGACATAAATTAAAGCTTCAATTAAGCATGTGCGACATCTTTAACGTACGTCACAGGGTATTCAAAATAAATATAGCAACATGGATAAGTATTGTTTGGAGAAAAATGATGCCTTAATTATACACGGAAATTTGTACCGGAAATAGTTTTGGTAACTTGAACTTAGGTCAATGTCACTACTGTATTTTCAACATGCTACGCTGAAATCTTAATACAAACATTATATTATAATACCAAAGCAGAATAAAAATACCAAAGCCAATATTAAATAATACTAATACGAAAGCATTTTACAAATACGAAATAAAAATAAAGATTCCAATATATAATCATAATACCAATATGTTCTTCATGAAAAGACTACATAACGACAGGCTGCAGATAATGACTGAATAATGATAGTTAATGAATTAATATACCGTATGATTTGTACTTTGTTAATTGGACTGCTCAGATGTGATTTTATAATTAACAAAATTCCGAGTTAAGAATACAAGTAATAAGTCCCTAAAAACGCAATTGACTTTTATAGAAATGTATTCAAAACACAACGAAAGAGACACGCCCTACTTTGTAAAAACAACACGTTGTCGAGTACAGGTATCTTCTCTCTGTTGATTAATGTCTACCTGGCTGCGTCTACATCAAAGAAAATAAATATATCTATTCAATGCTGTTTATGGGTATGTAGGTAATTATGTTAATGTAAAGTATGCTTATTAAGCAGGGATAATTGTATTACTTTCTAGTGAGTGATCTTCTTTGCATATTGTAATTCAAGTTTAATATTATTTAAGACATTTTATCGTATTTCTATTGACAGAATTAATTAAAGCGTTTCTGAAATAAATTTCTACATGATGCCATTTAAAGAACCACCACACCCAGGAGAGGTTCCAAATGTAGTCAATGTTAAGAGTCGTATTTCTAACACTTGATAAAAGTATACAAGGAAAGTGTAGTAAAGGATACTAAACTTCATTAAACATTTCCAAAAGATTAGAAGAATTTTACTAAATTTAATTTTACTAATTTACTAAATTGTACATTGTGACATCCCTCCAAAGCACAATCTCATTGAAATCAGATGGAAATTTGTCCTTCGTTCGAGGGACAAGTTTCGTTGGATTTTAATGAGATTGTCCTAAGCAAAAATCCGACTTCCGTCCCTGAACATACCAGTTTTTTTTCATTAGCAAAATGAAAAAGCTTTTTAAAATTTCTACATTAATTTGAAACATGAAAATGAATCCTTTTTATAAAACTAAGCTGTCAAGAAAGGTAAGATAGATATTCTGACGAATGTTGATGACGCACATTTCAACAATTCTCTTTAGAAAAGTTAGAAGAATCATAAAGTTGACAAGATGAAGTTATCTGTACCTGACAGGGCGTTAAACTTGACTCGACCCAGCAAGTTGACCTCAAGGTCACGTGCAAAGGTCATTTCCTTCCTGAAGAAAATCTCAGTGCAAACAACTAACCGAAATCTGATTATCGTTAAGGTAGAGTACCGTATATAGCTAATATGGTGTAGTGGTGTATCTTGTGATTATGAAAAATGTAACTGCATTTAAAAAACAAAATATAACAGCGTCTTTTAGTGTTTTCATTTGAAAACAACATATTTTAACATGTAGATATCCTTTTAAAGATCTTTCCCTCAATTAAATAATTCTCTACCATCATCGTCCTAAGTATTCTAGAATTCTACACTATGGGCTATTCTTAATTCCATAATTTTATAATACATTAAGAGATATTTTCTGTCCAAAATAATTTTGTATCATCTTAATACGTCTGTTTTATCGGTCATATCAAAAACTCAAATTCAGTCTCTAAAAACGTAACCATTTAATACATATTAATTTATGAAATAGATAAAACGAGACTCGCCTAAGATAAGACTATTCAACCCAAACTACATTTGCTTCACAAGAGGTTATGAGAACAGTGGCAGTTTTTTTATTTATACATAATGAATACATGATATAATGAGCAACGGTCCGTGTATTAAAGAGCCACGCCGTGGTTTTCATAACATATTATTTACCTTTGATACGTGGTTATATAAAATCAAAACATATTAACTTTTGATGTCCAAAAGACATATATATGACAAATACTGGTTTTCCATGAAAATCTAAAAACAGCCTTATAAATGCACAGAGGTGTAGATATCACGTCCAATATACATGGATACTAGTTATATAACCTAACAAACACTATCAACTCCTAACTGCCCTCCTGGCTGTTTTAATTAAGTCTCCAAAATTACGTTTGACTATTTGACGCGCGCCACTGTCCGGTTTTCGATCATAATCGCGACGATCTACCTTCATATTATCACTGTAAAAAAACAATAAGCTTTAAAATGTGTCTTTTTGGTAACAGTCGATACTTCGCGATCAAATGACACCATTGATTTAGTTTGGCATATATGACTCAAACAGCTCATGGAGTGGCTCTTTCAACTAATGTAACATAACGTACACATATGCCATATTAACTTACCTACGGGAAATTAAATTAATTTTAAGTAAATCTAGTTTCTATCAGTGGCGAGACTTGGGTGACAGAATGATGAAGGAGTTTTTCGTTTATTTATAACGGGTAAGTTTAGGCAAGGATTTATATACTACACACGTCCTTGGTTTAGATAATTTATAATCTTGTAAACGCTCCGGGCAGTGATCATCTTGATTTGTTTCTTCTGAAGTAAACATATAGCTCATTTCATTGGCTGTTTCATTTGCTTTCATGAGGAGTTTAATATTCCAATACCGTAATCTTATATTGATAAATATAGATATAAATAACTATATATTTTAATGAGGCGATCTAATTTGTGCAAATGCGTTATTATAGTCATTTAAAACCCAAAGCATTATTTTTCAAAAGAGGTTTACTTTAAACGGTGTACTCGAAAGAATAGTATCCATTTTAATTTTATCTCGACAAAAAAACTCGTCGTCCCTTTTAAAACAGGTAGCCTAACGTCTCTCCCATTGATAGCGTTTAAATCGCTCCGGGGTTGAAGAGATAGCCAAATCGTTACACTGCGTGGGCCGGTAGCGTTATAACGAGGTTCGTGATCGGTATTCACAACACTGCATAGGGATCAATGTTGTCTACGTGCTTTGCAATAGGCTGTAAGAATACTCTCGATGGAGTTGCATTTTGACAGAATTGAATAGAATTGTCGAGACATTCTGACTTGAACAAAATATGTTTATGTTCATATCGGGTCTGTCTATTACGCCGACTCAACGAATTCAACATAAGCCACAACATGATCATGAAAGGCTAGAATAGAATTTGACTGAATACATTTCTGACATTCAATTTCAAGGCGCCTTTCCTATGTCTTATAAGTCATTTACCTTATGAATATATTATTTAATCTTGCAGGTGTCATTCTAGTTTGTGTCACACTTCCTGATGAATGACACTGTGGCATTTTTGAATTGTCAGCAAATAAAAAATGATGTATACTATGAAATATATTTTGTTCACAAAATTTGTTGAACTGATTTTAATATGAATGGAAGTGGTTCATGATAAATCGCGTATTAAACTGAATATTTATTGACAAATTATTTCCAAAAAGGAACGAAAGAACAAATGGCTAAATTGTAATTTATTTACAGGGTAAACTGATTTAACAAAAACGCATTTGATTGACACAAAACCACATACACGATATCTATTTCTAAAAGATATCTAAGTCTTAGATATATATAACCTTTGTATGTTGTTTAACCTTGTAATCATAAAGATCAACTTAAATACAAAGACAATAACACAGCCACACAAGACTCTACCAATATCGAGTAAAACATCTCTAGAAAAATAATTAACCTCAACGTTGTTTTTATCGATAAACTCGCCACCTTGAAATTACGGAAACCACGTGACCTAATAACCTCGTCTTACCCCGCAGCAATGGTCACGTGATCTTGATGTACGCAATAAATGGTCGCATGGCCTTAATTAAATGTCACCGACGTGTTGAGTGTAAAGATAAAAAGGATATTGCGCCACACACCCCTAGGCCACTCGTTTATAACGTTGCAATAGATATATATGTCTCGTTTGTAACAGTCACCTTAATCAGGCTTGTTCGGGCTTCGTAAACGTCGGAATGTTTGATACGCTGTGACGTTGTGTGATTAAGGAATTCAATCAATGGTATAGACGTCATATACTCGAGAGTAAATTGTTGAAGTTGCTAAGAAATCTTCAGGAATTTTGTGATTTGATTGTATGAAATTTATACATGTCAATTAAATAATGCCGATACTCTCATTTTTCATTATAACCTTCAATTAAAGAATGCATTTTAAAATATTTTTTTAAAAATCAACGTACATACAAATCAGTAAAAAGAATATGCTGCTTATTTTTAAGATAAATCACATTTGAAAATACTTTAAAATATCTATTTTCATTACAAATTATTTATGTGAGAATATGTTTCTAATTCTTTAAATAAATCATGGCATGTATGCCTCAAAGGAAACAACGTATTAACTTAAATCTGTCATCATAACCACATAACCCTCATAAACAGACAGATAAAAAATAGGAAAACAATTTCAAAATTTACAATCAAATATGAGATAGTTTTGTAAAATAATTTCAGCTTTAAAGGTCAGGTAACCACGTAATAGACGATAGGTATTACAAGAAATTATGTACAAATGTATTCTATTTTGACTGCAAGCAATAATATTGCTATGATTTATCAGCATGCTGTAACAGCACAGCCATTGCTTGCATGGTTTACTAATCTGATGCGTTTAAAGTCTACCAAACCTCCCTTAACACAGGCAAATGAGAAGTACATCATAGTGAAATAACCAGTCTCACTTAATGTGAACGAAACGCACTGGGCCTCCTTTCACAAAGCCCTACGGTGATTGTAAGTCCTAAGGCAACCTTAGTGCAAAGAATGGGAGTTAAGGTTGCTTTTTGGTCTTTATCAAATGCAAGTTTCGAAATAAAACGGTTTCTTCTCTATGTTGCGCAACTCATTTGCGCTAAGGTGTGCCTGTAGTCAACATTAACTATTAACCGTACTAACTCGTGTATCCGTGGTTACAATAGCTTATGTGTTAACGGTTGCAGTCTGTGGGATCATGAATTTAAGAAGTTAATGCGGATCTAGTTAACTACATAAATTCTCAAATGAAATAATGCATGAACTGATAAGTCGATTCAAAGTGTTAGTGTTCTTATCAAATTATTCAAGATTGGAAACCAAGGAAGATGGTCTTACAATAATTAAATGATATTTTATTCGGCTGTTATCCTAATTCTTAATAAAATTTCGTTTCGTTTTGTTTCATGATCCCACTATCTGCATTTCCCTACTATGGGAAGGACTTACAAACCTTATCGTCCGTCATAATCATGAATCATGTTCATAAGTGTCATTGACTAAATTAATTAACTAATTAATAAATTTATCTTTCAGAAACCACCGTATAGCGTTGAGGGAAGTGATATAGCTTTCATTCGTCAAGACGATTCCTACTCACTTCCTGCTGCGGTTATACATTCCGGTTCGCTCTCGTCGAAAGAGGACATGTTAGAAGGAAGACGTGACGTCACAGTGGATGACGTCATTGACTATGACGTCACAACGAGCACCGATCCTCTGGCATATGCTAGTATGGAGGAGGTTCTTGAAGGATTCCTTTCTTTCGGTGGCCGCACAGTGCGGGACAGGGCATTGCTGACCGATACAATTTTCGAAAGAAATAGACAACCAAAACGGTCAGAGATCGGCCACAAGAACGGAGAGACGGAGATGGGCGAAGTTTCGATGAGCGAGGTGACGTCAGTGAACTGTTCCAACCCGAAGTGCGTGAATTCCATTCAGTTGAGCGACGTTAAAACGTACAAGCTCTGTATGTACTGTTATACTTACTACTGCTGTCGATTATGTAGGAAAAACGACTACGATGCCCACATAGAACGATGTCACAATAGCAAAGTGAACATCGCCTGTAAACAGATTGTCATGAAAGTGAACAAAGACCCGTATTTGCAGTACAAATTTTCCCGACTTGCATCACGTGGGTATAAGTTATATGGACGTGGATGTGTGACCCTTTGCCTACCAGATTTATACACGGCTGAGCGGTTTCTCAATGACGAATCCCACAACGTCAGATCTCCGGTTTTCGTGCCCATCCGTGAACTGCCAAGTCATCCGTTGTTTGGATCTATGTTGAAGTGTCTTTTAGACTCGTGCCAAGAATACAACCCTTCCCTGAAGTTTATTCTTCATGTGAGTGTCGGGGTGAGGTCGGATTTGGAGCAAATACCAAAGCCAAGAAGTAGGGAACACTTCATACAGAAGGGCGCTCTGTTGAAGATCAGCCCTGCCTACGACCTTCCACGCGAAGGTGACGAGAATTGTCACATGGTGCTTCTTCCATTGCAAAGGGAGACTACTCTTGGAGCGCAGAACCCAAGGGAGATAAGGGAGGCCAGCTTTATGGCCGTGCAGCGGAAGTTACGTAACAAGGGTGTAAGTCTTCGTCAAGAATTTCCAAATAGTTACAACAAACTCATCGATTTTGTTGCCGATGGAAGATGTTTCGTTCCCGAGGTATTCCAAACGGTAGATTCTGTAAGCGGAGAAAGATTTATGTGTGTAATAATGTTAGAAACTGCGTCCGACGTGGAATGGCTGCAAGCAGATTTTCCACCAGACTTCGACCCTTTTGTGGACGAACGGTGTCCTCTATCGCCTCTCACCCCATGAAATTCCTACCCCGGATACTATTATATTAACCCTCTGTTGTGCAAAGTTTGACAGTTATATTGAAATATGTAAATTGGTCCTTTATTTCAGATCTGAATCCATACTGCGGAATATTGCTATCAACTTTCATTCATTTGGTTGTGTTTGTGAACATAGAGCAGATTTTTGTACATATTGTTGTGAAATTGTTTCCCTAGCAAATAAGATATAAAAATCATACATCATCGCAAACTGCTTTGTAAAGATATACGTACTTGATGTCTATACTGACGTGCCTTATGTATTTATTTTCATGTTTATTTGTAAACAATTTGCTTGTTACAAATCCATTTTTAGGTTTAAGATTAATTTCATTCTTAATACTCAAATCGACATTTTGCTTGCCAATGAGAATTTTTGCATTTCTGTTATGCTTAATTGTTTAGTTTGTTTGTTTTTAACTCGAGAATATAAAATAACAGTATATTTTCTTACAATCTAGAACCTACTTATAGATTTTCCTTTCAAATTATATTAATAGTTATACCCACAAATGGCCAAATATATGTTTCTATGCAGATATTGAATGTAGTAATGTCTTTAAATATTCTAGTATCTATCTATTTATATAATGATGAACTAGAAAAGAAATAAATATATTATATAGATGCATTTCAAATTGATGAAAACATGTAATTTATGATCTGCAGATAATACATAGGAAAGCTTTCCAGATCGATTATTCATTTAGTTTCGTGAGAATCTATCCTTTATAAAGTGGAAATTACTTGTTGAAAAAAAGACTAAAACATCTTTATAATGGCTTACTGTAGTGTTGAAGATATGCTAGGCTTGGTTGGTGCTTTTATGTTTGTAAATTGCATGTATAATTGTCACATCAGGAACTTAGAAATTATGAAATTTCACTTATTGCCAACGATTAGTGACAAACATTTCATTTTTGACTGCCGACAAAATATATTAACGTATTTTATTTGATTTAAATTTATACATTTAGTTAGGTATTGCATAAATAATGAAGATTTTAAAAACAGATTTCGTTTATGCTTCTAGTAAGTATTTGGCATTTTATATCGACCTGCGACCTAAAACTTTTTAACACTTCATTTGTTGCCGAAAATACAAGAAATTGTAAACATTTCATTTATTACTGTAAACTGGAAATTACATACATCTCATATAAAACTGGAAGCAAGAAGTTATATGCACTTTATTCGATATTGAAATACAAGAAATTGTGAAAATTTCATTTGATAATGCAAACAATCTGCAAGTAAGACATTGTAATCACCATTTTCTATTACATGTGTTAAATTTTTATGACTATTATGAAAATGATTTTGTAACTATCATCCGTCCTGATGAGAAAACTAATAAATAAGTAACCATATTTCATATTTCTGTACCAAGCAATAGACTATAATAATTAATTAACCATTTCAACTCTGTTTATCATACCCAATTTAATACCAATTGTTGTGCCTTAACGTTTCTGGTACTAAATAAAAGTTTAAATTATGATATGAATATGTATAAACATTATATATGTTTGCAAGAATTTTGTGTGAAAAAATTTTAATGCTGGAAAAATTTTAAACATCGTGAACCGATATTGCTTTATAAGAATTCGTGGAAATAAAATTCTATAAAAATAATTACTTGATGTATCTAAAATGTAATCAAATTTGATCTGTGCCCTTAAAGTATTTAGTGCAATACAAATACATTATTTGATATAATTTTTAGAAATTTATATTTTGACAACTGTGTATGATAAAAGAGTGGTTTTAAATGGTTTCAGGTTTATTTTAGGAATGAAAGTTTTAACATCGGAAATACTTGACTCTTGTGATAAAATTGGTTTTAATGCTGTTGTTGGAATATTAGAATCATAGACTATAACCCTCTGTCAAACTCTGTGAGAACTGTGCCTGTATCTACTGTGTAATGAGCGATGCTGTATTTCACATCTTTGAATAAAATATTGTTCATTGACAAACCAGGAAATGAGTTTACATTTCTAGAAAAAGTTAAAAAGATTTCTTGTTCGTCAGACATACTGATTTAAAAAAAATAATTTTTTTTTACTATTTAAAGCATTTCCATGACGATTTCATACATGAAGCCGCTACAAGACCTACGTGGCTAGGGATCGGCGGGGTTTATCTTTTTCCAAATAGCGGATACATCTGCTTTCATTTAACTGGTACAGACTGATACTGATTTTGTCCTTAGCTGTACCTCTGTTACTCATAATTCTTTCAAGTTCAGCAACGTTGGTCGAAGTTTATATATGGATTGATGACCCAGAACATGTCCTTACTTATATATTATATTTTAGCGAAATACATTTTACACGCCTTATACATGACATATTTGGGCGTAAACTTTGTCAAATTAATGAAATAGTGATTAGAACAAGAAACATAAACCAAAAAGAACATTATGTATCATTAAACGCCGTGTGTTTCAGTTGTGGCTTTATGTCAAATATCGCATCTAAAATTTAACTTTTGAAAGAAGAATTAATACATAATTATTGAGACCAAACAGATCTTTCTTTCGTATAGATGCTCCCTTTCCGAAAACATTTCAAGATTGACACCTTTAGTTATGATACCAATCTAATGTATGCAAAAGAGAGTCAAGGCAGTTTAACTCGTTTATCCTTTCATAGACTTTTCCCACAAGAATACTGTCACCAGAAACACAAAACCTTAGAACAGTTTATCTCGTACCTTAAATGTAAGTTATACACCGTGTTGATCTGTAAGCTACCATTTAGAGAAGATGACCTGTCACAATACATCGTTAATGTTCACACTTCCCTTTGTCCTCGGCTACTTACAGTAGCTAATGATGTGTTGAGTCAGTTAACACCTACTCGAGTTGGATAAGAAGAGACTTTGTGTCGACTCTTTGGAGTAGATCATTTGTCACAGATGTGTTATCAAAGCGGAAATGTCCCATGAAATAGACGTTAGTTGCAGTTGCCCTTAAAGTGACCATTTTCGAGATGTTGTGATGATTTTTAACTCGTATGTCACAGGCGTGTTATTAAAGCGGAAATGTCCAATGAAGATGTTGGTCATTACGGTGACCATTTTCGAGATGTTGTGATAATTTTTAACTCGGTAAGACGAAATGTCCCATGGAATCGACGTTGGTTGCAGTTGCTATTATCGATACCATTGTTTAGAAGTGATGATTTTTAACTCGTACGTCACAGGTGTGTTATATAAAGACGAAATGTCCCACGAAATCGACGTTAGTTGCAGTTGCCCGTAAAGTAACCATTTTCGAGATATTTTGATGAATTTAACGCGTTTGTGACAGATGTGTTATTCAAGACGAAATGTCCAACGAAATCGACGTTGATTGTAGTTGCTATTACCGAGACCATTGTTTAGAAGTGATGATTTTTAACTCGTACATGTATGTCACAGGTGTGTTATCAAAGCGAAAATGTCCCACGAAATCGACGGTGGTTGTAGTTGCTATTATCGATACCATTGTTTAGAAGTGATGATTTTTAACTCGTACGTCACAGGTGTGTTATATAAAGACGAAATGTCCCACGAAATCGACGTTAGTTGCAGTTGCCCGTAAAGTAACCATTTTCGAGATATTTTGATGAATTTAACGCGTTTGTGACAGATGTGTTATTCAAGACGAAATGTCCAACGAAATCGACGTTGATTGTAGTTGCTATTACCGAGACCATTGTTTAGAAGTGATGATTTTTAACTCGTACATGTATGTCACAGGTGTGTTATCAAAGCGAAAATGTCCCACGAAATCGACGGTGGTTGTAGTTGCTATTATCGAGACTTTTTTTTAGAGGTGATGATTTTAACTCATTTGTCACAGGTGTGTTATGTAAAGACGAAATGTCCCATGAAATCGACGTTAGTTGCAGTTGGCCGTAAAGTAACCATTTTCGAATTGTTTTGATGAATTTAACGCATTTGTGACAGATGTACATGTGTTATTCATAACGAAATGTCCCACGAAATCAAAGTTGGTTGTAGTTGTTATTATCGAGACCATCGTTTAGAAGTGATGATTTTTAACTCGTATGTCACAGGCGTGTTATTCAAAACGAAATATCCCACGAAATCGACGTTGGTTGCAGTTGGTCTTCGAGATGTTGTGACTTTGAATACAAAGTTTGATGACCATTACTTCCTCAAATGGCATGGCATCTTTTTCTTTAGCACCGGGCAGAGAATACGTCATAAGATCACATCACGAGAGTCAGGCTGAGAATGATATGAACACCTGAGAAAACATAGTGCAACACCTTTTATTCAATTACTCTCAAGATATAAGTATTGATGTTATATCAAACGTTTGTATTAGGCTAAAGATGTCTTAAAGGGATAGTAGCACGTTTTTATAGGTAAATAAACTTATCTCGCATAAAGGAAAATAACTGTTACGTTTTGAAGCTGAAAGAAAAGTTCAAATAGAAAAATATCATGTCCTGTTATGCTAAGCGAATCAATTTCCCTACCGCAAGTGATTGAAAGGTGTTCACACAAAAATGGCCGCCAGTGGGTTTTGCTGGATACTTGATACTTTCGCGTACGACTTGGGAAGATCGTGTTGAATAATAAGATGTTTGACCCTCTGAAGATAATACATTTGGCTTAAACTAATTTTTATTGTGAAAATGTAAAAAATGACATTTTCAAAAAACAAGCTACTGCCCTTTTAAGATATCAAGATCAACAAACTTTTCAGTTATCACCGAATATATCATTTGAAAAACAGTCATCGATGAAACGCTCTACTATAACAACTAAATTTCATAGTAGAAAAAGTTTGAGTACAACAGCAATATTCGATAAGCTAAGGTTTATGTCGACATATAGGAAATTAGAATAATGACTGCAGACTCAAAAGTGAGAATGAAATTCAGTATTTGGTTTAATCCCAAATGACACAAATGGCTGCAGTTAACGTCCTTCTTTTACTAAGCAAGACGCTGTCCGTGAGGCCTTTGGTTTCATTCCGAATTAATATTGCACTTGTCAGTTGAGCTGTGAATATAACTAGGTAACCGTCATGTGTTCAGATGGATTGCATGACATAGGAAGAAATGAAGAAAACCTTGTTGCAATACTTTCTTCATGATTTATGATTCTTGTTGTCTTCTTCCATGAGAATGGAAAGGAAACTTCTGGATTTATCTTTTGAACAGTAAAAGTAAAGATCAGTAAACATATCATCATAGACATATACATTTACGAATACATACCAATCTCCATCCAGTGAAATGAAATATCATAAGTGATTTGGACATGAATGATCAATTGAATAAAAAATAATTTTTCAAAATTCAAAAACGTACGTAAGTTTCAACTCTTCTCATCTCCTAAAAAGTACGAATTGGAATCATTTGTAAACAGAAAATGTATAAAATGTCTTTAAGACAATGTAGAACGTTCTTTCATTTTTTTCCAATTAGATATCCGTTGATGCAAAATTATGATATTATGCAATGATGCATCATATTTTCTCCAGAGAATAAATCATTACTAAACCTCGACCAACTGTAGTCGTAAAATAAGATATACCTTTTAAGCGGAAACGGGATGCAGCAATTTAAGTGTTAACACCTTTAAATCATTTGAGATGAAAATAGAAGCGAGTAGTTTTACTTCAAATGGTACATTCTTTTAGATATTCCTTGTATTCTTTAAAAAATTATTATCATGCAAGAAATACACTTGTTTATCCCTTTTGTAGATTACCTAATTTCCCTCAGGAACACGTGCTACTGTGTCGTTAAAGAACCTATATCGTAAAAGTTATATTTGTGTTATATGAAAATAAAGTTACCATTACAAATAATGCAAAAGCGCATAAGAAAACCTTTAAACTTGCATTTCCCACAAAAATATGAAACCAAGAATTGAGTTTTAACCCATCATCGTAAAGGTATGCAATAAAAACTCCATGAAAATCATTCACTTTAGCTAACCGTCGTAGTGGCGACGTTAGAAGCTACCAAGTTAAAATGTCAAGGTTTTGAGTCTAACCAAGGTATGTGGATTTAAAAAATGGTTCCATTATATATTATATCTGTAAAATATCAGTTTACTAATATGTCTTTTACATGAATTATAGTAGCTTAAAAAACACGTTTTGTGTATGTTTTAAATTATGGTTTGTTCGTACAATAGTATATGCCTTTTTCAAGTATTGTAAGTATTCAGTACTTTCGTTCGAACCAGGTACAGTTTATTTGATACCTTCATCACGACATGGTGTTTAAGAACTATACACCGACGCCGTTTCGTATATTGAAAAAGAAAACTATCCTTGGTTATATAAAATGTTTATAAGACTCATGAAGCTATTCATGATCGTATCCAGGTCGTCTTTGAATAGGCAGTAATGCCTTTCTACCACTTTGATCAAGTTATTTGGTTTAAGACGTTTTTCTCGAATGTACCAAGAGAAAGTTACAATTTGTTTCTTATGAAGATATTTCTTTATCCGCAAGCCCCACAGGAAGTCATAAAAAGAGAAGATTATGGCGATTGCAGTGGACAATATCATTCTTTCAATACGGTACCTCTTTTCACACAGCATCAAAGTGGGTACCCGGTACCCGGTCAGGAACGTACCAACCTTCAACGGGATCGCCATCATTTAGATACAGATAAGTCATGTCAAATAACGCCTTAGCATATATTAGTGGATGGGAAAGTAGGCAAAAGTAGTTTTCTTAACAATATTATCATACATTTAGATGTGATAAATGAAAAAAAGCTAAAAACGTGAAGACATCTATATATCACAATCGGCAACAAATGTACAGGTTTAAGTACCAGAAATACCATGCAAGGGAAACACTACATCACTAAACAAGACAACACATGGTTAGATATACATGCTTTTCTATTTTCACACAACAAAATTGCACTAACAAATATGAACAATTTCTTTGCTCAAAATATCCAAATCAACATTTATGTATTTGTTACTAGGTCATTCACCTCAAACCCGAGTTCGCTCTGTTTGGCATTCTATTATCTCTACTTACGATTATGTCATTTTCATGATATATTTATGCTCTGATTTCAGAATGATATTATCTGCCAAGGTGCTGCACTGAAGTAACCCGGTCAGCAGAGCTCTCGCCCCGTATGTGACATGTTTGTCAGTTTCCTATTGTTTGCAGACCTTTTTAAAAGTTCATTTTTCAAAAAGTTATGAATCATCAGTTACACACTGCAGTATTCAAATATTAATCAACTTGTTTTGAAAATATATATGTATTTATGGCAGACAGACAGACAGATTATTTTCAGTAATGTGGGTAATATATATGTATGTATACTCCTTTATGACAGTTAAATGTTTAAACATGAATTCATAAAATCAACAAACTTTGAAGTTGTTTGTGGGTTGATTGTCAGTTAAATGTCACCTGAGGTCGGGGTTCGAGTCTGAGTAACATCAAAATCCAAATATTTACTTATATGATTAGCTAATCTGGTATGTTGAAAGGCATTTTGTTCATCTGATAATACAGGAATATATATTTCATATTGAATATTTTGTTCCATTGTGTTTGTAAATTGGTTGAATCTCAGAGTAGTAAAAAATAAATCATAATTTATTTGATTTACGCAAGCTGCTGCGGCATAACACAAATAATGCATATCATGAATACAGCAAAATACTGAACAACTTGGTAATTGTGAAATAGTTTTTGGCCGCATGACTCGACTGGAAGTAGATCATCTACTTAAAATTCGTGAGATCGGGGTTCAAATCCACTTTGTTTATTCAAAATATGTCCAAACACTTCACCCAAAACAAACACATTTGTTCAATTGTTCGGCATGACAGTTTTAAAACAAGAGAATTTTCTCTTAATCATGTATCCTTTCTCATCATGTCATATTTTCGAAAATAGCTGAATTAGTATTTTTGACAATTTCATTCTTTGTCGAAGAGTGTTCGAAATTTTTTCGAAAATTAGAAGTGACTGTGGGTTGGTAATATTGATATAAGTTGTATGATTATACTAAGAATCACACAGTTTGATAAACAGTATTCAGATATAATGATATTCTGCTTCCTAGTGTCGATCTATGGATGCTCAAAAGGGCAATTCTTCAAAATCGATATCCCGGTATTGAGATATGTCATATTTTTCACAGCAAAACACCGAAAACGAATGAAAGAAATTATGAATTGATATATAAATACCTGCACGGTCTGTCTGATTGAACTTTGCCCGGTCGTCTATTCAAGTGTTTAACGAGCATAATAAAGCAGTAAATTATATTTTTTTATTGTTGTCAGCTTTGGTTTATAGATCATATGACAGTAACATGATTTAGCTACATGGGTTAGGAAACTAAATTTATAACCGAGTTGTCTCATCGCCATTCTGTATAAAAGAGATGTACCATTTCTCCAAAAAGAGAATAAGCAATCATTTCTTCCCTAGTTACCTCTGTTGCAAATATATCATGTAAGTAGTTAAATTCTTCAATTAATAAATTGAATCAAACATTAGTTTATACCAAATGCATCATCATCCATAGTCATAGAGGAAATAATCAAGTCTCAAACAAAAACCACTAGCGGCCATTTTTGTGTGAACACCTTTTAATCATTTGAGATAGAGAAATGGATACATCAGTTTAACCGATCATGGTACATTCTTTTGATTAAAAGAAATCTTGCAATTGGAAAAAATTATTTTTGTTAATGTGAAATCACTTTATTAATCGAAAGAACATGCGCTACGGTCCCTTCAGGACTAAGATTAAATTCCTTTGTGCGATGTAGGCATATTTCAAGGTGTCCGGTGGAAATATCTAATGTATCGGAAATATATAAATTTTATTATAAAAACAGACACCGTCTATCATAATTTTCGTTCATCGTATATATTGCAATCTTTATACACGACTTTTGTAATGCTCGTGTTGATGTGTCATATTGCAATTAACCAAATGGCATCACTGACGAATGAAAAAAGCATGAAAACAACTGAAAATTTTCAGAATTTCAATCTTAAATTTTTTCACAAATATCAAATATGAATTAAGTATCCATGAAACTCAAACGAGCGATAGCTATCTCAAAATAATTGCAGTACATGTGGGCTATTTTAGGAATCTTCAAATTTTCTCGCTATGTAGATATACACTTGATATTGATGTCTGTCACATAAGATCAATATCTCACGACACGAATATCATTAGTCAGCAACTGTAGTTGTCAATTTCGGTCCGTGCAACTCGTGATACAGCAGAGAGGTGTCGATTTCTCCTTACACTGTCAGCGTGTTACACTCGGAACAGCTGTTTATCCTTATTGAGCGAAGCGTGTTCTCGTATAATGTACTTATAGGATGTTATAATGAATAGCTGTATATCATACAATGTGAGTTTAGGATACATTGTAATCTGAAATATATTCAGCAAGAGTCTGTTTGAATTAATTTCGTAAGTTGTTGAGCAAATTAGGTAAAAATGTATAAAACTAAATATATTTTCAACTTCTTTTCACACAATATAGACTTTTCGGTATAGAAACATTCCATTTTGCCAATACGATATTTTTGAATAATGAAGTTATTTGATATCGATGAAATCCTGCAGTCTACTTTGATATCCCGATATACCGATATTGTATCATTTTTTATCATTTAAGAGGTAAAAAGAAATAAAATCTATGTTAAAAATCGTAAATTATTCTCATCAATTACTTTATGCAATACATAAGGCAACTTAACATTGTATTTCCAGTAAGTAAGATTCAAAGGTAGGCCATTGTTAGAATTGAAAATAATTCTAACGTAATATATTCATATAGCTTCTATTTTTTTCAGTAAAATATGTCAAGATGTTCAAATGAGATCAATTATCCATCAAATACAACATTAGGTTATGTAAGCAGTTAAAAACACTTTATGCTTACTCCAACATCAGATAAATAATAATTAGTCATCGGTTCATTTTGCTTTTCTTCAGTTTAAATGTACAAATGTTGTAAAACACTTACAGTTTTGCAGGAATGTCAATAAGAAAAACTATTCTGAAGGGTATATTCACCGGTATTTCATTTAGTTATTATCTTGTACCGCATGAGCAATATTTAAGCCTTAGCAGAACATTTCACTCAGAAGCCAGAGAAAAATTAAGACACGAAGCGATTACCTCATCTTTGAAGAACAAAAGTTATACATACTTTTATATGAAATATTCAGATATGAGTTAAAACTGTACACGTTGATTGTGGTTTTGCATACACACTGTGCTAGAACCATTCCGAGTGGAGCCGCACTGTGCCTAACGTCGCCGTTAGATTCACATTCATGTTGACATAAACGTATCTACTTACTTATATAGGTAGGTATTTAGGTCAAGTACGGTAGGCGTTCTGGATGACTCACCTGCCTAACATACTTATCTCGCATATGTACACCTGTACACAGTAGCTACACTCGGGAGTGTATACAATATGAGTTAGACTTCACTGTTACGAGATATCGCCTCGCATGGTTTCTTTTAAAAACATTTTTTTCAAGTTACGGTTTATGTTTTTATCAAACATGATATTGACATTCCTATCGCTTGTAATTTTTTTGTAAGTTGAACCTTGATCTGTTCAAATGTGATAATTAAGTGTTTTATCTTTACCCGTTTTCATAATTAACACACTATGGCTTGACAGTTATGATAGCGATATTGTGAATTCAGTGTCTATCTTTAAACACAAAAATAACCAAACTGTCAAACTGGAGTGGGTGAAAATACCTTTTCAGTAGTTAAACGAGATACAACAGAAAGGTACAGCTTCGTCATATATCCAAAGGATATATCGTATACAAAAAGATAACGATATAGCCTGTATCAACCGCCAAGCAACAATGTATATCGATTAACCTCTATAACGACGAAATCGAACCCGATCCTTCAAATGAAGACCAAACGCTCTACCAGCTGAGCTTTATGTCTAGCAAAGGAACCAACGATCCAAGCTATCATTATTTCAAAACATGATCAAATGATGTAAGCCATGTCTATATTTTATATATGCGACACAGCCATGACTGTTTTATCTTCCTATCTGTTTGTGATAACAGTAGCATAATGTATACCTAGTGTCGATGGAATGTATATCTAGGTAAATATTGGTATATGATGAAAACATGTGCAGCAAGTCTTGAATACGTTAACCTACTGTGTAATGTAATGAGATGTTTAATTGTTTTTACGGTAGCGCTTTGAATGATAAAACCGATCTGAGTGTAATCATATGACTTTACTGCGATGTCAAATAGTGTATAAGTGGGTTAACTACATAGTTAAAATGCCAATGCATATGTAAATCGTGGTCTTTTAAATTCAGATCTTGACCTTATAAAAACGTTTTCGTAGATAAGGTACATTGTCAACATACAACTGAATTGGTTAAATACTATTTTTGTTGCATTTGTGTCCTAAAACTATGACATTGTGAATAAAGAAGGGCCTATTATGGTCATAGATATGTTTATAGGGCTACTTGAAATATTTAGACTGATTGTTCTGTAAGAGGAAATAGAGAATCTCATTAAGTGTATCCTGATATCAACATATCGAGTTGATTAAAGTTAAAAATATCCCAAGCTTGATGTGCACATTTCTACTTTTATCGGTATGTTTTGATATATATTATAAGTGTGAAATTCTATGTAGCTTCTAAAATCACTTTTCATCCTGTTTCCATGTATAATATTTCGTAAATATAAATAGTACTGAGACAATATCTCGCAATCGATATTGCTAACTACCAACACTCAAGTAATATAACATTTTAAGTTATTTGGAATATATATACGTATTCAGGCTATACAGTTAATTGAAAAGACTAGAATGCAATATCAACTAATGCAATATCAACTAATGCAATATCAACCAATGCAATATCAACTAATGCAATATCAACATGTTTTCCTTATAACTGAAAACCAAAAACGGGAGCAGCTATGCTTAATGCAACATCAATGCTTATATTGTTTAAAATAAATCGGTGACGTTATAGATATTCATTGTACCTTAATACACAATATTTCACCCTAAGCTAACACACAAGATCGCTTCCATTGAAATGAAACCCGACGACCAGCGAAAGTGACGGATAAAATGTGATATACAGGCCACCATACGGAACAAGACACGCACTTCAGACCTGCAACTTACACAGCGCATCACTGTCTGTTACACGTCAAGCGAATCTATTTCAGTCGTTCATTTCAGTGAAATGTACAGCTTGAAATATAAGAACACGACAAGCTACCTATCAGTGTCAGTTGTCTTTTACAGCAACACAGTACTCTTCACTTATTCATGATAACTAAGATTTTGTTTAAATAAACATAAACTTGGATTTCAGATATTATTTTAGCCTTTGTATAACCTTTGATTGAAAATCCTTTGAACCTGTTTAAGAATAGGAATTTGATCGGTTAGAAAATATATATAGGAGTAGTTTTAAATTGTTTATTTTGTTAATTCAAATTATTTATAGGACAACATACATCTGCATGTTCAAGCTAATTTGAGTAAGATTACGTATGTTCAAATTAACGGTATGCATTTAAGTCGTTTTCAAATTAATATTTCTACTTAAAAAATATATACTATTTTTTGAAATTGCATATAATGATTCAAATTGATTTACTTATGAAATATCGCAATATATTATGAAATAACTCCAGAATCAGAATATAAGTGTTCATTTTCGAAAATTTCAATTTCAAGAATAATTTCAAATCAGAGATCTAAATCAAGATCCTTTAAAATACGAAGTCTTTCTTTTCGCCAAAACCACAACTCGAATTTGAAGTAAACAAACACGATTCTTTACCAACATTATGCAACATTCCCCAACATCCAGTATTATAAAACCGCGACACTCCACAAACTAAACTTGTGTAGTGTGTATGCCTGTAGTGGACAAGGAATTACATAACACCCCCTTTATTTGGATTTCATGTTTACACTTTAATCCTTGGCTTCTGTCAGAAGCACTTCTGTGAGAGCCTTTGTTTTAGGTCGTAGACTTACATGAGCTCTACAAATGAAATATATTTGTAATTTTTTGTATAGAAAATGACGAATTTTAAATATAAAGAATCTAAACCTAAATCTCTCTAATGTCAAAGAGTTGCATACCGTCCACATAGCAACCCTTTCCTGCAAGACCTTAATCGCGCCAGTCTAATCAGTGGCTTATTTAAGTCTCGCTGCATTTCTTCACCTTCTCTGTGTGGTATCTTTAACGCACTGCGCTTTGAATAGATATTTCAGTCAAAAAACTCTATATGGTTAATGCCAGAAGCAGTTTAGATTAAACCGCAGTGTTAAATAAAAGACACGCCTTAAAATTTTAATTCACGATCAGTTTTGACTTCATAGACTTACTCTAGCCTCATTTTAGTCTCCTGTGGTCAAAATAAATCTAATGACCAGTCAAAATTAACCCCCCCTCCACCTCAGTTTTTGGTGTCAGAAGGGGGTGAAATTTTGTTTCCTCCCAAATTTTAAAAATCTATTCTTAGGTACTTCAAGTTTTGCATTAGGTCGAATTAACTCTGTTGTGTCTACAGTCGAGAGCCAAATCAAAATATACACTTTCCTCAGGTAGAACTTAAATTCGTAAGAGAAAGTTACACTCTTCAAGAATGTAAGTAATGATAAACAATACATAAATTCAAAAATTCTGAGTAGGTGACTTCAGATGGAATACTTTGTTATAATACCTTGTAAATCTATTTATGCATAATACGATAAATTGAGGTGATCTCGATAAAGAAAAAAGAAATCATATCGAATTTCATCCTGCTATATCACCATATATGAATCCGCTCAGCTCCTTCCTTATACCCTGACATCTTTCAAGCCAAAAGCCACGTATCGCTAAATATCTAACCAGCCAATGAGACGACTCGCATCCAGCAACAACGGTACAACCCGGATGGAAAAATCCGTTGAGTTCAAGATAGTAGCTTCAGTTTCTTGCATAGCAACATTTCATTGGCTGAAAAAATAACAGGTAAACTAAGCCATTAATCTCAAGCCGATCTAGCCGTACGAGGCATTTGGCCCGAAAGAGATCAGGGTACAAGCTGAGCGGATTCATAAATGCTGATTTAGCAGGATGAACGAATTTGCATTATGACTTTTTAGTCAGTAATGCTTATATGTAATAGTGGTCTAACAACATGACTCTGAAATGAAAGTGTGGTCAATAAATCTAAGATTTGATTTTTTTAATGTGATGAATTGGATATTGAGATTTAGTCATGTTAAGCCCTAAAAGACATGTTGAAGCTTCAATCTTATTTTATAACTATTAGATGATATATAAAAATAAATTTATAAGATAAAAGTCTTAGCAAGCCTATCACAACACTAGAAACGTCATAATGACAATGGGTTGTCAAGCAAATGAACTCCTATTTTTTAAAATTTAAACTGTTTGCTGAAATGTTCTTTTAAGAATCTAAAATGAACATACCAACATGTTTGTAGTTTATCAACAATTTTTTTGAGTTAAAGAATTGTTTACCTTGTGAAAGGTCATTAAAAGATCATTAATTTTTCCTGTCAAAATAATGTCTTTAAATAAGAAAAGCAAACGATAATACTTAAGTTTTTGTTCTTTAAAGTGCAAGTAGAGCCAAGGTTTTAGAACAGGCGTGAGCAACGTTCCTCCTAATTGTTGATAATTAAGAAAGTCTTGACGAAGAGTTTTATGTGAAATCGTTTCCTGTTTTGAGAAGAACAGTTATACTCCTAAGTAGAGTAGGTCAAGATGACCTGCGATCGAAATGGTTGACACCTGTTGCGAAACTGGCATCAGTTTATGATTTAGGATACAGGTATTCCTTGAATAAAAATTACTCTGAACGTTGATATGAGGTTGAAATGTTTACGTATATATTTTGTTAGAACGTGTTTTAAAGCAAAGAAACGGAAAGGTAGTGATACTTGATTTTTTTGTAGATTGGAAAAAATTGGCCGATTTAGATTAGAATCTTTACTATTGCTACAAGGAGGAATGGCCCAATCAGAAACAAAGTTATCAAAAACCCTACAAATGTCCCTTTGTAAAAAGTGGTTCTCCCACCCCTGCTTACGTTCAACATTGTTGCACTGGTCAGTGGATCTAACACTTATTTTTGTTTTGATAAGTAATCGTAGCATATTCTAGAAATTCCAATGGGTTCCATTATACCTGAGACAGGTCTTTGCTGTTTGAAGGATCTAGAAGTTAATGATCTATAAAAGGGCTAGCTGATAAAACGTATTCAGATTATCTTTGTCCTTATTCTTCCGCTGCGCCATGTTTCCAACTCTCTGGGATATTATCAAGCCTCCTTAATCTCTTAGCTGATTTTAAGACTGTCGTTTGATTCAAATATTATGAACATGAACATTATATACATTGTTTCAAAGTTTTCTGGTTTGACACGCAAACTTTACACGCAACGATAGATTGTTTACGTTGAACTTCAAAATGACGTTCTCTTAAAGGTTGAGGTAATATCTATATCTGTTACGAAAAATGAATGTTGTTATGAAAAGGAACTTCTACAAAACTGTATCCCCTTCAGAAACTGCATTATTCCTATGACATGAAATAAACTAAAGTGACCTTCAGAGAAATGAACAGGAATTGTCAATGGTTGACACCTGTTGCAAAAGCGTTTATACCGTAAATGTTGGAAAAGTTGTCAATATTAATCATAAGTTTTACTTCATAAAGCATGGACCATGCATTATCTAATTAACTGGCCAACGTGAGTAAAATAAAGATGTAAAATATAAAATCGTATGAATCATTTCATCTCTTTTTCATTTTTTCCCCTTGCTTTTTTCAGGTCGGAATGCTTGGACAATGTGCCAAACAACACAGATTCGACAGATAACGACGAAACCAATAAACAAACAGTCAATTACATTTCCATCGTTTCCTCACGTCGCAAAACGGCCATCTTGTTTTTCTTTCCTGACATCCCGTGACCTCTCGTGACCTCAATTGACATACGTGGCCTAGACCATTGTGTCCTTCAGGGTTATTTCCAAGGAGAAGCTGGCTCCAGATATCATCTCTTTACAGACATATTGTCTTGAATTGAATTTGATACACCACGGACATTATATTCCTTTCTTTAAATAAAGAGGGCAGATATCTCGTTCGTTTAATCGCAGAGGATTAAGGCTTTTAAGAGGTCACGGTTAACTTGACCTTGACCCCAAGATAAAATGAGTTCAGGCTGATATTTTCAATAGTCTAAAACCCAGACAGTAGTTAATGCTATTTTGACTTTATAAAAGCCCTTTGAAAAGCAAGTCTAGATATGAAGTCAAAGTCTCCGGGTCTCTGACGCTTCTTTCCTATATTTAATGAAATAATGTGTTTTGAGAAATTTTTTTTCAAAGACTATATATCAACTTAATAATTCCGGTATGTTTTAAATGTGAATGTGATTTAAACTACTAGACATTGAAATTCAATCTGACCTTCGACTGAAATTCCAGGCAATATCTGTATTCTGTTACTACATTTTCCATAAAGGTTTTTCATTACAGCAGAGGTCAAGTTGTTCGTTTGTAATGCTTTGCATCCCAATTATTCATGACTGTTGAAATACAATTTGAAATTAATTACAAAAAAACGTTTCATAATATTTTTTAATTAAAATTTTATTTTCAGGTTCGTACTATGTCATACAGACTAAAATTTAGTCTATAAATTTTTTTGATAAGTTACTGTTCCTTCATCCATAATATTTTTTTCTTTGGGCTCCTAATTTCATATTCTCTAATCTTGCTGAATGTGGATCTAGACTGTATGAAAGGCTCCTTTATATACACAGTCATGAATGACATAGTTGACATGTGATTATACTAAAGGACCAGAACAAAAATGAAATTAAAGAAAATATTTTTTGTAATTTGTTACCGTTGAAGATAATCAATGGTCTATACGTCCAAAATAACATGTACACATATTCTCGTAAATTGTTAAAGAGATAACTAAGTGGGCGAGTATTCATCTGACCACTGCCTGACCACTGGTTGACCACTAGACTGCGTAGTTGCAGACTGAGAGTATGTGAGTTATGTGGAGCTTATTTGCTTGACCCATTTATCTTGCTAATCGTATAATCACCTGCTAAAACTGTGGATATAAGAGATTAACGGCTTTGTGTTTTAATACTGAGCGAGCTTGTTATATTTCGAGAGAATTTTGGTGAAAGACAGAAAAATATCACCGAACGAATGAAAGACAGTGAAGGTTTAATCATGGGAACTTTACTTTTTTTTCTTCCACAATCTGTCGTTCAGGTGAAGGTTAATAGGGAAAAAGGTTTTAAACTTCAACCCGTTTTATCTAATAATATGTTAATGACAAAAATGTTTGGAAGGATTGGACGTTTTTGCACAAAAAGGATTGTTTTATTTGATGTGCACTGAAAATTTTTTTTTTATGTAAACGTGTTTCGGGATATATTGGTTGTTGTCAGGACAGCTTTATTTCCAATTTTTCAGTAAGTTATGAATTTAATCATCTTTTGAGCACCAGTTACACAATTTGATAGAAGAAATCATTTGATTTTTTTCGCCAACCAGCAATTTATCGATACACATCATGACATCAATAGGATTGAGGTGAGTTGGGGTTTAATGAGTTCAAGAGTGTTTTCCTTACATCGCGGCTGCTAGCATTATTGCAGGAAGAAGACCCGCAACAACATCGTGGTTGCAACAACATCGTGGCCTGTGAACATCGGCTGGAATTAGGGATCCATGGGTGGTACTGAGCTGAAATTCAGTGTAGCATTGCACCCAAACCTTACTGCCTGTAGAACAGTTCTCTACTTCAGACAAAGTTTCCGAGCCCCTGGCGGGATTCGAACCACGGATTCGATCCGAAGCCTTACCACTGCGCTATCACGCCCAACAACATGATTGATCTTTTCATTCTACGTAATTGTTTTTTGTAGATAAAACATTTTTTATGTATTTGATTAGCCGATAAACGTATAAATTGTGCACTAATGACAAAAAAACAGAATCAAAACGTAATCTGAATGAAGTTACCTTGAAGGAATTCAAATCATTTTCTAAAGGACGTTGGGTTGTTATAATTTACCGTTGAATTATAACTTGATTAGAAATTTAACGGGTTTAATCAAATGTTGACATCATATCATGAAATAATCATTGTGGTACGATTCTATTCAAGATGATTAATGACCAAATACAGACAAGACGACACGGATTACCTCCCTTCAAATAGCGTCTGTCAGAAAACAAAAGTACTCTTTGTTGCAAATCTTCACAACTGGAGAAAATATTAGTTCAGTATAAAGACAATAAGTTTAATAATACGTTATGATTTTTTTTCGAAAGCAGAAGAATGTACAGCGACTACGCACGCCAGTAAAAGTGAATTTTGTAAACTTGTCTGAAGCATACAAAAGGATACAATAAGCTTGAGTATTGGATAGGTCATATAAGCAGTGTGCGTGGAATGTACGATTTCGGCTTCTGAAAATTATTAAACGCATTTGCTTAGTTATCAATGATAACGAGTAAATGTCTTAATTTTGGGGATGGAAATACAAGTTGGTGGGGTATATTTTATCAGTGGCATTTGGCACCGGGTTTACATCATATGCAGATATGCCAATCAACTATTTTCAGTGAGTTGAAGTCAATGAAACCACTTAAGACTTATCTCACTTTGTAAATGATACTAAACATACATAATTCTAAATGAGTAACTGACAGTATGTTTAACATTGTGTGCAATTTTGATAAAGAAATTTGAAAGTTGTAAATTCAATCCATTTCATTCCCATCTGCTTCGGTTTTTAGATCCAAAAAAACATTTTTGTGATCAAAGATACGCTGTATTCGAAGCATCCATAAAATATGCTTCTTTTCGAGTTTTTAGTGTAAGATTATGACACCGGGTATTTATTGAAATTCCTTATTTCGTGATTTCTAGAGTACATGTGTGTCTGTATTAACATAATTGCAGTCATATCTTGTTTTAACTGAAACAAAAAATCTGTAAAGCCAAAGCATAAAAAAAGGAATGCACGTAACTTTCAAGAGCATAACACAAGCACTGGATACATCGATACAGGTCATATACAATATAACAAGGCATTTCAAGTAGGCATATATATCTATCTATCTATCTATCTATCTATCTATCTATATCTATATATATATATATATATATATATACTCATAACGTGACATCGGTAAGTATCACTCCGGTCCCAACGTATTCATAAATGATTTAACTCCCATTCAACAGTAGAATTAGGTATATGTCACCTTTTTAATTAGAGCTACGTTACTTCAATTAGTGAAAGGCGAGTTTTATGGCGTCATCGCAAGACGGATTTGCCCAGATCGAGGTAAAAAGCTTTGTTCAATATGCGACCTCCCATCACATTTGCCCATTTTCAAAAAACAAAAAATGCACATTTTCCACTTTGACCCGTGCATCTTGGTTTTTTTTAAATGCTTGAAATGCCTAGTAATATATTGTATATGACCTGTATCGATGTCTCCCGTGCTTGTGATTCGCCAAGAAAATATGACATTTACATGAAACGCCCGTAAAATCTTTCTTCAAATCCAAATGACCTCAACTAAATGTTGAATACAACTGAGAGTTTTCGCAACAATAGCTAAACTCTTATATAGATGATATTTTCATAACAGTCTTCAAGTACAAACTTATTTCAGAGTGGACGTAAATTTACTATTGTAAAATTGTGGGTTTAAGGCCATTTTCAGTTGAAATTACTTTAAAAAAACGTAAACATTTACAACTCTACTAATGCGCCTATAATAGCCATGACGAAAACGAAATATTAGTTTCTTTAAACGTGTTTAAATACTTCACAGTTAAATCAGTTAAAAATATTAATTGAATTAAAAAGTATTAAAATATTTTAGTCAAGCTTGAATTTGAAATATGTTCATTAAGAATTATGACAAATTGAGTTAAAGTAGATCAAAGTTTAATTATACACTTTTATTTTCACATTTATTGTAATTTGACACCTTATCTACACTTTTTTTAAAATTACCCTTTTTAAAAACATAATATGTAAAAAATATTTAGATTAAATACGGTACCAACTAAAAGGTCTTTTTACGCAGCTGCCGCCTAAACCACCTGCTTGGCGTATTCGAGCTGGTCATTTACTCACTATTTACGCCAGAGTCCTGTAGCATCTGCTAAACATACCTGTGATCTTTGTTTTACCTTGATTAGCTAATTATTTTCACCTGGAAATTGGATTTACCTGAGAATGAAACGTGCTTCCAGCGGGAAAGATATCCACAGGTAAGAATGTTTTTTTGTTGATTAATTTTTTCCCAGGTAGCCAAAGTTTTTATTTGGTTTAAATTTAGTTGTTTAACGTTAGAATGATTATTTGGTAATGATTTCCCCACGTATATATTTTTTCGAATGTTAACTTGTGTGCATACAATATGTGACGATATGATGTTATAGAAAATATCATTCTTGACTTTTATGTTAATCATCAGTGGAGCAGAATATATATATACATAGCGTATATATTGTCTTGATACTTTAATTGTATTTATTATTTTAGAATTTACTGTCGCAGTGTTTGGTAATCAAAAGATATTGTCGGTTGGTTTGTAACAATTAATAGTTCATTAAGGTAACCATTGATGTCAGCCTGCAAGGAAGTAACTTTTCTTCCTACAATCTCGTGACTATGAATTATTCTACCTTGTAAGATGTTTGCTGAAAGGCATTCTGTAGACCATTGAATAACAAACAGATTAACTCTTGTGTGTAAGTAACAATATCGTATTGCATGTCTGTGGTCGTGTCATCACTTACACTTTTCGTTTGTAAAACGTAATAGGATTTACCTTTTCCATTGATTTTTATTTATTCTTTATTTACTTTCATGGCTTTTGAATCAAATTTTAAACTTTGTCATTTTGGTAGATATCTATAATGATTATGTTACCGAGATAAGTCTTACGATAGTTTTTATTCTGTTCGTTTGAAACATTTACAAATCGGTTAAACAACTGACAGATCATATCCGTGTAAACACTTTAAAAAGGAATAAATGAATGATTGGAATGATCCGAAATCAGCGTTTATGATATGGCAATAAGATTTATAAGCGGCCTCGTGAATATAAACAGAAAGTGTTTTAAATAGTTGAGCGTCTATGTAGCAAATAACAGATCCTTTATATACTTAATGTAATATAAAACTTGGATCAATTACTGAAACGTATAACTGCAGAAGAATATGAATTTCTCAAATTTATCGTGAAACTGTAGTAATGATTTCGTCAAGAGGAGTAATAAGGAATAACTTAACAGCAGTGATAAGAGGCTATCATTTTGCGTAGACAGATTTAAGATTTTGACGTCATGAAGCATTCCTATGACGTTGCAAGTGATCTCATACCCTCGACATAAGCTTTTGATTAACTAATTGAGTGTTTGTTGAAACGGCAGCTTCAACATTGCTGTAACGACCAAGTATGGATGGATAAAACGTCTTAAAACGTATTCTGTATTTGTTATAATGTGAATATTCATAAGGCCCACATGCGCTACTTTAAACCTAATCATTTCAACTTTTAATTTGGGTGTTGTTGTCCACTTTCAACTTTAAATTCTTAATTGATTGTTGTTTAGAAAAAGCAACGAGTAAATATTTAAAAAAGATGTAAATAGTTATTTATTTTCAATTCATAATCGTCACAGAAAACTACTGATCGAATGTGAAAGGAGAAAAAATATAAGAAGTTCACCTACATTTTAACATCGTATGTCTGCAAGCAAAACTCATCCCAATAGCAATAAAACATATTATACTATCTATATTTCCCCTTAAGCAAGAAAACTCCAAGATTTCAGATAGCCCACACTCTACAATACGGTTTCTGTTGAGAAGTAGGTAGTCATGTATAATATGGGAGATTTATGTAAATAGTATATAAGTATTAACAGTATGTATTGATTAAGTGAAACAAACTTGTTGTTGAAAATTTTTAAGCAAAACTTTAGAAAATAACAAATCTATTCTCGTATGAAGAATATCTATATTCTATATGAAGTTAAAAGGATTTCATGATACCATCTTTACTATGAAGAGAGCTACTTCAGACAGATATATTTTATTACGAATTCGCTTCTAAAACTGAACTTAAGAATGTTAATCGAATCCATCAAATTATTACGATATGCAGTGTCCAATTTCTCATCAACTTAGTGTATATGTACATGTCGTTTGTGGAACAAATAAACATTAAGAGGACATTTTATTAGTAAAGAACTTGCCTCTAGATGTAGATGTAGTTTAAACTTATCATTTGAGAAGTGAGATTTTTGCAATCATCTCAGTACTCATATTAATAACACAATGATTTCTCTAGAATTAAAATAAGTGATCAGTGAAGCATATGTTTTTTCGAAGATGAGGAAGCCATATCTCTTTTGTTATTTTCAAGACGTAACTTTTAACTTATCATTCACGTGGAAGCTCTATGCTAAGAGGAACATAATGGACAATGGGTCATTACTTCGAATTAACGAGTAGATTTTTTTGTGACGCAAAATAGTGACTATCGGCACACCTTACACCCTTAAGTAAATGCGCATTTAAATTCCTGTGCATTCTTTGGAAACAAGGAATGCACAGGGAATAACTAGGTGTGGCTATTCCTCATAAACGATTATAGGGTCGATATCAAAACCTCAACGTCGTCATAACGTCAAAAAAATTGATTTAAAAAATTTGAAGGAGTGTTTTCAGATAACAGAATCTGAAAGAATACTTTGTTTGAAAACGTGAAGTAATTACGTGTGTTAAAACAGGCTCTGATTTTTAGCTACCGCGTGTAAAACATTTCATTCAAGATAATCATTAAGAAATAACGCTCTGCACCAAGAAGGCCAAAGGTCCAAAAAGTAAATATTATGATCATGGTTTATAAATCTTTTCATAAGCTTGAAAAAGATGCATTCATATGAAAGTGATACCCCCTTTCGGAAATTATCAAAAGGGCTTTTTTCTTTTTCTAATAAAAACATTTCAAGTGACATTGGTTTCAATGAAAAGCTCGATTCTTGCCATTAGTCATTTACTTTGATAAATAATATTGCTGGGTTTGTTATAACTACTGCTTAATTGAACAGTCCTTACCTATTAGGTACGTGTGCTCACACATAACTTGTAACATACGTCAATGTTTTGACAAATGATACCATTAATATATTTTTTTATTATAAACATATACATGTTGATTATAAGTTTTCATATTCTAAACTGTAGTTAGAACCACAAGCATCCCAGTATATACTATATGTAATCTTCAAATACGTTACATGATATTCATTTCTTTCTTATTTTAATGACACGAACAACAAACCTTCTCGTTCACGGACAGGTGTTCGCGTGGCCTTGACCCATGAACTCACAAAGGTCAATTGCTTCACAGATTTAGGACAGTTTAGGGACAGTACCGGGGCTGCTTCGATCTCACCTTAGAATACCTGTCGGCACCTTTGATATCTACCAATAATAGGTAAGGCACTAAAAGTGGCCCGTGCGTGACCTCGATGATTTATAGTGATCGCGTGCCGATACATTAGCATTGACAACATATATCGCGAGTTCTGATATAGACACATGTACACGATTGCTAGACAGGTGTGGTTTACCTGTTGATTAGTGCTGAACGTTGCAGGCAACTCAGGTATCTTGTCAATAGATAACGGAAACATCAAAAGTTACGTACATTGAAGCAGGTAATTATTTGGTACCATTTATCAAGTTTATGCCTCTGTAGAAATGAGAAATGAGATTTTACATACACAATCATTTCATCAGCATCGTTTTGTTTCAGGTTATGAAGTTAATATTTTAAAAATTCATCAACATGTAACATTAATAACATGTCATTTTCACTGAAGTTTAAATTCTTATATTATTTTGATAATGTTCATATTGAATACATATTTATCATCCTCCTTTACATAAATGTAAATGCAAATATGTACTTGGTTGGTTATCCCCTTGGTTTTCACACTGAAATTACCTTTTTTCTATTACTTATTTCATATTCTCATCCAACTCCTCTATTCTAAAACTAATCCTAAATGATCGAAATGGATGTCATATGTCATACATGATCTTAATTTCAATTGCCACAGCAGTTTTCATGTAATTTATCATATATCATAAATAGAGAAGGTCTAAGATATCACCCCTGCTGTTTCCACTAGGAAGATTGCATTTCTTTTCATAAAAGCTATGGTCTGCTGGTTTTTCGAGGCCAGATATTGTTATTTGATAAATTGAGATATAAATCTTCCTCTTGCCCGAAAGAATTCAGGTATGCAATGGGTTAAGCCACTAAACCCTTCCCAATAACACTAATGTCACCAGAAACGTTTTGTTCTGCTTTGGGAGGGAACAATCCTAAAGGTTAAGGCAACTTTTTTAAAAATTCAAATATTTTCATCCATTGTGGAAATTTAATAGATATAATGTGGTTGCAACCTCAAACAAGGTTCTATTTTGATTGTGTATGCAAAAGACATTGCAGTTTTTGTCATTCCTATGAAGTCAATCCTTTTAGCTATTCATAATTTGTTTAAGAAATTTTTTTTTAAAGGATTTTAAGAAATTCAATGTTAAACATATTTATTAGCTCATCAGGTCTGAAAGACCCGATGGGCTTATGGCATGGCATGGCGTCCGGCGTCCGTCCATCCGTCCGTCCATCCGTCCATCCGTAAACTTTTCACTTTTTCGACTTCTTCTCCAGAACCAATGACTCTAGAGAGCTGAAATTTTATGTGCATACTCCTTGGCAAATGGGGATTCTAAATTGTAGATTTCGTGACCCCATGACCCCAAATGGGGTCACAAGGGTCAAAACCTTAAAAATCTATTTTGATCTTCTTCTCCAGTTCCGAAAGGTCCAGAGAGCTGAAAAGTTGTGTGTAGACTTCTTGGCCAATGGGGATTCTAAATTGTAGATTTTGTGACCCCATGACCCCAAATGAGGTCAGAGGGGTCAAAACATGAAAAACCTATTTTCATCTTCTTCTCCAGGTCCAAAAGGTCTAGAGAGCTGAAAAGGTGTGTGTAGACTCCTTGGCCAACGGGGATTCTAAATTGTAGGTTTGGTGACCCCATGACCCCAAATGGGGTCACAGGGGTGAAAACCTGAAAAACCTAATTTCATCTTCTTCTCCAGTTCCAAAAGGTCTAGAGAGCTGAAAAGGTGTGTGTAGACTCCTTGGCCAATGGGGATTCTAAATTGTAGGTTGGGTGACCCCATGACCCCAAATGGGGTCACAGGGGTCAAAACCTGAAAAACCTAATTTCATCTTTTTCCCTAGTTCCAAAAGGTCTAGAGAGCTGAAAAGGTGTGTGTAGACTCCTTGGCCAACGGGGATTCTAAATTGTAGGTTTGGTGACCCCATGACCCCAAATGGGGTCACAGGGGTCAAAACCTAAAAAACCTAATTTCATCTTTTTCCCTAGTTCCAAAAGGTCTAGAGAGCTGAAAAGGTGTGTGTAGACTCCTTGGCCAACGGGGATTCTAAATTGTAGGTTTGGTGACCCCATGACCCCAAATGGGGTCACAGGGGTCAAAACCTAAAAAACCTAATTTCATCTTCTTCTCCAGTTCCAAAAGGTCTTGATAGCTTAATAGTTGTGTGTAGACTCCTTGGACAATGGGGATTCTGAATTGTAGGTTCGGTGACCCCTTGACCCCAAATGGGCAATGGGCCTTTTTTATTTGATTGTGAATAACTCGGACGTTGGGACAGGCTAACTTTCCTACACTGCCCATGACCCCATGGTCTAAACCCAAACACCTATTTCTATCAAAAGTCTGATGAGCTACAGAGCCCATGGCTCTATTTTTTTAAAATTTTAACCATTATTATATAAATATATGTACAGAATAACATATAGAAAGTGACCTTTTTAGACTATATAAAAAAAATTGATATTTATCAAAAAAGTTTTTATAAAAAATGAGAAAATTAAGACATCTGAGCTACCCATCAGTGTAAATTAAAGAAACAAAATCCCATTAAATTTGTCATGCTGTTTTTAAAAAATCGGACATGAAGTCACCCACGCAGAAAGTGTATTCAGAGAATGCAATCAACTAAAAAATTATCCTGCCAGCTCCAGACCTACAACAGAGAAAGAAATTGAAACCTGTTGTTATATATCTTGTATGTACTCTCACACGCCATGCATACATTACTTCTTGATGGTTATCGTTTTCACGACTATCCTTTTACAATTGCTCTAGCTAGAGTTACTGATTGGAACATTTGGCATGTGTCATCAGTGATGTAGGCATAGGCATGCATTGTAATCGTTTTATACCTTTTTATACAAGGACACTTTTTAATACAGGGACACTTTTTAGAAATATGAAATTTAAAAAAGGCATGCAACAAAATTAGTGAACAGCCTTAGCCTTATTAGTCTTTTTATTCAGCAAGGACACTTTTAAGATATTCATTAAGGGACGCTACCAGGTTTTCATAAAATGGGTGGAAAATGTGGGGATAAAGATGTTCCAGTTTGTTCATGTTAACTAAAGTCTTATTTACCAATTCCTCATTTGATACTCTATTACTATTTCTGAAGTCATGTAAATAAGATATTATCTTAATAGCAATTCTTAGGCCATTCTTTATGTTATTTATCTTGTGACATTAATAGACAAGGTATAAGATGACAACCCTGCTGTATCCACAAGGTAGATAGCACTTGTTTTCGGGAATGTTATGGTCTGCTGGATTTTGAGGACATATACTGTCATTTGATATATACCTGTATAATGTATATATTGGTATAAACAATGTACAGATGCATCTACAGCATTTGCTTGAAAGTAGATTTTAATGTCTTTTCCTAAACTTTTAACTTCAGCAAAAAATAGAATATTATGTAGCTGCGTCATCTAAAAAACTGTTACTCTAACCCGCTTTTTATATATATAGTACCATGCATTTTGTCATAAATTCATTGTAAGGGGTAACTTGTTTCCATTGATAATACTGTGGTTGATTTTCCTTTATTTAGTTTGTTTCCAGGAATTGTCAATTTCAAGGTGATGTTTTAGAGGCATTTTCAAAATAAAAATGCACTACTTTTTGGAAAAATTATTAAATTATGACAGCCATCTCTTTCTCTCTATTATCAAATGGTAAATTTTCGTCACAAATTTATTTATTTAATAGTAAATCTACTATTATACAAACAATAGCTGTTTTGTTAAAAACAAATTAGAATTCTTCATCAAACTCAACCTTTTTCGTTTGTTTTAAATAGTAAACAAGCAAGACAGACTATGTAATTAAATGGAACTCTCGTGTTTAGGAGACCATAAAAAGCTGTATGACTCTAGTTAAACACTCTTTGTGGACCCTCTCCCTCCCATCTCAGGTCACATAACACCATTCTGGTACGATAAGCATCATAAACTTTAATACTCACTGTTAAGACTTTGTTTAGTCTCTTGTGATAAATTCATTATTCATTATGTTGTAAGATGTAGCATGAACAGGTCAAGTTTTGAATTTAGATTTTTTTTATTATGAAGTTTACTGTTTTGCCCTATTTGGTAATATTTTAAGTTATCTTACATACTAGTATGTCATCAACAGTCATTTGTAATTAGGAGGATAAAAATTATGACTTTTTCTGGAAACATTTGGTTTTGGACTATTTTTTGTGAAGTGAATTGTGAATTGTTAAAAGTTGGTTTATTTAAATGTTTTAATTGGTGATCATAATAAAGTCATATTTAGATGATTTTTTTTGCCAGCTCTGTAAGTAAAGGTATTTCAGTGATAATTTAACCATAACCTCATGAACTAAGAAAATCTCAATTTGCATACAAGTTTTTATCCCTAGAGTTACATCTCTGAATGTTCCAGTAATGTTGCCCTAATCATGAAAGGTCCATATCTAGCATACTCTACAAATTACTAGAAAATGGTAACATGTCATAGAATTAAAAACTCATATTTTTGCATGAATCCTTGCCACACCTGTCATATGTAGGTATGTGCTTATCTACATGGTATGTGGTCTATGTCGAGGTCTACAATATATCACCTGGTGAAGACATTCTTGTGGTCCTGTACAAGGATATACCACTTAGAGGGTTTGTGAGATATGAATAAGTAATGGAGCAATAGGAGGAGGGGTTCTGTGCTGTGTTGAATAGATGGATGAATGGATGGATAAATAGATGGATGCATGGATGGATAAACAGATGGGTAGATTGATGGATGCGTGGATGGATAAATAGATGGATGCATGGATGGATAAACAGATGGATGGATGCATTGATTGATAAATAGATGGATGCATGGATGGATAAATAGATGGGAAGATGGATGGATGTTTGAGTGGTTTAATAAGTAGATGGATGCATGCATGCATGGATGATAGATGGAATGATGGATGGAAACATTGATTCATCGATGCATGATGTGTTGTACATATATGTGTTAATGGCTAAAGTCCTAGAATGTATCACCTTTAGTCAAACAGCAAGAATGTAGTTGATGCTAATTTGACCCCTTGATGAGTAATGATTTAGAGCAGAGGTCAAACACATATCTCTGAGTCTCTGCGTCTCTGCGTCTCTGACGCTCCTTTCTTATATTTAATAAATCAATTGTTTTTGAGAATTATTTTCAGAGTCTTATATCACCTTTTAAGGATATTCTTGTTTTGTAGCAGGATAAATTACTCCAGGATTATCACTGGATTAACATGTGATGGGGAGGATGAGGTAATGGAGGAATAAAGCACAGTGGAAAGAATTAAAATGCATGGAATAAACAGATGAATGAATGAATTTCAGGAGGAAAACAGAATGCATGAATTGCTTCCTGGACGAATGTTCACTCACATTCTGTTAAATGTGTGAATAAATCGTTTGTTGTCATATATATAGATCATCTGTTGTATTCTCAACAAAGAGTTTATGTTATTTTGATAATTTCAAATCTTTCAGAATAGTTTCCACAATGTTCTTTTCTTCAATGTTCTTTTCTTCAATGTTCTTTTCTCCAGAATTTAATATATTTATGTAAGCCACAAACAGTGGATTTTGATTTGAAGCAAAATATTCATTTCAAAAGAATTTGTTTACATTCAGACGACTGAATGCTTGGGAAAATAGCCCATTAGTTGGATATGCAATAGTGCTAGAACAATGTGCTTTGAAAATAAATAAAGTTTAATGTTTCAAGATGTAAACATGTATAAAGAACTGAAATTGATATAGTTTAACAACTATTTCTGATACCTTTTTTATTATTTCATATAATACATATAATATTTTTTTGGTTTACATTGTATGTCTCTCGGATATTTATCTAAAGTTAAAATTAATAAAATTTCCATGTTTTATAGATACTTAGTCAAAATATAAATAAAATGATACTTATTGATAAAAAAAAATGTTGATGAAAAAGAAAAAATGTACAATTAAAATAACCTTTATAATCCCCTAATTTTTTCTTCTTGGATAGAGTCAAATATGAAGTAGCTTTAAAAAATCTAGAAAATGTTGACAAATTCATGTAAATTTTGAGGTTTACAATTCCATTTGTTAATGGTTTATGATACCAATTTCAATATTTATTTCACACTCAAGAAGATTGGAAAAGTTCAAATAACTGATATTCATGCAACAGAAATAGTTGCGATCCATGTCCTTTTGTAGTAATATTGTCAATCCTTTTTTGGTCATGTGCATTAACAACAGTTAATATGGTAGTTATATCACGCTGGAATAAGCAACTACACTTTGGGGTCATGGTTGACTGAATACAGAATTTCAAGTCTTAACCCTCTTGAAATAAACAACCTGAATAAAAGAATATATTAAATCCTTCAGGAATTTATATACAGTGAAAAGAATTGTTGTGAAAAAGTAAAAAATAGAAAGTATTATGTATGCATATGAATGTTGAGCAAACTTCATAATAGGAGCTAAACATTTTTTCTTCAAAATATACAAATATTTCAGTAGTAAGTGCTTGATTTTCTTATTGATTGTTATTCTTATTCATAGAATAAACATCAGCCTGCTCTCACTTTATATCTCATGGATAAAAATGATGAAAAGATTTTGTTTTTTGCTCATCTTCGAACCTTGTATAGTTACAGATGAGTTGAGGACCACCCTAATTTCAATATTGAGAAATTCCATATTTCAAATAATGATCAATATGATACTTTAACAATGTTTCCAGTGGCATTTTTAAAAGCCAGTCATCATGTTCAAAGGTTTTACAAAATATCGGACATTTATATTTTTTTCTGGTACATTAATTCTAATCAATGAGAAAACTTTTGTTTCATATATTCTGTAAGAAAAACTTGCATAAAACAGCATTGAAATTGTTGATAAATGTTTATTTACCACTTAAGGTCAGTTTTAGAGAGTTTTTAGTCTTAATTTCTCCCCTGTGTGTCAGCTTAGTCTTTATACTCTTCAATTGTAGCGCTAGTGATGTTAAAAAGCTTTCGACTGTTTTTCTTGTTCAGCTTGGTGACCGAATATATTTACTTATCTCAAGTCGGTAAGTAAGCGTGATGTTTAGAAATCTGCCACTTGCTTCAGAAAGATGGTAAAGCATTCTTCAGGTGTAAATTATCTTACAGGTAGATACAATCTTTCGTCCTGCTCAATACACCTGTTGGGTGTAGGTAAAAATGTAGATAAAGACTTATATATAAATCCTAGACTTGAAAGATTCTTATTCTAGAATAAATGAATAAATTTAAAATATTTACAAAAAATTCTTTCGATATTCGACAATTTTCTGTTCTAGAAGGTTTTTTTCAGTATTACATAAGACTTTTTTGCAGCCTTTTCCTTTGCTTTTTCCTTCTCCTACGTCAGAAGGAGCAAAATTAACCAGTAATTAAGTGCCTCAGCACTTTTTTATGTATCAAAAAAAAAAGATTTGTTAAATCTCTTTAAAAATTAAAAGTGTATAACTCCACCTTCAAAGGTTGGCAAACTAACATCACAAATATCAGTATTTCAAAATATTTTAACAAGAATAAGGTAATCATACACATGATACATCACTTTTTATTACAAAATTTAAAACAACAATTTGTAAACCACGAGATAAAATCAAGATCTGCAATAAATTATCTTTCTTCTAATTACATGCCATGATCACAGTAAATATTCTCCAGGTTAAACATATGTTGACACCTTGAGATTAAATTTCTGTATCTGATGGTTTATTTCATCCTCAATTAGACTTCTTAGTAGTTATTCATTGGCCGATGTTCTATAAAGCGTATCAGTTTCATAGACATCAACCCATCTTTTTACGCAACATGTGGATTTGTTTTAATATAAATGTGCAGAGGGAGATGTTGATTAATTGGGTGTAAGAGTTACCTTTTCCTTAAAGGAACATTTCAATTGTTTAATTTGTTATGGCCTTTTATTTCATCAATGCATAACGAAAAATATACATTTTAATAAATTTGTTAACAGGTTGCTTGCAAAGCTTTTTTAGCAATGTTTAAATGAGAGAGCCTTGTAATTTTGTTTTGATAAGATATATTTGTGTTGTACTTTGTTATAGTTAGTCCACCAGCCAAACTAAAAAAGGGCTCTAATTAAGGAGTTTGCTCACCCCATTGGCTAGAAAAACTATGAATGCATTTTTAGCTTCTACAACACCTCTTGTTCATAATCCAGGGGGATGTCAAGTTTTCTGGTGGTGCAATTTTCCAGAAAACGGCAATTTTTGACAAAAAACCCTAAAAATGAAGGAAAATAGTGATTTTTTTATAAATTGGATAATGATTGTACAAATGATTATTTAAGCGTATAGAACTTTCTAGTAAACATGTGTGGATAATCTTAAAATAAAACACATTATTTGTTTACACCCATTGATTGGTTTTTGGGCCAAAAACATTAAAAAAATGAAAGAAAATTGTATTTATTTTCTTAGAAAAGTATTCTTATGTTTTCAGAGAATTTTTTTCCCACTTACATGATACAACAGACAAGACATCTACATTTCAGTAGTGTATTATATGAATTGGTTATATTACCCTACATAACAATTGAAATTTGGCTGTATTCCAGGGAAGGTTGGTCAGTGTTTAGATTATGGATTTCTGTATAAATGGACTGATTCATACACGAAGAAGTTTGTATGAAAGGATTACCATGAATTGACTCTTAATGTGTAATACTGACATTATCATATAAAAAGCAAGGAATGAATTTGATTTCTCAAACTAATGAGTTCACAAAGGCAATTACCTTCAATATTGAGCTTATTGATATCATCAGTCACAGTTAGAGCATCTATTTTACATGCTTCGTACATTACTTCCATTTCACATATCATGCACATTCCAAATTTAAAAAAATAAATATCTTTGCCTGAAATGCTGACCTGCTCTGTTTTTGGGTCAATGTTGAAGATCCACAAGTCATAAAGTTCATAGTCATTGAAGATTCACAAGATAAAGATTCAATAATTAATGAAGATCCATCAGATAGAGAGTTAATAGTCATTGAAGATTCACAGGATAGGGATTTCATAGTCATTGAAGATTCACAAGATAGAGATTTCATAGTCATTGAATATTCACAAGATAAGGAGTTCATAGTTAATGAAGATACACAAGATAAGGAGTTCATAGTTATTGAATATTTACAGGATAGAGATTTCATAGTCATTGCAGATACACAGGATAGAGATTTCATAGTCATTGAATATTCACAGGATAGAGATTTCATAGTCATTGCAGATTCACAAGATAGGGAGTTCATAGTCATTGAAGATTCACAAGATAGGCAGTTCATAGTCATTGCAGATTCACAAGATAGAGATTTCATAGTCATTGAAGATTCACAACATAGGCAGTTCATAGTCATTGCAGATTCACAAGATAGAGATTTCATAGTCATTGCAGATGCACAAGAAAGGGATTTCATAGTCATTGAAGATTCACAGGATAAGGAGTTCATAGTCATTGTAGTTTCACACAAGATATTACACAGGTATTTATTTGTGTGTAAGAATCATTTTAAATCAACCTTTTTACAGATAGAATATTACATTAAATTACATGATCAAAACAAAACTATTGAAAATATCATTCATTTCATAATCAGCAAAGACAACATCAATAATAGTAATAATTATAAAAGTGGTGAAAATAATTATAATTATGACATCATGATACTCATGATGTCAATTCTAAACCATATTTTTTCTCTTTGTTTATCTGAAAAATTATCTTAATGATGTATTAAATAAATGATTTATAAATTAATAATATTGATTATGAACATTAAGAATTAACAAGCAAAAAATATTATAAGTATTGCTTCTACAGCATAAGTTAGTGTGTGTTGTTCAATTCATGATTTCAACTAGTATAATTTGTTGTTTTTAAGTAGCATGTGCCAAGTCTCTAGAAAGAAATGGTGGGGCCCATTTAGGGTGTGATTAATATAAGGATATTTAGTATCCGATCTTACCATTCAAATCCTTAAATAAATATTAAACAAGCAGTAAGGTGAGATATTATTAACAAAAAATTGAGAAAAAAATCAACTACTTTCGCTTCCCATGAACAAAGTACATTTTTAAAATGCCCATCCCAAAATAGGCCCCTGGTGCGTTTCCACCATTCAAAATAATTTTGCTTTTTTAAGGAGATATTTGCAGTTGGAGTTAAGTTAAACCTTGTGTATCATGTTTTGTTTTGTTTATAGTTTCATTTTAACATAGGAAATATAGACATATATCGCTAACATGACAGATATATTTAATCTTATTATCCTATTGACTCAACCATTAGAAATGTCATAGCATTTTTTCAATGATATTTTGCTAAAAAAAACAAAGCAATTACTCACCTTTGCAATTGCTGATCTTCACTGGATTTAATTGTTCCATCTATGCTCATTTCCAACATATCCAAATGTGAACTAAAGCTAAATAAGTACTTGTCCTTGGACTAAGCAAACCGCCATCTTGTAAACAAAGGTCAAAATCAAATAAGGGAGATAACTCAAGTGGTAGCTGCTTCAACACAACTAATTACATATCTCAGTATGGTGTGAGGACTTCACACATAAAACTTTAAGTGTAAAAAAAAAAATAATGCACCACTTCCAAACTTGACATCCATTTTTATTATATACCTGTGTGTTAAAAGAAACATTTTATCCACTTACATATTTTCTAGCTTTTGGGGTGAGCATATTTTCTATTTTCCTTGCCTGGCTGGTGGACTAAGTTCAGTTTTGTCAAAGACGGTTTCTTTTCTCTACTCACTACATTTGATAATTTTGTGGTTTTTAAAGTGTTTTGATATTTCATAGTTGTAAAGCCTTTAACAAACACACTCCGAAATCGAATTTGATTGTAAATGCGCATTTCTCAAAGATAAACAAAAATAAATTATTTTGTATGAATTTTTTATTCAATAAAAAAATAGATATACATAATATAATGGAATATGTTGTTAATATGTTAAACGTTTCTCAGGACAATGATCCTACCACTTCTATTTTAGGATAAGGGTAAAAAATCTATTTCACAAAATTCCTTAAACCAAAGACGTCTTGCTGCATGTCAGATGTAACTCAATCTACTGATTAAAAATATCTATCTAATCTAAAGACTAAAAAACGAGCATTTCAATCAAATTGAATTTATTTATATGTATGATACTCCCGTTTGAACTCTTTTTATACTCTTTGAACCAAAAGGAGAAACTTCCAGTGCATCTTTTACAACTTGCACAAAATGGTGGCATTAATGTCAGCAGTGAATTATAAGCTGGTTGTTGATTGGCTGAAATGGTAGATGATGCACCTGTAACAAATGGAACAGATGTCATAAGTATGATGTGTGCTATTCAACGCCAGATCAGCTAGTAAACATAGACGTATTTGAAAACAAACATACCTAAAGGATAGACTTTAATTACACAGGTGTAATATGGACTTTCTTGAAGTCGTCATTTCATTTTTCTAGAAGCTGATATCTAGCTAGTATTTAGATTTTAACCAAAATAGTAAACTAATCATTTACATTAACCATTTACCTTGGAGATGTGTTGAAATTAATTGGCTAGTGAATTTTTTATTGCACTTATCGATTTACCACCTAGAGTTATAAATAAGTAAAATTATAACTCAATTCATCTATGACATCTGATGTATGAACCTAGCTTGGATTTTGATTACAGTTAAACCCAATAAAACTACAAGCTAGCATCATGTAGCAAGCTCTGGGTGTATGACTTCATTATCAAATACCACCAATTGTGCACAATTTCAAACCATTGTCCCAGGTTTCACTGCATTGCATAGTCACAAAAGTGCTGTGGGCTTTCCTTCATTATTGTATTCAATGTATCAAATGGATCGGGGATAGATAATTGAGAAAATGGGGCCCATATTAATATAACAAATGGACTTAACTTATGGCCTTATTCAAAGGACTTAGTAAAATGTCTTAGTATTCTAAGATGAAAAAAACCAAAATGCTGTCACAAAAATGTATTAAAAAATATAAAGTTATTCAAGTGTTTACTGTAGTCACCAATTTGACTGAAGAGACATGCAGTATAATTTTAGTGTAGTTCGATCACAAATTGAAGTAAGGATTCAAAATATGTTTTCAGTGAAATTGCATAGGTTTTCTCATGTAGGGTAAATCATGAAAAGAGCACATTTTTTTTCATGAGTTAAAAACATGGTTGAGGAGCGCTGAGAGGGCGAGAGAATTTATTGTGTTTGATACATTAATACAAGTTGCCATGATATACCGTTTGTGTAGCTTCAACCTCCAACCAATGTTTTTGAGACATCAGAATCTGACAATATGCCAAACTGTAAAAAATTTATTCAGTAAGCTATGAGCAATCTACCAAAGCGAACATTGCCTTTCGACATCTTGTACATTGTAATTGATGTTATATCAACTACCTCTGGTTTGATGTCTTACACCAGGTTTTTATATAATTATTCCACACCGGAAAATATAATACACCTGGATATGTGATAATGTTTTTCTGCGTTGTCAATTTCACTAACGAATCTGAATCACCTGCCTAATCCTTTAGGTCGTTTCAGATATGAGATAAAGTTTTCATGCTTTAGTACATAGAAAAATTACATTTTAATGTTGATTTTTTATTTGTAAATGACAAATTTGTAGCAGCTGTTAAATTTCTATGAGTCATGTTGGACTACTAAAATTTTATCTGTTTGATGTTATCAGTGTGATATCTTTTACAAACGTTTTGTAAGTTATTAGGTTGTTTCATCAGTTTCTGATGTTTGGTAAAGATCTCTTGGAATTAGACTATCTGTGGGGTACACATTTATATCTGGGATTGTATCTCTTTTCAGTGGCCAATCCCTAGTTTCTTCCATGAGTCCTGTTAAATCAGTTTGCCATTAAGAATGGTTTTTTACTAATCATTTTAACAGCTAAAGTTTATTTTAACTTGATTGGTTTTAAGTTGTTTAATCTGGACGATTAAATTAAGTTTTTGTTGGTTTAAACCTTTTTTTAGAACTTTTATTAATTTTACCTCTTTAGTGGACCTTAATTATGATTAATTAATGCAATAAGGACCCTTGATGATCAGAAGTTTTAAAGCAGAGCTCCAGATAAGACGCGTATCTGCGTAAAATACGCACAGTTATATTCATACATACGCATTTAAAATGAAATCAATTAGTGACTGATACGCACAACTTTCACAGAAAACGGGTCAGATATTAAATAAGCAAATTTTGTTTACAGGAGTGATTGTGACTTGTCAAAATAAAGTTTCATTTCTACATGTCTGATCTTTACATCTCAAATAGTAGCCAACTTGATGCCAACCTGTATGAAAAGAAAGAGTACCAAGTTTATATTTCGTCAAAGATAAGTCACTCATTTATTTACAGCTTAAACGTGTGGAAAATATCATCAACGACTAACATTGTAAAAGATGCTAACTTGGAATGAGGATCTGAAAAATCTGAAATACTCCTAGTTTTTTTTATGTGCTAATTTTACTCCTCAATTTTATTTTGAGAAGTGAAATACCCCGGAGTCACAATATTTAAAGGGTTAATTTAAAGGATTGGTAGTTAGGATACTGTTTTTGAGATGTTAACATGATGTTCTACTGACATTATTGTATTATAACTATAAATGTAAATGAAATCTTTTTTGAATAATGTCATTGTATCTGCATAACTTAAATACCATCTTGGTGTATGTTTATTTACAATTTGGTTAACAGAAAGAAAATCTGCTAAATGTAGAAAATTTTCATTAATTATTTCTATTAACTAAACACGGGATCATACCAATCAAACTTAAAGAGAGCGATGAGCAAATACTAACTTAGAATAATTATTGGAATCGATTAACCTATTTATCTTGCTTTGAAAGATGATTTTAAACATAGTTTGTCTGTATGATTGTCATAAAGAATTCATTCTCGGTAAAGAAGCAGTCTCCAAGGGTTGCCACTTTTACCGATTCCAAAATCAAGCCACAACCATAGCCAACATTATCATTAGAATACGTGGAGTCTCAAATTTCAAAAGATATTATACCATTTTTCTATTTAATTGGCCTCTGATAAAAGGTGTTGACAAATTTATACTTTTTTGAAAATAATGTTTATTGTCAGTTTCTGGGTACAATTTCTGCATTGTGAACCTGATGTCACTTTCCTGAATAATCGTGTGAGAACATCAGCTTAAACTGCGACTCGTTTTTAACTGGAGAATAATCTTTAAGACCCCCTTCTGTGTTTAAAAAAGCTTTTCCCATAAAAAATCATGAACATTTTTATGTATTTATCATTTTTATTTAATTTTCTTATGTGATATATCTTTTTTTTTTAATGTTTCCGTGTTTTTCATGGTTGCTATTTAAAGGTACAACACATTTCTTTGGCATAAAAGCAAGTTAGGAAAAGAATATAATACTAAGATTATCATTATTGTTATTCACTGGTTCAGTTTCACAATCAACCTCTTAAATTGCACTTGTTCTTTGGATTGAGTTTATAAACAGAAAGATCTGTCAAACAAGTTTTTATGGTTAAGGCTATTTTGTACAGGAAATCCCAAACATATTATCAATTCTTTTTGTCAACAAAAAATAAGCCTTTGGCATACCATACAATGACTATTGATTAAAATCCCATCTGTTTAATATCAAGTTATTAAGTATCAATTTGCGCAACAAATTCTTTGAATATGTAAGTTACTACAATTTCAAAATATCCTATCATAAATGTCAATATTTCCTCATTAACATCCAAAATTATGTTTCATAATTCCAAATTTTGAGAATTTAATATATAAACAAACCCCAACATCTGTAATTAATCAAACACCACATTTCACAAACTCACAGAGTGTGAATTGTCCATTCATGTTAAAACCCCCACAGAAAAAACTAGTTTACACTTGGAGGGAAAACCTTGGGCCCCTATTTATAGCCCGATCTCCATGTGACTTTGTTGTGATAGACAAGCCCTAGACTTGTCCCAAGTCTCTTAAATAATTTTTTTTTTTAAATTTAAATTTCAAAATTCAGAAATTTTCCCTTGAAGGTAAAATATGAAAAGCACTACTTTTTGATCAAAATTTTTCAAAGCATGATTTATTTCATTCAGGGTTATGGGAGGAAATAAATTAGGTTGAGAGAACTGTGGCAAGTCTAGCAATCTGGTAAGGGGGTTTTAGGCTACCAGAGCGATCATGTCTGTCAATGCATGACTGCCCTGAAGGAAGTTGGGGGTTGTGTGTTCTGTCAAACTGGTACTCTGGTTAAAGGAGAGAGGTGCGAACTTGGTCTTTGTGGTTTGTTGTGTATATAAGTACAACATGTTGACTTCTGGATTCTGATATCTTGGATTACAAGTTTTACCTGAAAGTTACCTTTAACCTGATTGGGAAATTCACCTGTGCAGGTATGTTGTTTGATGTTAGATGATTTGATGCAATATAGATACAATTTAATTTACTGAGTTTCGACTGTGGCCGGAGTGGATTCTTGATGATATAGTGGTTTTTTTACCTGTTAATTAGCTTGAACCAGGTAGGTGAAATTCACACCTTTGCAATGAGAGTATTAATGAAATTATGTTTGTAGTAATGATATAAGTTTTTGGTTCACATATATTGTGTTTATTTTTATTGTTTATAAAAAGAAAAATGCTCACACCTTTTTCAATCATATTGCACCTGTTAATTGGCTTTTGTCAAGGTAGACAATCTCACACCTTTGTCAATCTCTTCCTGTTTGATGCAAGGTAAGTATTAGATATATCTATTGATATTTTGTTTTTAAAATTGTTTAAGATTGTAATGTTATCATTACCTTACCTGAAGTTACCTGTAATCCAGGTAGAGACAGTGACACACCTTGGCAGGTGTTATTAAAATTTATTTTGATGTAGTAATCAGGAGACTTTTAGTATAAGCATTGACAGAACTGTCAACCAAACATATAGACATACTTTATAAGCTTTCGTTATGATGAAAAGGTGTATGCCATGCTTACAAAAAGCGTACCCTTTTACCCCTGTTCTTATAGTCAGAAAATACCCATTGAATTTGAATTATTACCTGTAAAGGTATATACTTCGGCATTATTGAAAGGGATCAATCACATTCACTTCATTACCATATTCTAACTTGAAAAAGTATACCTAGTTTGCAAGACATTTTTATTCAAAGAGTATTTCTTGAAGTTCAAGTTTTTATATATTAATTCATTCTGTATTCAAGTATCTATTCATTGAAGCTGAACCACAACCTGTTATATAATACATGACATGTAGTTCTGAGTTTTTGTAAACATATAGGTATTTATAGACGAGTCTACTGTGACCTACCTGTGTACAGGTAAACATACCTGAGTAGGACAGGTGAGGTCTTAACGAGTAGTACCTTATCTGATCAAAGTAGTACATATGTGTATGGAGATTAAAAAGGAAATACTCTCTTGTCCCAATTAAAGGCATTCTTGCACAGATAAATATTTCTATATTGTGGACCTCTTTCCCCCAAACAACTTCAGGATATGGAAGTTCAGGATAAAATGTTTGAGACTTAACAGGTGTTGAAATACTTTCTCGTTAAGGTACAAATGCAATTGCCAGGTGTGTAATTACTTGTGAATCTAAGTTATTCCCTACCTAGTTAGAGTAAAATTTAATCTGAAATTTAAAAAAAATTCTGTACCTTTATTGATGGCATTCTCTTTCTTTAGGCTCTTCATTTTATTTTAATACAATCAAATCTAGACTTGCTGAATGAGGATATACAATATGATGTCAATTGGTACAATGTCTCTTATATGTCACTATGGTCCTTTTAACGAATGTCAACAAATTTATCTGTTAATGGAAATTTGCACTAAAACCTTGTTTACAGTAATCCAGTTTTCAGCAGTAAACTCCTATCTGAAAAGCCTTCTGTGGGGTTAAAACCTTATCAAAGCTCCACACAGTATCTTTCATGATAACACTGTAAGGAGAATTAGGAGTTAGGTAACCGACTGATATTGCTTAAGGCAATCTTGTCAAAATGGATCATTCTTAGAATCTTTATAGACATCAGTCATTAAAGATATGAGAGTTTAATGATAAATCATCATTAACATATTAAATGTTAATAAAATTGACAACTTTTTGAGAAAGATTTTAAATAACATTTAAATTTTTTAAAATTTCTATTAAAACATTCAACTGCTCTCTTTGAAATTAATTTACGAAATTCAAGTTGGCTTTGATTAAAGGTTTTTCTTCAATATTTATAAGTTAAACGATGAAGATGTTTTTTGTAGGCTTTATTCACTACTTTTTATAGAAAGAATTTGGAAAAAAATAATGTACTGAGAGACATATTTAGATTATATATCATAAAATAAGAGTTTGATTATAAGCTTATATGTAACAGAATTATAACACTGACCCATAATATGACAAATCTTAACGGAAGCAACATAAAGGTTCAACAGAAGTCCAAATAGATAATGATTATCTTATCATTACCTATAGGAGGTAATCTTGATTAACTAGGATTGACAAAGGTGTTCAGTGGATAATACTATCATCCTTACAACTAAGTTAGATATTTGGTATGTGAATAATTCATTGATTGTAAAAAATCACTCCAAATATTACTACCGGGTATCTTAACCTTCTGATGAGGTGTGCCTTCAATCTTCATTATGGCTAAGTATACCTGCCACTCATGAATAATCAGTGTACAAATTCAGCTGTTAAAGAGTTAAGTATTTTGAGGTTTTCAAATTCTGTGAACGGAAATGTTTTATGTAGAAGACATATTGGTAATATATTCAACTAAATAAGTCAAAGACAACCCTGATATTCAATATTTAACTCTTAAGTTGCTGAATATTATTTTGACCAGTTTTGCCCCCGTGGCTGAATTTTCCAGCACTCGCCTCGCTACCGTTATAGCGCAATTAGCCCCTGTGGCCGAATTTTCCAGCGCCGCCAGATGCGACCGTTTTAACAACATATGGCGTGTTTACATGGCGAAATACGGACATTATCGTCGTTTTATACAAAGCTAGTCGGCGAATCCCGTGTTACAAATGGATGATACTTACTTGACACTTTGAATGAAATTTCTATCACCCCTGGAACGGTTTCTACAACTGAAGTAAACTTGTTTTCAATTCGGGCGCCGTAACTCAATAAATTCCAAGAGCGCATGCGCGAAATCAAAACGAAACTAAAGATGAATAGTTCCTCTTCACATCGATATAAAAATTATTTTTATAATATGTTTAGAACGAATTTTACAAAATTTTAAAAATTGTCTTCATTTCAAACATTATAAAATCATTTAATCACTGAGTGCACACATGCAAATTATATACGGAATTGAAGCTAATTTCTTGCTCTATATTTCACGATAAATTTTATTACGATACGCCATCCTAAACGAAAGATATAAATTACGAAAACAGGGTAGTGATAAATCCCGATAACGCTCTGACCCCCACAGTAATATTACTAAGCTAATAGCCCCGGGCAAACGCACGCGCTCAGCGCGTGCAGGCGGGGTATCCCCGTTGAAACATACACTCACACACAATATAAATTGTCTTTATTTCCAACTTTATAAATCATGTTATTCGCTTTGTATACATGCAAATTATATATCGAATTGAAGGCAATTTATTCTTCTTTACGAAGAAATAAATCATAACAATCTTTTGCACTGTAATTAGAAGTTATTACCAACGAAACGTGGGTATAGCTAGTAATAAATTCTTTGATAATCGCCTTACCGCAACATATGTCGCATCGTTTCCACACGTTTTATTTTGATGCAAATATGGGCAAATTACACATGAAAATGAAGGCATTTCTTTCTGCTTTACGATGATATGAAAATAATAAATATGTACCACTTGGTTTGGAATATATAAAGTTTGCAAAGATGGTACCCTCGGGTATTTTAGAACAGATTTTGATAATTGCGACATCACTAACCGCTCCTTTATTGTCTAATTGTAATTTGCAAATTTTATATAGAATTGAAGACGATCCTTTCCTCTTTATTGTGATATAAAAATGTCGATAATGCGCTCTGCCGTTAAATGGATAGGAAGTGTAAAAAGCAGTTGAAAATAAATCGCTTCTCGGTAAACAAAATATGAATAGAGAAATTGCCTGTTTGTGCGATGCGCGCCGGGTCCTTTCTGATTTTCTTGTACATACCAATTTTACATGGCAATAAAGATTATCCTTTTCTCTATATTTTGATATATGAAATTGCAAAATTTACCGAGAAGTTTATGTGATATAAAGTGCGAGAAAATGGTAAAAACGTAAAGAATATACAAAAGTCACAATTTTGCGGAACTTGCTGTATCTTTATTCTATATGGTGTATATAATTTTTTATATCAAATCGAAGACAATTATTCCTTCTTTATCACGATGTAATCAATTTCAAAATACGCCTAGCTGTTGAGAAGATATGAGCGAAAGAAAGGCACATGTCAAAATCGCCGTTCAGTTTACATGATTTGAATCGAGAAATTAGCTTTTTGTGCGGCGCTTGCTGTGTCTTTATTTATTATCGCGCATGTACACATTTTACATGGAAAGAAAGACAATCTTTCTCTCTGTCTTTTGATATAAAAATTGTCAAAATACGTTGAGCACATCATGTAAAAATTGGTGTGACAAAATGGTGTAAAACTAAAAATATGTAAAAATCACCTTTTTTGCGGCACATGCTGTATCTTCAATTCAGGTAGCGTAGTTACGTATTTTATATTGAATTGAAGACAATTTTCTGCTCTTTCAAATGATCCAACCGGTATTGAAATCCGCCCAAGGGTTCAGAGCATAGGGCGTGCGATATAAGGTTGTACGTTTGGTGTGAGTGCAGGCTTGTAAGCAAACGATAGCACGCGCGGGGCGGTAAGCTCGTGCGAGAGGGTAGAAAGTGCCCACAGGCTATTAGCACGTGCGGCGGGGAGTGGGGGAAAATTGAGTGATTTTAAAGCTTATTTTCGGTACGATAAACGTTATCAATCGTTGCATAATTTTCGGAACATGTACGCGCATTATTTAGAACACCAACGAAACAAAATTCGGTAGCTTAGCGACACACGGACGGAAAGTACTAGCGTTGAACTGACACTACTGCCGTGCAACAATTGCCCGTCCTTCGCTACTGTGAACCTCGGCGTTAATGAGCTAGCGTGAGAAAAATAGAGTTTGGATGTCGCATCTCGCCCAGAGGACATGCGGTCAAAGCAAATTTCAACCCGGACAGGCCCGGGACCCGCATCTTAAGGGTTAAGCATCATTATGAAAACTAAAGAAGAATATATCAATATTAAAGATTTTTGAAAAGAATTATTTTTGGATTATATAAAATGACATAACTATTATAGATATGTCTTGTCTGATGTCGTATTATTTTCAATTTATATTTTAGTATTTATTTCTGTTTTCTGAAATCATTTTACAATTTGTTCTCAAACTTATTCTTCACTGAGTTTGTTAAATAGTCCCTCAAAACAGGTTATGTAAAGCATTATTGCTCTTTTATTTCTTAAGAACCTCATTTCTAACTCCTATTTTAATCTCAAACTAAAGTGAATTATCAATTTCAGCTGTGAGAATCATAATTAAATATTCACCATTTTCAAAGGAAATGAATAATTATGAAACTGTTAGAAATATCAACCTGTTGTATATAATGTCATATTTAATCTCCCAACTTCCTCTACCAACCTGTAGATTAAATTATGATAATATACATTTCAAGGTTTTGATTGAAACTCTTCCTGAATTATGTTATGCTCTGTTTCAGATAAGATGTCACTTAATTTCTTCCTAGTGATAAAAAAAATTAAGCTCGGAAATCTACTAAGTATTTTATATGAAATTTAATTTTACAACATTTTCATTTGAATCCTTAAAGCTATATATATGTATATATATGTGGACAATATTTGAAAAAGAGTTCACAAGTATACAGTTGTATATATTCAAAGACAAAATATATATATTTATATATATATTTATACCAAACCAGAAAAAGGTTTTGATTAGTTCGCCCATTTGTTCCAAGACCAAACAAGACATATTATTTCAATTTGCAAAATGATTTGGGGAAGAAATGAAGCAGACAATATTTTACAAGTTTCCAATTTTTCAGACTAAACCAGACAAAATGTTTCTATTTACCTTCCCAGGTTGAGTTGTTACTTGAATTATTTTTGTGTAAAGTAAATAACAGGGTCATGTTAAGGACTACAGTGTGTAAACACGGCTCACCTCGTTTACGTCTTGAACCTAAATACCCAATTACTTGACCCTTTGACACTAATTATGACATGGCCATGTGACGTAAGTTTCGTCTTCTACAATTCAACAATATTTATAGAACTTATACCTGTACTGGATTTTTCAGTTGAAGAGGTTGGGAGTAGTTTTCAAGAATATAGTGTATTGATTCTTACTTGTTTGATTTTCCGATCTGAAATTTGATTTATTTATAATTATGTCGTTTTCAATCTCTGACATAAGTGTTTTGACAATATTTACGATTTTGTACGAGTTTTAGATTATGTGAAGTAGTTTTTAAGAATGTAGTATGTTGATTCTAACTTGTTTGGTTTTGGGATCCAAAACTTATTTTGTTGGTATCAAATGTGGTTTCAATCAGATATCTGAAACTACTTGGCTTGAGTTTTTGAGGTGTTTAATTAGTTTTCAAGAATGTAGTATAATGATTCTCACTTGTGTATTTTGGTTAACATGGTTCTATAGGTAATGATTTGGTATAGGTTTTAATCTTTTACATACGAGAACTTACAATATATGTCTTTGCCATTTCATTTGGAGATTCAATTTAATCATATAAACTTTTCAAGAACTGAGTCTAAGGATTATATAAGTTTGTAAACTAATGTTATATTGGGAATGTGATATCAAGTTAACATATCCTCCAAAAAAGGTCTTGTAAAAATCACGATGGCTGAAGAAGGTTGGAAATTGGACTTTTGTTATATTGGTTCTTAAATGTTTCATTTTTTTTTCTAGAATATCTTAGATGGGTAATGCCTTGGTTTTAATAACCTCTCTTGCATGAGCATATTTATAATTCATATCTGCTATGGTATTCGGAGATTAAGATGGTGTGAGGAAGTTTTAATTTATTTTTTTTATATTGAAATTGACTTAATTATATATGAAATTATTACAAATCATACTTTTCTCATTAGTTGAATCAATTATTATGAAATTTTTTTTTCATCAGTGCAAACATAGTTATAACATATGACCTTGAAATAGGAGGATAAACATAATATTATGTAGTTTTCAAGTATATAGTATATCAATTCAGGTTTGATTGTTACCTATATGTATATCAATTTGGGCACATTTTGAAGGGTGAATTCATACCTAAGCAATTTTATGCTTAAACATCCTTTGAAATAGATCATAGTAGTCATTGCTCTATGAAATTTTAAATTGTCATAAGCAGTTTTCAAGAATGTAGCATATTGATGCCAAGATGTTTTTTCATTATCTTCAACTGGCGCCATTTAATCTGAAGGATTAACTGTTAAGAAAGAATTGTCAAATATTAAGGAATTAACATGTCTAAGCATTTCACAAATGTTTTCCTGTTCAGTCCATTCCTCCAAATGTTTACTTATAATCCATAACTTGTTTTCAAAAGGTTTGACAAAATTTCTTGATTATGAAAAGTTCCTTGGAATGTAGACTGATTTCAAGTCTCTTTGTAACAGAATTTTTCTTAGTATGAAACTGTGACTTTTAGTAGAATAACAAGGTCTGGGTTCTGCACGCCAAATCACACAATCCCTCCACTTCCCTACCCCTCATTAACCCTCCCCTCACCCCCTAGCCCTCCCCCTCATCCCCATCCATATTGCCCTTTTTTTATGAAATGTGTAAAATCTGTATATAAATTTATATGTTAAAGAACATTCTTATAAAAAAATTGCAATTTATTAATTTTGAAGTAGCTGATTTGCATAACTTGTAATCAGATATGTTGCTCCTTATGCCTTTAATAATGAAAAAGCTTATGAATTAAATTGACAAATAAAAAAGGAAGATAATATTAATGATGGTTATAGTCAATTACATTCCTATAAGATTTATGACAGTGATAAATTACTTCATCAACTTCTTATGCATACATGCTTTTGGAAAGGATCCAACATATCTTTACACCTCATTAAGTATATATTTAAATACTTGTATTACATAATGTCCTCTAATTGATCAAGGTTATCTTGTTCTTTATACTTCAGACTCACCAAAAATATGAGAAGATAACCAAGATTTAATTACTATATAATAATTAACCATTTCTGAGACTACAATTAAAGAAAGGGTTGTATCAGGTCTTCAATCTCTCAAACCAACTTCCATGTTTAGGATTATTTTGAGAAATGTGATATCATCACTGCAGTTTGATATCACTTTTTCATCACAGTGAAAATCACAGAGGTGATGATATCATTTGACATCAATGCAAGATTACTAAGGACCTATGGTATGACATCAAATATTACCCTAAGTGAAGCAGTTCTTTTATGTATCAGCAGATTTCGGCCGGGACATAAATATTTAAGAGATTTTTTTCAGTGTGATATCACTAATATACCTCATTTAGTAATTGGGTTAAGCCACTTGAGACAATGTCACCTTTTCCCCCAACAAGAATAAATGATATCACACTCAAAACAGAAAATATCTAATTCCTTGTCGTATCCAAGCCCAATGTTTTCAGAACATGAGAATATAAAGATGCCATAAAGATTTTTTAAGAAATATATAGAGGAAAAAGCAATGTATCATTTTTAAGTTTGAAATATTGACTTTCGAAATTTCATTTCCATCAAAAATCAATAAAAATATATTCAGAAAAAAACTTTTTAAAGCTTTTCCCTCAAATCGGACATTTCAATCTTTGTGTAGCTAATGTATCCAAGCCACATGCAGCTCCAACTGTTGCCACAATGCTTTTGTGAGGACTGCTATTAACACCGTGACTGATTTCAAAAGATACCCCCACGTTTTGTGCTATCACCTGCTCTCTGTAAACGGCTGCAAACAAAGTCAGACATATTGTGTCTTTGTGATATTGGAGGGAATACTTGAATTTGTGTATATTGTAAGTATATGTGTATATGTTGTTATATCATTGCAAAGACTGTTTTCTTTCAGAAAAGATAGTGTTTGTGTCGTCAAGGTAAAATTTGTGTATCAAATCAAAGTCAGTACCAATTTGTAGTTAAACCAGGAGGATTTTAGTTTGTATTATTTAATTTATGAAAACCTGCCCATGTTTAGTAACACAGAATTTCCCTGGCATGTTTGTGAGCGTTCGCGAACACTCGTTGTTAAAAGAAGGATGTGTAACTGAACACAAGGCTAATTGTAAATAAGTTATCTAAATGTAAAAAAGATTATGTTTTATTACCCAAACTTGTTTATATTGTATGCGGATGAATTATTTGCATATGTGTTAATTGATGTACCTGATTATATATCGTGAATTGAAATCAATAATAATTTCGAATTGCATTAGTACTAATAGTTGATTTTATGAACTTAGATATGTATTTAATGTATGTATTTTATTCATGTATTTTATCTATGTATTCTAAATAGTGTTCTGAACACCTTGAAACCACTGTAACAAAATATGGATATTTTGTCAATATAAATGTTACTAAAATTTACAGGCTGACAATCTGAAATTTATTAAATCAATAAAAAGAAACCATACAAAATCAAAAACTTGAAATCATGAAAAGCTTGAATAGAAATCTAATATGATGAAACTATTATATTGCTGATATTCATAATTTCATTTTTAGCTCCTTTGTTTTAAAATTGTCTTGAGGAAGATAGTTCCTGAGGTCTGGCATCTTAGTTCAAGAGCCGACACAACCAACTTTACAACATAGTTTAGATAAGAATGCCTTTCAACGGGTGCTTACCGTGCCCAATTCAAGATAAGCACTAAGATTCACAATGTGTATCTACTTGATTGTCCATAGAAATCAGGTAGCCCTCTGTCAAAGATAACAACGTCCGATCCTAACTCAAACAGTACCTGTAATCTAATATATACCCTGATAGTATACCACGTGCCCTTCTATTATTATGACTTTGGGATTAATTTCGCATTTCTTATCTCGCGATCTTAATAATCACTCCCATGCCTCGGAATAGTTGGACTAATGCCAGTGATAATATTTGCCGAGCGAAAAGTCAAGTTGGAAGTGTAAACAATTGCTGTTAGTGATTAGGTAAGTAGTATGTATTTACCTTGTTATTTTGTGGTTAGGGAAATAGCGTTTAAGTAGTTTCCAAAATGTTTATTGAGGAAAAGGCTTGTGGTTAATGATGATTAAGATATTTTGTTTGCTGTTGGATTTACAAAGATAATATTCAGGAAGGTTTGGTTTTGTACTTAGGTAATTTGAATTTTGTTAAATTCTTCTGTTTATTTTGTTAAGTGTTTGTTAAAGTGGTTTTTAAGACATTTACATCTCTAAGAAGTATAGTGGTGATGTACAGTTAATCATTAGGGTAATCTTAATGTTTAAGATGAGTTAAAGTTTCTTTGTGAAAGGAGTCCAAAAGCAAGTGATTAAATAATAATAATAATAATAATAATAATAATAATAATAATAATAATAATAATAATAATAATAATAATAATAATAAAATGGTATTAATAATAATAATGATAATAATGATAATAAATGATAATAATAATAATAAATGATAATAATAATTACAATTTTAACGCCTGATATCCAGTCCAGGACTGCTAAGTGGCGATAGAAAATACATTATCAACCTGAGGGAATTGCACTTTCGAGGTAGCTATTTAGCACTTCGCGTGACCATTTAGGTCCATTTATCCCGTATTCAGGTACCCAATTGTACAGCTGGTTGCACTGGTCCAATGTAGATAAAATACCCTGCCCAAGGACACAATACAGTGTAAGGCCCAGGTCAAGAATTTTTCGTGTCTCTACCTGGATTCAAACTCGGGCCATTAGCTAGAGAGGCCAGTGCACTAACCACTACACCCCATGGTTGATCATTGCCTCTGTATTCAACAATCACTAGGCTAAGCAAACCTTAGCACCATTCCTCAACATCATACTTATCTTTTATTGGTGGGTAGTCTGACTCAAGATTTAATTTCATAATATTTTACATTTAAAAAATTAAACCTGATCTTTTTTTCAAAGCATGTCTTGAAGACTGGAATTTCTTCATTGATTTCACTGAAGAAATTTCAATTACATGCAAATAGATTCAGATAAATTAGGTACTCACTTTTATCATCAAATTCTTTAGTGTAAATACCTTATCATAATCACCAGAGGTCATGACATTAGTTATCAGGGAAACAGCATGATGTTGATTAAGATGCTAAGTGGTCAGTTAAGTAGTATGGTATTTGTGAAAGATCTGTAGTTTGAGGCAAAGATGTCTTATAACAGACAAAGAGGAAGTTAAGTTGTCTAGAAATCTTACACCATTCATATTTTTACCATTTTCCAAGAAACAAATAAAAGTAGCTTTAAGGAAAGTAGTGTTTTGGCATATAGATAATTTCATTATCATTATAAAGAAGCATCCCTTTACTAACATATTAATACCTTATAATTTGGTAACCATTTGGCTAAATATGCAAGCAAAATATCAAATGTGAAATTTAGGAACACAGCCACAGATGTATGAATGTATCAAGTGGTCAGTAAAACAGTACTTTGTTTAGGAAACATTTGTAATGTGTGAGAAAACAGTGTCTTGTTTGGTTAAGGTGTGCAAGCTGGCACTGAAGTAGCGTATGTTTAAGAAAGATCCATAGTTTTTAGGAAAACAGCATTATATTTGTTAAAGGTGTGTAGTGGTCAGTAAAGTAGCATGGTGTTTGATACCTAAGAGTTTACCTGAGAGAGGTGCGAGGTGAGGGGATTAACTCCAGGTCAGGTGTCAACAGATGGACTGGTTTATTTACACCTGAGAGTTTGGGGGTCGATTGGGATAAACCATGTGAGGGTGGTAGACTATGGGAAAGGGTTAACAAGTGAGATGAGGATTAGATAGAGATTGGAATTTTTGGATTTTGTGATTTATGCTAATAAGATGTGATATATATTTTGATTAGCAAGGGTAATGAAATATGATACTTAAATTTTAGGGTTGACATTTTGTCAGAGTTGAAAATACATGCAAAGTTTGTAAGAACCGAATTTTCTATTAGAAAATAAAATGTACACCAAATATATCTGACTTTGTATACATATGCTGGTAACAAGAGCTTGATTTTAGGGAGTAATTTTTATGATAACATGTTTCTCTTCATTTCATTGTTTCATTCCATAAATTGCAAATAATGAATACTTGACAAGAGTGACTAAAATTCATTTTATTCATATTTTAGGTTCAGAGCAAAATATGAGAAAGACATTTAACATTCATAAGAGTAGGTTCATTAATTGCATTTAACATTTACTTGCCGGTATTCAGACTAATATTTACAAACTTGAAGATATAATTTTCTGCATTTTGGGTTCTGAGTTCTTGCTTGGCATTAAATTGATGTGCTCCCATTTACCATGCACTCTGAAGCACACATATCTACAGATTTCCTTTCACTTTCAACATAATTTGTTAATATCCTTGGCAATATTTGAATATCATATATGATGCAATAAGTGCCATTTCCATATAGACATTCCCCCCCCCCCCCCCCAAACCCGTAAGAATTAGCATCCGTCTCATAACTTTTCCTTTGTGATAAATCTAGAGGGTTTTACTTAAACATGGTTAGATTCTTGTTCAATCTGCAATTCATCAAGAAGCTTTGCATCAAGAATACCTCTTGCATTTATGCGACTGTCTTTTTATTCTGTATGGTGCCAAGAAACAATTATGAATGGGCTTATTCTACCTCATGTAAGAATGCCGATTTCTCATTGGTCCACTTGACCCAAAACAAATGGATGATAAATCCCTTATACCCCGCTACATAAGTAAAGCGTCCTTCACACGTCAATCAATCAAAATCACGTGATTAGGTCATAGGTGTTGTTCATTTCTGTTTGTCTTTTTAATAATACTTAAAGACATTCAGTAACTTTAATTTGTTATAACATTCTGTCAAGGGTGACATAGGGATAAATTATTCCACTCCTTGCTTAAAACTTTTCGCGGGAATAATATATCCCTATGCCACCCTTGACGGAATGTTGTAACTTATATCATATATATATATGCATTAAACGGCCTGATGAAGCAGGTAATTCGTACCTGCTGAAAACGTTTGCCAAATGTAATTCAACTTCATCTTCTTCTTTTTAATATTTACTACCATAGAGTTTGAACATTCTTTTTACTATTTTAATATATATGTATATATATATATGTATGTATTCTATTCTTTGCATCCTTTACTTCTTTGCTTTTCATAATGAATGAATTCTATGGTAATCAGCTTAAATAAGCACCCCTTTTAAAAAAAATGTCCGAATTGGGTTCTTTGATTATAACTGTTTGAGTTCCAGTTCATCTTTTCCAGGGGTTTTCTAAACCAATTATTGAAGCTCTCAAGAACCATTACTACTCCTTGTTAAATACATTGCAACTCATCATCATTGAATAATCTTTGTTTAATGTACACTGAAATTGTGATAAAGCCTATACCCTTTTTTTGTAAGATTTTTTTCAAAATTACTTATCTCTTTAACTTCAACCACTATGAATAAATCTTATAGATAAACTTTTTTTGGTGATAAAAAAAACTCTTTTCAGACAGTGTCTTGACCAATTTGATAAGACTAAAGAATTATAATGTAGTGCTGGTCAAGAACATGTAATCAAATTACTCTTGATACAGGATGTTTATATACTTCGTGTAGATATACGCCTATACAAGCCAAGTCAGTTCCACCTAGCAAGTTGGCACTTCACTTAGACAAGATTAGGGTTGATATATGAGCTGCTGTTCTGATATATTTATATGTCTATGCTTGCTCTATATACCTACATTGGCAAGGATAAGTGTATGTAATCTGATGTGTAAATTGGTTGATATATGTGCAGGATTTCATAATTTATTTTCACATTTCATACAGAATTATGAATTATGTCTTGAGAATTGTTGTGATGTGTAATGCTCTTCTACTAGCTGTTCTGAGATATATATATATGCTTGCTCTATATATCTACATATAATAAATATTGGTAATCTGATGTGTGAAATATGTGATGTATGTGCAGATTTTCATTATTTATGATAACTTTTTGTTTAAAGTTACGGGATGTGAATCGTTGTGATGTGATATGCTCCCTTGTTGTGAAATTGCCGTCTGTTAAAAGCTCAATGTTTGGCTATTTTGTTTATCCATGTTCACTGAAGCAATACTTCATTTTACTATGTACCTAATATTTTTGAATTGTTCGAAAATGAACAAAACTATCTTACAATTATAAAGTTCATTAAACTTCTAATGATCAGTAAATCTTTAGAATTAGAAAAACAACAACACTTACTACTTAGAAATTTACAAAAGGCAACAAGGACCATGACACATAAACTAATATATTTTCATATTTACTTACCTTTATATAAATGATTTATTTCCTCAGGCGTTCAATTTCATAGTTTGCATTGATGTCCTAGACTGTATTAAAGGATCCTATTTTATTCATATTCAATTAAACAACACTACATGGTATACAGAGCATTCTATAGGTCAGGATTTTTATAGTTTATATTTATAAACTTATGTTTATATTTCAGTAATGAATGCATAAAAAGTTATAATGATTAAGGTGTTGTATAAAATACAAGTAATGTTTCATTCAAACATTCATGGATTGGATGTTAGTTATTGTGTCTTCATAGTTCTATGCACAATATGAAACTAATATTAAAGAAGTGTGAACATTATTTTAATTGCAATCATAAAAAACATGAGGTATAATTTCGAAAAGTAATAGATTGAAGAGGAATTTCAACTTTATAAAGTAAGGACAAATATATCATTTTGGCACCTATCCTGTTGAATAACTGTTTACTTTGCATGTAAAAACCTTTTTGTTCATCATCTAAACAAATAGCAGTTAGTATTTATGCTTCGGAAATGTGTTATAAACCAAACCAGGACCTGATAAATATTTTGATATTATCGGTAGACATCCAGTGCACACTCTCAGCAAAGAATAACAAGATATCTGCTTCTTCAGATCACAAGCTTCTTGTATAAGTGCATGCTTATAATGTGAGTAAATTTGCCAAATGTATCAAAGGATTGATAATTTTCGGAATTATCTATTGATGTGGTATCAGAAGCTGTTTGGCATCTTTGTACTAAGTCTCATTGTTCTAAAAGGCTGTTGGTCCACATTATAACATTGAGTTACAATCGTAAAGACTGAAGGTGATCGATGTAGAGGTATCTAGGCTCTTCTTCTAGAAACAGCCTTAGCATTAAGTCAGTCTTAGTAGCACCCTTACATTGCACTAAAATATAGAAAATAGACCATTATCATTATTTCTTAAATTCTGAAACCCTGGCCATCGCTGTCTGATCATCTTTATATGATCTTACAGTATATTACTTTAAAAGAGCATATTAGGCTGGAAGAAATGTTTTAACAGTGGAGACAAATGTCAACTTGTTTTTTATTGTGTGGAGTTTTCTTGTAATTGCATAAGTCAAATAGAAGAAATTATTCATTTTCATTTTAAAATAAATTTTGTAATGGGTTTCTAAAAGTTGCAATGTTCTATCATACCACCTGCAAGTTTCTTCTTTCTGTTTTAAATCTTTATAAACTGGAATTAAAGTCTCCCTTTGAATATCATTAAAGTAATTAAGACAAATTTATCTTCCCTTTTGAAGATTTAAAAATGTCCTTCTTTGAGAAACACTGAACCCCATTGTATCAAGTAGCTTTCATATGTAAGTATGTATTTTATGATCAACCTGTACGCTGAATGCTTCTGTGTTGTAGACCCTGATATATGTAACTATGGCGCACACGTAGATAGTGCATCTGCCCTCCTGTCAGAAACGTGCATACACGATGTACAGGCCTCGAAACCTGTCGTTTAGTAGCAGCCAAAGCGTTTACAATGCAGTGCAGTTGGTGCAGCATCTAGACTTTATCTGAATCACTAAATTTAATTCCTTACCATTCACTTTTGACTTTGGTACTTTGACAAAAAACAAGTGTGTTTTGTGGCATTTTTGTTTACAATGCATAAAGTTACATTCATTGTGGCAACTAGACTGTTATTGTCCCTAATACATTTTTGTCCTTCTATTCACTTTGACTTTGGAACCATAATGAAAAGTATTTGTATCTAATATTTGTTGACGATTATGTTAATTTAGTGCTTAATCTAGATTTTATCACTGAACCCGAATGAATATTTCTTTTGTATCCACTTTGACCTTTGGTACCATATTATAAGCATGAAGTAAACATCTTTAACCAGGAGTTTAGCAGCAAAATGTTTTTACAGAACAGTGACATTTGTGTATAATCTAGAACTTCTTGAACCTTAACACGCCATTCATCATCCAGCCTCAAGTCTTTGATGGGCATATCTTAAAGTAAAATACATAAGGAAGACAAGATCTTGTGGACAACAACCTCTTTATAGTAAAATTCACGATGTCGCACATAATATGCTTACTCCTTCATCACCATCATCAGAAACATCGTGAATTTCACATTAACAAAGTTTTTATCCAGCAAATCTTATCTTCTTTAACATCTAGACTGTTTTTATTCCCTGTATCATTATTTTTCTTTCTCTTTGTAAGCATCCTACATAAAAGTTATGTTTAAATCTTGGACCTGTCATGCAAATTTTGAATAATTATTTTCTTAGCCATGACCTGATTTATTACTGTCTCATGTATGCATGTGTAGTTTCCAGGTCAGTTTAACGCCGCTTTCAAGAGTATTTCACTTATATCTCTACTGCTAGTTTTACTGCAGGGAGAAAGCCCAAAACATTGTGACTATGCAATGCGGTGAAACCTGTGAGCATCGACTGTAAGTAGCGAACCATGATTGGTACTGCGCTGAAATTCAGTGTAGCATTTCATCCAAACTTTACCTCTTGTAGAACAGTTCTCTTCTGCAAAGTTGCCGCGTCCCTGGCGGGATTCGAACCACAACATGATTTGAATCCCAGATGTCTTGATCCGAAGATATAACCATTATAACAACTGTGCTATCCAGACCCTTATTTTCCAGGGACTAGATTTTCGAAGCTAAGTTAGTTGTAAGTCAATGTTTGGTAATTACGACTATCTTAGGGCTAAGAGAGCTTTGAAAATCTAGGCCCAGGTTCATATTTCTTTCCATTAATTTTACAAAATTAATTTAAAAAGACTCATTGTCAGTCTACTTATCCACATGACCTGTTAGCTGTCTGTCAGCAAGGGAGATAATTGACCAGAGATAAACCATGCATACCACTAATGAGGCAAGTAATTAGAAGATATTTCTCTGTAGGATTTATCAGATCTATGATGGTTTTAAACATAATGGTGTCTTTGAGAAATGTGTTGTATGATTAGTCCTTAACTTTGTTGAAATACAGCATTTGAAACTGCTGTGTTGAATTATTAAACCATATATTTACCACTAATTTGAGGTACGATTTATGTGATCTCTAAAACGAGCATGATGGTTAAACTTTCTTTGGGTTTTATGGGTCTCTTTTACTCTCAATTAAATAATTTTCATCAGAAGTATTAATGATATGATATGAATATGAAATTGATAAAAATATTTTGATAAGCATTTTGAACTTTGTTTTTGTGTTTTGATGTTTTTTATCAAAAAGATTTAAAGTTAGTCAAAATGATTAAACAATATAATCTCATGATTTTGATTACAGGCTTACCTTTTCTTAGCTCAATCTACAAAAACAAGGTTGCATAAGATATGTTATTCAAAGTAAACACATGATGATTGCCCCTTTCATCTTGACAATGTTGGTGGTCTTAACAACACTCATACCAGAAAATCCTTGAATTAATTAGACAGAAAAATAATGAGAATTTTCAGCATATCACTCCCAATTATAGAGGTCCGGAAGATCCAGTATAACACAATCTGAACATTTCAAATAAAAGAGTTCCATTTTTACCATTATGCAGAAAAATACATTTGACAACAAACAATTTGTCGTCATGTACGATATTAAATATTTAACTTTCTATGGACTTAAACATGAATACGAGTAATGGTGTTATAACGAGGGAGGTATACAAATAGTGTCTGGACAGTGTCCATATTTCACCTCTAGTTTATATTGTAAGTAAACCCCTGACCAGTGTTAAACATGCTTATTGTTTGGTTTAGGCTTGACAGCTTCAGAAAGCTCCTAGCAGTGCTTCGCTCTGTATTTGTATAAAGGATTAGCCATTTGGGAGGGGATTTCTACCCTGCATGGAGTTGAGGAGTATTTCCTTGGATTTCTAGCATTTGTGTAAGTATTGCTTCTGTATCTATGAGGAATATTTCGACTTTGTGTAGTTGATTTGAAATGGATGTTTAAAATTGAAGATTTATTTTTAAAAATTCTAAGTTTAGGAGCAGACTTTTGATTCTATTGATGTAGCTCATCTTTATTTTCTACGATAATATACTGTGTTACTGCAACAGTGTGAAGCTGGATGGCTTTTAAGGAAGTTTAGTTTCAAGATAAATTGCATACCCATTTATTTCCTAGAATATAATGTTCTAATTTCTTTATGGCCTCTGTGGCTGACACAATGATGATTTTGAGATGGGGGGTTTTTTATGTGAAAAAGATTGGAAATATGAGCAACATGATTATGATAGATTTAATGTAAACAAAAGAGACATAAGGATCTTCTTTTTTCTATATTTTTGATTACTATTGTGATGATAACTAAAACTGCTCATGCTGGGAGACATATATTCCCTCAAAATACTACCTATTCCTTCAAGTATAAGTATAAGCTATGTTTTTTTCATATCATCGGGAAAAGTCTGATTAAAAACGATTGGTGCAATCAAATGTGAAAGTAGAGAATTAAATTTATGTATGCAAACTTGTGTCCAACGGCCCCCGAAACGTTACAATTAAATGTTGTATTCAAAACGAATTTCATCTCTGTGTTTTGACAGTACTCCCCCCCTTTACTTTGTATTCAACTTAATGTGCTAACATTTTTCAAAACTTCTACAATAAATATTTGCAGTGTTTTTTGTTTGAATTATTTGTCAAGATAAATTTATCAAACAAAGCTAAAAAATTAGACAAAGTGACATCCTGGTAAGCAAGAAATGAAAAGAAAATCTAAGAATGTGTACTTATATATAAAAATATAAACTTAAAAACATAAAATGTTAACTCCCTTTCTGTATCATTTGTCCTAAGGGAAATTTTCTTTGAGGCAAAATAAACACTTCTAAACAAAAAATAAAAGGAAGTTGAAATACAACCTTTAAGATAAAAAACCTCCCTAATTGACACAATGTTATAAACTATCCTGTGAAGACATGCCTAAGACATTAAAAACAGAGTACATTAAACATTGTGAAAAAAACGATAGTTTCATGCTTTTTACTTTAGATAGACGTATCTCCTAATTGGATCGAAATTCAAAGAGACTGTTGCTGTTTTTAAAAATAAGTTGCCACATATACTTCATAGATAACTGCCACCCACTTAATATGAGCCACTGAGTTAGAATTAAGTTGCCACCCACTTCAAATTTTCAATAGTTAGAGCACATCATTATTTGTATCAACGTTGATATCAATTTCACTTCAGAAGAAGTTGCCCTCATTTCTATCAAAAAGCTGTTCACATAACTTAAAATAGTTATCAATGGTTGGCTCAGAGTTTTTTGTCCCCTTCATAAAAAATAGGTGTATCAAGGGGATAATGTCTTTCATTTAAAGATAAAATGTTGTTGACTTTCAGGCTGCCATTTTGTTTTTTGTTTTTTTTGGCTTTACTTACTTACTTACTTACTAATTTTACAATAGATACAAGGATGTCATATCTTGATTAAAGGAATAAACAAATACAGATAAATAATCATAAGATAATAGTCTTTCTGTGCTCATTGTGCAAATGAAATTCAGATGAATGGCTCATATCAATAATTGATAGTACCAAACTTGCCATTGTTACACAAAACAGAGGTATATATCGTTCTGTTTTTCTCCATAATGTTATCTTTGTGTAACTGTCCCTTTAATAAGTGCAAATCATGCAGGTAACATATGTCTAGACAGTGCTGCTACATGAACAGCCACAGATGATATTGTAATGCATATAATTACAGGTAAAAAAGAAAATTACATCAAATATAAAGCCTTAACAGGCACATGCAACTATTACAGCTATGGAAAGGAAGCATTAAGCTTTTATGGTTGTTATATAAACCAGTCATGGATGTCAGAAAGCGATGTTGACATGTGCATGTATTTTAAAGACAATAATTACAGGTAAAATTGCAGGTGAAATTCATGTAAAAATACAATGTATTTGCATTCAGTATGTTGGATGTCGCCTAAGTATTCACAGTAATTTCATGGATGAAAAATTTAGGATTTGACAATATTTGGTTCAATAAGGTATGATTACAATGAATTTCTAAAAAGTATATTCATACATAAATTCAGTGACAAATGAAATGTATATTGCAAATAGTGGATGACATAACAAAAACATTTCTTAGTTGGTATCTTTTGTTGTTTACCTTGTTGTTTATTTTTTTTAGATTGTTATGTCTATTTATTTGTTTGTGCTTTCATATGTTTTTGTACTTATCAATTCAATCATATTTGGTGTGATGGTTACAAAATGATAAACAGAAAAGAAACCATAAATTAATATCCTGTGATAAAAGGTAAACACAATTCTGGATACCAGCTTCCATTCACGCACCAGTGAGTTCTTATCAGGCTTTTATAACCTCTGGACCTGCCTTGGATACTCCAATATTAGATCAAACGATGCACTCGTCGGGATATACCTGCATTCACTACCTGAATCTCCCTCACCTGGTGTGTAATTACCTGTAATTACCTGAGGAACATGGCAGGTTTCAACTCACCTGTTGTAAACCTGGAGAGGGATTGAAAAGGGAGACTGGTTTTGATGTGTTGTTTGTGTAAAATCGTTTAACTGATTCTTGGAAGCAAAATGAAACATTGAAGAAAGTAACTCTTTGATTTTAGATTGACTTTTTGTGTTAAAAGATATATTTTAATAGAGTATACAATTATAATCATTCTAAAAATATAGATTGTTACGATCACATATTTAAAAAATTTGCAATTAATTCTTGGGATCATCTAACCTGGATGAGGAACCATGTTTATATTTTCTAGTCGCTACACTGAATTTTAGTTCCACCTATGTTTCGCTAGTTCCAGCCGATGCTTGTAGGTTTCACTGCAATGCATAGCCCCAAAGGTATTGCGGGTTTTCTCCCTGCAATAATACTAGCAGCTGGGATATAAGTGATAGAAGTCTTGGAAGCGGCATTAAACCCCTTATTACCTCGACTCACCAAATCTAGTCCTCCATTCTTGATGCTCCTTGATTTTACCTGAAATCTTACGAAATATTTTTTTAGAAAAACTATTAATTAAGAGGAAAATAAATATGTCATGTTCAAAAACTGACATTATGTAGCAATTATGATGCTTACAACTTTCCAGGTAAAATATAAACATGTATCGTCTAAAGTTATTAAATCATGAAAATAATTCCATTATTTTATTTCAAAATGTTATCACAACAGTTCAAGCGTCAACACACAAACAGTTCGTATTTTCACAAATCCCTGTAACCTCGGAAGGAACATCGTATCGTGACTTACCTGCCTCCTCTGACCTCTTGACCTCAATGACAATAAGAATACACAGGCAGGTGTGTCATATTACACCTGGATGTTTACATACTCGTTTTCTGAAAAAATAAAAGAGCTTGGGGTGTTTATCGTGTAGTTTATCTTACTTTCGTGGGGTCTTCAAGTCAAGAAGATGAGTTTACAGAGTGCTGCATGCAATGTTTCACATAGAATCTGGTGTATTAAGTTTCATAACCTGCTCTTTTTAAGGTTTTTAAGCAGTTTCTCAAATTGATAAGGGAAGGTTTTATTAATATTATACTATATCACATCTTCAGTTGTGTTTAATGTTTTTTTGTACTGTTTGTGAAAAGCTTTTAAACCTTTATATGGGATTTTTTTTTCTTTTTATGTGTGCTATTTTTTCTATGCCTTTGGAGTTTTAAAAATATAGTTTGTAGAACCTTTGTTTCGGAAACTTTTGATATTTTTTGTAATTTTTGAGGCAAGTTTAAGAATCAATCTCTTGGCCTTATTACTGAGGAAATGTTTATTACTGATGATTAGATAAAAGAATTACAATTCCATCCTTATAATTAGGGTTTAACATAATATTGATAGGATACAAAGTCCAAGAAAATGTGTCATGCAAATAATTTTTGTTAATTTTAATTTTGTATGTGACTTCTGATATATGCTTTTAGAATTTGTTTTTGAAGACTTCAATAACATCTGTTTGTTGTCAAATTTAAATGTTTAAGATCTAATCTGCTTATTACATCAGAGTTACATAATTTTTTTTATGGTTTTCCTTCTAATCAGCAACCCATTTATAAAATGTTTAAAAAATAAAATGTAATTTGTCTTTAATAGTGTCTCTCATAACCAAATATATTTCCTTTACAGAGGATTAAAAATCAATTTACATGTAATCCAAAATGTCAAATCAAATTTACTTCTTTCAACTAAATGAATTTGCACCAGAAGCCTGGTGAAAATAAATGAGTTCACACCATGGCAAAAAAAGTCATTAATCTTGTTGCAAGTTGCCATCATGCGAGGATGGTTTAGCGTGCGCATCTATCATTGAGTTCTTCCTTAGGTTTGTAATTGGAAGTTGGTTATCTATCAGGTCTGGATAAGACTGTGACAGAGACCGTTCCTCACCAAAATACATAACACTTTATCATAATGATGTGTTGTCTTACCGATAGTGTCATCTCTGTAGCCATCATGCTCCATAATGTTACCCTTAATGCCTTGGTGTTGAGTCTGTGATACAAGTTCTACATAGTCCTTCTCCATGACTGTGTATAAAATTGTACCATGGTCCATATAGGTTATACATACATGCATTAGCTTTGAGGATGAATCTTGGAATGGATGGTAATTTCTTTATCATTTACTCTTTTACTTCTACAGGCATGAAATCAAGCTTGTAAATGCATGTGTCTGGTTTCTTAGGGGTGGAAGAGTTTTTTCCACTTAACAGTCAAAGTGTAAAAATGAAATTCTTAAGTTTGTTATATTTAAAAAAAATGGGGAAAGAAAATAATCATTTGTTGTGGGAGATGGACACTGGTCCCTCTTGACATCAGAAGAATGATGATTGGAAGATTTATCTCCCTTTGATGAGGGACACAATGTCAGTGACATGTCATATCACATGTGATTTACAACAAGACAAAAATTCCAATGCTTTCATGCATGTTCATTGAATTTCATGTCTAATCAACTGCGATGACCCTTCAGGTCATGGACTAGTGTTGAAAGGGTAAAGTTCAAGTTCGGTTTGTATTTCACCGAAATGAAAGAGAACATAATCTCAAATCAGATTAAAGGATTAGCAACAAATTATGTGCGTTGTGATCTTTATCTTCCTGTATAATCATGTGCAGGTGAATTTTTTTCTAAAAGTTTTTTTTTATGGAATGGTTGGTCTGATCTTGTTTATATTTTTTGTTTGATGTCACTGCCTAAAGAGTTAAAATCTGGATTAAGAGATTATTTGCAAATTATAGCATTTCAGATCTTGATATCTCATTTAATTGATGTCAGTTCAAAGGTTGTGCAAAAAGTTTTTTTGAAATTGGTTTGGTCCTCAATTGAGTGATCACTTTGTGAAACTTCTTATTTCTGATTTTCTAATAAATGAAAATCACCAGAATAGTGAATTCGATTGTAGAAATATTTTGAGAAGGTTTTATTTTGTTAAATACTTTATCATAAACCATTGATATATAAAACTACAGAGCGGATTGGGCTAAAGAGCCAATAGATTTTTTTCCCTGACCTTCTTACAAATTTAGGTTAAAAGAAACATAAATATAGTATTTGAATCATTGTGGTATAACTCAAAATGTAAACATAATCACGGAATATATTTGAAAGAACATTTATGAAGAAAATGATAAGACATTTTTCTTTCAGTCTGTGACCTAGAATGTCAAATCAGAAAGTATATTAAATCAGTAGGCTAAATTTAATGAATTTTGGTATACCTTTAAGTAAGAATGATATATGTTTACCTCTGACCGGTTGCACAGTGTAACATGAAGCAGCAGTTTGAGGTTAGTTAGGTGTATAGCAGGGAGATAGATTATCTCCATATCTTTTCTGCTTGTTTGCAAAGAAACAGCTGAGGGTGTCTCTTTTCACCTGTAACATTTGCATAAATGTTTTACATTCTAAAATATATTTGTATGTTTGTTTTTAGATTTAAATCCACCAAAATAGGAAACTTTATCCTTTGGACGTAAAATGTTTTAATTTTTTTCTGAATGATTCTAGACAACATGATATGATTTGCTGATATTTGAAACTCTCTGAGAAGATATCAACCCTGAAGCAATATTTTGCAGACATTTATGCACATGTGCATGTGAATTCAAGCTAATTTGGGGGTAGACAGGGGGATGTATTACAACCATTTCTATTACTGCTGATTAGAAAGACACAGGTGAGAGGCATCTGATTTCACCTGACTTTCTGCACTTATTTCACGCCGATGCCAGAACAGCGCCTACTTTTGTTGAGGGAGGTAATTTCAGTGTCATTCTGAAGCAGAAGGAGGCTTGAATGACGGATTGGTGTTTTCAGAGATGAATAGCAAAGATTCACAATCAATTTCCATCTGGCATTTTAACAAAAAATAGCTTTCTTCTGAAAATTGGTAATAGAATAAAGACCATTTGTCATTTTACACTCTGTTTAGAATCTTTACAAAAGTTAGATGTTTCATATCATTTATTTCATATCATTAAAACTTTTATGTTTGCAGTCTTTAAGTCCTAAAAAGTCTTAATTAGGCACCAGGCTTTGCCCTGATTTGAATTTCAATGAATTTTAACCCCCTATTGGCAAATCAATAACAGAAGGAGGCTATTAAAAAAAATTAAAATTGAGTAAAATCTGATATTTGACATTCAATCTTTTTTGTCATCCGTTAATTTTTCATCTGAAAATAAATGCCTGTTTTGTAAAATCAACTTGTCCCAAAGTTTTTACTCAATCTCTCTGAAACTTGGAACATGCCATGGATATACATCAGTAATGTTCATATTGGAAATGTTTGGTGGTTCTGGGATCATGGTGTTCACAGGGTTCAGCTCCAACCCCTTTTCAATACAGAACTCAACCCATGCCAACTTTTTCAAATTCCTGGATCACCATGCACTGTCATATATAAGTTAAATAGTCTTGAATGTGTTTAAATCCCAACTTCAGCTCACCTCTACCGGTAATGTCACAGTGTACCAATTAAGAGGAAGCACTGCATGAGGCCAAGATTACGTTAACAATAACAAACAGAGTAACGAGAGAAATTACTCATTGAAAACTACTCTTCACCCTTTAAACACAATTTCATACCATCTGTTCAGGAGAACTGTGTTAAGTTTATGGTTGCTAGGTTTCTTTTGTGCTTTCGCCAAGATAGAGTAGTTTGCAACACCTGTAATTAAGGTAGCTTTACCTGTGCTATACAGGTAAATTAACCTGAGAAAAACCTTTAGCACTGAAGCGTTGTTTCAGCTGAGCATTGCAATTTTCTTTTTAATAATGTCTGAGCGAAACAACAGATTCCTTTATAGCTTGTTAGCTCCTGATAAAAGAAGTCATAATCTCACTGGCATGAATTGCTAAACCACGGGAGAAGAAATCTTGCTCCTGGCAAGAAGAATTCTTGCTCCAAGAAACAAACCTTCAGGATTCTGGTAAATGGAGAATTTAGTGGAAAAAGCTTCAGAAAAGGTTAATAATAGATACATTGTATCAATATCTAAAATTGAATGATTTGAGAAAAATTTAAGATGGTAAAAAACAAATACCCAAGATTATTTTGAGCGAGAAGAATTAACTGTTAAAAATATCAGAACTAGGGACATGCATGTAAATACCAAATCAGGATTGACCTCCTGGTATACAAGAAAATACAATGTTTTAGAATATTAAACTGGAATCTGACAGTGACTTTTATTTCAAAACAACTTAAAACAAGTTAACCAGAAACTATATAATAATAGATATAATAATGATCAAAAATTAATTTCTTGACTTTTATTCATGATGAAATTGAAATATTAAAATATTGAAATATATATCCCTAAATAAGACACAATTCAGACAATACCAGAACAGGATATGATCAGTACCCGTGTATCCTGTAGTTGAAATATAACTCATTATAAAACCTTGTTAATCTTTACGATGATTGGCATGTGCTTTGCATGTCAATTGCTTCTGTGATTGATATGTAAGCAGTGTTTGCAATTGCAACAGAAACTTATCAGTCATTGTACAGATCATGAGGTGTACTGAAATAAAAATGTAATGCCTGCAACAGAAGCATGAAGTGTTTGAAACAAAGTGGAGATAAAGACAAGGGACGTTTTTTCTTGCCATTTATCAAGTTATCAAGATCTGAACATTTTAGTAGAGAAACACAAAGTTAAACCAATTGACATCAAATTTTGAAACATTATTCTGGAGTTAATCCTTTGATTTATATACGTCCCTTTAAGAAAAAGGACATCAAATTATTGTTACCAAGAGAAGACAGACAATTTCATAAAAGTCAAGGCTAGTTGGTAAGCTACTTTAACAATCAATACTGACGGTAGTGCCTGACTCTGAGGGTCTGGGTTCGAATCCCGCAATTGACTTGACCAGAAAAAGTACAAGAATTTGTACTATTGCAAAAAGTGTGATCCAAAATATAACAATGTCATGTTTTATAAAAACTTTTAGAAACAATTTGTCTGGATATCTTTATCACAGTGTTTGAAATAAGCATGACAAGTTCCTATCCTAAAAGTATGACTGTCAAATTGCAGAAAATTTTTTAAAAAAAGTAAAAGCCTATCCAAAAAGGCTTTCAAACTGGCAGATATGCCTTACTTCAGAAACTTTTTCTAGCCCACTTGTGTTTAGCAATTAGTACAGTTTTGCCTTAAACTATTGTGACATTGAACTACTTGGCTTTCTGCCTTGTGCTTTAACTATCATAGTTCAGGGGAAACAGTCGTTTATTGAAAAAGACATTAGGACGGATGACATATCACAGAAGGATTTCACAGGATTTCAATACTAGGCATATACCAGGCAATATTTCAAATCCTATTACGTAACAACATTACACATTGTTTCTTTGCTTTTGATGTTTTATATTTTCTTGTGTTTGTTCCAGCTTTATGTATCATGTAAAAGAGCGGCGTTAAAATAAGCTATTTTAGCTTGTTCGCCAATCTTTGTTTCATTTTTGGAAATAAAAATATGTTTAAACCATATCACAGAAGGATCTCAGTTATGAAGGGGAAAATGAAAGTCCATGTTTCTATTTGCAAGACAATTTTTAAAAAATCCAAAGTACTATGATTGCAATGGTTAAGCTATAAGGCTCTATTTCCCTACCTTAAAGGATTAAATGGTAGTCACGCAAATGTTGCCGGGGATTTTTGCTTGATGATTAATAATTTATCCTGATCCGAAGGCTCATTTGTTTGAGAAATGAGATGTTTGACCCTCTGAAGATAATACATTCAGAATAAACTAATGTTTATTAGTGAAAATTTGAAGAAATGAATATTTTAAAAAAAAATGCTACTGCCCATTATGCTAAAACCAAATAAACTAAATAACTATGAATAAGGATTCCTCTCTATACACCCAAATATATGCATGTTTATTTTCATTGATTTAACCCAGATGGGTCTTCCATTGTTCAATTAGTCATGTGTTGAATGTAAAAGCGAGAGAATAATACTCAATGCTGTTACATCATCTAGACCAGAACTGATGGCAAGGAAAGATGTTGTTGAAGTCATTTATGTGCAGTTGATTGTTCCATTAACCATTCTCATTATGCGCTTCCGTACAAAATTGTAAGTTTTTGTGTGATGCCAGAGAGGGGGGAGAAGGGGGGGGGGGGGGTGACCTTGGATCTTGGATGATCTTTGGTAACCTTGAAGATTTTTGTCTGGTTATAAAATGATTGAACTAGATGTAGGTTTCTGAATCTGTAGAAAGAAACTATTCTCGAAAATTCTGCAATATTAAATTTTTTTGAAAGGTTGCTTTACAGCATATTAATTAATTTTAAAGGTACGAGTCCCCGGTTAGGGTTATTTTGTAAATTTAATGTCCAACTTTGACAAAAGCACAGTAAGATACCTTACAAAAGGACGTTATCAGTTGCACAAACTGCATTATGACAAGCAATAGCCTTTTCAAAATGTAGCTATAATAAATTTGTAAAAATCTGGTCTAGTTACAACCTATTCCATGACCATCCCATACTAACTGTACTATAGTGGCTCGTGCAACTGTATAAGAGAAAAGGATATGATGAGAAAGATATTGTATGATTTTCTGTAATTTAAAAAAGTGGAATAAAATTTTAAAAATAATAAAATAAGCAAAGTAAGAAAAATCAAAAGTTAAACCAATCCAACCTCTTCAGATTTACATACACCTTGTTAATTCAATACAGGGTTTCAACGATGAATTATTACAAATCTATTTTGGAGATATTGTATGCATGTACCTTACTGACTGATAAAAAAGATTCTGAAGAAGGAGGATTTGTAGCACATATTATTCGGAGTCGTTCTTCTTGTTTTTTTGCAATGATAAATGTTCATATGTGTTTCTTTTTTGATAAAAAATTATAATCTATGTAAACAATTGACAGATGGCAGAGAGGGTTTAGTATATTTTTTCCATATTTAATCTCAAGATCTGAGCAAGTCATCTGACTTTACCATTGACGATGAGTCAAATTGTCTTCCAGAAAACCAGACTCTTAAAAAAACCATGAGAATGAAAAAAACATAAGAAACGAGAAAAAAAATTTTCTCACTCCATTCTTCTCAGCTCTGTTGATAGTGAAAACATATGCTGGAAAACAGAAGAGAAACTGCTGATGTGCGTTTGATTGAAATAATTGAACCATGGCAGACAACCAATTGGGGTCCTCGTCTTTGAAATTACGTTAAAACTCGGCGAGGTAAAGATGGCCATGATAGTGGATGTTCTTCATTTATTTTATTTTCATATTTTTTAATCATTAACCCTTACGTTGCTGAATATTATTTTGACCAGTTTTGCCCCCGTGGCTGAATTTTCCAGCACTCGCCTCGCTACCGTTATAGCGCAATTAGCCCCTGTGGCCGAATTTTCCAGCGCCGCCAGATGCGACCGTTTTAACAACATATGGCGTATTTACATAGCGAAATACGGACATTATCGTTGTTTTATACAACGCTAGTCTGCGAATCCCGTGTTACAAATGGATGATACTTACTTGACACTTTGAATGAAATTTCTATCACCCCTGGAACGGTTTCTACAACTGAAGTAAACTTGTTTTCAATTCGGGCGCCATAACTCAATAAATTTCAAGAGCGCATGCACGAAATCAAAACGAAACTAAAGATGAATAGTTCCTCTTCACATCGATATAAAAATTATTTTTATAATATGTCTAGAACGAATTTTACAAAATTTTAAAAATTGTCTTTATTTCAAACATTATAAAATCATTTAATCACTGAGTGCACACATGCAAATTATATACGGAATTGAAGCTAATTTCTTGCTCTATATTTCACGATAAATTTTATTACGATACGCCATCCTAAACGAAAGATATTAAATTAGTGATACATCCCGATAACGTTCTGACCCCCACAGTAATATTACTAAGCTAATAGCCCCGGGCAAACGCACGCGCTCAGCGCGTGCAGGCGGGGTATCCCCGTTGAAACATACACTCACACACAATATAAATTGTCTTTATTTCAAACTTTATAAATCATGTTATTCGCTTTGTATACATGCAAATTATATATGGAATTGAAGGCAATTTATTCTACTTTACGAAGAAATAAACCATAACAATCTTTTGCACTGTAATTAGAAGTTATTACCAACGAAACGTGGGTATAGCTACTAATAAAGTCTTTGATAATCGCCTTACCGCAACATATGTCGCATCGTTTCCACACGTTTTATTTTGATGCAAATATGGGCAACTTACACATGAAAATGAAGGTATTTATTTCTGCTTTACGATGATATGAAAATAATAAATATGTACCACTTGGTTTGGAATATATAAAGTTTGCAAAGATGGTACCCTCGGGTATTTTAGAACAGATTTTGATAATTGCGACATCACTAACCGCTCCTTTATTGTCTAATTGTAATTTGCAAATTTTATATAGAATTGAAGACGATCGTTTCCTCTTTATTGTGATATAAAAATGTTGATAATGCGCTCTACCGTTAAATGAATAGGAAGTGTAAAAAGCAGTTGAAAATAAATCGCTTCTCGGTCAACAAAATATGAATAGGGAAATTGCCTGTTTGTGCATGTGCGATGCGCGCCGGGTCCTTTCTGATTTTCTTGTACATACCAATTTTATATTGTAATAAAGATCATCCTTTTCTCTATATTTTGATATATGAAATTGCAAAATTTACCGAGAACTTTATGTGATATAAAGTGCGAGAAAATTGTAAAAACGTAAAGAATAAACAAAAGTCACAATTTTGCGGAACTTGCTGTATCTTTATTCTATATGGTGTATATAATTTTGTTATATCAAATCGAAGACAATTATTCCTTCTTTATCATGAGGTAATCAATTTCAAAATACGCCTAGCTGTTGAGAAGATATGAGGGAAAGAAAGGCACATGTCAAAATCGCCGTTCAGTTTACATGATTTGAATCGAGAAATTAGCTTTTTGTGCGGCGCTTGCTGTGTCTTTATTTATTTTTGCGCATGTACACATTTTACATGGAAAGAAAGACAATCTTTCTCTCTGTCTTATGATATAAAAATTGTCAAAATACGTTGAGCACATCATGTAAAAATTGGTGTGACAAAATGGTGTAAAACTAAAAATATGTAAAAATCACCTTTTTTGCGGCACATGCTGTATCTTTAATTCAGGTAGTGTAGTTATGTATTTTATATTGAATTGAAGACAATTTTCTGCTCTTTCAAATGATCCAACCGGTATTGAAATCCGCCCAAATGTTCAGAGCATAGGGCGTGCGATATAAGGTTGTACGTTTGGTGTGAGTGCAGGCTTGTAAGCAAACGATAGCACGCGCAGGACGGTAAGCTCGTACGAGCGGGGAGAAAGTGCCCACAGGCTATTAGCACGTGCGGCGGGGAGTGGGGGAAAATTGAGTGATTTTAACGCTTATTTTCGGTACGATAAACATTATCAATGTTCGCATAATTTTCGGAGCATGTTCGCGCATTATTTAGAACACCAACGAAATAAAACACGGTTGCTTAGCGACAGCCGGAACGAAAATACAAGCGTTGAACTGAGACTACTGCTAGGCAATAAATTTCCGGGCTCCGCTGCCGAGACCCGCGGTCATAATTAGTTAGCGTGAGAAAAATAGAGTGTGCTACTCGCATCCCGCTAAGGGGACTTGCGGGCAAAGCTAATTTCATCCCGGAATATTCCGGGACCCGCATCTTAAGGGTTAATAGTCTCTCATAAATCTGTTATGATTGGCTCAACATCTGTTATATATATATATATATATATATATAATCGTTATGTGCCCCTTGTTCTGTGACGTCATAGCATGGCAACGTCATAAAGACCCCATGATGATCACTGAATAGTGTGAAACCGGTCGTGGATTGAAATCATTTCCAGACTTTTGTTTTTTATCTATATATATATATATATATATATATATATATATATATATATATATATATATATATAAACAATATATATTGCATAATGACAAATTTATGCTTATCATTAACAACAGTGTGAAAAGTTTTTTGCAAATTTGATACTATTTTCTCCATCATAGTTATAAGTTTATGTTAAATATTATTCCCCTTCAGAGCGTCAAACACCCAAACATGTTTTCTATTTTTGTAGTAGAAAGTGACATATATCAAATTAAAACTGCTTTCAGCCATCTAAGTGTGAACACCTTTTAGTGAGGTTAATGGATTTGCATAACTTAACCCAACTTTGTAGGTTCATATAATAAATCATTATTTTAATTAGATATGATTGATTTGCAATAGGTTACATTTGAATCAGTTTTTGCTTGAGTACTTTATTTTTAAATATGGTATAGAACCTTTAACTCTTTAAAAATATTTAGAAATATTCTCTTGGCAAAATAGTTGCATCTACAAAGATTTATTGGCAACTGAAGTAAGATATCAATTTGATGATCTCAGAAATAGACAACTCATTTCATGGATCATTCAAGACGTTTTTGGACACCTGGAGGTTTAGAATAAGATGACTCTATATCTTCCAGATGTCATTTAGTAGGTATTTCAAAAGTAAGTTCAGTAACAACCATTGTTTTTGGGTAACAAACTTACCAAAGTATCTACGTTATCGAGATTTCTTCATTAAACGAGATAAACATTGTCATCGGTTTTGATAAATCAAGCAGTATAATTTTCGCTTGAATAAAGATGTGAATATGATAGATTTTTCAACCCATGAAAATCATTAAAGAGATTTTGGATAATGTAAAACTAATCTCAAAAATATTTGCTGAAATTAAGATTTAATGAGGAGTAAAATTTTTTATACATATACACATGATTATTTGAATTATTAAACGTAACAAAAAGACTTGCTTGAAGAATTATTTCAAAGACTTTTATGCATAAAATGATGCATAATTCTTTCACTGATGTGTAACGATATTCCATTTTTTTGCAAAATGTTGGTATATACAATTTCATATTATCTAAAGATGATTCTTGCTTTATCTTTCACAGTATTACCTTTAAACCCTTTCTCGTAAATGTATTTGTGTCATGGGTGAAAGGGTTAACTAGTAAAGCCAATCTTTTTAAATTGTACGATGTCTCACTTTACCTTTCTGGAAATCATTTATGCTGTCTTCCTCTTCAAATGATCCATGGTTATGGCTTAAATATGTGAATTTTCAATGATGTGAAACTTACCAGGCATAAGAAATATTTAAGTAGAGTCTTAAACCGCAAGCATGGCTTGGCAGAAGGCATATAAAATAAACAAATCATCATTGTAGTTTTTCAAAACTCATCACTTTTTGTTTTGAAATTTGATGTGAATTTGTCATAGTTTTACATATATGAAATATAGTGAGTGAGTTGTTGTTTATATCGCCGCCTGGGCAATATTACAGCAATTAGCGGCGTTATATGAAATATATGTTTAAAGTTAAGAGGTGGCATTTGGGAATAGATGAGTAAGTCAATTGATATGTAAAAGTGTCTGACCATTCAGGGGGCCATTTTACAGGAATAGCATCTTTATTTACAGTGATAATAATGGAATAGCTACTGGCTACTGGAACATTCCAGAACCTAGCTGCAACTACATGTAATTGGTTTATTGGATCTCCATGTTTTTACCACTTGTATAACTGGAGGCATTTCCTCTTGACTTTAGGGGTCAATTAGAGGCATATGTTTGTGTGCAGTCATTGCAAAAATATAAGGAGGAAAATGGCATTCTGTTTTGATTACTGTACTGACAAAGAGATTGTGAAATGCTTAAAAAAATATATTGTTCAAATGAAAATATATTTTCTAAAAGAAATTTTCCTTCAATCTCCTAATTGACATTATCTTTAAAATGAAATGACTTCATATAGATGTTACAATCCTAATTAAGATAGTTGTACCTTTATGTACCCTTTATTGATTTCATTGATTAAAGTCACCTCTTGATTCTTACCAGTCTGTACCAAATACTGAAGAATTTCATCAGTCAAGCATTTACAACAACAAACCAATTTATTGTGTGACAATCACATTACGACAATTTCATCAAGCACATAGGGGCAAGAAACACAGTGGTAAGCAATTTTGGCTTTGAATCCAGAGGTTTTGTGAGTCTGGCAACTTTGTAGTATAGAACTGTTCTACTTGCAGTACGGTGAGGGTGTAGAGCTACACTAAATTTCAGCCAAGTACCACCAATGGTTCGTTAGTTATAGCCATTTCCAGCAGGCTTCAACTCAATGCATAGTAATAATAGTAATATCATACTAGCAGCTGGGATATAAGTGAAATACTAAGTGGCGTTAAACCCTAATTACTTCACCGTCATCAATCACATCAAATATACAAAGAAAGATAAAACTTCTTTAAGTTAATCTGGAGTCACAAATCCTATGTAAACAATTTCACTAACCATAATTGCTTATACAGAGGAACATTACCAGTTCAACATTTCTAGTAACAATAAAATCAATTTCTAGTGTTAGGTCTTTTAAAACAACTTTACCCTTTCTTTGTCTCAATCCAAAAGCATTACCAGGTGTGTTTTCATTTGGGCTAATTCATCTGGCCTCTTATAAATATTTACCAAAGTGTTTCTGGTTGGCGCCAATGGTTGCTAAATGGTAGTTGAAGACAGGAAATGCTGCAGATTTGCCAATTCTTTGAAGCTGAGTTAACTTGTCAAAATAATCTTAAGCTTTGGCAGTGTTGGTTTGTATATATTAAAAATTAGAGTGAAAGCAGATTTTGGTCTTGATAACCGTTTGTTAAGGATGGAAAGGTATTTAACTGATGCTCCTGGCGACATGGTTTAAACCAACTCTCCTTGGAAAGATCATTAAAATCTTAAGAGGGATTATTAGGGTCTTAAATGAAATGGGAATCTTGAGATTGATAAAATGGTTTTTCAAGATGTACCATCTCAGGCTAATTAATGACTTCAGTAATGAAGGTGAATTTTCTATAGGCACTCTGTCTTTCTAATTGGTTTTCATCATGTATGAAGACTTAAATATGAAAAAGGTAAGAATGCAATTAAAAAGGTTTAGCATGATGATATTTTCAGTGAAAATTTAAAAAATTTTTTTATCTGTTAATAATGAGTAAACAATTGTATAATCTAAGATTAATAAGAAGCTCTTAAATCTTGTTCTAACTGTCTCTTTGACTTGCTGAATCATTTCCATAAGATCAGCAACAGCAATAAGTATACACCTGGACAGGTGAAAATGGTTGTTCAAGATGTCACATCTTGAGTTTGATATTAACTTCAGTAATGAAAATGAATTTTCTGCTGTTCTCAGTCTTTCAATTGAATTTCCTTATTTTTGTTTATTTTGATGGGTTTTTTTCTTGAATTGAAATTGAAAAGGAAAGCATGATCATATTTTCAGATATGAAATTTTTAAGAATGTGTCGACTATATTAAATGAGTTTTGAAAATGTATGACATGTTTGAAAATGAGTTAACTATTCTAACCTTTTTGAAAGATCTCAGAGCATATGTAGTATGTAAATTCTAGGATAATCAAAAATTATCATGAAGCTTGGTCTTATGTTTCTTTGATCTGCTGAATTACCTCCATAGGTATCAGGTTTAAAGCAATTATTATTCACTTGAAAGGGGAGGATGGAAAGCAGTGGTTTGCACATTCGGCTTTGGATTAATTGGTCAGTGGTTCGAATCACGCTAGGGGCTCGGCAACTTTGTCTGCAGTAGAGAACTGTTCTACAGGCAGTAAGGTTTGGGTGCATTGCTACACTGAATTTCAGCGCGGTACCACCCATGGTTCGCTAGTTCCAGCCAATGCTTGCAGGTTTCACTGCAATGCACAGCCACAATGGTGTTGTAGGCTTTCTCCCTGCAATAATACTAGCAGCTGCGATATAAGTGAAATACTCTTGTAAGCGGTGTTAAACCCCATGTCACCTCACCTCACTTAAAGCAATAATTATTCACTTGAAAGGGGGGGGGGATGGAAAGCAGTGGTTTGCACATTCGGCTTTCGATTTCTAGGTCTGTGGTTTGAATTCCACCAGGGGCTCGGCAAGTGAAATATTCTTGAAAGCACCTCACCTCACTTGAACAGGTAAAACTGGAAACAAAAAGCATAACAGGTGTTGTTTAGATATCTGTTCTGCCAGGTAAAATTCACAAACCATTCCGTACATTATTCATAAAGGTTGTCCAGAGTTTTGATATGTTTCATTCATCATCTACGCAGTGTAGACACAAACTATTACATGCATATCATATGACAAAATAAGCCATAGCAAATTGTGTTCTGGATATCATAAATTTCATGGAGTAAATGAACAGGTGAAAATGTGAATACGAGTCTGATGACAAACCAAGACAAGTAGTGTCTTATGAGCATTGTAAATTTCATGCCATAATTATACACCTTATCAGGTGAGAAAACCATTCTGTCAGGCAATGGTTATGTGTTTTTTCAGGAATCGTTCACAAGCCCTTCATCATATTGTGTCCTACTGGTGTCTAGATAGTTTAAAATGCTATATTTATCATCTTCAGAATTTAGTCACAAACAATCCCCACATATCATATGATGATGAAATAAGCCAAAGCTGTTTTTCCTTATGGATGTGACATATTTCATGAAGTAAGTAATCCTCACTGTCTCAGGTGTATACTTAAGTATACACCTGAACAGATGAAACTCTGGAGACAACGAACCTTTAGGTGATATTAATGTGTTCTGTCAGATACCATTCACAAACCATTCTTCACATTAATTGTCATGGCTGTCATGTATGTCATGTGGCAGATGATGTAGATACAATCCATTTCTCACTTGGAATATGGTGGTCATGCAGACACAAGCCATTTATCACTTTGTGTATGGTTGTCATCTATGACAATTTATGAACAATGTCTGGATGATGTGAGTGTTAACTAAAGCTACTAAATAAAAGTTTGTTATAATACTCAAGTTCGACTCATATAATCATCTTTCTGCCAAAAAGTATCCATATTTGAGGAAATGAAGAAACATGAAAATCTCTATTTCAAATTATTTTTTATAAATAAAGTAATATAATAATGTGTTTGTCAGACTTTTGCTGGAAATGAGTTTAAATATCATTTTATGGTACAGATATGAAAATCTGAATTTTTTCATTTTTAACTCATGCCTTACCACATATATGTACCTTTTGTATGTAGTGTAGATTAACCCTCAACGTATTGATCCAAAAGTATGGTCGGGAAATTGTTTTGTTGAAATTTATGACACTTTCTAAAAATAATGAATTTACATAGAAAATCATGAAGGTTGTATCAAACTTTTTTTCAGCAGCTGTAAACTGTAGTAGATTTCTGTTATGGATGAGTTTTTTTGAGTGTCACAATTATAAAGACAAATGTTATCTTGCATTTGTCACTAGGGAGTCATGACATGCACATTGCAAAGATACCTACTTTGATGTATGTATATGGTAAGTATGACAGAGACATGTCACACCTGGTTCAATACCTCAAATGTGTTTACATGCCACTCTGTATTTTATCTATATTATATAAGTACAATAGGTATAACAGCAATTCCATAGAATGGTACAAAATCAAATATCTCTCAAAATAAATGTAAAAAGATAAATTTGAAAAAGAAAAAACCTATGAAACTTAATTTTCAACTTTTTGAAACAACTTAATTTTCTTCATCAAAAAGGGGCTAGTAGCTCATTTAAAAAAAATTATTTCAAAATGCGTCAATGTTTATGCCAATGACTTGACATTCAGAGGGTCAAAAATTTTACGACTCATCCCAAGCTTGCGAAGTCGTCGGAGAAAATATCAAGTAAAAAAAGGCGCTGCCCCTTAAAATGAATTATTCATATTTATTTCAATAAGTTAAGATACTCATAGTAAATCTTACTTTGAAGTCCATTCTATCTTTCCTAAGGTTCCTGCACCTCTGGCAATCTGTACAAGATCTATACTTACAACAGATAACACATTCTTACAATTAAGTCCTTGTCTTTATATATAGGACACCAGCCAAGAGGAAGTATAAATTCTTTCTTAGATAAACAAAGGAAATAATTATTCCACCAATGACAAATGACAGATAGATAGAAAAACATATTATATCTGTATACCAGTATACAATACCTTTTTTTGTTATGGAATCTTATCTTATGAATAATGAAGATACCTTGGATGTGCTTATAGTGACTATCTTCAGCTTTTTTTGCTATATTGTATAAAGATTAGCTGGTATCTTATATAATATACTTATCTGATGATTTACTGTTGTATCTTGTCTTCAAAGAATGGTTCCACTTTTTCGTTTCCGAAATTGATGATCTAGATTTCTGTTAAAGAGAGGTATTACAAACAACAGACCAAATGTAATTCTTTGAAATATATTTATGGAGTTAGATACTTGTTACGACAACTTTTAAAATTTAAGTCTATGAATTTGTTAGCAATTTGGTTTGGTTTTCACTAACAATAATTTTTATGTTTGCCATGTTGAAATTCATTTTAATTAAGTTATATTAGATACATATAGATACATATCATATCAGATATCAGACAATAATCTTATCCTTCATAATAGATTTTGTTATGTAAGTTTATCAAAAGAATTTTTTAAATTGATGCATGACACTTTATCAATACATTTGACATTCAGTTGTTAGAACTTTTTTATAATTTAGTAAAATTTATGATAAAATTGAAAAAAAAATTTGTCTAAGAATCTTGATATTTCTATGAGTCATTTTAATCAAAATAAGGATGATTAATTCACAAAGAATAAAGGATGAAACTATACCAACATCAAACCAAAATCCACAGGAAGCACATTACAATGTTTATTTTCAAAACCAAAAACTAGACACGATAAACTTTATAGAAAGAGACACCAACCTTCAGCAAATGTGAATCTTCTTCACGTTTTATTTACAAAACAAACAACTTATATTTATCATAGAATTAAGCTCCATTTATCCAACGTTATCAAATGATATCACCTTCCTGACTTACAACAAGCCGCTAGTGTTATGATATCACAGGCTGTTTCATTAAAACCGAATGTATGTAGCGCCAATCCCTTCCAGAATCTGGCGCTTCTGATAAAATGGTATTTAGGTTCATCAGTGTTTTTTCCACCATTTGTTTTGCAAACAAGATGGCATCACTCTAAATCTATGATTATTTGTTTTTCAAGCAAAATTTCTTTTAGGTACACCAAAGCCTTTAAGATGGTTTTTGGCGCTCCCGATATTTGTATTAGTATCTGACATATATGAGAACAGAATGCTTTTCTTGAGACCAGATATACACATCATCATTTGCATTAGATATATTCAGCAAGGTAGATGGTCTTTCTTCCGTTAGAAAAATTATATAAATTTTTACAATGAATTCTCTTATTCAGGTGAAGTGAGGTGAGTTGGTGTTTAACGTCGCTTTCAAGATTATTTCACTTATATCACGGCTGCTAGTGTTATTGCAGGGAGAAAGCCCGCAACACCATTGTGGCTATGTATTGCGGTGAAACCTGCGAGCATCGGCTGGAACTAGCAAACCATGGGTGGTACTACGCTGAAATTCAGTGTAGCATTGCACCCAAACCTGACTACGTGTAGAACAGTTCTCTACTGCAGACAAAGTTGCCGAGCCACGAACCACAGACCTCTTGATCCGAAGCCGAATGCGCTAACCACTGCGCTATCCCGCCAACCTCTTATTCAGTCCGTCTTTGGTATTTGCAAAATGTGGATAATAAGTTATTTTAAGTGTCTGTAGAATCTGTTAAATTTTCTTTGCCTCAGGAATTTTTCTTTCCACCTTCAAGTGAAGACACCTGAGACACCTTTTGAAAAATCATATCATAATTCTGTTATTCTATGTCTCATATTTGAGTGTAGCTTCATAAAAGTCTCTCTCTATCCTTTGCCTCGTTATCATGCAAGCAAGACCATCCTTCTTCTTGGAGCTCAGATCAAAAAAGCTTTGGAAGATAATTTTTTTATAAGTCTCTGTATTGGCAGTTGTAGTTGGAGATAAAGCAGAATTGGTTTGGCCGTAAAAACAGGAAGTTCAACAGGTTTTTGTAAATAAAATAAATATTCTTTTTCTTGGGAGATATCTTAAAACATTTTGACAGCTTTATGACATAGCGAAATGTTTTAGCAATAACGATCCCCTTGTTGATGATTTCACAGCATTTTTTGTGTTTCTGTTTTGTTTATGTGAAAGTTATCACTGATAAACATGAATGCTTAAATATTTATGATTTCTTTAGAATACAAATTATGATAATTTTTAAAAATGAGCATTCAAACAATTACATCTTTCATAAAGCTGTTTTGGTATATATATTTGATAATATAGATGTTTATAATCAATTTCTTATGTAAATATATCAGAAACATCTTTCCAAAGTTATGCCAGAAAAAACCCACAAATATGTAATTCTTTATAAAAAAAATTATTTCATGAACCAAAACAATTTTTCACAACTTACAAAGTCCTTTTAATTGTGAATGTTGTTCAACTTCTTTTAATTCTGATTTAATTCTGATTTTCTCCTAAGACATTTTATCTGAATTATCAGAAAAAATGTCTTCATAAAGATATCTACAGCCATATTGAACATCTAGGAACCCTCTTGGGTACCATATGAGGGCTATGGTAAACAGATCACTCAAATTTATTATCACAGCAAGTGATCCCGTATCAGAGAAATAAACGACTTTATCAGAAGTAGTGTAGGAAATGTAAATGGCAACATCCTTTACCATCATGGCTATGATAGGTATTAGATTGCATATTACATATCTAGATAAAGTGATATTTAAAGATGAAAGAAATCTATAAACTATTACAAGATTAAATTTAGAAAGTGAAAGGAAATATGTTTAATACAACTTAATATTTACATTGATGACTAAAACTATGACTTTATTAATAAATGATTTGTAAGAAATATACTAATAAGATGAAAATAATAATCAAATGAAAAAAAAATTTGGAAAAATATGTTTATATCCAATTAGAAACAGGCTTTTGTAAAGGACAATTGTGGTTCTAATTTGAATAACATTGACAGCTTTGGGAGATGTTACGGAAGTTGAAAAAAAATGTGACAGAGTCTAAGTGCTTATAAAAAATTTGAGAGGAGTTTTAAGTGCTATCTCAGACCATCTGATGATGGGAGGAGGGTTGTGGAGCTGATCTATATATAGAGTAGTTATCGGCTGTAGGTGTGTGCCGTTTCCTATGCCATTTGTCAGGGTCGAAATTGGTGAGAGAAAAAAAGGCACTGGTTGTGAAAATGGCGCTGTGCATGTTGTGGTGAATCAGAAAGACAGACGAGAGGCATAGAAGCATGTGTGCGAAGATTTTTCTGTCTTCTTCTTTAGAGAGTTACGTGAAAGGTCGCATACTTGCTGTGTGGTTGGTTGTTCCCATCCCGGCCTGGTAAGCATATTGTACGTGTTTTGTGTCAATATTTATGATTACATGTTAAATATGATGATTGGGATGTCGTTGGAAGGGCCTTGGCTCTTGGAAAATTAAAAAATATGAATAATTCTTTTAAAATGTTCAAGTTACAGATAATGTTTGAGTTGTATCTAAGATTTGTTGATAATGATATTTGTTTTATGAGTAGGTTAAATTTCATATTCTGTAATAATTTATGAATTGTCTTTTTAAATTTTTGTCTTAAACATATTACTTACATTATAATCTGATTGTTATTAATTTTTTATTTTATTGGTATGATTTTTTATTTTATGATTATTTTATTATGGTGTGTCATGTTTATAGATAGATTGATTTAAAATCGATGTCCTCCCTTTAAAGTTAGTAAACATTATTGAAAAAAGTGATGAGATAAATATTAATTTTCTTGTAGTCATTAACCCTTAATCTAAGAAAGCTTTGTGAAAGTTGTTCCAGGGTCCCATTGCACAAAGGTAACACAAAGGCAGCCCTGATATAATATTGAATGATGGCATTAATTAACTTTTACCTCAGATTGAAGGTATTTAGTCCAGTTACTCCTAACTTAACAAACTTATAGATAAGAATAAGTTACAGATTTTTCAACAATAAATATTATTTTGATATGATTGAGTTGTATACAGCATTTTTTATGAAAACCAATTTCTCCAGTAGCTAGGTTAACTTTCTTGTTGCAAATAATCAGCAAATTCTAAACGTCACTAAAAAGTGTATACCTGGTGTCACAGTATACAATTAAGTATCACCTAAGACAAGAAGGTGTAATCTGAGTACTAATTTGCTTTTATCAATACATAACTAATTCCAAACAACATGAAAGTCAAGGAAGAACAAGTTCTTATGTATATATAGCCAACTTCTTTATTGCACAAGATGCGATGATTTGGTGTAGATGTAAAATTAACACCACTATCAAGCAAGTGATACAAATGATATCAATTTGTATCACTTGCTTAATAACCTTTGTTAGTCATTTGAAATTATTTGTATCACTTGATTGATAATGGTCTTAGTATCTAAACCAAAACTTTGCATTTGGTGCAATAAAGAAGATGACTATCCATAAGAAGTTAATTTTTGTTCTTCTTCATTGATCCAGCTTCTAAAATGCCCTTAAAGAAGAAATGTGAATGTCACTCTGTTCCTAAACAAAGACTTGTTTTCCCCTAATCAGTTTTCTGGCTGGTTATCAATTGATGAGTCACGATTGTCGTGTGTCTTGAGCTAACGAAGGTGAAAATAACTATGACATCATGTTCATCTTTGACCATTATTAATTGTTCTAAAGCTTCAGTTATTGATTGTCTTGCCTCATGTTGTGGCAATCTTTTCTGTTTTTAACATCTTTTTTTTAATTGTGACTTGTTCTACATATCTCTTATCTTATGTGACATATCTTTGATTTCTTATTTTGTAGAGAAAAAAGATCTACAGGGCCCCAGATAAAATATGCACGGGTAAATCATATATACGCATTAAAAATGAAATTAATGAGTGACAGATACGCAAAAAATTTCCAGAATACGAGTCTGTTTACAGGAGTGATCGTCACTTATCAAAATAAAGTTTCATTTCTACATGTTTGTTCTTTACATTTGGAACGGTAGCCAACTTGATGCCAAACTGTATGAGTTTATGTACCTTCAAAGAGACATCATTCGTTTATTTACAGATTAAACGAGTGGAAAATGTAATCAACTCCTAACATCGAAAAAGATGCTAAATTGGAATGAGGATCTGATAACAATAAACCTTGAAATACTCCGGGTCCCTTTCATGATGTATTTTTACTCTTCAATTTTTATTTTGAGGAATGAAATACCCCTGAGTTAAAAAAAATTATCTATAAGTCCCAGGTCACTTGTTTACCATATACCTCTTTTTGTACATTTTGAATAACCAAAGTGGCTTGACTTTCAGGCCAAGTTTTGTGACCAACTACAAAAAACTGCTGTAAGTCCATAATCTATTGATTCTGACAAGATTTCTTTACGACTGTCCTCTTAATCAATAGTTCTGTAATCTGGATAAGTTTGACTCATTTTCATCAAAATCATTGAAATCCAATAGATGCTTTTTAAGTTTTAAAATATTTCAAATATTATCAGAAGATTTTATTAAATGCATCGTAGGCAACAAAAGCATTGTAACATGAAGTTATCTTACAAACAAGATAAGATAAAACGGGCAAAAGAACCCTATGGAAAATTGTTATTTCAAAGGTTCAAAGTGCCAGAAGATTGCAACTATTTTCGAAACAAGGAAATCTGCAGTTTTTTTAGTATTGATTGATTGCTTGCCTTGTTAACAGGGAAATTCAAACCCTTTACGGTGAAGAACCAGGACAGAACAATATAAGATACCTTACACAAAGCAATTAACTTTAAAAGCAACCTGGCTGAAGAATTTTACCTGGGAAAAGTGACGTCTTATCGGAAACATAACCTTGCCACTATCTTGAGACTGACAGCCAGCTTTTGGAGAAAAAAAATTCTTCGAAAGAAGATTTTGATAATCATGAAAAGTCCACATTTGGAATTTTTTTGTTCAGAATTTACTTAAATTTCAAATATAGACTTAAAGGGATACAGAGTTTTTTGTTGGAGTCAAATATGTCAAACTTGATAAATGGTGTTATTTTATCAATAAAAAAATCTGAATCCTTATGCTTATCAGTTCAGAATAGTGACAATAAATGGGTTAATGTCTTGATTTTATGATCGAAAACTGGACAGTGGCTCGCGCCAATGATTCAAACATAATTTTGTAAACTTCTTTACTGCAGACACAAACAAAAAATAATGGTTGATAGTGTTCAGTAGGTCATTAAAGTTAATTGGACACATATTTTTTAATTTTTAACATTTATAGGCCTGTTTTCCTGAATATCAGTGAAAACAAGAAAATATCATTAATTTGACATTTTAAAGATAAAGATGCAAGCTTAGGGAAGCGATTTGAACTTAAATCATGTCATAAGGTATTTTGGATCTTATTAAAGCCAAATACAAAATCATGAAACATACTCTGTGTTACTTTAATTACCTTATATCTGTGAAGCTAGATCGATTTTCTTGATAACTTACTTTAAGCAAGAGGCCAATTTTGTATCATTTGATATTTTGACAAATTATGATTCCTGTTAATTTTACCAATTGAAAGAAAATCTTGTTTAATCAAAGAAGCAAAAAAATTTGTATTATGTTCAGTTATGCAAATCAATTTCCTTACCTGGGGGCGGGATAGCGCAGTGGTTAGCGCGTTCGGCTTCGGATCAGGAGGTCCGTCGTTCGAATCCTGCCAGGGGCTCGGCAACTTTGTCTGCAGTAGAGAACTGTTCTACACGCAGTCAGGTTTGGGTGCAATGCTTCACTGAAATTCAGCGCAGTACCACCCATGGTTCGCTAGTTCCAGCCGATGCTCGCAGGTTTCACCGCAATGCATATCCACAATGGTGTTGCGGGCTTTCTCCCTGCACTAATACTAGCAGCCGCGATATAAGTGAAATAATTTTGAAAGCGGCGTTAAACACTAACTCACCTCAATTTCCTTACCTTAAATGATTAAAAGGTGTTCAAACAATTTGGCTGTCAGTAGTTCTTGCTTGATACTAGGTACTTTCCTCCACTGCTATAAATAAGTGGTGTTTATCATGCAGTGTTTGACCCTCTGAACATAATGCATTTGGTATAAACATGCACATATTAATTGGAGAAAATTTGGAGGAAGGGGATTTGAAAAAACATGCTACTGCCCCTGTAATTGTAAATTTTCAGATAATCATATTTTTTCCGGCTAAAATGAAGATATTTAATGACAAAGGAGACTTAAGCGGGCTACCTATCTCACACTTTAACAGCTTCCAGGGGAGGAAATGTTTATTTAACTTTTTTAGTTGTGTAAGAATTGGTAATTTAGTTCTCATCAGTTTCTTATGTTTCCTTTGAAACCTTAGCTCAATTGGATCTATTTTGGCAGAGAAATTGACACGTCATCTGTTCGGAGGTGTAATAGTTGATGATTCTTCCGTGGTGAAGGTGAAAACATTTTTATCTAAAAAAACAATTACAACTAATTCTTGAATTTAATGTAATGAAGTTATGCATTATTTGCAAATTTTATCAGTGAAATTTAACGATTTTATCAGCATATTGATGTTAATCTCTCTGTCTTAATCTTTCATTAATTTGTTCTTGTTCACTCACTGTCATTCTGCCTTTGATATCATTTGTAAATAAATTTTGTACTGATATCATTTGTAAATAAATTTTGTACTGATATCATTTGTAAATAAATTTTGTACTGATATCATTTGTAAATAAATTTTGTACTGATATCATTTGTAAATGAATTTTGTACAGTGGAAGAAGTGCCTAGTTTAAGTTAGATTACTTTTTCCAAATTCTTATCCAAGAGAGTAAAATATGTTGAAACCATTAAGCTGATATATACTAATCAAAGAATAATGTTTGCAAGAATGAATGCGGTTAAAACACCCATAAAAAGTAATCGATAAAGTGAAAAAAAATCCTTACATCTTTTCAACTATGATTATAATATATAATAACCATAATCGTCCTTTTTACCTTTGTAGATACAAATGATATTAAATTTGAGAATTTAATGTGATGAATTTTGTTTAAGTCAAACCATCCTGATTATAGAGTACTGTTGAAGAGAGTACACATATATTACTATCATTTACCAACTTTTTATCATTTTTGATAGTGTATAATGCTATTTGATTTTACCCTGTTTTAGTATTAACTGACTAAAAGGTAGCAACATTAAATTTATTAATTCAGTCTTAATTCTTTTTTTATATTTTTTTTATTTACTTATTTTTGTGGTACATGTACATGAAATCAGACTTCAAATTTTACACAGTCTTGGAAAAGAAATACATTGTTCTGGGGACTGGGTGGTACATTTTGACAGAAATAGATACATTAATGTTATAAAATGACAGTTGTGTCGATATCCCTTATCATTAAGGAGATATCAGCACTGCCTTTGTTGGTTACAAATGAAGCCAAACTTTAACGAGTCTCCAGTCTTAATTCTTAGTTAAAAACCAGGTACCAGATTTTCGAAGCTCTCTTAGTGCTAAGATAGTCGTAGGCCAATGTTAATGTATGGTACCTACGACTATCTTAGCATTAAGAGAGCTTCTAAAATACAGGCCCAGTAATGTGTGACGGAGTGTTGTAGATGATATATGTTTCTCTCTATGTCGTAAGCTCATATTATGTATATCAGATGACTAAGTATACAAGAACTTGAACATTGAATTATGTTTCAAATCTAAAACATTTTTTATTCTATCTATAGAAATCTTTAATAAAATAATGTACTTCTTGACAGCTGTGGAGAACCACACCCATTTCTAGATACTTGAAGACCTATTAAAAGTTATCATCTTTTACAAAATGTGTATTTTAGTACTTTATCATTGTCAAATATCTTTAAATCTATCCAATACACAAGGGTTATACTATCTTGTAAAGAAATGCTATACCATGTGAACTTCACAACTGATATGGCTTTATCTACCTCACTATATGATTTATGAATGTTTTTTCTTTTAAAAAACGCAAAAACAAGATCTATCAAAGCTGCAGCATAATTTTTATACCATTCTAAACCAATACAAGAAACTTAGATTAGATGTACATATTTAACTGTAAATATAAAACCTATGAATCAGTTATGTTTCTTTTGAAGTTCTGTTAAAAAACAAAAGAGTGTTTATGACGGTGATAAAGGTAAAACATATCTCTGTTCATGATAAATGTATTATTTTTTGGAGAAATATATTTATGACCACATGGAAACACATGTTTGAAGTATCACCATATGAAATAAAATTCTACTATATCATAGGATGTTTTATGATTAAATGCAATTCATTGTTTGTATCATACAGTTGAAACCTCACTCAAAATCTGAAACATAGAATAGATTTTATTATAAGATTAATCTAATTCTTCATAAAACAAGATGCAATATATTTCGATTTTCTCAAAGCAAATCTTTGTCAGAACAAGTTCTTAAATGCATATCAAAATTAAACAGATTCATACAATTTATTTTAGAAAAATTGAATTTGCTTACAACGTTTACTTAATGCTCCTGGTCATTTTGGTGCAAATGCAATTTATTTGAAAATTTTCTCTATCATTATATATATCCCTGGGCAAGACACTTCATCTATGTTGGCTCAACCTAGCAAAGCTTTACAAATGGGTACCTGAAAACGGGAAGTTATGGACAGCTTACTAGGCTTCTTTTAAGTCAACAATTTGTGCCCTTTGACAAAGCTCTGTTTGGACATATGCACTTTACAAGAAAACTATTATTATTATTTTTATTATTATTATTATTATTGTTATTATTATTATTATTATTAAGTTTGGAAGTTCTGTATCTGATTTTGTTTGTATTCACTTCATGTTATCTATTCATGTAAATAATGAATGTTAAAACATCTAAACTTTAAAAAATGAAAAGTTTTAGTAGTGAGTTTTTGCAAGAACAAACAACAAATAAAATTAGAAAATTTAGATGAACCAAAAACCACACCCAAAATTGTAAATTTATTACTTTAAAGTTGAAAGTTTAAAAGCTTTTGATAATAAATTTCAACAGGGAGTATAGAATTGGTTATTCGAGAAAAGCATTTTGTCCAATAAAACACATTGTGATTAGATAATCTGCACAGTACACAAAGTACAGAAAAATACTGGCAAAGAGGTGGGTGTTTTTTTTCAGGTCTGGAGACAATCTTTCACAACCATTGTAGACAATGATAATTCCATGTTGAAATTTATGTAATGATCACATCATGTCTCTAATGTGATAAATTTTCTGTTGTTTTGTGTTTTGGGGAAACATAAAGTCAGGTTGCCATAATTTTCATTTTATTTGGTCCTGTTGTGATATCATTTTATTTTTCGCCATTAATGTCTTGTCATTTAATGACTATGACCGGTTTATGACTACTTTAATTGAAAAAAAGTGTAAAAAAAGGTGCTATTGTGTATGTCATATTACATTTGAAAAGAAATTTTATCAAAAAAGTGTGAAAAGTGTAAAAAAAAAAAAGGTGCCAATGTGTATGTCATATCAAATTTGAAAAGAAATTTTACCAAAATTATTACCTCCCCTTAAATTATTTTTGTCCTTGGAGTCAGTGATAAAAGCTGATATACAGTTTTTGTGCTGATATCACAAAAAACATTTCCTGGAGAGCATTTTCTAAAAATGATTACCTAGCTTGTTTTTTTATTGAGAAAAAAAATGGTTAACTAATCTTGCCCACACTTGCCAATTTGAAAGAACCAACAGGTGTCTAAGAAAAGTTCCTGACAAACTGTTTGACAGTTGTTGCAATGTTGTTTATCAGTGAAGTTGTATACAGGTGCTAGATAAAGGCAATTTCACAGAAAGGTAGATAACTCTCGCTGTTCTGGAGTGTGCATACCACTAGATAAGTGTTTGACTTGAAAACACTTGTTATAAAAAAGTATAATGTATGTGTCTTTTAAACTGAGATAGGGAAAAGTATAAATGATGTATATTGAAGAAATCAAAATATATCTACATATTCTTCACTCAATATGACATAATAGAAAATGTAGTTTAATATAAATATAAATCCAAAATAATGTCATATTTTTCCGAATGAAATTTTTTTCTAACCAAACACTTAAATAGATATGTATTAACCATTCTGAGTGACTAATTTACAGGATTTGGGAATCTTTGATTGTCCTCTGACATTCAAGTTAAAGGTAATTAAGGGATATTTCAATATATATAAAAACTGATATTAATGAGAATCCCAATCATTTGTTTCAAATGGTGAAAGCTTATCAAAATGGTGCTTAAATATGCATTAAATGTCTTTTGATAAAACTTTTTCTCTCCAGAAGAGACCAATTCAGTGTACAAAATTTCTAATCACAAGGACAGTCTTTTCTTAAAGCTACCAGCTCATACAAGTCTCAAAATATCTCTCAGAGAAACTTTTTCTTTAAAAAGAAAGTCTGCGCCATTCCTTGTCAAATGATAAAATCTAAAAATTAAATTTTACACCCAGTAACATGCTTGAAATTACTTGTGAAATAAACATGTATAGTATTGATGAGATATGTGTACAAACAGATATTTCCCCTCAAATTTAGTTTTAAAAAGTACCTCAACATTACATAAGGTGCCCAGAACAAAGACAGATGCATAACATTGTCCTTACCACAAAAACAGGCTTCGCTTCCATTTCTATCCAACACACACATAGTTTTCTGATGTAATAACCATTTTTCATACCTTAATGGCAAAAGTATATGACAAGGAACTGAATTATGTTTGTTTGATGGAGGAGCTTCTGAATCTATGGAACCAGAATTGGTTTATCCTTTAACAATGTGTTCCATCTGGAGACCAATTAGTGTTCTACCTCGACTTTACAATTTGGAGAGGGCTTTTCTAAGTTGGATAACTTGTGCCCAATCAATTTCTTTAATGAATAAAATATGTTTCAATCAAGAATCTACCCCTCCTTCTTGTATTTCCGGACCATTGGTATATCTGCCCTTTTGCTTTTTGGTGTCAGTGAATAATCTGTTTATGGTTGCTTTTGTGTTTTTATAGCTTTCTTCTTGTCATATTTTCCTAAGAACTGGTATTAGTTATACTTGTTTACTACATTGTATCTTCGAACAACAAAAATATTTAGCTTTGATTTAAAAAAAAGAATTCTTTTTATACTGAAATTCATATGAATTTGAACCCCAAAACCCAACTGGATCTACTTATTAGTACACTTTCATTTATTTCCTATAAAAACAACACAAACTAACTGCCGAATTTTTAAAGGCTATAGCTTGTAAGGGACCTTAAAGGGAGAGGTGAATACTTAAACTCGAATTGCCTAGCTACCCAAGTTTTTTTTTAGTTTGTAAGGGGGGACAATCCCCTCTTTGATCCGCCGTTGCATGGTCATCAAAATCATTCAATCATAAAACATATGGACTTCATTGAGAGACATTTAAAAGTCGAAAATTCATGGAAATTGTTCTCTTTCATAAAACCAAGTTAATTGATCATTAAGTGAAATACAGTCAGCACACCAATTTAACAGTTGTCTTATTATTTGCTAGTGTACTGATAAGTGATATACCCAAAATCATCTCCTCTGACCTATATAACCTTTGTTCCATTTAGGTTATCAACATGAATCTTGACCATAGCTGTTGAAATCAGCCACTTACTCCACCATTAGAGACCATGAGATCCTCCTGAATCACTTCTGACAATCTAATAGACGGAGATGACATCACATGATATTCTAATGGGGCTCTTATCTTCTGAAAATTCACTTCTCGAGTAGAGCTGTCATATAGAAGACAAAGTAAATAAACGATACAGACAAAATAAACAACTCAATGCTTCTCTTCTCAATATTGGTAATGGAATAAACGAATCCTTAATGAATATTAGCATATTAAGTGTCATTTATGATCATCTTGACTTGCAAGGTTATGTTTTCTCTCAGTACTTATTTATGATAAAGGGTCGTATTGAAAATGTGACTTCATTTAACCATATGCTTTTATTGCTCAATGATAAATTATTTGTTAGAAGATAATTTGGGAAAATAAACATCGAAGTACTTTGAAATTAACCCTTTATCTGCCATTTACCGATGACCATGCAGGTCCATATCTAATGAATGTCCCCAACTCAGCCATGCTTTTAGAAGAAGATAATTTTGATAAAGGAAAACATGGAAGTACTTGAAAATTAACCCTTTATCTGCCATCTACCAATGGACATGCAGGTTCATATCTTATAAATGTCCCCAACTCGGCCATACATTTAGAAGAAGTTAATCATTGTAAAATAACATCTATGAACTTAAAATTAACCCTTTAGCTGCTATTTACCAATAGCAATGCGGGTCCAAATCTTATGAATGTAAACCACAAAGCAATGCATTACAATAGCTTTAGGGTTAAATTTCAAACACCTTGTCCAAGACTCTTTGTGTTGTATAGGGTTAAAGACTAAGAATTCCGTTTTGCGTTTTGTTCCATATGAAGTTCAAATGAAACGTCAGCCATGTAGTCTCTAATATGATACTACTTCATGATTGCTCTTTGTTCTCGATTCATTGTGAGCACGTTTCAGGAAGTTATAATGTATGTGTATGTGTATATATATGAGTATATGTATACTCACATAATCATAAGGAAAAGCTCAATTTAGATTTCATTCATTTCTCTGACTCATAACACTATAATATTTCATTGTTACATTTGTCAGCACAATTACGAAGAGCATAAACCAAACATGACTGTAAAGTAAAATGTCATTTATTTACTTACACTTTCATATGTTGAGAAGTTTATTTACATTCTGTAAGAGCAGGAAAATGTTTGTTCCAATAAATTAAAGTTTTTTTTCAAAATGACATTTGATTCTATGACTCAGTAAGTCTGGAATTAGATATATGGCACTTGACTCGTGTTTGAATCATGCTCTGGCTATTTATTAGTATAAGAGCTGGATAGCTGAATGGTTCAGCATTTGCTAGAATATGTGGTTTGAATCCTTATTTTAGTAGAGGAGCTTTTATCAATTATCTAAGGATGAAAAGCATCTCATAAAGGGTGAGTTAAATCATTTTAATTGTTAAGGTGAAATTATTTTTTTTACAGTTTTTGTTTGGCAAAATGACCTTTCATTTTATGCTTCTCATGTTTTATACTTTGTTTCTCATTTCAATATTTAAGATTTTAATTTTTATCACCTTTCCACACATTGTATTTTTACATTTCATGTTTTTCACTTTCTCAATATGTTATCCTACATATCTTATACATTCACATTTTCTCAATTAACATTTCATTGGACCATCTTATCCTTCCACACTTTCACAAGCTATCTTTCAATCTCACTAATGTATACTCTCTCAGGTCACATTTTCATAGAAGATTCACATTTTCATAGAAGATTCACATTTTCATAGAAAATTCACATTTTTTTAGAAGATTCACATTTTCATAGAAAATTCACATTTTCATAGAAGATTCACATTTTCATAGAAAATTCACATTTTCATAGAAGATTCACCGCCCAAGGTCCAAAAATTGATGTTTCAGCAAAAATGTCAGTTTGGGTATGTGTCGGTGAGTGAATGAAATTTGGTATTCTTCATTTCCCTTTCTTTTGTTCATTTTAGTACCTTTATCCTAAATTTTTAATCCTATGTACTTTCTAGTAAAAAGTTCTTATCATTATTAGATACCAGTCTATGCCTTTTAAGAGGGTTTTACTAGAAAGCATACAAGAATAAAAATGACATTCAATGACACATACCAAACCTGACATTTTTGCTGAAAGAGCATTTTTCTATCGCCTTTAAAATGGTGGTCTATTCAAATGTTTTTACATGTCTCTGGCAAAAGGTCATCAATAAAACCAGTGCAGATTTCGGTAGTTTTAACAAGCTAAAATGTTTGTGCATTTCACATATAACTGTACTCATCTATATAGCTAATAGTGGTCATCGTCAGTGTCATTTTGAGAGAAATGCCAAAAGCCATCCAACTGTCCACTGGCAGGATAATGATAGACCAGATTGCTCATTGAGCGATCAAAGTGGACATTTAGATGACCGGAACTTTGACAGATAACAGTTGTTTTTACTCTTGGAATATTCAGTGATGGCAATACTGGCTCTTCCCACTGAAGTTTGTTTTCATGTGCTTTCAAGGATGTGCTCTCAAGGATATATGTGTTTCTCCCCTTTTTGTGATGAGGATTTCTTGTCAGTTATCATGATGGTCTGTTAGATATAGATGAAATTGTGAAAAATATGTTCTTCATTTTCCTAACAAGTAAATTATTGGCTGAAGTGACACAATTGTAATCTTTTTTTTGTTGTCAGAATTAATATCTTTGTTATACATAAAGGATATACGCTTTTTGCCTCTTTGATGATGTAGTTTCAAGGTTAGTTTGTTTTAATTAGATTAGACTAACGTATAGTCCCTGAAAAAAAGATTTCACTAAAAATGTATTGTTCAATATTTGGTATGAAATAATATAAAAAAAGGAGTCCTGTACAATACTTAATTTCAGGTGGCTGAGGCAACTAGACTTGCCAACATTTTCTAGACTTAAGAAGGCTCCTTTAATATTTTGCGATAGGGTCTGGATGACAGACTATAATTAGATGTACATGTATAAAACTAAATTTCCATTTTTGTTTTTTTTGCCAATTTGTTTTGGGAAAATGCTGCAGGTCAATTGTCACAAGATTTTATCTCCATTCTTTATCATCAATGATGTAGAGGTTGAGGTGAGGTGATTTTGGGTCAATGTCGCTTTTAAGAGTATTTCACTTACAACATGGCGGTGAATTCTACGAGTATCACCTGGAACTAGCGAACCATGGGTGGTTATGCGCTGAATTCAGTGTAATATCTGCACCCAAACCTTACTGCATATGGAACAGTTCTCTACTACAGACAAAGTTGACGAGTCCCCCGCGGGATCCGAACCACAGACCTCTTGATCTGAAGCTGAACATGCCAAACACTGCACTACCCCACTCCCAAAGATATAGGGTCACTTTCTTTTACTGAAACAAAATTGTTGTATCCTCATCAGTTGGTTTGAAGTGCACATTCCCTGACCAACACTTTGATTGGGGATTTCTGTTTACTTTAATATTGGATGTTGAAGCAATACTATGATGCAATTACAAGCTATCTGTCTCAAAAGATGGTATTTGCCACTTGCCCAGTAAGGATACATCACTTTCAGTTGCTTTTAGGAGGTGAGAAAGTTTCCAGTATGATTTGTTAAAATGATAACTTACAACTTCATTAATGAAACATGCCAGTACTTCATCACTCTTTTAGGATACCCCATCCTACTTGCTCAGAATTGACATTTTCTATTTGTGCTTCAAGGATAATTGCAAATCCCGCCAGGGGCTCGGCAACTTTGCCTGCAGTAGAGAACTGTTCTACACGAAGTCAGATTTGGGTGCAATGCTACACTGAATTTCAGCGCAGTACCACCCATGGTTTGCTAGTTCCAGCCGATGCTCACAGGTTTCACCACAATGTATAGCCACAATGGTGTTGTGGGCTTTCTCCTTGCGATAATACTAGCAGCCGCAATATAAGTGAAATAATCTTGAAAGCGGCGTTAAGCACCAACTCACCTCACCTCAAGGATATCTGCATCATTTGTCATTGATGAAGTGACTTTGTTTCCAAGACAATTTGACACAATTTGCATCATCCGTTGTTGACACGTTCTTCTGATAATCTGACATCTGATGTGTTGAGGCAACAGGAAGTTGGCATCTGTTGGCCTTTATTCCTGGAAGTCTTGAAGAGGAATTGGTTATTCTGAAGATTGATTAATTTTGGAAAATTTGTCAAATAGTTGTGGCTAGGGATTAATGAATGAATTAATATAATTAATTTTCATCTGTGACAAATTATTAATTCAAAAGATTTTGAGGGGGGTATGGAGGTCTGTTTGATAGAAAAGAAGAGCTGTTCAAGTTAACAATATTGCTAGAAAATGTGCAGTATACAGTGATTATTATGTTGGATAAAAAGTATATGTCTGAAACCTTGTTTTAGGGTCATGTACAATGTCAGAATAGTCCACATCCTAATCTGACATCAAGTTTGTTGATTATATAGAGTCAAAACCGACAAGTAATATCATTGATGCTATTTCATGTAGGCTACCTACTTATGCCTTCATAGTTTTTAACGGTTCAATATTGTTATAATATAAAGATTAGAGTCATGATTTTTCATTAAAGAACAAAATGACTTTGAGCAGAGCTAGCTACACTGTATATTATAAATTGGATGGTTATTTGACTTTTTGAAATACAATTGGTCCCTCTTATTGAAAATATAACATTTTCATATATTTGACATGTGGCATTGCTATCTTGGTTTAGACTGTGTGAACTAATATCACCACAAATGACATCTTTAAACATAAAATTGTATGACATTAACTCTTTGTAACCTCATGGAAGTAGCCATTTTTTAATTACTGGTTTTGTTAATAGCATGAGAATAAATGGGCAACTCAGAATGGTTAAGCCTCATTGCATCCAAAATGTTGAGGTAAAAGTTTTCATGTTGATAAAAGAATATAGATCCTTGTAAGAAACTCTGAATCTAAACAATTAAATCAAAGGGCAGCTCTATATCCATATTGCTTGAATTAAGATTCCAGAGATGTTACTTTTGTACTGTTTAAGGAATGATTTGGTTTCCAAGTTTTTTTCTTTTAACATTTAGATTTCCATTTTACTCTGAACAAAATTCTTTAGGATTTTTTTCCTTCAAAGGTCTCTGAATCTTATTGGCTGTTGTTTTGCTTTAATTTCTACTTTGTTTGACAAGCTTTAGTATGTACTTGCAAAGTCACTGTGTGCATTTTTTAACCTCTGTAAATGAAATGTGCATTTGTAATTGTTTACCTGCTGTAAATGGCACATGTATTTTGGTGCCATGAAACATATACAGATACGTAAGAAGATTACTATCGGGTAAATGTTATGTTTATGAAAGCAAAATTATAAATTTTGATAGGCCATGTCATTGCCACCTTGTGTATACAGTTTGAAGTGACAGTATGTTTAGTTAAAGGTGAAAATAGTGACAACTAGAAAGATTTTTTACAGTATATAAGCATATAATCTCCAAAAATACAATAACTTTAAACCGGCCATTTAAAATCATTAACTAAAAACCTGTTTGTAAAATATATTTTATTGATAAAATTCAAAATATGACATTTTATTGATAAAATTCAAAATATATTTTAAAGGAAAATTATTGAGAAAAAAACAGTCAATCTCATGGAAAAATATTAGTTATTCGTATATCCATGGTATTTGAAATATACATTTCATGAAAATTTATAGAAATTAGCAAATTCCAAACCACATTCAATATGATTTATATAACTACATGTACTTACAAATTCTAAGAGTGCTACTATCATCCCTTGAAGATGAAAAATTCAATGGAAAAACAATTGATTTATTTGTATACACTGAAATCATCTATTTACATTGACAGATAAATTTAAAAGGTAAACTGAGTCAAGTCTCCTAGCAAATATTTTGCGTAAACGTCAATCCATCAAAAAATTTCTTACCTGTTTGTTTAGAGCTTTTTCCATATCTTTTTCGTCTCGGCGAAGGTGACATTGACATGGGAGAAGTCTCGTCAGGTTAAACATAGGAGAAGGCTCACTCATAATCGAGTTGTGGTTTACATCGAGCAGTGGGAATATACGTTCAGGATGTGCTGTCACAATCACGAATAATTGTTTTGAAATTGAGCCATGATTTGTGGCTTATCTCACCTGTTGTAGTCAAAAGGTTACATGTGATTGGATCGTTTGCTGTTGAATATGCTGTGCTTTGGTATACATGTTGGACTCACAGGATCTGTGGCATGGGAAAAGTTAATTGTGAAATCATCGTCAAAGTGGTTTGATATACTTTGTTGTGATATTTTGTTATATCACAACAACTGAGGTGTAGAAGAAATTGGTTATGAATTCATCATTCAAACATTTGGATACGTTGTGAGATGATTTGAGTTGAAGAGAACAGTATTCAAGGGGGAATTTTGATATTGAATTCATTGGTGATGTGGTATTTTGTTCATATGGATTCATTTGATGATTTGTGAATTCATTATCAAAGTTGAATTTCTTTTACTGTGTTATTTTGTTGATCTCACTGGTGATTTTTTTGAGTTGACAAGATTCGTTCCGGAGAAAAGGCTAATTGTGAATTCATCATAAAAGTGGTTGAAATGGTGATATAGTATATTGCTGATATAGATTTGTTTGATGACTTATTTGTGAATTCATTGTCAAAGTGGTTGAATATGCTTTGATGTGATATTTTGTTGATATCAAAACCACAGTGACTGGCAAAACTTATTGGAATACATCATTGGTGTTTGAATATACTGCTCTGTGGAACATTTTGGTCTTTAAAGTGTTGCAGGGGGAAAATTTAATTCTGAATTCATCCTCAAAGTGATTGGATATGCTGTGATGTGATTCTTTGATTAAGTGTCGCTAGGGAAAAAGTCAAAGTTATTTGATGTTGTGAGAAGGTAATATGTGAATGAATTAGAGATGTTGACGGTGATTTCATTCTTGCATGGATAATGTTAATTGTTGGTTTTCATCATGACAGTTGCATATTGTGTCACATATAATGAATCATAATGAAAATCCTGAGTGTATACAGTATTGTGAAATATATGATTTCGGTGACATTGCAAAACTTTAAAGCTAGAGTCGGATAGAAGTTCAAAGTGTTTATAGAATGTGTCATTGTGTAAAAGACTCTGGTTAGGCTTTATTTAATGGGAATTTTATGTCCGTGATTGATTAGGAAGTGGAAGCATAGTGGTTGATATATTATTGTATAAGTGGTTGATGATTGCATTGCCGTTTGTGATGTAAATCTTTAAATCAAAAGTAGATGATATTTTATTGTCAAATATAAATCATAAAATTTAGAAATTATTCTACGCTCTGTTGTTACGAGTCAAAATGGAAATCATGTTTTTCATAAGGAAATCTTGCTTGTGACAAATCCTTTTGAACCTCACAACATACATTGCTTCACGACTATAATGTCAACTTTTCAGGAAGTGGTTTGTTACAGGGCTATAAAGTTATCTCAAGGTAGACTTGGGGATCTATCTAAACCACAGGTTTACAGGTGTTGTAGAAGTCGTCAATAAGAGGTTATATACAGGTATCTTGACAGGTTGGAGATATGCAACCATAGTGTTCTAATCCATGGATTTTGTTTGCCACAGTTCATTGTGGAGGTTCAAGTGCTAAGGCCATGCAATGATCATGTGATCGTTGAGTCTATTTTATTCTTGACATGTGTTTACAAACTCTGTCATACATACTAATTGGAAGATTGGAAGTGTAACAGTGTACGCCATGTCTGCTTGAAATTGTGTCACATCTCCTAGTTCAGGAACAGGTGTTACTGATGATATTTGAAAAAGGGATAGAGAAATTTTCCCTGGGATTCTGATCATGCAAATGGATTTAAATAATAGATGTTTAGAAATAATGTTCACTACAGAAAGGATTTGTGTGTTAATACTTGAATGAATGTGAGATTTGGATATTGCAAAGGGATTTTATATAATTAGTGATGAAGTAATGTTCACTACTGAAGGATTTGTTTATTGCTTACCTAAGAAAATATAAGATTTGGATCTTGCAACTGGATTTTATGAAACTGGTGTTGAAATGTTGTTCATTACAAAAAGGATTTGTGTTTTGCTTACTTGAAGAATTGGGAGATCTGGATCTTGCAATAAATTTTACGAAACATGTTTTATTGTTTGATGATGTGGCTCATGCGAAAATAATACAGAAACAATTATTTGGATTTATTACTGTTGTTTTATGCACAGATGTGTATGACATTTTGATCAGTGAGCAAGCATTCTAATATCTATCTGAGGTGAATATGAATACAGTGGAAACAACTTGCTGGATGTTGAATTTTGAATACTGTGTGTGACAATGTGCAAAGGATAAACATGCATTGAACAGCATTTCCCCAAAACTTTGTCTTCCTGGTATAAAGGTGGATAAGTGGATTGGACTTTGTGGTTCATATTTTGAAATTTGTAGACAGAAAAATTCATTTGTCGCCATGGCAATGAAGAAACTGGATGAGGCATATCAGGATTTGTTGAGGTGAGATTGCTTAAGCTATTAGAATGATACATATTTCTATAAATTATATCATTTTATGTAATCCTTTTGTCATTAAAATCAAAATCAAAAGTGTCTCATAATCATTAAAATGCAAAACTTTGACTTCATCTTATAGAATTATAGATACTCTGTTCATTACTTGAATTAAAATTCAAGTGAAACTCGGCACCCAAAATAAATTTGGGTGGAAAATTGTTATGAAGGTGGTACTTTCATATTTCAATGACAACTGTTAAGTTCAAAATTATGTCATACTTACACCAAGGTTTCACTATAAGTGAACACATACTGTGCATGCCCAGTTTATGTATGAGAATATCAAACTTTTTATGTATGTCATGCTTGTACTAAAAATATGGTAATATAAAAAAAAAGAAGGTTTCACTATAAATTTGAAATGCAAGAAATATTTTAGAATGCAATATTTTTAAAAGGCAGGTAAAACCACTATTTATTACTTTTATTAAATTTGAAATGCAGGAAATATATTGGAATGCAATATCTTATAAAGGCAGGTGAAACCACTATTTATTACTTTTGCACCATAAAGCGATATAACAACCTTAAAATGTATTGGTATTGAGTAAATGATAAATCAAAGATAAAGTAATTCAAATATCTATTTCACCAATATGTATTGGAAAGTAAATGTTTTACATCACTTTGTTGTCAATTTTTTATTTCAATCTTCATGATTTAGAATGTATGTACAGATATCTCATAAGACTGTTTAAGTTTGATGTGTAAGTTTTTTATTTCGTTTTTATTATTTGCAAAATTAAAAAATCAATAATCAATTGAATTTCATTTAGCTGATCTGATGAAAGCAATTTTCAATAGGTCACTAACATCAGATGAACTTTGCATTTCCAATTTTATGTGCGAGTGTATATTCACAGTGACATTTTGGTGACATTTTCTCCGTAAATCATTTTTATGGGTTATTTAGTGCTCAAAGCTGTCCCTAAGCATATCCTGAATATCATGTTATAAGCTTTAAGCTAAATATATATTTAGAAATATCTAAAATATAAAGTAAATTTTAACAAAGATGAAGTCCTATTTATAACTTTTGTTAATTCAGTTTATCAAACCATCTGAACTTATTATTTAAATATTTTTTTCTAACAAAAATTGATATTTATAAGATGATTTTATCTCTGATGAATCTCACTTTCAACTCATTAAAGCAGCAGTACATGTTTTTTTAGAAAATTAAGTGAAATCATGAAAATAAAAATAAATTTTTCCAATTGAAAGACAATGTCTTTGGATCAAAAGAAGAAGTTTTAAAATGAAAGTACCATGATTGATTAAGCTATGCAATCCGTTTACATACCTCAAATGCTTAAAAGGTGTTCACACAAAAATGGCTGACAGAGATTTTTGCTAGATATGTGATCATTTCCACTATGACTACTAAAAATCGGGTCGAATAATGAGATTCTTTTATCCTCTGATGATAATACATGTTTACTATGTGTATTGGTGAAAATTTGAAGAGATGAATCTTTTAAAAAGCACTGCCCCTTTAAAGCTAAAACCATGAATTCATTTAGTTGGTAAAATTTGAAAAATAATGTTCATCCAGCTATAAATTGCCTCATATAATTTATGAATAATAAAGATTACACGTCTTAACAGTATTAAAATCATCAATTAAATTTTAATATTTTTTTCATCATTTTTATATCCAACATTCAAAGAGAATTTTTTCAATTTAAAAAACAATTTCAAAAGTATGTTCAGTTGAGGTCAGTTGAATTTTGTATCTTAAGGGGTCCCCTATAAAAAAAATAATGAAAAAAGTAATCAGGAGAAAATTGTTAATTATCACCGTGAGAATGCAAACCGTAATGACGTGTGACTACCAAGTGAAGGTTGATTGTTTCTCATTATCTATCTCTTCACTGAAGAGTTCTGCTCAGACAATTGACCATTTGAACTTGAAAACGAGCCGTGCAAGTTGCTGACCTTTCAAAATAATGAACAGATGGGAATGTGTGTGATTTGCAATTCTCATTGCAAGCTTTTAAATGCTCTTAATATAGAAGACACTTTTGGAACAGTTTTAAATCATTTTAATATAGTATTTGATTAGGATATTGACAGTGGTGAAACTAGGGGAATTTATTTAAGGGATCTTTGGCTTCAATCCTCCTTAACTTTTAAAAATGGTTATAGATAAGTTACATGAAAAAAGGGTGAATTTTTTTGTAAGTTTCATGTAACTTACAATGAAAGATATGACATTCAATATGTCCTTTAAATATGTGTCATTTGAACTATCATTTTGTCATTTTGATTATTTGAAACTCTAATGTTGTTTTTTAATATTTTTTTTTCAAAAAATTATTCTGCTTTCATTTTATATATTTCTTCAAATGTAAATACCTGAAAAAATTAAATGCATCTTTTCACATGATCCATTCCTTTGGGAATTTTTTAAAATGTCGACTTGTAAAATGGGCGATACCTCAGGGTGAACCCAAGTGCACCCCCACCCCCTTTTCATAATTAGGTTAACCCCCCCCCCCCCCCCCCTTTTCATAAGATTAACCCCCCTCACCCTTTTAAAACCAACATATCCACCAATGTTTCATACATGTATCTGCTATATGGCACAACAAACATATATTTAAACGTTAAACTGAATTTGGCCTACCTAAAGAACCTGTATTTGCATTCACAGTATTTGAGTCACAAAGCTTGAATTGCATCAACTATATAAAGTTCAGTTCGTGTGACATCAAACAGATTTATGCATAATAACAAATATCAGATGGTAGATAAAACACGTTTATACAAAATATATCACATCATCAACAATTATCATCACATCATCACTGTAATCATAGTCACCATGATCTGTCATCATCAGATTTAACATCACATTGACCTTTTAGTTTCGGAACATGCATGTATATTTCATGCAGTCAGTAATACTTTGGGCGTGAATATGACTGATTCTCTCTCAAAGTTTGTATATCTCTTCATTTTTGTTTGTACTTTGTTTTATAGATGTAATGGTTTATATGATATTTTCGAAATATTTTTTCATTAGCACTTTTGTTAATATCTGTATTTTAGATATTTTAATTATGCGTCATTAAACATAGAATCACTTGGTTGATGCATGATAACCAGGCATTTTTTCAATTGTGTTTTTTAAATCCTTTTATCAGATAATTGTCCTGTCTTTTTGCTTTCATTTCTCTTTCAAGTGTAGGTGTGTATAGGCATATTAAGTTTAGTCAGTGGACTTTTATCATATGTTTGTCCTATTTTCATTTCTTAAATCATATCAATTTTAATATAGGATTTCTCATTAGGTGTTCACAATGTGAAACTTTTCAGAATACAAGATTTCAGAATAATGGAAAAATTATTACACTACAGTAATGGACAAACTGAGGTTGGCTTATGTAAGCTGTGCTCACTTTCGTCTTTTGATATATGCTGTTACCACCCCACAATAATCCAATCCAATATTTCATGAAACACAATGTATGTCACACATGATTGATTTGACACTAGATAATTCAACAAGTATAGGTTTCTAATGATCATTACCTTATGTCAGGGAAATATTTGTTCCAGTGACTAAGTATAACTATATATATTCAGATTTATCATCTAAATGACCTTTTTCTGTTGCAGACTGGTGTTGGAGCGGGAGTCCAAACATCGGGTTCGGATGGCCGGACATAAGCATATAGCGGTCTCAACATGGTTGGAGGCTCTCGGCATGTTGGAGTACCTGCCAAACTTCCACCAGTATGGGGGAGTCGAGGTATGTTTAGAAATTTCTTCAATTAGTCAAACTTTGAGATAACTCTACACTGCTCAAGGTGTCTAGGTATGTTTAGAACTAAATCTTCTTTGAGGTGTCTATAGGTATGTTTAGAACTTGATTTTCTTAGATATGTCTAGGTATCTTTAGAACATTTCTTCATGGTATGCAGGAATGTTTAGAACTCAATCTTCTTTGAGGTGTCTAGGTATGTTTAGAAGTTGATCTTCTTTGAGGTGTCAAGGTATGTTTAGAACTTGATCTTCATTTAGGTGTCTATAGGTATGTTTAGAACTTGATCTTCTTTGAGGTGAGCGCAGTACCACCCATGGTTCGCTAGTTCCAGCCGATGCTAGCAGGTTTCACCGCAATGCATAGCCTCAATGGTGTTGCGGGCTTTCTCCTTGCAATAATACTAGCAGCCGCGATATAAGTGAAATAATCTTGAAAGCGGCGTTAAACAACAACTCACCTCACCTCTTTGAGGTGTCTAGAGGTATATTTAGAACTCCATCTTCTTTGAGGTGTCTATAGGTATGTTTAGAACTTGATCTTCTTTGAGGTGTCAAGGTATGTTTAGAACTCAATCTTCTTTTAGGTGTCTAGGTATGTTTAGAAGTTGATCTTCTGTGAGGTGTCTAGAGGTATATTTAGAACTCCATCTTCTTTGAGGTGTCTATAGGTATGTTTAGAACTTGATCTTCTTTGAGGTGTCTAGAGGTATGTTAGAACTTAGTTTCTTAGATATGTCTAAGTATCTTAGGAACGTTTCTTCATGGTATCAAGATATGTTTAGAACTTATATTTGAGGTGTTAATGTAGGTATGTTAAGAAACATTTTCTAAGGTATGTATTGAGGTATATTTAAAACATTTCTGCAAGAAGCCAAGGTAGGTTTATAACTTTTTCAAGGTAATTTTATAACAATTTTAATGTATAAAAGTATGTTCAGAACCTTTTTCTAAGACATCAGGATATGTTTAGACCATTTCTTCAGGGTATCAAGATATGTTTAGAACTTAAATTTTCTTCAAGACATCAGGATAAGTTTAGAACTTTTTCAAGGAAATATTATAACAATTTTAAGGTATAAAGGTATGTACAGAACTTTTCTTCAAGACATCAGGATATGTTTAGATAATTTCTTCAGGGTATCAAGATATGTTTAGAACTTAACTAAATTTTCTTCAAGACGTCAGGATAAGTTTAGAACACTTCTTCAAGGAATCAACATATGTTTAGAGCTTTTCATCAAAACATCAGGATAATTTAAAACTTATCTTCAAGGTGTTGAGATTAGTTTACAGCACCTGATTCTCCTTACCATATCTGCTAATAAGATAGTCTGTCAGATCACAATATCAATATGTTAATGATGAAAGGAGTGTTTGATAAAATATTATCCAAAAAAATTTCATCTTAGTGCTGTTGTCTGTTTACTCAATGTAAGAAGGTAACTAACATAACAAATTTTTAAAAATGGTAGGATTTATCAACCGTGGTGGTAAGTTGATCTTCGATTAGAGTTATCTCCCCTGTCCACCCAACAAGATATTCATAGGTTTATTCTATGTAATGATATGATTGAATGATTCATCTCTATCTTTATGTCAAACTGTAAAATCTTCAAAACTGAACAGGATCTAAAGATAAGCATTAACTAAAAACCATTGGTAAAGCTTTTGTGAATTATTATCAACTGAATAATGATAATGTTTACTTTTACCAAAATTGTTTATCTTAATAGGAGACAAACCACTCACCAGTTACACTCACAATGTCCTTTGAATGTTTGCAGAGTTATCATAAATCATAAAGATAATGATAATGATAGCTACTCAGCCTGTCTGTGAGTCATAAATCTCGTAGAGGAGGCAGAAAACTATGGAGGGTAACTAGTTAACCATTAGTAATTGTACCCTCTCCGGAGAAAAAACAGCCGAGTCTTCAAGAGTTTTTGTTAGCGTTAAAACATTTACCATTGATGATACTAACAGAGCTAGAAACTTTGAAGGAGCAGAAGCCTTTTACAATACTCTATTGCATTTGTCTACCTGACTTACTGAAAAGTTACCCTAGTTCAATATGGGAGTAGTTCTGTGATTGTAGACTTTGTCAGGTTCTTCTGGAATAGATTTAAAGGTAGATGACCTTCACTGTTTGGCTGAATTGCTTTGAAAACTTGAAGTGAAGTTACGAACATTAAATCATTTTGGTGGCATAGGACTGTATTTCAGTGTAGTGTTCCACCAAAGCTTACTGCAGTAGAATACTTACAAGAAGACAACCCCTTTTCGGATTCAAACCCAAACTCTCTGATCAGAAGTCAAACAGCCCACCATCCTATATCCTGATATAAGAAAAGTATCCCTAGCAAGGTATAGGTTGCTAGTCTTCATCACTGGCTTATTCAAGCCTTACTGCAGTGTTCCAAAGGTTTAATTGTTTTAGAGCTGTACCCAGTTGCTACTGGCTAAAGCCCTAAAAAAACTTCAAGGAATGGAGCGAGGCTTGAATTAGTTATTAAGAGAAGCCCATGTTATGCCTTTTGGGCTTATTTGATGTCAGAAAAGCCAATTTCCATCAGAAAATAAATATTCTTAAAATAAAAGACTGCATATGAATAATAAAAAAGTTCTTGGGCACATTTTTTGTAAAAGTTAACAAGGCTGTGGTACTTTTTAAAAAAATGGAACAAATATTGATGTGAGAGGAAAACATTTTATTGTTATCATCCAAAATAAGATTTAAAAGTATTGACAGCCTTACACAACGGGATATTGGTAATTTCAATCAATCTTTAATTTTGGTTGACAAATGGATGCATGACTTGGTTGATCAGTAGTCAGGTAAATAATTCCAAACATATTTTTCTAAATGACAAGAAAAAGCTATTATGTGCACATATAAAAGTTATGCGCCGAAGTCCAAGAAAAAATACTTTTTTTTTTATTTAGTCAAAGATTAAATTTTTTGAGGAAAATATGTCAGAAGTCTTTGAGAAAGTCTATTCAATATCTTGCAGCTAAGGTATGAGAAAAAAAGGCTGGCTAATTCAATTGTGGTTTGAACTGACAGTGACTTTGATGATTTGCATCAAGTTGATGGTGTGTTCATCAGGGTTAGAATGGCACGTGGCGTCTTGGGCCAGTAGTTTTAATGAACTTGAAATCCGAGAGTGAGATTTTGAGTGAGAAAGTCTGTTTTTTGTAAGTTTTTTATGAGAGTGTGTGGTTCCATGTGTACATCAGCATTGTCCAGATGGTATGGGCAGATGTTTGGCGCCATCGTCCTGGAAATACTGGATCTGTCATCTGGTGGGGTCAAAGTTCATTGAAACTTTTCATGAAACAAACCCATTACCATCATAACTAACTACTGTTTAATGGAGTGATTATTTCAAATGCTTCCCCCTCCCTTCCCCCCCCCCCCCCTGTACTCAAAGATTTATTGGTACAATGAGTTCAAGCAAATGGTTGTAGGTTTCTCATTAACTTGCAATCTCAATGGTGCTTCATCTATTCTTCCTGTTATAATACTTCTGTGTTGGTAGTGAAATGGTAGTCTTAAAACCAGTGATAAACTCAAAAGTCAATCATTTTAGTTTTAATTGGAAAAAGTTGCAGCTGTCATTGAAAGGTAAAACTTATATCAATTTTGTATTTAATTAGTATTTTTCCATAAAAAAGGAAAAAATTTGGTTTAATAAATTAGATATAAACATTCAGGATAACATTGTTAATTAAATTATCTATTTCAAATGTAATAATTGTTGATTTTCGGAATTGACAACAGATTAGTTTATCTCCTTAAAATAATGAAAGTACAATCTAGATAACATTTTTGGTTAAATAATCTTTTAGATGTATATCCCCTAGATCTAATTAGCCCTAATTTTCAAACGACGATATAAATCTCAATGCTGAAAAGAGCACTGATTTGAAATGAAACGTGACATGATTTAAGACTATCATCGTCATTTACATACATAATAGACGCTTAGCTTGTGCCAAGCAAAGGAAGCGCTAAACATCCGACTGGCATATTACATTTGTTATTTCTGAGTAGTTACATGTCTTAAAGTGTGCAATTTCTTTTCTGTTATTCTTCCATTTTTTCCTAATCCTTCACTCCTTCCAGGAATTCAGGTAGTTCCCTTTTCCGTCATTCCTGTCCAAAAAATGTTGTTCAAATGGAATTGCGGTTATCTTTTATTTCTTTCAAATGATTTACAATGTTTTTTTTCATGTGAAAAATGTGTTGGAATTAATTTGGATGTTATTTTTAGATATTTTTTACGAAAATAATTACGGTAACTTAACAAACAATTTCAGGGCACTCTTGCAATAAAGTTGTAAATCCAAGATATGAATGCACATGGTATGAATGCACAGTATGAATGCACATGGTATGAATATGCATTTTTTTCTGATTAGTCATTCATGTTTTTGAGAGCTCTCAATTAGAAAAGCTGAAATAAGTGTGACAAAATCATTTTGTAATTATGGATCCTTGATCTTACTTCATTTACCCCAATTTCTTAGGTAGGCCTAATAATTACTAAAATAAAGTTGCTGTTATTGTATGCATTAGTCATGGTATTACTTTAAAGCTGCATGTGCATATATATATAAGATAATATATGTGCCTGAAAGGCAGGTATAGTCATGCTAAAGCTTTATAGATAATAATAAAGAGGAATAAAGAAAGTGTTTTGTTAAAATTATTGTTCAAAATGTTGACATTGATAATATATATTTTATATTGTACAAATATCTTATTACACAAAATAATATTTTGGAATTATAGATTGTCATGTCATGGTGCTTTATGATTAAATGAAAACTTTTAAAACTTAATCACATGAACAACTAAATTCTGAAGTGATTGACAGTAAGCCTATCGGTTATGAAGGGTTTAGGGTGTCAAAATAATGTCTTTAAGAGAAATGGAAACCTCTCTTTAAAAGCTGATATTTCTAAACAAATATTGTTTGACATATTATTTTCAAAACAACGTGTCAGATTTGTATTTCACCACAGACCCCACACATGTTGAAATAGACTTCTGAGATGACAACACAATGTATCAGGGGCCAATCCTATAAAAAAAAAAATTATTTTGTTAGTTTTAGGGAGTTTGATAATGTTAAAAAGACTTTATCTAAAACAGTTAAACAAAATAGTGCTTTTTTATAAACTTTTAAGTAAATCAATGAAAAATATTTTTAAAAAATCTTATATCTTATTATTATCATATTATATATAAGAAAGCTATATCATAGCTTTAAATGTCTTACAGATTCCAAACTAGGTACCCAATTAAACTACTCATAGACGAGTACAGTTGATGATGCATGAAAAGATTAACAAGCTTTAATAATAAGGGTAAATTATTAATTTAGATGTATAACAGCCTTTTTCTAAATTTTATAATCAATTTTGCTGGGGGGGTCATCAACTTTGTATGCGGTAGAGAACTGTTCTACATGCATTAAGGTTGGAATTCACTGAATTTCAGCGCAGTTTTTTCACTAGTTGCAGCCGATGCTCACAGGTTTCACAAAAATGCATAGCCTCAAAAGTGTTGCCGGCTTTCTGCTTTCAATAATACTAGCGGCCGTGATATAAGTGAAGTACTCTTGAAAGTAGTGTTAAAGCCCAAATCACCTCAACTCATCTACATTTTTAGAGTTCTCAAGGAGCCTAAAGCAAGGCTTTAACTAACCAGACAAATTATTATCGACTTAATCTACACTCCTGCTGGTGCTAGAAACAAAATGCTGACTTATCAGAATGCACATTTAGCACCTTGACGTCAGTTTTATGTAACTTCGCGTTGATCCTGTTTTCTTATTGCAAAACATTTTGTAGTCCTTGATGGCATTTATGTGTCATTAAGTCAACGCTATCTGAAAACTGCAATTAATAAACAAAATAATGGCTTTTCGTTGTGAAGCGCCACATTGGAAAAGATAACATATAGAAACTGTGTCTGTATTTTGTTATGACAAATTGAATTTGTTTTTATGTTTTGAAAAAAAATGATCTTGAAAAGAATCTTGTGGAAAATTCTGAATGCTACATTTCAAATAGAGGAATGTGTAAAAGAAAATTCTACGAGAATTTATGATAAATCTTTGTCACTGTACACCTGCTGAAGACTAATATCATCAATATAAGTAATTTATTCTTATCATTTGTTTGACTAGATTCAAATATATAAAAATTGAAATGATCAAATACCTATAAAAACTTTCAAATTATCACTCTCAAGATATCATTTAACTAAACTTTCTTCTTTTTATGATTTCCTAAAAATGCAGATGTTGATAATTTCCATGGTGGTATCAATGTATAACCATCTCTGCCATCTTCAAATAGTTTTTTTTAGAATTTTAACACTCTTAAATGCATTTGGTTCCTTTTCCTGAATATAGTTTATAGTTTCCTTGAAACTCTATTTCAGAAATCCCAAAATATTTTTTTGGAAACAAATTGTTATAAATTGACCCCACAGAATGTAAGTAGTTTTGATGACTGTCTTTGGAAGGTTGAGGTTTGCATACAGATTATGTTGTTAATGATAGGTATCACTCAGAATTTAACAAATGATTCCTTTGTTTACAACTGGCAAAACAAAGTGTATGTGAAAACATTTCAAAACATCATTATGTTCTGGGGTGTTTTTTTCAAGATATTGTCAGTGGGTTTTTTAAAAATGTTCTTTAAACCATAATTACACTCTCTTGTTGATTTTTTATCTATGGGTATTTGAACTGAAATTTTATAAATTTGATATTAGTTGTACATCGCCCTTGTGAATGGTGAAATGTTACGATTAAAATATCCTTGAAAAGTTATCCTCTGTAGACGTACAAGAAAACATAGAAAGTACCCAACACAGATTATCATATCCACAATCTCTGGGAGGGAGTGGGGATTTTATGAATGCTTCAAATGGTTTTTCGGTTGGTGCCACCAAGTTTTCTAGTTCACCTTTATCTTTCTTATGTTATTAAAGTAATTGGTTGTCATAGTTTGACAGTCACATGTTATGTATCATGATTGAGGGGATAAGCACCTAGTGATCACAGCTTACCGTATTTCCTCGATTACAACCCGCGTCTCGAATACAACCCGGGCCTTGAATATAACCTGGGGGGTAAAGGGGTGCTGAGTGAAATAGAACCCGGGCCTCGAATATAACCCGGGTCTTGAATATAACCCGGGCCTTACGTATCTGTATGACTTGGACAAACTATCAGGTCAATGATATTAACACCTCTATTGTACAATTGTATCCGAGTTGTTGTGTTTTCAATGTTAAAGTAATCTTCGTATGATTTCCAGATGGAAAGTTTTGAGATAGAATGCCACTTTCTCACTCTTGCAATAGAATTTGTAATGCCATTTCAGGTCTGAAAAAATAGAACCCGGCCTCGATTAGAACCCTGGCCTCGATTACAACCCGGGGGTAAGGGGGTGCTGAGTGAAATAGAACCCCGGGGTTGTATTCAGGGAAATACGGTAAATGTGCATGTAATAAAATCTTGATGAGTTGTTTTTAATATATTTATGTTTTTGTGCAAGTAAATAACAGTGGGGATTTGCATGAATTTTCAGCATTCTTTTCTTTAGAGATAAGACTAGCTTCAGATTAATTGATTTATGATAATCAATATTTTTATTTTATGAAACAATATTAATAATTCAAATGTAATTTTAAGTTACCATAAGCGATTACGATTAATCTCTCTGGGTCATACACTATGATGTATGACATGTAATAAAAATGATTCAAGATTTATAAGAATGTTTTCCCCCAGTAATACTCACCCATTAAAAGCTAATCTATTTTCTAATCACTATTCAATAATTCCATTATCAGGTGTATGAAATAATTTCCATCCAACACTCGTTACCATGGTAACAATTTAAAAAATTAATTTTTGGGTTTTTAAAAATTTGTGTTTAAAGAGTTCATCGTTTTATCTTGGCAACCAAATATGGTATATTATATATATAGGAGATTCAGTCCAGTCTATCTTGAAGCCCCCATTAGCCAGAAGCTTATCTCCACGTCACGCTGTGTAAAGTCACTCAACTGTGGACACACAGACAGACGGAGATGTATTTATTACGAGTGAGACAGATGTTTGTAGATGGAGCTACTGACCTATATACTGCACTTCCTGTATACTTGGTGACTGAATGTGTCAAAGATTTCTATCTATTGAATAATAATTTGAAAATTTATGAGAAAATAAATTTATTGTTAGATTTCAGAATTCATTTGAAATAGTTGACATTGATATATATAAATTTATGATATTGAAAGTTCCATGATTAATAAAAAATAATGTAGGTAGAAAAATCATTTTTTATTAGCCGGAAATCATATTTGGGCCCCAAAATTGAAATTAAAAGACTTAATCAAGCCTTTCATTAGATTTAAAACATAACAACATGTGACAACATTTTAAAATTACAATGTGAAACCTTGTTCCCTAGCTTCCACCCAAACTCCAACATTTTTTAAGTATTAAATTTCCTACACTTATGTGATAAGTCTTATCATTAATCAATTATGATGTATCTGTACATGTAGTTTGTCTTTATTTGTTGTCATATTGATAAAAGTATACAGTTAGGTTTGTTTTTTTCACATCATGCCAAAAACTGAAATGGCAGACCAAAAAGATACAGTACTTGAACTCAAAAAGAAATTACATTCAATCAGCCGGGAAGGTTTGCCACTAATTAAATCAACATTCAAAATTTTATTTTTTTCTTTGTCAATTGTTTTAATATTTGAGTACATTTCATGAGATTACTGAATCTGAAAACCTAGAAAATCAGCAATGTTGTAAGCAATAAAGAAGATTCTAGGTTTGCAATATGGATTCTTTATGAATTTATTCAGTTCTAACCATTGACAGATTATACAAACTATTTTCGTTAAAAATTATCCTAAATGATAATCAAAATGCATTGATGTTATCTTTCTTCCTAATATAAAAGAAATAAAAAAAAATTAAATTAAGTTTTTTGTAGAAAAACTATTTTTCATTTGTGACATCTTTTTATCATTTGTTTCGATAAGAGCTGTCAGTTCTTTGACATTGTGTCAGTTTTTAAGTTCACAATGTCTCTGTTTTATGCCAGAACATTTGAGTTCTTTATCAGCTTAGACCCTGGTGCACCATTAAATAAAAAAACTCCCTGTAAAAACTTGGCAGGAGGGGATGACTAGGTTCCCTTTCCAAGTATATTAAAGGGGCACTAGCATGTTTTTTAGATAAATAAAGTGATCTCACGAAAAAAAAAAAATGTTAGCAATTGCAAGACAATGTTTTTGATAAAAAGAAGCAATTTAAAAATGTACCATGATTGGAGAGAAGCTATGAAAATTTACCCTTCATATCAGTAAATAATTATTCTTCACGAAGCACATGAAATAACACTACGTGTTATTCATTAATGGTTTGTCTTTCACCACCAAGTTCTGCGCTTCTTTGATATAAACTCACACTAGAAAACCATGTACAGATATTGTCATTCTCCAATCAAAGTGGATATGACGACTGTCATACTCCAATCAAAGTGGATATGAGGACTGTCATACTCCAATCAAAGTGGATATGATGAATGTCATTCTCCAATCAAAGTGGATATGACGACTGTCATACTCCAATCAAAGTGGATATGAGGACTGTCATACTCCAATCAAAGTGGATATGAGGACTGTCATACTCCAATCAAAGTTGATATGATGACTGTCATACTCCAATCGAAGTGGATATGACGGCTGTCATTCTCCAATCAAAGTGGATATGACGACTGTCATACTCCAATCAAAGTGGATATGACGGCTGTCATTCTCCAATCAAAGTGGATATGACGACTGTCATACTCCAATCAAAGTGGATATGACGACTGTCATACTCCAATCAAAGTGGATATGACAACTGAGAGGGAATATCATGAGGCAGTAATATATTGTATATATGAATTTCTTGTAATGCTTTCAACTTGTCCCTACTTGATGGTTGTATAAGCTTACATATAGAGACTAAAACAAAGAGCTGGAGTTTCAGTGACCGCTCATGTGCCCACCGGGCACGGCTTTGAGTTACAATTCAATGATTTTGCTATAGATTTCCCCAGTGTGGTTATTAGTTAGCTTATCCAAAACTGGGGTATGAGATGTGTTTAAATAATCAAATAAAAGCATATATTTCCTTTAGTTTATGGCTCATTTGATGCTTATAAATTAATGAATTCAGAAAATAATTTGCAGTTATCAAAATAATGGAGTACGCCACCTCTTTAAATGAAAAAAAGGTGTTCACACAAAAATGGTCAGCAGTGGTTATTGCTTGTTACTAGATCCTTTCATCTGATATTATGCATGATAGGGTTGAATAATGAGATGTTTGACCCTCTGAAGATAATCCATTTGGTTTAAACTAATGTTTGAAGTAGAAAATTTTGTGAAAAAAGTTTTTCCAAAAAAGTGCTTTTGCCCCTTTAAATAATTTTCATGATACAAGCCTTATCTTGGAGTAAAAGTGAAACCAAACGTGTGAACTTACAGCAATGTATATTTGGAGATCATTTAAATCATATGAGAACAATTAAAGTCATGACATAAAGTCATTTATAACATGCTCTTATCTTGAGGTAAGGACCGTGTGTGTATAGTTGATATAAATAAACTTTTTTTAAAATTATTAAAAAGGATCTTGCTTCATTCATCTCATAATTGTTTTGCAAAATTTCAGTAAAGCATTTAATTACGGTTTCAGATTCAGTAATTTCTTAAGTGTAAAAATTGTGAAATGGTAAATTGTAAAAGTTTTAAATAATTATAGAATATATCAGGCGTTTTCTTATGATGTTTCAATAAACTTCAACTTTTGTATTTCAAATATGAATAAATGAAAGAAAATTATCTTTTATTTTCAAACTGAAAAATCATTTAACTATTTGGGCCACTATTATTTATCAATAATCATATATTTGAATTCTATTGTTGTATAAGATTTTTTTAAAGGCACGACATTATGGATATGAAGTGATCTCACTGAAAGTAAAACAAATTTGACAATTTGCAAAACACTCTCTATCAATCAATACAAGGATTTCTTATACAGACGTACTAAGTTCTATGAATCTATTCAAATTAAGCTTTTCCCCTTAAAAGGTGTTCACACTATAATGGCCACATACAGTTTTGCTAGATACATGACACCATATTCTATGACAATGAGCAATCTGATATTTTTGACCTTCTGAAGAAATTACATTTTGAATAAATGATATTCATGGGGAAAATTTGAACAAATAAAAATTCTGAGAAATGTGCTATAGTGCCTTTAAAAGAAAATAGTTAACATTCAATGTTCAACATGGAATAGTTGAAATATCCTTCTTTCATATCAATGTGTCATATTTCAACAGGAAGTCATTTTTTATATCTTATCTATTTCTGTACTTTATATTTTTATGTTTAAGATTTAAGGAGGTATAATTTAGGATATAATTACTTCATTATGTCACTTCTATTTATTCATCAAACTAATGTATACTTGATAAACTCACAACAGGAAATGAGTAACCGTCTCATGTGTCACTGTAAGTGTCGTGTGCTGGTGACATGTCGGCACTGATGTCGTCATCTTCCTGTGTAATGTTTACACTTCCTTCTAATAGCGCAGTTGATTTAATAACACAGAAGATTGTGGAAACTACTATCCGTCAAAAGTGTTTACTTCGTTTTGAGATAGGATCATAAAGTCATTAAGTTAAGATTCTAATTATTCTGAAGATGGTTATATCTCCAACATCATACTAGAGGTAAGTTAATAATTTTGAGTAAAAAGGCCTTGAAGCTTCTATTCAAATGGGGACACGCCATTTCTAAGTGTTCAATTTAAAGGAGAGCAACCCTGTGATCAAAGGGATTATCAAAGATTGGAAACTTAGATAAACTAGCTAAGAATATTCTTTGACAAATGTTTGCAAAGGAAAATGAGATTATTGTCAATATCAGTAAAAAGATATTTACTTTCATAAGTATGAAGACATGAGATCAGGTGATATGAGGTTTAATGCCGCTTTCAATATTATTTCACTTATATCGCGGCTGCTAGTATTATGGAAGGGAGAAAGCCCGCCACACTATTGTGGCTTTGCATTACGGTGAAACCTGCGAGCATCGGCTGGAACTAGTGAACCATGGGTGGTACTGCACTGAAACTCAGTGTAGCATTGCACCCAAACCTGACTGCGTGTAGAACAGTTCTCTACTGCAGACAAAGTTGCCGAGCCTGGCAGGACTCGAAACACAAACCTCTTAAAGTTGTTCTCATTAACTCATCATATGCATTGTGGAGCTCTTTAGTTGAAAGAAGTCATAAATTGTCAAGTGATGATATTAACCAGTGAGGTAGTGAAGTCTGAAATCAGATATTATTATAGTTTCCATAAAGATTTGGGGTAGTGATGATGAGACATATGTTCAAACATTTAATTTGATACTTTCATACATCAGACCATGTTTTCTTTAAATATATAATGAAGAGGTAATGAAGTCAGATGCAGAGCCCAAATTTTGAGAATGGAGGCATATTTTGTTGATTTTTGATCAAAATTTACATAAAGGGGGCAATGGGGTTCCTTGGGGTTCACCTATTTTGAATTCTATTTTTTCAACCCCAAACCCCTTAAACCCCTTTATGATCCATCGCTGGAAATAACCATTTTTGTCAGTGTTCATTAGATTGTGAGGTCGATCACACTCAAGCACTTTTCTAAAGCACCAAATGTTCCGATTGGTTTCAAAATATACTTGCTAATGCATTTTTTTATACAGCTAAATGGTATACTGTAGTGTCACCATTTGGCATGAAATGATTTACCTAAATTGTATTTCTCTAACTTGCAGGACCTGTTGAATGTACAAGAAGGAGATATCCGAGATCTTGGGGTGAAGAACGCTGCCCACCGAGCAAAACTCATCTCCAGTCTCCGCATATTGAGAGACAAATATCAGAAGGGTGAGAACATTGATCTTCTAGAAATAGTGACTTGGAAAATTGCAGAGATAAAAAAATAACTTTCCTGAATTTCAAAACAAGAATCATTTGAATTCGACATTGCCCCTGGAATTTAGTACTCTTTGAATTCCTTGCTTTGAACACAACCGTTTTGGATTCAACTTGGGAATTCTTGGGTTATGAAATGATTTTTTTAAAGAAATTATACTATAAGGAAGTTGGAAATACATTGAAACACTTTTGCTTTGTTACAACAGCTTCTAAATGTATTTATTATAAATATATGATTCAACATGGTTAACATTTTGTAAAATATCATTCAAGACAATGATATGCCCACTTTGACTTGCATATAGAAAATGTTCTATTAAGAAGTTTACAAAATTGCTATCTACAGATGAGAAACATATGTTCAACAAAACAGTTTCCTTTGTAGAAAATAGATTATGAACATCTTTCAGAATGTCTTTCAACTAATTAGAAAGAAATATGTATCTTATAATAAATTGATGCGTACATATGAAAGATAATTTCATATACTTATATTTGTAAGATCTTTTTATCATAAATGTACTTTGATTTACGACCCGTGGGAAAAAATCTTTTCGTTACATCTTTTTTATCCTCATCATCTGGTTTCGACAAGGATTCCACAGGCTTTTGTAATATACACTAGTTTTGGTTTATGATATGAGACCGAGCCATGTGTTTCGAATTATCTATACTTCAAACTCCTTACATCAGACCATTGAGTAGCATGTATCATCTGGAGCTCGACCAAAAGGTCTATATTATATCTAGCTTCAATTATATTTCTCAATTGGCTGGAGAAATGAGTTATTTTCCTTGGTCACGTTAATTTAGTTTACTTTTTGCACCTGTATTAAATGTGTTGAGACAAAATTTGTAAGGGAAGATTTATGTGATTCTGCGAAATTTGTATGAAAATTTAATCACTAAAAAATATGGAAATTCACATCAGATTGGTACATTTTACAAATCCATTTGATCAAAACTACTTAATACTATCAACAGTTGAATTAACTAGTGCTCAACTATATTAAATGGCTAATTTACACGAACAATTTTTCCTCGACGAAAAGAATGATCCATGATTGATCTTATTAACTACCGTATTTAGAATGGTCAATTTAACTGAATCAAAAGTCCCTAACAGGGAATATCCAGGATTGTTTTAACAGCCAGGATATCTAGCGCCAACCATTTAGAATGGCCAATTTGCAGGAATGAAACAAAGAGAATATGATTGTGGAGTGTATCTTTACAACCAAAGTATCTTGTGCCAAGCTATTGAATTAATGGCCAATTTAACTAAATCAAAAGTTCCTAAACGGGGAATATCCAAGAATTTCGGTCAGAATACTTAGCAACAAACCATTTGGGTAGCCAGGAGAAGCATTTATATAGGCATTTGCTGCCTATTTGCTAATCCTTTGTCCTTTTTGTATATAAATTCTGAATGTTGTGTATTACATGTTTTATGGAAATAAAATACTGTTTAAATCATTTGAGTAGCCAATTTGCAAGAATGTAGACTCGCTCCTAACAAGGGTAATATCCAGGATTGTTATAACAGCAAAATTGACAAGCATCAACCATTAAGAATGGCCAATTTACAGGAATATAAATTCTTAACCATAACGAATGTCCAGTTACTGCATGACCACTGGTTATACTGACTATTCCAGGAACCGCCTGAAAAGGGTTAAGAATAAGACCTCTCTTGAGTCCCTTTAAATCTGTGAAACATATTTTATCCTTTGCACCTCGCAGGTTTTTAATGAAGCAAGGTATGTTTACAAGAAACTGATTTATATAGCCTCTGTCGGGCGTCTTATATCATAAACCCCTGAAGTTACTGTGATGTTGAAAAGCTTGTTAACAAATTGTCTCCCTGGTGGGTTGCAAGAATTTGGCACAGGATCAAAGACATTTAATATGAAAATGTAAAGGTGTACAGGGGTTTATGTGTATCAAATGTAAAAAATATTTAAAGGTTTATTTTTTTGAGTTTTTTAAAATTAATTCTGTAGATTGTTAAGGGAAAGAATGCATCATAGTTAAAATTGTGGTTTGCTACAAATGCATTTTAAGACTATTAAATGTTTCAGCTTTTGGAATGGTTATACCAGAATTATGGCAGATATAAAATTATAAGATTTAATACATAAATTGTACCCCCCTTTCCGATGATTCCGACGAGAAGCTCCCATTTCAAAATTTCTAGATTCGCTACCGATTGAGAAATATATTTTCATTTTATAAAAAAAACCACTTTTAATGTTTTTTAGAACTTTATAAAGGCAAGATTAATCCTTTTTTAATGGAATATGATATTCCTTTAAGTTCCTATGTTAAGAGTTTGACCTCCCCATAATTATATTAAGTGCTTTCAGTGTGTATACCTTTGAAGAACACCTGTCCGTTGAATGTTCTATGATGTTATAAACCTCATTAACAAATCATGTCCCATGTGGTTGAGCAAATTGGCAAAGAATCAAAGATTTTTGTATACAAGCTGTTTTGGCATTTTAGTTTGCATGAGATACATGTGAAATTCTTGGTACATTCATCAGAACTGTAGGTTTAGCTATTGTGTACCAAAAAAAAAATGATGATTATCCCCCGCCCAACATAGTTGGCGGGGAATATTGAAATGGTCTCCGTCCGTTCGTCCGTTCGTCCGTCCGTCCGTCTGTCCATTCGTCCGTCCCGATAATGTTTCCGGAGCACAACTCCAAAACGGTGAGACCTATCTCGACAAAACTTGGTATGTGCAACGGGCATCATGCGGAGATGTGCCTTTTGGGGTTTTCAACTTCTTTGCATTTTTATTTTTACCCGTTTCCATGGAAACGTAAAATAGAATTTTGTTTCCGGAGCACAACTCCAAAATGGTGAGACCTATCTCGACGAAACTTGGTATGTGCAACGGGCATCATGCGGAGATGTGCCTTTTGGGGTTTTCAACTTCTTTGCATTTTTATTTTTACCCGTTTCCATGGAAACGTAACATAGGATTTCTTAAAGGTTGTTTGTAGAAAAACAACATGATCACTGTTCAATATTCCACAACTAGTATCCTTAACTACCCTTTCCCTTTGGCGGGGGATATAGCTGACTCTGTCTGCTTGTTTAATTTGCAATTAAGGTCTTGAAATAAGATTATATGACAAAACAAATAACTTAGATCGTTGCCAAAGGATCATGAACTTAATAGAATAAAAAATGTTGTAATTCAGGTGTTCGAGATTTTGAGAACAGAAGAGGATTTAACAAAATCCAGCTTTGAAGAATATGAGATTCTTGAAGATTGAAGTGGTAGTTAATAACCTGTGTCTAACTTGCTTCAAAACAATAACTTAATTAGCTAAACAAAGATAAATTAGATGTAAATGAAATATAGTAACATTTAGTCCCTGAAATGCAACTTTGCCAAAAAATATAGAAATTTAAAAATAGAATGAAATGAAAGAAAAAGGAGCCTCGGAGAGTGTTTCATTGCCTACAATTCATTAAATAATTAAGATTAAATTAATGTCCCTAACCTTCTACTAGACAGTATGTCTTATATTTTTTAGTCTGAATGACGAACCTGTAAAAAAAAATGTATTAACGATACAACTTATGAAATCTCGATTTTTATTTGGAATGGATTCCTAGGTGTTTGTATCCAATTTATATATCCTTGTACAATCCTATATTCTGTATTCAACCGGTGCTCCTGGGATCTTAACTACCTTGTTAACAAATTGTGTCTCAGATGGATTGCGGGATCTTGGCAAAGTCTCAAGTCCTGTGATAACATTGCCTCTGCTCTGCTTCAAATCTTTGGCAGAACGACTTGTTTGTAATTAGTCTTTTTAAACAAAGATAATTACCATTTTAAAGAGTTAAATAAAACCATCCCAGAATTCTTCGTTATCTCCCCTTGTCAAGCAACTGGCTGCTGATGGTTTCAGAAAACCTCTATGTATACCTTTCTTTCCAGAGTTTCGATTTTTTTTATGCACAAAAAGTTTTTTCCCAGTTTGCTAGATATTGAGGAGCCCAAGGTCTGGAAAGTTGTTTTGTAAATTTGGATTAGTGTAAAGGGATAATATAATTTGTGTGTGAACACCTTTTAATCGTTTGTAGTAGGGAAATGTTTTTGCATAGACTAACTGATCATCGTAAACTTTTTTTTGAAAATTCTTCTTTTGATTAATAAATTGGATTCTATTGTATCACTGTTGGATTGGCTCAGTTGGTTGGGTGTTTCCTCACCACCTGGAGGGTAAGGGTTCGATTCCCAACTGCCATACTGAAGGACATCAAAATTAAGGAATTGTTTCTTTCTTCACATTTTAAGGATTGAACATTACTAATTGGTGAAATTTTGTGCCTTATCTTATTTGTAATTAAAGTACCCTTATATCTTAATTGTTATGCTAAAAAATTATATAGATATAGATATGGCCATGGTGAAAATTAAGATTGTCAAAAAAATTCCTATCTCATTGTATATTATATGGGTGAATTTTGTGCCTTTAGGATTCATTTGCTAAAAACAAAATTTTAAAATGTAATATCATAATGTATAGAGAGCAATAAAGACAGATAAGTGTCAGTACATTATAATAACTTATTATGATTATCAACTTTTTTATTTTCAAAATTTTAAATTTGAGTATGCTTATATCTTCTTATGCTAGAAATTTATTTAGATATATGAATACATGTCCATGGTGAAAAAAAAGCATTTTATGGATAATCAACTTCTTTATTCCAAAATTTTAAATTTAAGTACCCTTATATCTTAATTGTTATGCTAAAAAATGATTTAGATCTATCAATACATGTCCATGGTGAAAAGAAAAGCATTTTATAGATAATCAACTTCTTTATTTTCAAACTTGTTGAATTAGGTACCAATATATTTTGTTATGCTAGAAAATTATTTAGATCAGGGCCAAGGTGAAAATAAAGATCGTCAAAAAATGTCCGTCTCATTGTATATTATATGGAATCATGGGAAAGGTAAACCAACCCCAGCGCGGTTACTCATCTCGAATATAGAACACAGCTTCAATTAGTGCAACAACAAACACTATATCAAGACAGAGTTATCTAACCCTAATTAGTTGCCCTCGGTACAGGATATGACTAGACTGGTTAAGTGCTCTTGACTAAATACCTCCTTGCAGTCACTGTAATGTAGGTCACTAGTTTAACGAACTTCATGTGTCAGGATTAGTGTAACGAGTAAATATTAATTATAGCCCTGTTATTGATACCTATATGACTAATAGATATAATTGTGTTATATGTATATTTATAAATGAAGGTGTTAGCTCAGGATATTGATTACTGCATAAGCAAGTGTATCATATGATTTTTATGAAATAGAAATAAAGGTTTTACACAAATATGAATAATTATTGTAAACAACTGTATGGCACACTTTCAAGCTTTTGTTGTTGTGATGATAATTTTCCAAAATTGGTTTTAGATCAATCCTTTGATTGTGGATTGGCTACTTCAGAAACATCTATTAAGAATTGACTTCAAAATTTGTTAAGTTCATGGAGGTATAATCATAAAACTGTTGTGCAAACTGAATAAATCCCTGTATCATTGCTGTTAGGCAAATATGGTATTTGCAGATAAAACTTGACATGGTAAATGGTTGTTTAGCAAAAATATTAATGTATCACCGTCAATTTGAACTTAATCTGTATTTAATACAAATGATCAACTAGAAACATGGTTACAAAGTATGAGTTCATTTCATTACATTTCAATAATATGTATTTTTAAATAAAATGTTTCTGAAGTAAGATTTTATCTATGGAGGTGTATGGTGTAATAAGAACATGAATCTTTGGTTGATTAATTGGTTAAAATCTTGTTATCTGTTAATATTTTTCCTTAAAGAGTAATAAACAAATAAAATGATGAAAATAATGAGGATACTCATAAAGTGCTGAACTCCACAAGATCGAAGTGCCACATACCTTATTACCCTGGTGTAAGGACCAATATTTTTCCTTTTTCATTCTCAACTTCATTGGAGTATTCAACATGGCTGCCTATTAGTCGCCTTTTAAGGTTATCTGTCACATTTCCTTCACTACCAAACCAGGTACCCAGTTGAACTGCTGGGTACATTTTGAATAAAGTCTCTTAGCATAGGAGACACCTCAAGTCTCATGTCACAAAGTGGGGCAGGGAATCCCCCTGCAAAGTCTCATTTTCATCCAGCAATGAGGCGGTCACCCACCCATACAATGGGTCATGCTCGTTGTTGCTTAACTTCACTTACACCTGTCAACTGAGCTATGCACATAAATATGTCCTATCATGTCCTACCATAGTCCTATCCTCCAAAAGAAAGATATTTTCATTTCATTGCATACAGCTGCATACCGAATGTTTGTTCACATACCTGCGCATCCTAGTGCAAATATCATGTCTATGAGGCATCATAGCAAAATATGACCCCTTCTGTCTATTTCATCATGCCAAAATTCAAATTATTGCACGAAAGACAAGATGATTACAAAAGACGTTAAAGAATGGTTATTTTACACATGGACAATAGGTGTTTCATTGTCAGTTTTGCTGAAGATATTTTGTTGACGTCCAAAAAAAACCCAAATTACATGATATTTGCACTACGATGCAGTGGTATGTGCATGAACAAACTTTTGGTCTGCAGCTGTATATATTTTGGAGGTCATAAAAATATTGGTAACAAATACAATCACTTTGAAGAAGTTAACATTATAAGAAAAGTAAAAGAATTTGCAGGGGTAAATAGGTTCATAAGTGACCCACTCTATGCATGACGCCAAGCTCGTAAGGGAGGTCAATTTCAAGTATTACAACAACTTATTGTCTGAAGACTCTTAACATCAACAAGACAGAGTTACGGCTTGAGAGCAAACAGGATATGCAGAGTGTGGCCACTTAGCTGGGATATTTATTTGTTGGTTTCCCTGAAATTGTAGGTATTTTTGTATCAATTTTCAAAGTTTTAAGCTATTACTTAGAATTTCTTTAATGCATAGCAGATTTAAGATAGTCATATTAGATTTTGAAATCTTTGTATGTTCTTGTAATGGTGTCTATATACTGTTTCTGTAGGTTTTCTCATGTGTATCATGTAGTATGCTTAATCTGATTTTTTTTCAATTTGTATTTATTGTATAGCAGTTATGATAATTGTTATGAAGTTTGTGTGATAATTGTATAATTAAGTAAATTGGATGGAAATAAACACAACTATGTACAATAAAATTCATTGACAAATATATATTTTAAAAAGAAATGATAATTGAATAAATATGATTAGTGAATAAGAGAGTTAAGCAATTTGACATGCAGAAATTGAAATTATTTTGTTGTTTCATTTTTCTCGGATAAAAAGGTGCAGCTCAATAACTCATTAATACCGGCATGTTTTTTTTAATATGTCAAGTGCAGTAAATATTTTAAGAGGAACATAATTTGTTTAAAAACAGTCTTATTTATTAAAGGTTATCAATATATACATTACTTACAGGGATGGGTCGGGAAGTAGAAAATCACTATTAGAAGAAGAGAGGTCATATTGTTATATAAACAGATATTTATCAGAAAAATAGGGATAGGGAATATTTTTCTTGAGAGTGATTGAGAAAATGTGCAGTTTGTTTCAGGCAGCAAAGTTATTTCATTCATTTTTTCCTCTCTCAGTTAATAAAATGATTTAGGAAAGCAATTTTGAAGGATGAAAAATAAGGGATAGGATGATTGTGTGTATTAATCATTAGGAAGTTGTTGATCTCGGTGAGTCAAAAATTTTGGTCTAGATTTAATAAAAAACCAAAGTTTAATAACTTCGATAAAGATTTTAAAAATTTGAAATATATGGGAATGAATAGAAGACAATGAAGACACGAGCAAGTTGCTCATGAAAACAATGATACCAAGGGAATAAGATATTTAAGTATAGAGAGAGGTGAGACAGGGAGATTCTTCCACTCCAGAAGAATGTGTAATAAAACTTCAAACAAAATTTTGATAACTTAAAAAGAGGTATTCAAGTCTGAAGATAAGGATTAGACTCTTCAGGCGAACAAGTTGCTCATAACAATAAGTAATACCAAGGGAACAGGATTTCAAAGGGAGAGAGGGGGGAGACAGGGAGATTTGTCCACTCCAGTCTTGTTCAAGCAATCTGTAATAAAAATTAAAACAAAATCAGAAGAAATTCAAAAAGTTTTTAAATTCAAAAATTTAATCAGGAAATAAAAGATAAGATTCTTCAAGATCAACAAGTTGCTGGTAACAATAAGGAACACCAAAGGAAGAAGATATCGAAAGGAAGGGGGGAGACAGGGAGATTCTTCCTTTCCAGACTTGTTCAAGCCATCTGTATCCTGTTCCGGTAATGCTGTTTTCACTGCCAGCCACTGGCGTCTCTGTTATTTACTCTCTCATTCTCATTGCAGGCCGAACATACACAGGAGGTGGCGGTGGGACACCCAACTCTGTAAGGACTTTTACACAGTGAGTATATATTATACACTTTTATGGTTAGTGATTGTTGTCTTCCTATGTGGTTTATCGAAGGTTGAGATAATGTTTTACATGTGACTCTATTGGGAGAGTTCAAAGTAAATGGTATTCCCAGAGTCACAAAGGATTTTTTATGTGATTTGCTTTATACACATTTTCATGTTTAGTGATTGTTGTATTCCCTATGTTGTTTGTGTTAGGTGGAGATAATATTTTTACATTTGACTCTATCAGGAGTGTTCAAAGTGAGTGGTATTCACCCAGTCACAGTGGATTTTTTTATGTGTTTTGTTTTAGACACATGTTCATGGCTTAGAGATTGTTGAGTCCTATGTGGTTTTCTGAGAGGGATATATGACATCATATTTTTTAAAGGAGTAGTTATTGTTTCTATAACTGATTTTCATGGTATCCAAAATCTAATATATATCCAAAAGCTTTGGACGTAAGTGATTTTTGGTGAAAAGAGTATGTACAATTTAAAGACAAAGGCAAACTATGTTATTGGCAGGATTATTATCTTATTATTATACCTTGTGGCTTTATGAAAATAATTAAAACATTCATCACAAGCATAACAAACCACTTAAAACTATCCAAAAAAATTGATTTTTAAAACCAGTAAGTGTCTTTGTTTAGTCATTGAGGATTTAAAAATCAAAAAATTCTTCTCAGAATTATCAGTATAGTTTGAGGAGTTGTAATGTTTTATTTTAATGAAAACCTAAATGTTGTCATGCCTATTTCTGTTCTGGTGTCACAATCGTCACTTCCAATCTTAAGCTTTGTGTAGTTTTGTGCTTTAATGTTCTCATTTGGTCATTATACGTCCAAATCACAAGCTTAGGTGCTGTAAATGTCCCATTTCACGATTATCAGGACTGTTGTAAATGGGCAAATGGCATATTTAGGAGAGGCCAAGTGTTTTCAGGCCGTGTGCTGTGAAATGACTCTATGTAAGTTTGTACTGTAACTTCATGACTTTTTCCCACTGATATCACATCACAGAGAAACTCGATATCATGATATCCGTCCTCAATCACTTTAACAGGACATGGAAACTTTGATGTGATTGTGATTACCTCACGAGGGCTGAAACTGGGACTTGTGAGATTGAATGGAAATTCTGCAAATCGTAAGATTTTGTGTAATGATCCAAGCCAAATATCATCCTCTGGAATTTTCAAAAACAGTTATTTTGTTAGATTGAAGGATTGCGCCAAACAAATGGTTCTCTGAAGTGGACTTTAAATCTAGACTTGCTTTTCAGAGATTATGTTAAAGAAAAAATCGGTCTCTGTGTATAGTGATTCAAAAACATTTGGGTAGTCCTTCTTCATGACTGTGTATTAAATAGGAGCCTTTAATACAGTCTAGGTCCGCATTCAGCAAGTCTATATTGAAATGAAGAGACAAAGAAAAGAATATTATGATGAAGAAACAGTTATTATTAAAATATTTCATAGACTAAATAATAGTTGTATAGTGACTTCATTTGTACTCAAACTGTGATATTATAATAAATTAGAAAAATTCATACCAAAAAAACTATTTATATCTATTGCATGTTTGATGTGGAAGGTTCTTGATTGTTTATTTTCCTTTCCAAATAGGACTGAATTGATAAAAATATTGTTTTCTGTTCAATGGGTAAGTTAGGTAAGGTGACATAGAAAATGATAAGACATTATAGATCAGATCATGTCTGATTTCCTCTAGGAACATTCTATGTTAATTATAGTACATCATTATGAAAACATTGCAAATGGTAAAATGAACATATGAAATAATTGAGAAAAAAATACACTAATTAATAACATTTTATCGGCCCTGTCACATCATTTCAACAAGTTTTGAAAATCAAATTCAATCTGTGATTCAATTTACAATAACTAAATACCCAACGATGTAAAAAAAAAGTGAAATCTGAAAAGATTTTTCAAACAGTTTTGTCCTTGAATAATTTATCCATTGATGCATTTAACCTTTCACCCCAAAGAAACAAGTAATAAATATGTTATCAAGCCTAATATCAGACCTGTAGAGCTTGATTGGACAAAACCAAGGAAAATTATGATAAATCATATATAATAGCTGTGATTGTTGGTTTGTAAGCATTTTACAAAAATTTTTACTGTTTCAAATTAACCATTTTGACCTTTAAAAATATCAACATGAGAGTCTTGAGGGTTACTTTTACACATGTTGCTTTCTCAAATATGTATCACATACCAATCACATACATTAGCTGCAGTGTTAAGGCCCTATATACTTCAAGGTGCATGCACTACTTGACTTTAAACACGTATAAAGTAGGTTCCAAGACTAGCCTGATCAAAGGGGTTGTTGTTTCCAAACACTGTTGTTGTTGTTGCTGTATGTCACTGAAGGTCAAAACACTACGTAAAAGGATAATATCCCATAAATATTTATGTGTTCCAATTGTGCAGTTTTCTGGAAGAGAATTAAATGGTTGGGATATCGGTATTTGTGGCACGTTTTTTCAAAAGATTTATTTAATGCCCTGTTAAGTTTATAGAGAAATGTTCTTATAGTTGCCTTTGAAGAATTAATATGATACAGATATTGGCAGTTTAGATTTTTCATAGAAGTGTTCTTATGCCAGGATAGGTTTATACAGATATATCCTGTAGTTTTGCTACAGTATTACTATTGTTATGCTTGTATAAGGGTCTCATTGCTTTAAAGGATTTATGCTTTTACAGTTTGTAGTTTATCAGACATGTCTGAAAAAAAGAATTTGAAGCAAATAAAAACACACTTTTTAAGTTTCAATCTGGAAAAACCTATATAGTTGATTTCCATAAAAAAAAATTTTTTTTATCATTATCATTTCATTCTTTAACACTTATAACAGAATGTAATGAAATGCATATAGGTTAACACATGTGTATATGGAATTTTTCAATTGAAAGGGGACTATACGAAATAAAATATCTACACAATTCAAAGGGGAACTATATGGAGTAAAGAAAACTTACCGTAAGTTTAATTTTACACATAATATCAAATACAGTACACTGGTTGAATTAAACAGAAGATAATGTGATATAAAAAAATTGTTAATATACAATTAAAGTTTGGTACACCAATTGAATTAAAAATGTTATATAGAATATTTAAGATTAACCGTAACTTATTTAATCTCTATATGAATTTTTGTAACATAATTTAACATAAACACAAATGCATAGATATGGAGTGTTGTTTATTACAGACATTTTGAATATATTGACACAAAGAGATTTATTGTTATTCATATATAAGAAAAGAATATAACTTTTGAATTAAAAGGGATGTCAAAACTGTAATCAATAAGCTTTTATAAAGAAATTAAATGTTTAACCGCATCCTTTCACAAAGCTATAAGATGATCATAGGTCACTAAGGTAACCTTAGCACAATGGTAAAGAATGAGAGAGAAGGTAACCTTAGTTAAGGTTGCTTTGCGATAGGTATAGCCCCTGGACCATAACCCGATGTGATGTTTATGGCTTTATGCAATAGCATTAAAAGCAGTCTTCTACTTTGTAAGTAATAAATAGGTTTTGCAGCTATGCCTTTGGAGGAATACATAAAAATGTTTGAGGTTAGCAGAGCATCAGAGCTAGGTCATCCAGAATTTGTGAGATTGCATTTTTCTTTAGTTAGGAAAAAGCCACTTGGATAACATTGTGCAAGCAATAAGGTAAAATGTTGAAAATATCTTACATGGTCAATGTATTCAGTGATGTCAAAAGAGTAAACATTTGTATTTTTCCTTTTGTTGATTTCATATGTAATATGAACATTAGAGACAGTGAGAAATAAAATTTTGATATAAAAAAATAGTAAGATAACGTTTATTGTTTTAAATGGTAACGTTTTATGTCATCAATGTTTTAGGTGCAATATATTGCTATAAAAAAAGATTAACTCTCTTGTGAATATTTCTTTATATTTGTTCAGTTTAATTTCAATATAACATAAACCAGTGGTAATTTTTCTTAAATTTGTTTACGTGTTTTATCATACATATCTGAAAACAAGAATTTAAAGCAAATAACAACATATTTTTCGTATTACCATCAATCCTTGAAAACATGTATAGTTGATTTCCATAAAAATTCAACCTGAGGCCAATGTTTTGACTGAAAATATACCCATATGGTTTCACTTGAATGTGGTCAGAGGCATTTGTGGCTATTGCTAGGGCATTTTAACCTGGTTCACACATGCTGACTACCATTATAGTGTTATAGGCCTTTACAATGGTTTCCTTGGATTTTAAACTACCTAGCGATGACCTTTATATTGAATTCCATTGTATTCCGACTAAACAAACAGGGATACCTTAGATTTCCAAAGCAGCTATAATACAGGAAGATGGTATTGACACTATCAAAAACAAGTACTAGCTTGCAAATTTTAAACTCGTACCTTGAGTGTTTTGTTTCTAACATTTACACTGAATGTCCCTAAGTCACAACCACTCATCCACCAAGTCTTGTCAAAAATGTTTTTCTTAATTCAGTACCTTTCTGCTGTATAGAGTTCTGAAACTTTTATGTAGAGTAATCTTTTGTTGTGTTTTTTCTTCAAAATTATTGTTGTTACAAAGTAACCCAGCTTTCTACAGAACAACTTCCGTTTTTAGCAAATCTAAAAAACAATGTAAAGGAAACCACATCAAGATAAGAATTTCACATTTCATTTAACTCGTCATTTGAATAAGAAAGAATATGTTTCACTGGATTTAATCCTTAAACAACAGTATTAAATTTGTTGGTTGTATACATTACCTATATCTGTACGTATGTATATGTTTAACTTGGAATCTATTGTTCATATGGTTTAAATGGAATGTGGTCAGACATATTTGAGGCTAGGCTGGGACATTTTAACATGATCCACACATGCTTTCAACCATTTTGAGTGCTGCAGGTCTTCCGGTTTACTGGAACTATTAGCACTCACCAATGGCCTTTTACATGGATTCTTAACTTTTCATTCTGCATGATTGGTTGCAGAGATCTGAAGGTACCATTTCTTTGAAATTATGATTGTTTAACCCTTTATCATTCAGACGCCAAATCAAAACTAAAAGAAGCTTATTAAAAGCTTACTTTTCTCCTATATGCAATTGCTTTGTGAATTATGCATAATTTTGAGATTTTTCATGATGTGCTCTGGGTTAAAATCTTCATTATAATCATGATCTTGGAATACGTGATATTAATTCCTAAGGTTATTATTGAAAACACAGGCGCCATTGAGGTGAAGGACCATCATGTTTATTCCACTAAAGTTTCAATACCTCAAAGATTTTGTGGAAACACTAATTTGGTAATTGTAGAAATACTTTTATCTCAAATAACCCATTTCTTAAAAAAATCGGTTTTCACTTACTTGAAAATCAGTATTTTCAAAGACCAACTCTTCTGATTGTAATCAACTAGTTAAAAGTTGAAAGCAAATATTTTATGTATTGTATGTTATAAAAATGTTCTTCATTTTGAAAGCACAAGATCTTAATGCTAACAGAGACGGAGTTCATGTCAAACAAGACTAAAGAACAAAATTGATTCTGACAATGTTTACTTGAGATCTTAATGAACATGGACAAGAAGATGAGTTTAGGGGGTAGAGGGGAGGGGGAAGGTTAAAGGGGGAGCAGTTGAGGGGGAGGGGGGACGGTGCCCCCTTTGTTTCTACAACCCCAATTACTGTTAGCCTTGTGCCTGCCTGGTGTTGGAATGCATGTTTTGACACTTGTACAGAAGTGCTTTGATTAGATGGAACAGGCCATCTTTGTTGACCAAGTAGAAATGTTTTGTGTCTGTTCTTGTGGTTGATGTAAACAAGGCATGCAGACAAAACATGAATTTGTGTAAAACCACTTGTCTTATTATATGTGGTTAGTCTGATTTTGACATTTTGTCATAATTATAAATTTGAAAAAAAAAAAAATTGTATTGATTAAAATCTGAAAGAAGTTTTTAAAATACGAAGAAGATTTCAACTGCACTCTTCATGATCTGTATTTGTGAATAGAAAATTTATTAAAGTAATTACACTTTGAAAATCTTAAATCTGAATAGGTAAGATTCATACAAAAATAAGAGTTTAGCTATAATTTAAAAAAAGTACCCACTATACTCTCTTATTTTGATATCAAGGCTTTTGCAATATCATTTTGCCCTCTGAAATTCTGAAGTGAAAATACTCCTTAATTCATAGGATGAAGAATTTAACTGATTTTTTTTCTCAGAACTTTTGAAAGGAGTTTATCAATGTCACCCAGCTGTAATATTTCCTAAAAGTCTAAAAAGTGGCATTTTCAGGTGTGCCTGTCTAAATGGTATATGGCAGGTTGAAATTGAGTGTGAAAAGTTACAAATACTGCTGGCACTTTTGAAGATAATGTAATCACTTGTTGATAAGAATGATATATAAACATAGGTAATTTATCAGCCTTCTCATTCTCCTGTTATCTTCACATGCACCTAAACACTCTCATCAATTTGGATATCCATGATAAGATATATAAATGATATGCAAAAGTGTTAACTTTTGTGCTATTAAATATTTTGGAAGAAACCATTTGTCATTAAAATGGTAGTAGTTGGAATTAAAGTTTGCTTAAATCATCAGCTGTTTTCTTATCATTGGAAATGGTTAATGTATGCTTATGCATTCACTTACTCTTTTGAACAAGGATCTTAAATGGAGTAAATACAAAAATGTTCACAATCCAATTAATACATAGACCACTATTTACAATAAATTTGCTTTGAGATTGTTGGCCAAGAACCTGAACGTAAACTCTCTTTGCAATATTGGGATGCTTTAAGCATTTTGTCCAAGAACTTAAACTCATAAAACTCATTTTTTTTATGAAGAAATCTTTGAACATCTTAACTGAGAAACTGAAATCTAAAACCTAGCCTCTGCCCAAAAGATTCTTTAAGAATCATGCCCAAGAACCAAAGTCCATAACCTAAGAAAACATGTTTGTACAAAGAACATGTTGTCTAAGAACCCTATTAACTTAACATATTACCTAACCTCTTATTCCACTAAAATGGTTAAAGCACCATGGCCTAAAAACATAAACCAACGCATATGTTTATTTAATTGAAGATGCCTCTTGAATTAAAATAAGGATCCATTTATTGAAATCTTTTGCATCTTGACCAAGAACCCAAATCCATAACCCAAGACTCATCCTGGATGTGGGTCAGAAATTCCAAATACAGTCAGACCTCGATAATCCAAACACTTCCGTTTTTCATCAAAAACGTTCGGATAGTGAAACGTTCGGACTACTGAAACGAACCAAATCTACAGAGAGACGACAACGTATTACGAATATCTAATGAGTTTTATTTCATATACACATAACAACTGGGATACATATATAAATAAACAATCATTGCACAAAAGCATTTCTGGACACTCACTCAGGTTTGAAGAATTTGCCGAGTACAGATTGTGTACTCAATGACTTGAAGGACCCACGCAAAGTGATCAAAGTTTCTAAATTCTTTTCATCACCAACAACACTCAAAGTAAGTGATCATTCTGACATGATATTTATAACTATCACACAAATCACAAACTCCAGATACACAAAGTGAGACATCATAATTTATTACAATCACAAACTGCTGACACGCTCAACTCCCGTGTCAATCAACTGTCATTGATGTTTACCGATTCAATCAGTGTGGTGCTCGCTTGACTAGTGGATTACCGAACGCTTTGATGAACAGTCGGATTAATAAAGCAGAAATAGCTGTAATTAACTAATCCGTTACAGTTAATTAGCGTTCGGATACGGAGAATGAATCAACGGAGTAATGAATCAACATTTAATGAGTTTATATAGAGATTAGTTTGGTTACAGTTTGCTACCGTTCGGATACTGCGAGATTCGGATTATCGGTGGCCGGATTATCGGGGTCTGACTGTAGTCTTCTCTTAGCACCGAGAATGCTTTGAGCATATATATTGACCAAGAGCCCATGCTGTTTGATCAACGACCCACTTAATCGTCCCATTTCACCTGCCAGTATTCATTCTGATTGTACCTTGTCACAGGTGGACAGGAGATGGTACACAACCACTCTAGTTCCATTTATCCTCCACTTTATGTACCTTCTTGTCAGGAGATCGTAACATGTCGGTCCTGAGCCACTTGCTCGTTTGTCTGTATTATGAGTGCAGCGGTGGTCTTTTAAACTAGGCCAGGCAAACAGTAATGAAGGTTTTGAAGATGGAAAACATCAGAAAAAATGCAGATTTAAAACTAGTTCGACTATAGATGTATATTTTTAAGGGTATTTTGGTTATTCTGAAATAATCAGTAATATAGCTTGACTATTATAACTTCAACTTAATTTTGAAATGGCAACTAGCGTGTTTTGAGAATACGATATTGGTTTTCTTATGGTGGAACCCTGAAATATAGAAATGGTGGTCTAGTCTAAGAGATTCAGGTAAAAGGCTAAAGATAAAAATCTTAAAAATCAACTTGTTCACTTTGACATGAGTGAATGTGATATACATTAAATTCTTTCACCAAGGCTTTCTCATTCACTAAGCTCTCTTCAATCTTTAATTTCCAAAATATTTTTAACAGAAACAATTTTAATATGGCCACCAGTAAAAGAATATCTTTATGTGCAGGTAATAGGTAAATCAACTTTTACCAGCACTTTCATATTTCAATCCTAAAAGCGTCAGAGATTTCATCTCATATCTACAAGCCTTAACCACTTTTCAACCGTCTTTAAATTAACTTCATGATTACATTTTGATAAACCCCATGCATCAAATTTGTCAAAGTAGTAAATCACGAAGATGATTGAAGAAGCGTTATCTTCAGTCTAAACATGCTAGATAGTCTCCTATCTTGTGCCCAGCAGCACCAAGGGGAGATAACCAGGATGACATGACATCATCTGACACCCACCAAATTTGTTTATCTTTTACCCTTATATCTCACCTGTTCTGTGAGCTTATTTTATCAACCTGTTCCTGTATGCTTACCTGGCTGTATATCTCGTTAGCTCTTGGAGAAAGGAAAATTGTATGGCATATTGATTTTACTCATCTACTCAACAGAAAATTTGGAAGAATGAACATTTTGTCTATTTACCTTAAGGTATCTTTTATCATCTTTTTGGTATCTTTTATTTTTCAGATGTTTTCATTGGATTTTGCATCTCTTGGTCTTGATTAAAGATTTTTTTTTTAAAAGTTCTGTCGTTTTCACGGGCTGGAAAAATTAAAGTATCAAGGAAATATCATGTTGGTTTTGACACTACTTATATGACCGGAAACTTTACATATTAAAGTTCTCAGAGGAACAAATTGCATTGTTTTGTGGATTTTGTGATTTTGATGGGTTTTGAAACATGTTAATCTCTTGGATAATTATCTTACGGAAACTTTACATATTAAAGTTCTCAAAGGAACAAATTGCATATTGTATTGGGGATTTTGTAAATTTGACAGATTTTTTAAAATCTTTATCTCTTGGATAATTTATAATAACAGTTTTGAGTCTTCGCAATCTCTGTCTCTTGGTTTTCAAAAAGAAAATTTAAGCTGCTGGATTGTTCATTCTCATTGTTATTTTGGCTCCTGAATGTTTTGTCTAAAAAGGAATTGTTTAAGAGCCTTGAGGATATTTGGATGAAAGCTGGTATGAATCTCTTGTACAAAGTATCAATTTGATCAAAATTCCAAGAACTTAGATTCTATGATTATTATTCCTTTCATCAAGATCTGATTTTCATAAAGGAAAAGCTTCAATAGGATGATTCTTCAAGATTTATGAAGTTTGAGATAATTCAACTTTATATGTTTCATGCTCTTCAACTATGTGGTTTGTATGTATATTTACATATATAATAATGATAATATATATAATTTATAATATATATATACTAAATATCAGAATATCACTCGTTCTCGCCTTCAAACAAGATACCAAATTTGAAGCACAGAACAAAACATGAAATGTAAACAAAAATTTTTTCCTCAGTGCATGTACATATCTTATCCAAAAACTTAGATTCACAAAAAACATCTCCACAATTCTACATATTTCTGATCTTGCTATCCAAAATCTCTGACATTCTTTAAGGCCGAGCTCTTTAAGCTACCGTATTCGACTTAATAACCGCCCACTCCCCTATAAGCGCCCACCCACCACATTTTTGACTGAACAATATGCGTCCTGATTTAGCGCCCACCTCTCAACATTGCTTACCTTGCATGCTGATTCATTGAAGAAGGTTTTTTCAGGCTTTCAATAAGTCTTTTATTTCCACTAAAGTGAAAAATACAGGGTATTTCAAGACCCCCAGCCACCATCAAAATTATAAAAGTTACAAAACCGTATTTCAAAGACATGTGTATCGTAAGAAAACACTTTGAAGACTAAACTTGAGAACAATTTTTATCGTTTTAATAAGCGCCCCCTTTTACCAATTTTTTAAGCGCCCCAGGCGCTTATCACGTCGAATACGGTAGTTGCTAATTTATTCTTTAAATGTTGTCTTTTTTAAAATTGTTAATTCATGATCAAAGTTTCTTTGACTTCAGATGTCGATTCTTCCCAGATTTGTACATTAGATTTTTGGTTCGTAATGTGCAAGTTCTAAAGGAAAGAGAGGATGTTTTGAGAGTTCTGGAGTAGCGCCATGTTTTTGATTGGTCATTAGCAAGATGAAAGCAGACTATGGACGAGGGTTCCGTTAAGGGTGACATGGCGCTGGTCTTATTGATGGGATGCCTATGTGGCCAAAACATGATTAGCAAGGATGGGGGTCAATGTTATGTTACTCTACAAAAAAGTTAAGGGCCACCCCAATTATCAATATATATAAGCATAATATTGATCATTATATGAACCGTAGAATATCTCAATATTGAAAATCTATGTGTAAACTTATTTTGTTAAAAATATTGCACCCACCATGATTTTAAATTATGAATGAATTTTAGTATGTTTAAGACAAATTTTTAACATATGTATTGTTATACTTGAATATACAACTTTTATAACTAGTTTCATTATTATTTTTAATTTTGCATATTTTTCATGCATTTTTAGCTGTAATTTGAAATGGTAGTCATAAAATCTAGCTACCCTGGGTCAGCGAAAAAAGATTTAGGTTTCATTCCGTCAATGACAGACACACATAAATATTAATTTTTGAAAAATTTGCCAGGTTGTGTTTCAACATAGATCATTTTCATTCAACATGAATTCAAACTTAATTCACTTCACGAAGAACTAGCTTGTCAAAGACTTTTACTTATTTCAAATAAAACCACTCAAAATATTTTTCCTTTTAACTTAAATTCATAACAAAAGTGTGTGAGCTTTATTTAGGTCTGGAAGCATTTACAATCAAGCCATTCCTCAGCACTGCTAATGTCTGTAATAGGAAAAAATTAGTTCACGGAACAGGAAATGGCTGTTTTATACATCATTGCTTGTCTTTTCTGTCTGGGCTGGGTCGTGAGAATGCAAGAAGTAATGTTAACAGTTTACTCAGAAATAATTAAAAAATTGTCTACAATAAACATCTCTGGAACCACTGCTATCCTGGAGGATGGTGGGAGTGTGGAGAGAGAAAGAGAGAGAGACAAAGTTGTCATGGCATCCTTATCTAAAGGGCTTTCAATACAAGTTCGACTTTCTTTAAGTCTCTAGACTCAATCATTATTGAAAATCGGTCATCTTTAATGACAAGGATAAGTTGTAAGTATGCATGGATGATATTAAAAAAATTGTAAATTTAATTGAGCCTGTGTATCTGAAAATCAGTTTGTTTCTTGTTTATCAAAAGGGTTTTAGTCTCACATCTCAATCATTATTGAAAATCTCTCAAATGATATTTGTAAATGAAATTGATAGTGTATATCTGAAAATTCTTTTTTTATCGGAAGGGATTAAGTGATGTTTAACTTCCTTAATTGAATTCAATCTGTCCCTTTGATAAATATTGGAATTAAAAGCTGTATACAGAATTTTAAGAAATTATTTGATTGAAGATATTCTAATATTCCTTTGATTGATTAATGAAAATCTTTATTAATGAATGATATTTTGAGCATTTTAGTACATACTACTGTTTAGCCAGACAATATGATGAGAATTTTTTCAACTATAACTGCAAACATAAATTTTTTTTTTTTTAAATGATATTATCTTAAAGTTTATGTTCAGCTAAAAGTTTATTTGTCAGCTTAAAGTTTACTTGTAAATTCATAATCAGATTATTAAAAAAATACTGACATATATCACAGGAGATTCAAGATCTTGTAAGACTAAACACAATTAAATTATTCCTTTGATCTTGATTTCTTAGAGACAAAAACAAAAAAAATATTTTCTTACGTAAACATTATCCACAGGAGTGTCTAGGTGAAGATAAACTCAACATGTTAACAAGGTAATGACGATGAGTTCGTTATCGACCCCCTGGGGAGTATACAATCTCACACAGAAACTACCTGTCATAATCATTACTGTTGTAAAGACCTGTCCCTTTGTCTTCTTAATTACAGGTGAGGTGTTCGTATGTTTTTACTACATAATATTTCATAAAAGTTAACGATTTACAGTTTTTAAAAGTGATTTGGAACTTTGATTTGTGGCCATGATTTTTTAAAACTGGATATTGACAGAGAGTTTTCTTTTCTTTTGCCAAAATATTTTTTTGTGCTCATTACTTTGTTTACTTTACAAAATGTCAGGAAACAATTGTGGGTTTTGGAGTTTTTGAGTTATTCAAGATTCGAGATTTTTTTTTTACAAACTCCAACATGGGCTGGGTAGAAGTCTCTTAAAGTACATGTATAGAGTAAAATATACTAAAATTTAGTCTATGAAATATTTCAATAATTTACTGTTCCTTCATCTATATATTCTTTTCTTTGGGCTCTTAATTTCTGTAATCTAGACTTGCTAAATGTGGACCTAGACTGTCTTAAAGGCTTATATGTAATATACAGTCATGAAGCAGGACTAAAAGTAAAGAGGTAGTAACATTTTCAGTAAATGACAAAATATTGTAACATGTAATTGATAGCAAAGAAACAACACTATTTGCAAAGACAGTAATTAACCCAGTCAATTACTTAAATTTCTTTCAGGAATAATTAGTTTAATTCTTTAAAACATTCTTAAATTCTAGTCGTTTTTCAGCAAAGGTTTTGATTGTTTTTTATACTTACCATTGCACTTATCAAACTTAGAAACATGATCCTAAAATCACAGAAATAAATATGTTCAAGATTCTGCAAAATAAGCAATGAGGCTTTTCTAACATGATGGTCCGATTCCGGAGGTCTTTGAACTCTGATATTTGATACTTTCTTTGACACTGATGCCAACTTAAACCAAATATTTGACATAGATCATGTTAGCACACTTTAGAAATATTACAGCTGTGTAAAAGGACATATGGCAAAAACCTGTCATGTTGATGATGGGTGACTTTCTTAGAATCTTGAATTAGCTTTTGAAAAGTTCTTCTAGGAATGTGGACATTTATTGAGGTTGTTTTTTGAGTTTGAAATTTTATTGCTTTTGTGAATTTTTGTTGTGTAGAATGTTTTAGAGTTGTTTTTATCATTATTTAAAGATTTTAGAGAAAAGTTTAAGATTGTATTTTTCTATGGATAATGAGTTAAACAGGAATATATATGATAAAGAGGTTCAATTATTAAGATTAAAAAATTGCTTAAAAATCACCTTTTTTCTATAAATGACAAATCAATCAAATAGGCTTATGTTCATGACTTTCTCTAAAAACTCTTGAACAATTATTCCCTTTTCTATTGAAAGAATGGTTTTGACAGGACTTGATTAAAATATTTAAAAGTCTTTTTGATTGGATGAAATTTTCCAACAGGGAATATTTTATATCCATTTAAATATTGTTTTGTTAAGAGTTCTTCTTTTTCAATTGTAGGACCTCGCCCCCATCCCCGCTCTCCCATCCAGACTACCACGCTCTCCAGGTGTCTCCAGAGAAGCTGCAGGCAGATCTCCAGAAGGAACTCAACGCCGACCCCTCTGAGCTCAAGAGTAGACCCTGGTACCACGGTAATATCACCCGGCAACGTGCTGAGGCCCTGGTGTCCGGAGACGGAGACTTCTTGGTCAGAGACTGCATTTCCAGGCCAGGAGACTTTGTCTTGACCTGTTGTTGGAAGGGGGTTCCCCTCCACTTCATGATCAATGCTTTAGTAGGGGACTCTGTGCTTGGTGCCTTGCCCAAAATATATTACCAGTTTGAGGAAGAGTCCTTCATTAGCATACAGAGTCTGATACAGTTCTATCAGAGCAAAGCCAAACCAATAACCAATGCTTCAGCTGCTGTTCTTAAATTTCCAATCGCCAGATCTATGCCCTTGAGTTACTATGATTCCAAATATGGTGCTCTGACGAGCCTCGCTACTGCAAATATTTACAATAGGCAAAGTCCGAGAGGAAGTCCGGTTACCACCCCAACTGGAAGTCCAAGAGGAAGTCCAGGCATGAACCGACGACCTTATAGAACAGGAAGTCAGCCATTGTTGTCCTTGGATGATGGGATAGGGGACCGAAGCAGATCTCCTTCTATGGACCGTTGTGACAGTCTTCCATCCATAAACACTCCAAAATCAAGTCCATTGTTGTCTGTTAGAAAGGACATCCAGCCTTCATATCACCAGCGATCTGGAAGTGCTCCAGTATTAACTCCAATGGATCCACCAGTTCCAGAAATCAGAGTCATGTCTGAGAAACCTGGTTCTGATAGTGATCTCTCGAAACCTCCTCCACCAAAACCAAGCAGAGTACCCTCTGTGAAATACAAACTCCGCCCTGTTGTGGAGGTACGGAACAAAGCTCTTTACCAAGATGATGGACGTGATTACTCAGATTATGGACAGGTGAAGGAAACTCCTAGTTGGTTGACCGACAACCAGAACAATTTGATGAACAGGATTAGGAAACTAAAGCAGAAATCACAGAAGAAACTGGACAATGATCCCAATGGGGACAAAGACATTTATGATAACAATTTCAACAATTTAAAGCAGTCTTTGACGAGTACGCCAAATATGAAAAGTGATCCTTCTGCACGTTCAAGACTTTTTTCTGACACACGTTTCTCTGTTATTGATACGAGTGATCCAGACTCCCCAAAAGAACAGGCAACAGAAGATATTAGCCTAGAGAGTAGTATTTATGATGTTAGCCATTTAAAGGACAGAAAGATCACAATTCCAAAATTGAGGTCCCACATGAGTTTCAATTCCAGTGACTTTACGTGTAGTTTTCTCCCAGTGAACAATAAGCCTTTAGAGGCTTCTGCCATGATTTCTGTGAAATCTCTGATTCTAGACAAAAGTGCTAAAGATATTGCTCAACATTTGACCAAAATGGACTTGGAGGCCTTGAAGGTCCTGAAGGAATATGACTTTGGTGTAGGTGTGCAATCAGGATTGGAGTTACTGACCTTGCCCCAGGGGAAACAACTCCGTCAGGATATCATTGAAAGGTATGTAGAAATAAGTGCATTCCTTGATTTTTATATCGTCATTCTTAGAATTTTTTTATCAAAATCAAAGGATGTTACATCATTGATAGACACATGATTTTTTACAAAGTAATTGATATATATCTTTTAGTGTTGAATCTTTACCTGTTTGGTAAGGAATGTTATGAGAAAATTTATCTTTAGAAGTGGCTAGTCCTTGAATATTCCCATCTTATTTTGATATTTGGACGAAATGAGAGTTGTTTTCGAATAATGAATTTGAGAGAAATATTTGTTTTCAAATACAAAAACCACAATTACTCACAGAATACGATGAGTTGTATCTATATAGAAACAGGATGTCAATAATTAATAATGATAATTATAATCTTTTATCTAACAAATGTTTTTCAATAATAATTTGTGTTTATATTTTTTTCAAAACCTGTTGTCATCTATCACATTTTTTTTTCTAAAATGATGATGATATTTTCAGGTATAAAATTAGTTTGAAAAGTAAAAAATTTGACGGTGAGATCAAGCCAATTGCATATTCTACAAAAATGTACATCCTATGATCAAAACCTCTATTTTTGGCTTTTAAATGGTAAAACAGCAAGCTTTTTGGTTCACCTTCAAAGGTGTTTATGTCAGTTTCTTTTGTGATGAAACCTGACGGCAGAGTCAAGAGGTTTCACGATCTTGCTCTCAGGCACTGACAAGTGCACCTGGCAATTGTGGGTTGAAAAGCTTGTATATTTCATCACGATGCACATGCACACGCCCTGCAGATGCTGCACATACCTGCCCTTCAGATCTCCGATACACCTACAGTATTCCGGGGGAGGGGAACATCTGTTAAACACTTTGAACACTTTCATGCAAGAATATTTTAAGAAAGAATTTACACAGGTTTCTTAGCTAATATGCAATTTGAAATTTTTGGGTGTAAAAATGATAGATTTTAATACATAGATACGTAAATGGTGTAATTTTTTTTTCAAATCTGTGATGGTAAGGATTCCCCTTGCTCCTTGTAACAAGAATTCGGGGAAAAAATATTAAGTGAAAAAAATGTTTGATTACATAATACACAATGGTAAATTTGAATATAAACAGTTTCAAATTTATTGGATTTGAGATTAAGTTTGATGTGAGGAAAAAAAAAATTTTGTTACACTTTTTTAAAACTTAATATTCTAGAATATTATAAGTATATATGATAAGTTTTGTTAATATTGTTATTCATAAAATTGTTGTTGTTAATCATAAAATTTCATCTAAAAATGTTCCTTTATTATTCATGGCAAACAAAATGAAGACAACAATATACATAAATATAAATTCATTAAATATTAGAAATCACTGACATATAACTTTTTCTGTGTATATTTCAGGTGTCACTGCATGAAGCTGATGGTGATGGTGACGTCACTGACATGTAACACGACGACAGAGCGTGCCCGCATGATCAGCCAATGGATTCAGGTTGCCAGTGAACTCAAATCAACGATAGGCAATCTCTTCAGCTTCGTCAATATCATGGATGGCCTACAGTCTCAACAAGTATGTAGATATAATATATATTCTGATTAATAATAATCAGGAAAAAGTTTCAATTATCAATATTAAAAGTGATCTTGATTGACCTCATCATGAAATATCTATCACAAAAATTAATATATCCCTTAGATATTTTTGTCATCTTTGTAATTAAAAGTATTATAAAACATTTGATAATCCTTTATAAATATTTTCGGACCTCTACAGATAGTAACAATCTGTAAATCAATTTCTATATTTACACGATGAAGTTTTCCTTTTACTCTTAATTCTGTCAATTAATGGCTTTCTGCTTTTAGGTATTTTAGATCAATGAAAATAATGTTTCATTTTATTCAACTTTAAACAATTTAAGATGTTATCTTGAGTAACTTACTATTTCTGCCTGAAAACACTTAATGCTACGTAATTACGTCTTCAAAGAAGTTAATTACCACTGTCAATGTGAGAATTGTCAATAAACAAAAGCGAAAAGTTGTCGTAATAATTATTCAATTGAGGACATTATTTATGTAAGCACCATGTAGTAACATTTCTTTCATTGATTATAATATTTTCCTGACAGATACTGAGACTGAGAGATATGTGGCTCGTTCTTCGTCAAAACCACACAGGAAGTGCCTACCAGTTCGACACCAAGCTCAAGACAGCATACAACGCCCTCAACGACGGAAGCAGCTCTCTCCCCTTACAGAATGTCTCTATTCCACATATAAGCCCTGTTGTGTTTCTTCTCGAGCGAGACCTGGACTCTGTGATGACACAACTTCATTGGGAACAAATGGATCAGACGTTGTTCGGAACTGAAATTCTATTGGCCCATTTGGACACGGCGCGTATCGTTGCGTCGCAGTTCCAACTTTATCAAATTGTTGGAACTTCAGTTTTGGTTGACATGAAAGAAGACAATGAGTTGTCGGATATTTTTAAAACAGAACTGCATTTAAGACTTCTTTGGGGACACAAAGGATGTAGTGTCAATAGAAATGATCGTCACAATAAGTTCGAACAACTGCTGACGGTGTTGTCGGACAGAGCAGAGCCCCCTGGTGACGACGGAACAGCTGTTTGAAATGAAATTGCTGTTTGTGGAATATGTTAGAATTCAAAATACTGTTTGTGGAATATCTGTTAAAAGTTTGAATCAATGGTGCAATTTGGAACGCAGCAAATAAATATCTATATGCTGAATAATTGAGGAACTGTTAAAGTTTGGAACAGTCCTTCAAATTTTGAACAAAGATATCTACATGATTAACTCCAATTTATGTGAAAAATCTGTGGAGCATTTGTAACGGTACGAATGATAATTAAATGTGGAACTGCCATTAATGTGCGTGAAAATGGTTTCATGAACAACAGCCATATAAATGCAAAAAAGTGTGCTTTGTGCTTTCGTGTTTTGTGTGCTGATGGTGCTAAATGGAACAAGAGTGAATATTGTTTAATATTGGTATATTTTATGAGTGCTTGCTGTTTACCATTACCAGAATGTATATACATGCTTAGCGCTAAAAATCCTAAATGAAAATACTATAACCACCCTTTGTTGATTTTGTTCAACTTCCTGGCTTGATGTCCGCAGATGACAATTATGTGTCACTACATACATTTTCTTGTTTAAGTTTTTTGTGAGATAAAAGTCAACTCATATTACTCAAATGTTACAAAGAGTTATTAACTTATTGATATCATGTTAAATGTGAACTTAAATGCTTGTATAAAAAAAATTATAAAGAAAAAACTCTTGAATATAAGGAAGTTGCCGGGGTTTTTGGTGTCTCTTAGGACCTTCAAAATATCATTTTTATTAACCTGTCAGTTTTAATAATCAAGAGATTTTAAATTTGAGCTTTTGTTTTTTATCATGCATTTTATTCCTCATGAAAATTTTCAATGTGTATATTTGTATACAGATTTATGGCATGAAATGTCAAGAGAAGTATAATTTCTACTGTATGTGTGAGCAAATAACAAATCCATTCATTGTATCTATACCCATCCAAAATTTGTTGTGAATATATTTCAATAATATATTTTGGGAAATTGGATCAGGTAATTTTATGAGGGAAATTTCTTGACATTTTAAGTTTTTATTTTCATTCTTAGATAATATTTCATTTGATAATGTCAGGGAAAAAAATAAGAATTAAACAGAAGTTTATTCTTTAAATAGTCCCTGACTACATCTAAAATAACTAGCAAAAAAGAAACCTAAATTTTACTATTTTTGCAGTAATAGTGAATTTTTAATTTTTCATTAAATCCTAGGGATTTCATTTTATTCGGCCAGTTTTAACAATCTTATTCATACATTTTCTGATATCGATATCTAAAATTTTATAAAACTTTAGTATTTACGCCTTTAACTCAGTTCATGACTTTGTATAAAAAACAAAATAAATTCTTTATACATGAATCAGTTTTGTGTTTTTTTACGAGGGAACTGTTCCACTAACCAACCTTAGCCTCCGGTTATCTCACCTTAGCAAAGGTTCTTCTGTGGGCTAAGGTAGGTTAGCAGAGAAGTGCCCTACCCAAGATTGGAGTGAGTGAAGGGCCTGTAAGTTGTTCGTCTCACACAGTCCAAATTCATTAATTGTGTCATTTTATCAAAAGGTTGTAGGTTTAAATGGTGGTAACAGTAACATAATAAAAGTAAAAAGATGTGCTTTTGATGAAAAAAATGACTGGACATGTGTTAATTCTTGTACATCAGGAGGAGTGAGGTGAGGTGAGGTGATATGGGGTTTAACGCCGCTTTCAAGATTATTTCCAGGAGGAACTAGACATATGTGCACGTGATGCACTGTGATGTCCCCTGCCACGACTTTGAATCCATCATAATTTCTTGAAAACATGCGATGATGGGTGAGGTGAAATGGGGTTTTACGCCGCTTTCAAGAGTATTTCACTTTTATCGCAGCTGCTAGTAATATTGCAGGGAGAAAGCCCCTAACGCCATTGTGGCTGTGCATTGCGGTGAAACCTGCGAGCATTGGCTGGAACTAGGGAACCATGGGTGCTACTGCACTGAAATTCAGCGTAGCATTGCACCCAAACCTGACTGCGTGTAGAACAGTTCTCTACTGCGGACAAAGTTTGCTGAGCCCCTGGCGGGATTTGAACAACGGACCTCTTGATCTGAAGCCAAACGCACTAACCATTGCGCTATTCCCCCTGAAAAAAATGCAAGATATAATGAGTGTGCGAGTAGAGTGTACAGTTAGCAATATTTTAGCTATTTTGCCATCAAAAAAAGGGGTACACCGATGAGAACACAGCAGAATTTTGATCAACCCAAGTATCATCTGGACTCTTTTATAGTGTTGTGACCCACAAAAGTGAATAAAACTCAATGAAATAAATCCTTCAGCTGGATTTTTCTAAAAGTGTCAAAGATTCATTCAAACAATTTTCAAACAAAATAGTTGATTTTAACTTCACAAAAGCTCCCTGAAAGAGTTGAATAGCATCAACAAATCAGATGGATTTTTTTTATAGATTTTACTAGTGCTTCATTCACAAAAACACTTCACAAGCATAAGGTGGAACTTTGATACACCGCTAACTGCTGCTACACTACTTTACTGTAAATGATTATTGAGAGTGAAATAGTTGGAACCTGAATTAAATCACTTAAATTTTGTTTGTAAACTCTAAATAATTTGTCAACTTAACAAATACATAACAACTTCTATCTATTCACAATAGCAAAGTTTTTTTATACAGTCAAACCTCACACACCCGAACCCCTGATAACCGGAAACCTAGCTATCCAGACATTTTGATATTGAAACGAATATTTCCCTAAGTAATTGCACTCACTTATCCGGACTTCGTGCTCCCAGATCCTCTGAAGTTGATTGATCAATCAGCCCCGTCCACGCGTGTCACTTCAATTGAGACTTTTTAATCAGTAATAAAAACATCTTACAGTTAAATAATGTCTACTCATCTATCAATCAATCTGGAATAAACAATCAGAATGTAGCAAAAAAATACTTTTTTTTCTTTGTTTCAGATAACCCGGACAACTCGCTATCCGGACGATTTTCACATGTAACCAAATCATCCGGATAAACGAGGTTTGACTGTAGATTCTTAAACTGTTTCCAAGCTTTTATTAGATCATCACCATTGTTAAATAAATAAGTTGTAAAACCATAAAATATTTTGTCTTAAAACTGCCAACTTCTAGAATACCATTTACACAACACCTTTCAATAATATAACTATTCAAAAACACCATAGATAGCTTTCAACCATACCAAAAAAATTAACAAGAATTCATATCATTTATTTCTTGAAGCGATCATTTAAGGAACTATAAAAAATGAAATAAAAAAATAGGATACAATTCAATACCATCATACCTGTTTTAGGTATACAACAATTTCTTACTCAGATATTAACTCACAGGTAGAATTAAAAATTCACCATTTCAGAAACATTTCAATACTTTTTTTTCTATCGCCCCCTTTAAATTGTGTCTTTACAGTATCTTAAATACTGTAGACCCGGATAAGGTAAGAAAGTTGGTGTTGTTAGATCTGCGACCTTCGACACCTTGCACCACGGCAACATTGCTATAACATCTTCAGCATATGGTCTCACAGTTTACAGCACACAAAGCTGTTCAATGGAATTTGAACCCTCTTGTCAAAGGTCAAACACCCTCACCGTTGACCTTTCAAGCTAAAGGATGAACAAATGACATAATTCCACTAGAAGGTACCACCGGAACAGAGTGGTGCAATTATTTTATCCATCACACCTTGCATGTTTGGGGTCTGAGCCTGCTACTGTCAGACAGCTTCCTAAAAGATGAAACATGCAGGTTCAAATATTTTTTTGCTGCACATATGTCTCTGGTTTCGTTGTTTTTCCCTCCTTTGTTCCCATTAACCCAAGGTTGGCTCATCTAGTATTTTTATGTAGTTTCTGAAGACCTATTTACGAAAGAAGTCACAATAATGCTGGAGTTCATCTACACAGCTAATCTCTGGTACACCAGATCTTCACATCCTGTCTGCGGTGGGGGTTGGTGCTGGTACGCTCATGAGCGGCGAGTCAAGTCTCTCCGGGGCGGCGACCGGACTTGGGTTGTAGGTAGAGATCTTCTCAGTCAGCTGCTGGTAGGTGGAGTGGACTGCATCACTGTGCTGGAACACAATGTTCAAAACATGAAACATTCAGCTTTGATATCATTCTTTGAGAACAGAACAATGAAGTTTCATATCTTCATAGTCTTCATTCTTTATAGGTTTGAAGATAACAGAAGACAAGCGAACTAGCGAACCATAGGTGGTACTGCACTGAAATTCAGTTTAGCATTGCACCTCAACCTTTCTGCCTGAAAGTTCTCTACTGTAGACAAAATTGTCGCGTCCCTGGCGGGATTCAAACCACAGACCTCTTGATCCCTAGCAGAATGTATTAAACACTGCGCTATCCTGCCCCAATTTATATATGGACTTTCTTTGTTCTCAAATGCTGATCTACGTCTTAGTTTTTAAAGAGGAGAAGTAACGCATGAATTTGATTATTACAAATTAGTATCTGTATTCGCTTCACTTATATCAATCAATAGAGCCAAAAAAATTGAAAATATACGCTTTAATTCGACTACTAGGAGACCTTTTATACCCCTGTTTTGGATAGCCGCCTAATGAGACTGGCGAACGCTTACACAAAATCACCGAAGCATGACTCGAAGCCACGCCCAGTGTGTGACGTGCTAGTGGGCAGCTGAAAGCCCAGCCCTTTGATTTTCTCTGTATTTTTAAGCTAATTCAACAGCAAAATAGAGGCAATAGCATGACCGAAAGAATTCCAAAATACGATATATAACGGCTTCATGATATCAACTTTCCCTCTCAGTCGTCAAATCCATCTTAATTAGACTGTGACAATCCTTGGACGCGGTTTTCTTGGGTGGGTTTATATCAAAAAGGTAAAGAACTTGGTCGGTGAGAGATCCAATTACAATGGGATATCACGTAGTGTTACAACATGTATTTATCGATATGAAGTTATAAATTGTCTCGAAAAAATGAAGATTTTTGTAAAAAAACGGGAGACAAATGTGGAAACGTTTTTTATGACTATAGAACAAATAATTTTGTTTCACTTCACTTTCATGACAACTTAGTACTTATTGGAATATTCGTTTGTATTTAACACATATCATATTCTTATCTAGTATAACATCTCATACCGTGTTGCAATATCTCTGTCTTTGAATTTAACATTAAATGACATGAAAACATACCTGACGCAAGCGTTAGACACATCCTATGTAATCCTAAAGAATGTTGGGTCCCGTTATTCACGATGTACTTTTTTAAATGTGTGTCATCGTCCTTAGAGGTGCATGAGCCAAATCTCCTTCTCTTAATTTATTGGTTGAATATATATTCTACAAGTTCATTGGTTCAAAATGACTGGACGCCGTGACAATAAACTAAGTACCAGTCGAATGCCAAGAGTTACGCCATTATGACAGGACATATATTCCGCTTGGCGGGTCCGAGGCGTTAAAATTCAAAAGGTATAATTAGAGACCATTAAATCAAGAATTGAAATTGAATGCGATAGGATTACATAACGGCCACCTGTGTGTCATAAAAAACAAACAAACTAGTTAAACCAATTTGATTGTTGTGAAAACATTTGGCAGACGTCGTAATTGATGAACAACTTAAATTCAAGGTTAACCTTAGTGACTTAAGGCTACCTTAGAGTTTTGTGCAACGGGACCCAGGAAATTATCTTTGGATGTACATTTATGATGTATGACCTACAAATGTGATAGGATTTGACTTCCACTTAGCTATTCTTACGACGATATCAACAATAATGTCTCACTCACCATACACTACATGCCTACATTACATTTAGAAAATTGTGTGAACGCCAAAATACATAAAAATATGGAGATCATATTCAAATAATCCATGGTCAATAATACATTCAATTTTTTTTTATTATTTCTGTTGACTGAAAAAATATATAAATATAATGGAGAATTGTTTTTTAAAATAATCAGTCCAATGCAATTTAGCATTAATAGTAAATTCTGAGTTTTGTTGTAATAGCATAAAAATTAAATTGAAAATGCCAAAAGAAATTAAAACCAGTCGATGTCGTTCAATCTGTCTCGGTTTTGATTGCTTGTCGTCTCTTCTGTTTCTGAGCCACTCGAACTGTCATTTGGCTCATATAAGTAAGGAAAAGTATCGTCCCTGTCAATTGAAATTAGCGTTTCTGAACATGATGAGACACATTCAATAGATAATGATATCTCGCTTTCTGAATAGCTGGTGGACATTACGCGTTAATACTTAATAAAGGTTATATTTTTATGGGAATAAGGATGCCGGTGCATCCCTCAATATAATGTCCAATAAGTGAGCATAGTTCATGTAAGAAATACTTCCGGGGTCTCACGCGTTAGCGCAATCTTATAACTATGACAACATGGCGCAGGGTCGTGACTTTGAAAAACATTCCGTAGGAAAGTGCACACAGCATCGTATTTAATCAGGGTCTTGCGCTTGCAAAAATAGAAATATCCAGACAATGAATTAAACAATAGATTCCTTTAAGGTTTGAGTTGTTTGGATAACGTTTAGTAGGTAAAACCGACAGTTAAACTGTGAGATTTACTATCGGCTAGTGTTGTTTTACATAACGAGCGAATGATGATATGCCAACTAGCACGTCACGAAAGATTCACGCTTCAGTGACCACGGGGCCTTTCAGGTTCTGCTCGCCGGTCGTAATTAGGCAATTAAATTACAAAGCCGTAATTATGTTGTTTAGCGGCCGATTTCAGAAATTTAAAGTTGAGTCCACGTCAAATTGTAATCCCTTTTAACGAATTCCGAAATCCACCATAGGGCATTTCACCCGATCTTTAATGCATGATGGAATACACCAAATTATAAAAATGCAACCAAAAACTAACTTATATTTATCTATCTACTTTCTAAAATGACTAACATCAAACAGAAACTCTTATCCCCAATCATTGGGTGTTGATATCCCTTGTGTTCATGCAATATTTTCTACCACTCAGCGCAGATCATAACAAATCAGACAAACGTGATCCATGTTACCTTCGTATCACTTACCTCATTGTTTGGCTGCACTGTTTCGAGGAGATTCTCCAAACGTGTTGACGGTAGGCGATGATGAACATACCACAGCAGTCGGAGCAGATGTCTGACCACATTCTCCTTGGAGAGATCCACCTGAAAGAGAAGGCTTTGTACTAATTGAAGGAATTATGTGCAAACATGGATCTGGCAATCTTCAAAAATTCTATAGTCATACAAAGGATCTCATTAAAAAAATTGCCTTTAACTGGTTTTTCGGGATCTTGAAAGAGGGATAAACTCTGAATACATCCACTTATCCATTTTTTTTCTGAACATACCCTCTTATCCACTAAATATCACCTTAGTCCTCAAAAGATCACTGACATACTTAATTAGGACTTTCTTTCTTCTTATTGAAATGATTTACTGAACTATGCTCGACACTGAACACAATATGATTGTAGGAAGAAAAATTCTGAACATAATTTAGTGTTTATGATTTAACTCTTGGAGTGGATCAAATGATTTTACAAGTGCTTCAATCAATATTTAACTAAAGTCAGAGGGGGGTCATGTGGTGGTTATTCATTATCAAGAGTATGTCCGTTTTACCACTTTTGCTGGTATTATTGCAAGGAGAAAGCCAAACACATTATCTAGACGATGGACTGTGCTGATACCTGCAGTCTCTCTGCATGTAGAAAGGAAAGCCCTTGACAGAATGAGTTCTAATGACAGGTATTTCAGTTTGCTGGTACGGTAGAACTCTGATATAGCGAACGTATGTAAGCTATTGTTATTGTTGGAATTGTTGTAAGATGCTTGACCCAGGTGTTTTAATTTAACCAGAATAAAGATATAAAGTGCAGAACATGAATGTTTCTTTGTTATTTTTATGGTTATACATGTACATATGATGGAATATGATCCAAGATGGTGGCCAAACGCGATATAGCGAACTAAATTTGTTGGTCCCTTGGAATTTGTGTTCTACTGTACTATTGCAGGGAAAATGGTGAACTTTTAACATCACATTCAACTTTAATTAATACAAAAGAATCAATGATTCCAACCTACCAACAGAAATTGATCAAAGACAGCCACACAGAACTCATCATTTGAGAAATCCTCTGCCATGGTGATGAGATGCGAGATCAAGGAATGTAAGAATGTGTCGTCATAAGCTCGATCATTCTCGCAGTGGACTAGAGAGGGCAGCACTTGAGTGACGGCCAACCGATCCTTGTGTCGAGAGACATGCAGCACATAGTACATGGCAAACAGACTGGCGATGGGACTCATCTTTACATAGATTGCGTAAAGCTCTGACGGTGGGCGAGCGCTTGGTTGAGGCTCGTCTAATCGCACGGACACACTTCGGATCTGATCGTCCACTACCATTCCAACGAGACAAGGGATGAACTTTGTGAACAAATGGTTCTCCTGAATAAGAAGGTTCATAAGTTTGTTAAAATTCAACAATAAGTATAAAATGATATATCCATCAAAATAATTTGTACAATTATTCCATGGATTACATGACACTTGAATAATAAATCAGAAATTCAGCTGGATGTACTGTCATTTATGTCACTGTAGAGTCGAGATTAACCTACTGTGTCTGAAAATCAGAGACGTGTCATGTCGATTCGCAAATTTTATTTGTTTGGTTTTGATTTAAATTAACCTATTTATTACCGACATCGGCTGGAGCAATTGACTCAAATAAAAGCCATTCCAAAAATGAGTACATTTAACAGAAAGGGACCCTAGGAATACCAAGAGGGTTAACAGTGTCTGAGAGCTTGCTGGGTAATGGTGATCAGAACAATACAGGGTATCCAACGTTCAGGAAAGACGTATTCTGTAATCACCTGAGAGACATTGTCTTGTAAGTAACACAACATGAACCATAAACAAAAGGGCAGAGAACACTTGGACTCTATGAGTGTTAATCATCAACTATCAAAAACTATTACTCAATGTTCATGATGAAATACAGACCAGTTTGGGTTCCCTGAAGACCTGGGTATCGATCATGTTCCAGGCTCCAAGACCCAGCGCCATCATCCGCACAAGCAGCTGCAGGTCATGGTTCTCCTGTAACCATGGAAATAAAATGTTTTCAATACGAATGATGATAACTCTTTCTCCCTATTACAATACAATTTCAGAAATTAAGTTATTTGTTATGTTATGCTCCCAGCATGTGGAAGCTGCTGAGCGTATTCAAGTGTGTTCTATCCTTATGATGTCGAACACCAAAGAATCTTAAGGAGCCAACAAAAGTTAAATGTTAACTTTTCGAAATTCATTTGGCAACAGTGAAGAAAAAAGAATAAGTTAATATCCCTAACCAAAAGTATCCTGGTTTAGGGATGTCAAATGGACCTTCTTTCATAGTTGTAAAATGTTATTACAGTCTAACCTAGCACCTTATTGGTAGATGAGTGATTGATGTAATAGTTTTGTAATCAACCGACCCTTGGCAGTGCCTCCGTGCCTACACAGTAAAGAAGAACCTTCATTGCTGATTGGGCGATCGTGTTCAGGGCGTACGGATCACACAGAATCATCGACAGATCTCTGTAATGATAGAAAACAGTGAAAGTATATGTATGTGAAATAATGATAGAAGGTGTAATAGAGTTATGCAGATTCACAGACAGATGAAGAGGCGGAGGATTTAACACAACAAAATGGTGTCAAAACATTGAACTTCATATATGAATCCTGTCAAGTTCTTGGGAAGACATTTTTCAAGTTGGTTACACAGAGGAAAATCAAGGACTATAAATTATAAGCTTCATCATCATCAATGGTCTTTAAATCTGTGTTTATTGAAATAAAGAAGTTGACTAGTCACTATAAAAAAAATTATAACACGCTAAAGGTACCATTATAAAATGAAAATCTTGTCATTTACAATTGTCACATCACAATTTCAAAATCTAATTCTTTCATTCGGATACATCTGAAGAATAAATGTAGAAATTCTAACCTATTAACTCACCCTAAAACAAATTCTTGTCCTTTCTTTATTCCGTCAAGAAATCCTTGTAACTCTCTGGACCTGTTAGTGTTCACAATTCTCTCTCTGATACAAGCATCAACACACCAGGTAAACTTGTGACATGGATCTACCGAACAGATCTCATTTACTTCCAGGTCGTGAATAGCCATCAACAGTTCAGCACGCAATGTACAGTAATGAGTATTTCTTGTTCGTAGAAACAATGTCCGTAGAAACTGAAGCACCATGTCGTAGAGTTTAACATTTTTACCGATCATATGCACCAGTTTTTGGACAACCTCCGTCTGTCTTCTTGTTTTTGGCATGGGTAGGAAGAAATTCAATGTACTAGTTTCATGACATAATAATGAATTCTCCTTCACTTTGATGTATTGTTGTAATAGTGGAGAGACTTCGTCTCCAAACAAAGCCTGATTGTCTTGCCATATCTGACGTTTAACTTCCGTGGCGGATTCAGTATACAGTTCTTTATCGTCTAAAATCTGGGTCAAATATTCCTCTTTGATTTGAGGCAAATGTTTGAGAATATTCATAACAACAGGCCTAACAGTTTTGACCTTGATAACAGGGAAACTTTTCGCTAACAAATCTTCAAGTTTTTGTATTTTGTCTGGCTGATTGCTGTTTGCAAGATCCGAGATAACACTGATGAGCTTTTCGCGAAGCTCTTCAAGAATGGACTCGTGAAACTCGAGACGTTTAACACCATGCAGGTCGAGGAATGGCAACGCAGGTCGAAGGGAAGCAAGAAGGATACCATTTTCATTCTGAAACTCTTCAATGGCGCCAAGAGGATCAGAACAGTTTGTGAGCGCCTCTGTCAAAGATTCCCCTCCTGGGATTCCTAGAGATTCCAGGCCAGACATGGTACCAACTCTTACAAATGAACCATCAAAAAACAGTTATCTGAAAGCCAGAAAATATTGAAATCAAATTATTTGATGATAATGGTTTGTCCTTCTCGGCAAAAGCATCAAAATGTATGTTACCTTTGTTTCCTTAGGATAAAGTTTTGACGAATTTTCAAATCAGTAGTGGAAATATGAACAAGTAACAAAATGGAAACAATGATTGTCCATTTGGATTTCAATTAGGCTTGATACTTGACAGCATTTGCTCTTGTACCCATTTAAGGAAAACGTATAACGTGATGCTGTGGGTCACTGACTTCAGACACTCAAGAACATTGGAAAACGTGAAATGTTTACAATTTTAATCAAGACGTGAATGAACAGGTGTTAACAAAATATCAACACAAAACAATGATAAATCCCTGTCAGTGTCTAAAGAATAATCCCTGTCAGTATTAAAGGATTTTTGTTTAACACAGATCTTTTTTTTTTCAAATTTGGACCGCCTTTCATCGATATTTTTTCACCGTTTCACTTTGGAGTAAGGACACACAGGATCCATATAAATAGATGCAAGATCGAGATCGACATGATAAATGACCCCTTTGTATTTCAATTCATCTGTAAAGCAGATTAGACGAATAATGATTTAAATGGAAACAATAATAATACCTAAAAAATATTATTTCTGTAAGCCTTTCAACAAGACCGGAAGTTGGTTGTAAACGGGTTTCTTTACAGGAGAATGCTTCAGGGGAGGTAATTCACGCACAGCCGCTAAAACCTTTCCAAAGAACAAGAAAGCTTTTACTGCATATATGAATTTACAATAATAAAGTTTCGTGTAATAATCAAACATGTATTGTGAAGGTTAAATCGATTTTTCAATTGCTTTCACAATATTACTGTAAACAAAAAGTCGGGATGACTTTCTTGGGACCACTTATTTCTACTGCACTTGTCTCCTGGCATACTTACATTTGCAAGATTCTAATACTGTTGCATCTTTAATATCACCCTTTGGCATCCCGAGTCAACTGCAATTGTCTAGTTAAATGATATTATGTTAACAACAATTTACAATAATAATGTCTTGAATTCAATACTAATCACATTATAGTTTTATACCTCTTATACAAACCACTTCATTTATACAACGTGAAATTGATTGATACATCCTCTCTCTCTCTTTGTCTTTTCTTTCCTTTATACTTCAATTAAAATCAAACACAAAAATCTATACTCATAACGTAGTGGGGCAAATTTAGATTTCATTTAATGAGATGCTGAAACGACTTTAATTCTGAGAGTTCTCTAAGCATATTCTTCTCACAGCTAGGTACACTTAAGGAAAATGGGAATAACTACGATAGGTGAAAAAAAAGAAGTGTCATATATTTTATATGTGCACATACGCACATATTATTTACCTGATAATCAATGACGCCTTGTCGATGTTTTCTGTCTGTGGTTTTGATTGATAGGCTAAACACAACAGCATGGAGCAGCACTGCTTCTATGTTATGCAAATCTGTATGAAATAAATGTTCATTTAGAAAATGATTACATTCGAAAGTGTTCTATGCGACTTTCGAAGAAGTCCTTTTTGTAGTATATTCTATTTCGACTATAAACCAGCCTGAAAATGTAGTTTGCTGTTTCTGTTGGAAGTTCAAGTTAAATTGATGGAAAATTACGAAAGGCGTTTTGTTATAAATTGAATATCTGTGTATATCTACGTACATCGCTCCTATAAAGACAATAATATCATGAACATAAAATACGTGATATGAATGTATAAAAATAAAACATTGTATTCAGCGTAATTCTGTTCTTGAAATCAACCACGAATACGTTATTATCAAACTTACTTTATTTTGGGAATGGTTTGAAAACCACGACATTCATTCTTTTAACAGTTATTAACTGCTGTAATAAACAACTAATTAATGTTGATTAAAATTATTCCTGCAGTGAAATTTTACGAATGCTCCAAAATGAGGTCTCTTTTGATTGCGATTTAATAAAAAATATATTTGTACTTTAAAGAGCCACAGAGTATGTTGGTACAATTACGATAACTTTTCAACGAGATTAATTACAAATAAAGGGGAAGAATAACGTTTATACTTTACAGGTCATGAGAGATTATTTATTTAAGAAAAACACCCGCTTACAACGTCGGTGAGACGAAATACAGGCATTTAATGTTCACGTCACGTTCTCAATCTGCAGAAAAGGGTCAGATGCCTCATGAAACTTATATAATATTCTATTTTTTCATACAAACATTGAAATAAAGAGCAAAAAAAGCCCCCCCCCCCCCCCCACCCCCCTTGCTACGGGCCTGCTCTATACAGAAAAGTATATTGTTTTCACACGCATAGCATTTTGGTAGTATATGAAATACCCATGAACAAAGAAATAAATCGTTTTGGGAATTTTTTAAAAAACGTGATCAAGACATGCGGACACCGAATGTTAAATAAATATATTTTTTCCAAAGCTGGTGCATCATTTAAATGTAATTAGAGGTGCTTTTAAAGATAGATAATTAGAGTCATGGGCCTTGTAGCTCATCGGTCTTTGTTTTGTTGATGTTCAAGACTAAGATACATATATCCGTAGTTCTCCAGGTGGAATATATCCCTTAAATTGTCCAGTGTCAGTGCATTAGACAAGATGTCAACACAAAATTGGAAGGAAATCTGTAAAACCATTTCATATTCCCTAAATCATGATACAAAATAGAAAACAAATTATTTTTAAAATAGCAGTTAGGGAGTAACTATATTTTGATTTTTACACACTCTTATATGTTTGCTCTTTTATATCTTGTGGAAATACTGCAAGCCCTAAACGGCTAAAAGAATTCAACCTCTGACTCCCTATTTCGTTGTCCTCGGATCCTCAACTAACATCAACCGAACCCCTGCCAATATGCAGGTAAATTGTAAAAATATCAGATTTCCATCTGCTTGTCCCTGGTTAGTGTGCAGGAGCAGTCTGACAATAATAAAAAATCAGTCTTCATGTCAGAAAGATGTTACCCTTAAAATTTCAGCCTCCTATGCCAGATGGTTTTGGAAAAGATTTAAAGATTTTAATGAAAATGCCTGCCACGCCCATATTTGAGAGGAGGTGACAGTCCCTATTGTACAAATTCGGATCACCTACATGTAGGTGCAAGGTACATCGCTACAAGCTTTGGGTGTGCAGCAGGTTTAGAGAAGAACTCGAAAAAGTTTACGGACAACGGGCCATTTGTACACATTCAGAATCACGTTATAACTGACATAAAAAATGAAACGTGGGTGAGGAGCAGCACAAATCAAGGAAAGATGAATTTGCACGTGCGTCACCATAATAACTGTTCAATTATTCTCGCTCTCCACCACACCAGTAACCACCTCTTGTGGTCAGATGTCAATAGTGGACGTGGGCTGACCCTCCATAAAGCCAGTCGTTCAGCTTTCAGCCGATTCTTTAACAGGCTCTGATGGTCCAGAACTCGCAAACATCTCATCAGCCGTATAAGTTCCTTGTCTCCTTGTAACGATGTGACCTCATAGGAGGATAACCAGAAAGTTGTCGGTCCTTCACTTCATGAGCCTGACTCGGCAGGTTCTCCGACTAGTCTGCTAATTTCTAAATAATGGTAACCTGTTTTCCTTTCGATTCCTGCATGATGAAGCATGATCCTTCTTTAGGCCTCTCACAACCATCCTGCTTCATCAGCCTATGTGAATCGGCTGATCGAGCTCCTTCCATATACCCTGATATCTTTCGAACCAAATCCCTCGTACGGCTGGCGCAGCTTGATGTTCGTGGCTGAGCTCACCTGTTATTGTTAAGCCAATGAAATGTCGTGTTCCAAGGAGCCTGAAGCTACTCTTTTGAACTTCACGGAATTTTCCATCCGGGTTGTGCCGCTGTTGTTGGATGCGAGTCGTCTCATTGGCTGGTTAGATAGCTAGCGATACGAGGATTTTTGGCCTAAATGATCTCAGGGTATATGGAAGGAGCTGGTTCAGCGGATTCAATTACGCTGATGTAGCAGGATGTCTAACAACCTCCTAAGTGTCATTGTTGAGGTCAGTGATAAATCATATGAAAAAGTTAATTTATCATGCATGGCTATTCTCCAGTCGTGATATGATCACGGGTCTTCAGTTGCAGTTAATTATTGTACATATGTTTAAGAGTAAACTTTTGTTTCTGCATGGGGATTATTTTACTAGGAAATCATTGGGGCGATTTAATTGAATGTATGAAAGGTGAAAGGTCAGAAACCAGGTCTCTTGACATTACCCCAGTTTAAAAGGGCAGTAAATTTTCCTCAATTAACTTAAGGGTCAGAACATCTCATTCCTCGACCCGATCATCCATAGTCCTAGAGGAAATAATCTAGTATCAAGCATAAACCACTGGGAGCCATTTTTGAGTGAACACCTTTTATCATTTGAGGTAAGGATGGGTCGCATATCTTAACTGATCCTGGTACCTTTGTTTTAAAACTGCTTCTTTTGATTAAAAAACATTGTCATGCAATTGTAAACATTTCTTTTCTTTCCTCTGAGATCACTTTATCAATGAAAGGAGTTACCACCGCTATAAGGTAACATGGAAGAACACTTTGCAAGTCAATTTGCTGATTAAATATTGCTATTCATTGGAGCACAAGGGAAAATTTGCAAGTCATCTAGACTTTCTGTTGAGGCTTGATAAACAAAACAAACAGGAACATGACAACAAATGTGGTTGATTGTTTATTATTCCTGTATAATATCTAGTTCTACAGTGTTTTTCCTGAAGCACAAAGTTCTACATTGTAGATATATTCTACAGAATGTACATGTATATCACTTTATCCTCTTTTGAAATAACTCCTAAGGTACATGTTAATTCATCTTCCTGTAAATCAGTCTCAACATTATTGCTTGTAACAAAGAAACACACTTTCACTTGATATAAGAATAATATTGTTGGTCTTCGTTATGATAATAATGATATTAATAATAACTCTTAGTTGTCCTCAGTACAAGTACTGTTGGAAATTCGGTTTGAGTCTAAGGATCTGGCAGCCACAGTGCAGTGCCAGTGTAAGCATTGTTCTGTCCTCATAATGCCAAGTGTTAAGCAAGGTAGCAGCAACTCCCATCTTTTAACATTGTTTGGTGTGACACGACCAGGTTTCTGAAGATGAGAAGACAAGGCCTCCCCCCCTCCCCCTCCCCCCAATAACATACCTAAGGGTAATTATCTTTACTTCTGGTATTTAATTTTTTTCCTCAATTGCATAAGTTTCCTAAAATGTACAAAAATTACATGATTAGATTGATTATTGCATATATTGTTATTGCAACATCACAAACAGCAAAAAATAGTCCAGTTGTTGTTATAACATAATTATATATACTCTTGCCTATAATTTGATAAGTGATTCAAGTTTTAAATTTTAAGAAAAGCAAAAAAAGGCTATTTGTGTGACTCCTTCCCTCCAATGTTTTAAAAATCTATATTCAAACCAAAAATGGTATGTTATGTATGATCATGTTTAAAACACTTACATTTTACTTTAAGTTTCAGTGAACAATTTGTTTTCCTACGTTTTGATAAAATGTAAAGAACAGAAGAGTAATCAAAGTTAATAAAGTTCTTTTTGCTTGGCAAGAAAGAAATCTTGAAAAGGAGATATCATTATCGTCTTCAGGGGACTTTTGGCCAGAAAAGCTATAAATTTCAGCAGGGCTGGAAAGGAGGCTTGTCACTTAATGAGCGTAGTTATTGCTTTGTTCTGGAAGCTTTCATATCATCAGACAAGTGGTATCATAGCTCTATAGAAAGACCAGATTTAATAAGCAAATACTAATTATATATCACAAATTAATTGCTACTCAAAGCAAGCGTAATAGCATTAAAAACAAACAATATTTACAAGACAGAAAACAAACAAAGGATGCTCTAAGGTCAACAGGCTAACAAATATTTACAAATAAAGATTGAAAATAAATTAAGGAAAATGTACATTACATGAAGAGACTAGATAAAAATCAAAGCATTTTTATACACTTTATCTCACTGTTAGCTCATCATTTAAAACTTAAGGCTTGATATGATATGAAGTTGACTAAATTAAAATTGATCTCTAATAAGTTTAATCATGAACAAATCATATTTAACAAATAGAGCCATTGGCTCTGTAGCTTATCAGGCTTTCTATAATTCATTTTATAAATGCTCACATGGTCAGATTATGAGCTGCCACAGTGCCACCAAATCATTTTTAATTACAATCCAAATGAAGAAGATAAAAATAGGTTTTCAGTGCATGGTCCCCTATGACCCTTAGTAGGGCTCATAGAGTCACCAAATCCATTAATTGGAATCTCGATCAGCTAACAAGTCTGTTCACAAGGTTTCAACTTTCTAGGCTTTTGCTCATTGAGAAGATGTTGGAAATAGGTCTTTAGGGCATGGTGCCTGTGGCCCTTAATTGGGTTAACGGGGTAACCAAATCTATAAATTAAAATTCTCATTTGTTAAGAAGTTTGTACATTAGAGTTCCGATTTCCTTAGTCAATGTTTCTGGAGAAGAAGACAAAATAGTTAAAAATTTACAGAAGGAGGGACGCGAGACAACACGCCATGGAATTTTCCCTTTCAGCCCAGATAATTGAATTTGGGAGAGTTCTTCCCATTTTTGTTAAGTATATTTAAGCCACTTTATTACATTTGCTATATTCATCTTCTCTGAACATCTCATGCCAATGAAAATAAAGTTTAAAAGTTGTAAGGTTTGATCTAATGTATGTTAAAATAGTCAAAACCCATAACTGCTTCAAAACTCTTTTGCTGATTATTTATAAAATATCATTTTAGAAATCAATATTTATTGTATTTTCTATAAAAATCGTTGTTAACATATAAAGACTTTGTTTTTTATATTAATAGAATGTAAAAATGAGTACAAAATTCAAAATATATTGTGACAAAATTTCATGGTTTAAGTTCTAGGAAACTTTGTTTCTGAACAACTATAAGTAAATTTATGAAAGTGAAAAAGTAAATATAAAAATTAATTATGAAACCCACATAAAACCCAATACACATCAGAAGGTTACTTGTGACAAAGGCATTATTTCATGATTCTTTTAAAAAAAACCCATCATAATTATGTGAGAACATGAAAATTATACATTTCTAATGAAAAATAGACATTTATGAATATGTTGGACACAAATTGCATTTCTTAACCCATATAGATGGTTGAAAATATAATCGATTCATAATAACTGGTTTAGTAAATAACACAAATGTCATTTTATAAAAAATCATTGTGTTATACAATAGTTAATTATTAAAGAAAACTTTGATCAAATAAATATACTTTGCGTAATTCTCAAAAATTGAAACGTAATAATTTTCGGACGTCAATAAACTTACAGATCCATTTAGATGAACACATAAATATGGAGAATCTATCCCCATGGCATAGTCGTCTGGTCATATCTTAATTTGAAAAAGCCTGTACAAGAGTTACCTCCCTTACACCAGTCAACACATGCTATAAATGCAAGAGTTGAGACGATTTTAAACTTTCCTTCAGTATAACAGCACGAGTAAAATCTTTTTACATATATTAGTTGCAAGAATAATTAACAAAACTGTTTGATAAAAAATTATCTTAATTTTTTCATTCAAAATAGTAATAGCCTAGGTCATCAAAACAAAACACCATTCTCATCTTATTTTTTACCGTATTCGACTTAATAAGCGCCCACTCCCCTATAAGCGCCCACCCACCACGTTTTTGACTGAACAATATACGTCCTGATTTAGCGCCCACCTTTCAACATTGCTTACCATGCATGCTGGAAGGTTTTTCAGTCTTGCAATAAGTCTTTTACTTACACTAAAGTGAAGAATACAGGGTATGGAAAAAAGTGCAATGCAAAATTAACCCACTATGATAAACTTTTCCAAGAACATTGATTCGTAAAACAAGCTTTATCTTAGCATTTGATGTCAATTTTTGTTTGATGGCCAGCTAAAATTGAATACCTTACCATTGAAAAGTAATTTTTTACACATATCTTTAGAGTTAGAAGAAACAATATATCATATATGGATGAACATTGTCTCGTAGTAAATATGGCTTAAAAATAATTGATTTGAACGCATATGCTTTGTGATGCACCCATTCATAACTAAACAATTTCAAATCAAGGTTTTCAGTCAACACTCAAATATTCTCCTTTTATTTGCACCATTGTGATGAAAACAGATAATATCTATATTATATATTTAGCTTTTGCAAATTTTTACTGAAATGCTCTAGGGCTCGACCAGCATTTGTAAATTAAAAACCTTTTTGATTATGGATTTGTTTACATATGGCTTTCATAAGCCTGAAAAACTTGTATCTGAATTAAGCCAAAGAATAACTAACATTAATAAACAAATGTGAAAATCAAATCTGACCAAAAATTGCAACAAAATTGTTTCATAGTAAAACTAGAAATTATCTTTATATTAAGGAATCTATTTTGAATTACTTCAAAAGTAGTAACTACGACCAATTATAGACATGCGTTGTCCCGTTTTCGCTAAAGTTCACACATTTATGATAGAAAGAGGGAAATGGGGTTATTTGAAACTTTCGAAAGGCAATTTTGATGGTAATATGGCGTGATATGATGAATTTCATGCCCACTCTATGTTATGTATCCTAAACGCTTTTTGCCAATCTATTATTTTTTACCTCCTAGTATGGTAAAATATATCCAATTGATGAATAACCTATGGCCATTATTTTGAATTTATCAAAATGTTTTTAGCACATCATGAGTGTTCATAAACAAACTTTTACCTCAATTCCTCTGCTATATTGCATATTTAGCCTTCATCAATATGTAAGATATAAATATATCTGTAAACAATATTGTGTAACCAACATTCCACCGACAATTGCTGTATATAACGTTTTGTTTATATTTGCCTTTGGCCTATTAATATAGATCTACAAACTCACTGGTCATCGTTCATTGGCTGCACTGAAAAGGTCACCTGACACGAACCCCATAGAGCATTACTCAGATCCGAAATGCAGCGAAGTACTAGTAATGGGTTTATCTGATTTCAATTAGATTGATCATACATGCCTTAATGGTGCTGATGCATTAACAAGTGCATTTTTTTGAAGTTGATAATGGAAAAAAAGCAGGAAAAGATTTACAGTGTAATGAGGAGAAATGAACACCTGAAATGAACACCACTCAATTTCAAAACAAGACACAGAACACGAGGGTAATAAATATCTTGATTATACAACCATATAAAGATCTTATCTACATCCTCTGAGGAAATTCAGGAAAAGATATGAAAGTTATTTTGAAACGCCTTGAATATTTCTTATCTAGACTATAGAGAACAAATTTTTATCATTTCTTCCTTTTATCTATAATTTCTTTCAATTAGGAAATGCATTCACTCGAAAATAATTATTTCTTCCACAGTATTGATGTCACTTCATTTTCTTCCGTCTACAGTATAGAATATGCAAATTTCATGTCTACTGTTGACGGTAGTTAAAAATCCTTCTTTAGATAGATTCACACATTTTCAACTAAAGAAAAGAGACAGTCAGCAATCCCTTGTAAGGTTTAGAAGTTGGCTTGATGTTCAAAGTTAATAATTATTCCTCCGATACATTCACACATTTTCTTGTTTAGAGATGGTAGGCAGGTATATATATCCAATCACCTTTGTTCAACAAAACACAAATTTCCTAGGTAAGTGATCACATCTTATTCAAACGAATCTGACTACATCGCACACATACGCTAGTCTTATTTCTTTGCTCAAGAATACTCATATAATATATGGAATCTATACCAATGATGGTCACAATGACATCCTTCATATCAGGGACAGTACTTTACACAGTAAGGCAAGTCACATGTCACATCCTTTTCTTCCAAGGATATTTGTGAATACCATTACATCAATCAAGGATATTCATATATGATATCCTTTCAATCAAGGGTATATATATATGATAAAGGATAATCATATATGATGTCTCCTTGATAAAGGATATTCATATATGATGTCCCCTAAATCAAAGATAGTCATATTAAGATGTCCTCTCATTCAAGGATACTCATATGTGATGTCCCCTCATTCAAGGATACTCATATATGATGTCCTCTCATTCAAGGATACTCACATATGATGTCCTCTCATTCAAGGATACTCATATATGATGTCCCTTAAATTGAGCATAGTCACAATTGATTCATTTTGATAAAAGATATCCAAACCTATCCAATGATCAATAATGGTATTCCCTAACTCTAGGGGAGTCACATGTGCCAAAGTCCTATCTCCTGCATATCTAGGACAGTCATATCACGACAGATCATACTTCTCAAAGTGTTTCTTTAAGGCCTCTGCATACTCTTGATTAGTCCCTTGTGGGAGGGAAACTGAGCGTTTCTTGTTCCGTAACTTGCTCCCCTTCCGCTTCAACATTGTCTTTATGCTTTTGAATGGGTTGCCCTCGCTTGGGGACGATTGCTGCTGTTTGGGTGGGGTTTGCTGTTCTTGTTTGTGTTTTTGTTGTTTGTGGTTCTTGTGGTGTTTGTGTTGATGAGGACTTGGTGTTTTGGCTGCCGTTTCAGCTGCCAACAGTTCAACACTTGACATGGAATGTGGCCTCTCTTTGATTTCTTCCGGTATACCGTTTGCGATACGGGAAATGTCATGAGGCATTGAATATGACTTTGTGAGATCTGCGGACTCTGAACTATTTGAGAAAATGTCATCATCATCCAGTTTATCATAAACCTCATCTTCGTACTCGTGATCAAGATCGATTTCCTTGGGGAAGTCAAGTAACGGGTATTCATTTGATCGACTGGACATCTCTATCATGCTCTTAGGACGTTCCTTGGCGGGCATCGTGTTCCTCCGTTCTTTCCGCTCTTCTATGACATCATCGGTTAGGTTCTCCTGACTACTGGACCTGATCGTCATTTCTTCCAACGTCTCGAGGGGTTCAGGGTGATGAAGTTCGAAGCTGCTTCGATGTCGTCTCAGCCTCTCTCTCATTCCCGTGAACTTTAACCTTTGAGCTTTCTCCTTCTCCTTCGGGGTTCGATATTGAACACCGTTTGAAGCATAGTCATGTCGTTCTGGTGTGGTATCTTGAACAAAACCGTTATGTCCAGTGGGCGAAATGTGCACATCTTTCAGGGCAGTAACAAGGTTGTTATTGCGTTCTTTTAGTTCATCAATTTCTATCCTTTGTTCTTTAATCTTTCTCTCTTTCTCCAACAACAAACTCACATACTGTTTCTGATCTTTCCGTATCTGCCCTTCCAGAAACAGAAGATGTGACACAATGTTTTCGATCTGCCGGTCCTGATGTTCACGTATTCGTTTGATCTCCTGGTCTTTACGACGAAGCTGAGCCTGTAGTGAGGTGGTGAGATAGTTGGACTTGGCCTGGTGTTGATGCAGACAACTCTGTGATCGGTGCATGGCGTCTTTGGACAACTGCAGCTCCTTCTCCAGGGCGGATATCCTTTCCTGCATCTGCAAAAGGAGGATCACGGTTAGTCTTAGACATTTCATTGCTGATAACATTTTAAGAACAAAATAGTCATTTGGAACAAAACAAAGCGGTTTTAAGTGAAAGTAAAGGTAACTGTTCCTTGGAAATTGTCATGAATGAATGCTTAGTGTGAGGTTTCTTACACGGTCAAATTAGCTCTTTATATGACATGTTTTATTTTTCTTGACAACAACTTAAGTTATATTTAAGCATGAACTCCTTCAAGCCTTAAATCAAGTGTAGAAGCCAGCAAAGCTCATAAAGCCTGCAATTTTAGTTAAAGAAACAAGTCATCATATGGCACATGAATAGGAAATTATTATCATGTATGTGAAGTTGTGTGTTAGTTTTAAAAGTGCATAATTTCACAGGCACAATTCAGACAAAAAACCTTTTTGATATATTGCATTAAGTAAAATTTCCATGGGGAAAAAATATTCATTAAGAGTTTACCATAAAGGTCTATTCAAAGATTATATATTTTGGTTATTATGCTTGATATGTGGATCTTGTATGGTGAGAATAGTATGTATAGTTCAATGTATCGTCATTTTATTTCAAGGAGGGTTTGCTATCAGGCATTCAACTTCTATATGCAGTAACTCACTCATTCACAGAAATATGAAATATGAAAAGCAATGAATATAAAATCAGACAGAATATTGAATCAGAAATGCAAACCATCTAATACCATATGGAATGTTTCTACTTGAATTGACAACATATAACAGAAGAAATTGATATGCAAATTCAACTTCCAACTTCTTTGACTTTGGGTCATCCAATCTCACCTTGGCAAAAGCTGTTTTACATAAGCAATCATGATTCAGAGTTAAAATAATTTTATGAGAAAAGTGAGAAATCCCTATAGATATCATCATTATAATGGAAATGACGTTTCCAAGCTATTAGGTATTCCTTCACCTCGCACGATTATTCAAGGTTTAAATGACTATTATGAATACAAAATCAGAATAAATTAGTCAAGAGTGTTTAACATCTGTCTGAACATTTTCTTCACCAAAAATGATTTTGAAAAGAGGGGAAGCTATCATCAACAAAATTATTATTGGTTTGGAAATAGTGATAATCCTTCAACAAAATATACATCCATTATTTTGTCAACCTCTGAATGCTTTGACCATGAATTCTAATACATCCCGAGCCATATGTAAGCTTGATAATCAAAATTGTAAATACAAAGCTTATTTCACTATGCATACACTTCAAAAGTATGCACATATTTCAGATATCACATCATTATTTATAACCAGATAGGTCAAGGAAATTATCAAATGTTATCAAAGTCATTGTCCCAAAGGGAAGAAGTCAAAATCCCGAAACCAAATAACCCTTTAGAAGTTATCTAGCTTACAAGCAGATTACAATATGCAAAAATCCAACTGCAAAATTTGGTGTAGATAATTATACCTCAAATAATTTATCAATATTATTATTAATCATCAATCATAAATAAAGCAAAATACAGTACTATAAAATGACAAAAATGCTAACCATATTCTGACAAGGTACTACATATAGTGATAAATATATAACCTGTCATATGTTGCCTTATCAACATTAAGCGGAATCGATAATATACATAAATGTCGAGAATATAAGACATATTCTAATGAAATCTCTAATAAACATCTTGTCAGCATATTGTAATCATGACAACAAGATAAGTATGACAATGGGGATATATTGATACTTATATTGAAGGCTATTATCTAGACTAACCGTGAGCTGAACAGATGATGTGAAATATGACGGGTAATGAAAATCCTGATGAAGCCATGATAATCCCTGTTGAAGCCATTATAATCCTGATTAAAAGCGAAAGGTATTAGGAGATGAAGAACCTTTAACACGCATGTCATCAGTGTATCTGTGTTCAACTATTCTCCCTTTCAAGGGAAAGTGAATGCTGAATCACTAAAGTAGATTGTTGATGTTTTAACAAGGGGAAAGACTGCAACATAGATGTAACATTGCCCGGCAATAAAACCTGAAAGTGATTGCCAAAGTAGCAAATTATGATTGTGGTTTACGGAATGAATATTGGAATAAAATTATTCGCTATGAAGATAAAAGAATTTGAACCTCCATACCTTTTGACATATCAAACATACATACCCATCACATAAACCACGAAATATAAACTTGTCCAAGGTTTTCAAACGTCTCTCAAGAGTCTTAACATCACATGATTCATTACCCGCGATATTGAGGTGAGGTGAGGTGAGTTGGTGTTTAACGCCGCTTTCAAGATTATTTCACTTATAACGCAGCTGCTTGTATTATTGCAGGCAGAAAGCCCGCAACACCATTGTGGCTATGCATTGCGGTGAAACCTGCCAGCATCGGCTGGAACTAGTGAACCATGGGTGGTACTGTGCTGAAATTCAGTGTAGCATTGCACCCAAACCTGACTGCGTGTAGAACAGTTCTCCACTGCAGACAAAGTTGGCGAGCCCCTGGCGGGATTCGAACCATGGACCTCTTGATCCGAAGTACCCCTATCTTTAGGGGTAAATTGGTGTGACAATTTTAAGGGGCATATATTTCTGTTCATGCATATCTGTCAATACTACTCAACCAAAACATTCTGAAACACATGGACTTTGAATCAAATTGCATAAAAATATAAATTCTCCAAATGAACTTATTTTCCATGATAAAACCTCATTTGTACTATTCTTATAAACACGTTTCAGGTTTCCAAAACCCTGAAATGGTGCTTATTGGTAAATGTCATTACTACAAAGCATTAACAATAATTTAAAAATGAGATTGATAACAATTTATATGGTAATACGCGGTTTCTTATGATAAAGTAGGTATCATATAAGCTTAAGTATATAAGCTCAGATACATATAAGTAAAAGAGAGGTATCCAGTTTCAAAGCAAGATCAAAGACATTGACCAAAATATATGTAACTCAAGATGAAGTTAGCCTACCCATAAACCATGCATGAGACTCGTAAATCAACCATTAACTTCAATAATGTTATCAAAATATGGTAAAGTGGACATTAAATACTAGTAAATACTAGGAACATATTGGCAACCATGGTCAAATGGTCATTTCATATTGAAATTGTAAGGTCTATTAGCACTTGATGTTATTGACTAATTGTGCGTAGAACATACAAAAATATGTACAATGTTCAACGCTATGGAAATTTATATGTTAATGGCCATTCCAGGTCATTCAAAATTATATGAAGGTAAACTGACAATTCCTCCAAGGAAATGATTGACTTTGGAACCTGGATGTTAGCGCCAAAATCTGTTGAATAAGGTGTAAATGTCTTGTCAGCAATTTGTATTTCGACGTTTACTAATAATAAAATGAAAGCAATGACTGTACCTTTCGTGTAAACAATGTTTCCCTCAATCAAAAAATAATACTACCCTTCAGTAAAATATTAATAAGAAATTAAATTTCCCTGACTAAAGATGAATCAATATAATCTTGTTTGGAGCTTTGACAACAAAGTCAGCTAGAATAAATTTGTTAAACCTGAACTTGCTGGTTCCTAGTTTACTCTGGAAAAGTCTACCTACCAGCCATGTTACAAGTGTCGCCATTTCACAGAAAGTATACTCACTTACCTACTCAATATCCAGGTAAGTAACTGGTACCTACCCTATGACCCACAGATAAAAGGGCACAACATTTCTTACAAAAAACTTTTGAAAAATGATCTTGGAACTTTAGAGAGTAACTTAATTACACATATACTTATCATCTCCAATTTATGGCTGTTTACAAACATTTCTTTCTCAATTTACATTACTTTACTTACTATATATACTGACCCATTCATTCCAGTGCTTGGATATATAAAGACATGACTGTTTTCCTGTCCTTTGTTAGTTACAATATAAATAGAGCGCAATCTCAACATCTATCAATACCTATTTATATACCTGGTAAGGTAATTGACCATTAAGGCAATTTGTCGGACCTCTATATGAAACGTTTTGGGAGTCTTTGTCAGATCACAATAAAGGGCAAACCTGAACTTTCATTAAACTTCTTAGTATATTTCTCAGTGGAAATGAAAATAGAGGCGAAAATCTTATTTATAAATTTATTCTGTTCATTAATGAAATTTCAGAAACAAGTTTATAAACCAGACACAAATAAACGAAGAGCCTGATTTCAGGCCTGTAAGGGTTAAAGGGTTAATCAGGGCTTACATAATTTCTCAAAAGGTATGTAGTCAGGACATGTTTTAACTTATTTATTTCGAAAGCAAAACCAAGAAATCAAAACAACAAAATAATATCTTCCATTGTCAAGAAAAATTAAAGGAGCAGCATTCTTTTTTTTGAAAGAAATAAATATTTCCCATATGAAATTAGTTTATGAAAAATGTGTTATCTTCAGGTAAAACATTGATATCTCTTTACTCTACCCAATCATTCGAGGTTGTAGAGTATATAATAAAGTATCATGCAAAAGCCACTGACGGCCATTTTTTAAGAAGCCATTTTTAAAAATATTTTTAGGTAAGGAAAGGATTCGCCTAGATTAACTGATCATGGTAGATTTGTTGCATTTTTGATTATCTTGATTAAAAAAACTTGTTTTTCAATTGGAAACATATATTTTACCTTTCATGGGATCCTTTTATTTATCTATAAAAATGTGATACTGCCCCTTTAATATTTTATATCATAAAAAAATTTCCCTATTTTGAACCGAAATAGCTATCAAACTTAACCTATAGAAAATTGTATTCTATTGGTCAACATTTACCTCTTGTTTTGAATTGTTGTAAGTAATTTTTTCCTACAGGGGCCAAAGTGACAGTCATCAGTTTCGGTCCAGCGAGTCTCATGACTTTAACAGGTGACACCAATACCTAGTGTACTTATATAGTCTAGTTTTACCTTAACGATATAGCCAGGTAAGAATTTTCATGCTTCAAACCCTGGAGGTTAAAATGTGACCTATCTAAAAACTGGAACAAGTATGATTGAGTATAAGTGTCATAATTCTTGCATTTTTTGTAAGGAAATTTGAATATGTTGTTGGTTTCATAAATGAAAGATATTTTATCAATATTTACTTTAATTATAGAATGTGAAATTTGATTAATCCCTAATTAAAAACTAACTAATCTAAAAAAATAGACATTGGTTCAATGGTTTAAGACCTTTAATATAACATTACACAAAATATTCACAAACAATATATCTCAATTCTCAATATGTAAGCCGTCATTAACCCTTTAACCCTTACAGGCCTAAATTCAGGCTCTTCATATATTTGTGTCTGCATGTAAACTTGTTTCTGAAATTTCATTTATGAAAAAATTTAACTCATAACCAGGATTATCCCCTCAAATTTCAATTCTGTTTCAGTTATCATATACATATACACTGAATATTTTCAAATAAAAAACACTTCATATATAATAATTTTTAATATAGATTTTCACAGAAATAGAGCACTTTATCTATGATTATACACATAAGTGAACAAAGTTTTCCTTCCTTAAATAGCAAAATTTTTATCGCCTTCCCTGTACGTGAATCTGATAGCAACATAAGCATATTCAATGATCAAAGCTAATATCACTATCCGCTCTGATCGCTTTGTCACATCAATAACTTCCTTCTTTTCTTAACAATATTTTCATCAAACTCTTTAAGAATTTCAACAAAGACTTACCATTGCTGTCTTAACACTTAGGTGATTTCAGCTGAAAGGTCTACACTGTTCCATAGTTTTAACACTCATGACTAAATTTTCCTCCAACTTTTCCTTCCCCATGTTTGCTATGTGTCACTATGTCGCAGGAGCATGAATTATCACCATAAATTGCTATTTAAATACGTCACAATCAAGTAGGCTATTACGAATAAACATTGTATACCAATTTGGTAGCTTGACTTTGCTGTAGACCTCATTTATATAATAAGTTTTATTCTTTAGGTTAGTTTATATCTTTTTGGTTTTCATTCAGTAAGTACTTAGAACAACATTTGGATATCATTTATGTTAGTTTATATCTTTTCGGTTTTCATTCAGTAAGTTACGTGTTAGAACAACATTTGGATATAACTTTGTTATCACTTAATATTAGTTTGACTCTGCATTTGACTTCATTAATGTAATAAGTTTTATTCAGGTTAGATTAAATTGTTCATTTTTTATACTGTAAGTTAATTAGAATATCATCTGGATATCATTTTGTTATCAGATAATTCAGTGTATATATAAATTTGAGGAGTCATACATAGTTTTTATGTTTGATAATGCTGCACATATTGTCGGACAAATCATCAAAATTGTTAAAAAATATTTATCTTTAAAAACATTTCTATAGACATTTAACAAAACTGATTACATACAGAACACTAATTTATTTAACCTTTGGTAAAAGTTCAAAATATACAAAACATTATAAATATCAAACTCTGCAAACTGACCTCGTTTAAGTAATTTATGTTTTCCTTCTCACAAATCAAAACAATTATGTTTTTCCATTTGTGGTACTTCTAGAACAGTTCTTGTTACTTCAACGTCTGGGTAAACATTGAGAAACCAATTAACTTCCTCTTCATACAGACCTTATTTTTGTATTGGTATGTATACATGTCTCACCGGAGGGGAATATCAACATCGTGCAATGAACATTTTCATGCTTGTATATATCCTCACAAAATATCCAACAAAATACATTTGTATTGAACTGAAAGTAAATATAATTTATCTGACTATGATCAATATAGCTAGGTTTAAGCAGAATCAACTTTCATGCAATCTGTCTTTCAACATATCTTTGTAAATGTCATTTGCATTCCATGGTGCAAGTTCATTACTAAAACATATAGATAGCTGATAATTCATAAATCTTTAACTCATAAAATATCTGAACTAGTAGGTGTGCATATTTATTAAATGAAATCTACCAATTTGGGATAAGTATTAGTATAAGAAATGAGGAAATTATGAATTTAAATTCTACTTTATACTCTTTTGGAAACTGTGTTAACATATCAATTTTAATAAACAAAATTAGAAAAGGTGAGGTGAGGTGATATGGGGTTTAATGTCGCTTTCAAGAGTATTTCACTTATATCGCAGCTGCTAGTACTATTGCAGGGAGAAATCCCGCAACACCATTGTCACCGAGCATTGGCTAGAACTGGCAACCCATGGGTGTAACTGCGCTGAAATTCAGTGTAGCATTGCACCCAAATTTTACAGCATGTAGAACAATTCTATACTACAGACAAAGTTGCCGACCCCCTGGCGGGATTCAAATCACAGACCTCTTGATACGAAGACGAACACCCTAACCACTACGCTATCCCGCCCCCCAAAATTGGAAGAGGCAATGAGATTTACGTGTAAACACAAATTTCTGTTGGTGTTTATAATTGCATAACATTCCATTTACAGTATGATATTGACCCTCAAATCAAATATATTATTTTGAAGACCTTTGTATTAAAAGAGATATTTCATCATTTAGACAAAAGGTATTTGAAAATATGAACATAACCATTAGAGAAAATGTATATCTATTTTGGAAATAGACAACTTATCAAGATATAAACAGGAAATTTGTTTTCCAATAAAGGACTTTATAGGTTCTTAAAGATGACTCTATTTAACATATAGCCATGTAACCAAAATGTCTGGGACATGAAGTACAATATTTTTTTCAATCATGGAGATGAAAAAACAAAAACACTTTCAATAACTGTTTTAGTGAAAGTTGTAGTGGGAATGAAATATAAGAATTTAAGGATATCCAACTTCTATATTTACCAGAAGTTGGATATCCATAAAATTTTGTACTTCTTTGACCATTTCATATCACGACACCACAGACACAAACTAAGATTAAAAAAACCTCATGGCACAACACATCTTCACACAACGCATCCGTCTTAGTAATCTGAGAAGGCTGTAGGATATTGTCTTGACAGTAATCATGATGCATTTGTCCCTATTAGAAGAATATAGTCACATAAACACTAAGACTTTGAAATACTTTCCATTTTCCACTGCAGACCAATACATCAATAAGAGCAAGTCCATGAATAATGAATGGACAGAGTATGTCCCCCTGGCACAGCACATCACTCTTGATCAATAGTGGTTTTCTTTCTGGAACTTACATAAATAAACTACTTTCCCGCTAAACCAAGATATAAATGCATTCACATATTCCTGCTTACAACTCAGGAAGTAACTGATGACAAATGGCAGCTTCTACCAAATTGAGTACCTTGTTGGATTAACCCTCAAGCCGCGGTTTACGGAATGGTCCGGGATGAAATTAAACTACGCCGCAGTTAGCCTTGGCGAACCCCGGAAGCCGGACTTATAATCTGACGCATTTACTAATTAACGCAATTGTACCATGTAGCGGATCCCGGAAAAAAATTGCACGGCAGTCGTGTCGGTTGAACGCGTGTATTTTCGTTCCGGCTTTCGCTAAGCTGCCGATTTTTTCCCCGTTGTTGTTCTAAAGAATGGGGGCATATTTTCCGAAAGTTTTATAGATATTGGTTATGTTTATCGTACCAAAAATATGCATTACAAACGCTCAATTTTCCCCCACTACCCGCCGGGCTTGCTATAGCCCTGGGGCTTATTGCTCCCCTCGCGCACGAGCTTATCGAGCTGCGCACGTTATTGTTTGCTCAGGCGTGCGCACTCACAACAAAAGCACACCTTGCTTTCGCACGCCCTATGATCTAAACCCTTGGGCGGATTTCAATACAGGTGGGATCATTTGAAAGAGGAGAAAATTTTCTTTAATTCGATATAAATTACGAATATGCGCTAAAGGAACTGAATATACAGCATGTGCCGTAAATGAGGTGATTTTCAGATATTTTTAGTTTTATACCTACTTTCACACATTATTTCTCATCATGTACTCAACGTATTTTGGAATTTTTTATATCATATGAAAGAGAAAAAGATTGTCTTTCATTCCATGTAAAATTTGTATATGCGCAAATATTTATAAAGCCACAGCGAGCGACGCACGAAGAGCTAATTTTGCTCTTTTACCCTTGTGAACTGAGTAGCGATTTTGTGATATACTTTTCTTTAGTACTTCATATCTTTTTAACTGTTTGGTGCATTTGGATAACTGTTATATCACAATAAAGAAGAAAAAGTTGTCTTCACCTTTATATAAAATATGTTCACTCACATAACAAAAATATTGACACAGTAAGAGTCACAAATAGAGCAATTTTGGCACTTTATATCTCCGTAACCAAATGACGCATTCCCACAACTTTTATATCATTGTCAAGAGGAATACATTGCCTACATTATGATATATAATATGTATATGCGCTAAAAGAAATAGCGATACAGCAAGTGCCGCACAAAGGGCACTTTTGTCGCTTTTTTATTATGTGATATAAAGCGCGATTTTCATGTACCTTTCTTTCGCACGCAATATCTTCTATACCGCTTGGCGCATTTTGATAAATTTTACATCTAAATAAAGAGGAAACAATGTTCTTCAATTCCATATATCGATGATTTATGCGCGTGAATAAATAAAAGCAAAACAAGTGCCGTAAAAAGGGCAATTTTCGCACTTCGTTCCGCCGTTAAGTGCCGCGAATAGGAAAACTTCGGCACTTTATATCTCCGTAACCAAATGACGCATTTCTACAACTTTTATATCATTGGCAAGAGGAATACATTGCCTACATTTTGATATATAATATGTATATGCGCTAAAAGAAATAGTGATACAGCAAGCGCCGCACTAAGGGCACTTTTGTCGTTTTTTATCATGTGATATGAAGCGCGATTTTCATGTACCTTTCTTTCGCACGCAATATGTTCTATACCGTTTGGCGCATTTTGATAAATTTTACATCTAAATAAAGAGGAAACAATGTTCTTCAATTCCATATATCGATCATACATGCGCACACAAAAAATAAAGGCACAAGAAGTGCCGCAAATTGGGCAAGTTTCGCATTTCGTATTTCTGTAACCAAGTGGCGCGCTCAACAACGTTTGGTATCGACGTAAAGAGCAGAAAATTCTCTTCAATTTGATATACAATTTGTATATGCGCTCACAGAAATAAAGACTCAACAAGCGCCGCTAAAATGTTATAAATAAATGTAATAAGTAAAAAAAATTATGAAGGAAACCCTGTTTCTTTAGTGTTCAATTATAGAGTTTTATAAACCATGAAAGTTGAAGGGAAAAAAACTTTTGGATTTACATTCATAGCGTTATTGATGTCTTTTTTGAGTTAGGGGATTTTTGCGTCGGGCACCGCCATCAGTTCATGGGAAAATTGTCCAACGAAAATGTTGTGGTTGAGACACAGTATGTCGGGGATGCCGTCGGGAACCGCCATCAGGTCAAGGCAAAGTTGTCCAACGAAAATGTTTGTGGTTGAGACACAATATGTCGGGGATCTTTCGCCGGGCACCGCCATCAGGTCATGAGAAAATGTGTCCAACGAAAATGTTCGTGTTCGAGAAAAAAAATTTCAGCGGACTTTCGTCGGGCACCGCCAGCAGGTATGTGTTTTTTTCTGCCAAATTTTTGTTGGTCGAGGAAACTCATTTTTGAAAAAAAAGTTTGGTAGCATTCCGATGTTTTAAATATTTTGCTATATATGTCGGGATGGCATGAGTTCCTTCCAGTGAACTAAAGACAAGGGGCCGGTTGCTCGTTGACTACGGCCGTCCCGACGGATAGGCCCGTGGAACCTATCATTCTCGGAAGAGAAGTCAAGAGTTGAAAAACTTTTGTAATCCACAACTGACAATCAGAACTTTCCTGACGTAGAAGGCAGTTGTTCGCGACTCGCCGGCTCGTTGCATAGGAGTCAGAAGGCGGCATCAGGGTTGATAATGTTGATACAACGTCGGCGGCCGTCGGTGCCATCGGCACCTTCGGCGGGATTGTGAAAAGTCGTCCAAAAGTTAGAAAGTGTCCGGCGACATTAGAACTTGTTCGGCTGGATTGTGAAAAGTTGTCCGAAAGTTAGAAATTGTCCAGCAATGTTAGAATTTGTCCTGATTTTGACTTTTGCAACAAAATGAAAGAAAATGTCCGGCATTCGCCAGGACAGTTAGAAAATGTCCGGAATTCCGTCATTATTGATGGCCGCTGGCGCCATCGGCGCGCAACGGTATATTTGTTTACAAAACTCACAAAATGGGGCAATTGAATGTCCATGAAGCTCACATTGAATTTTTCTGTATAGGTTATCAGGATTTGATAGAATATCTTGCACATTTCTAAATTCTTTTCAATCAATTACAGATTGATGTGAAAGATGCCTAAGGCCAGGCGACCGAGGACTAGGAGTTGGGAAGGGCCGTCAACGTCAAGCGACGACGACTTCATCAACGAGGTCCATGCTGATGAAGCTTCTGACATGGAGTCTACTGATGAGAGTGATAGTGAAAGTGACAGTGATAGTGATATGGAAATAAGAAACATTGCAAAAGACATATTAGCTGCTACTGGTGGGGCTGGTACATCCACAGAGGAAGAGTTCAGTGGCTTTGATGAGCAATATAATGAAATGGACACACATTTTGATGACCCTGAGAACTTTATGGAACGCTGGACAGAGGGGCCGAGGCCACGTGGACGTGTTGATCTGCATTTTACTGGCGCAACGGGATTAGGACGGTTTATAGAATTGCCTGATAATCCGCATCCTATAGATTTTTTGGGGTTATTCCTGCATGAAGATGATTATGGATCGTTGGCAGCAGAAACCAACAGGTACTTCCACCAGCAAGTCGATGATAAGGTTCTGAAACCATGTTCAAGGTTGAGGCAGTGGTATGATACGAATGCTGAAGAAATGAAAGTATTCGTTGCAATGACTATAGCGATGTCTCTAGTTGTACAGAGGAATTTTTCTGAGTATTGGTCAACAAGTGATGTGACGTCCACGCCTTTCTTTGCCAAATGTATGCCTCGCGATAGGTTCTGGTTATTACTAACGTACCTACATTTGAATGATAACAACCAAATGCCGGGACGAAACACATCTCATTTTTCACCTATCAATAAACTTGGCTATTTGTACCAGAGAATCGTACATCGTTTTTCTAGAGTTTACAAGCCGCACCAAAACATTTGCGTCGATGAAGGGTTGGTGCCTTGGAAAGGCAATCTCAGTTTCAAAGTATACAATCCCGACAAGCCGAAGAAGTATGGGATAAAGGCCTACATGTTGTGTGACTCAACAAATGGTTATGTTTGCAAGTTCCAACTCTACACTGGAAAAACTAATGAAACTGTCTCTGCTGGTGGAAAAACGTTCGATCTGGTGATTGATTTGGTGAAGGATTATGCTGGGAAAGGATATCATGTGTTCATGGATAATTTCTATTCCTCTGTGGCATTGTATATAAACTTGTGGGAAATGGGCACTGGTGCGACGGGAACGTTGAGAGGAAATCGCAAAGGCATTCCAGACAAAGTAAAGAAGGCACAGAAGAAACAGAAGAAAGGGGATATGATAGTCTATCACAACCAAGACCTACTCGTTTTGCGGTATGAAGACAGAAAGTCAGTGTTGCTCATGTCAACCGTAGAAGACAATGAAATTGTAGAGACAGGCAAGAAGAACCGAATGACTGGGGAAGCCATTGCAAAACCACGTATCGTGCATGAATATAACAAGTACATGGGCGGTGTGGATCGGGCTGACCAGATGCTGTCGTACACCCCGTTCAAAATAAAAACTCTCAAATGGTGGAAGCGTGTGTGGTTTCACGTGTTGAACGTTGCCATGTTGAACGCCTACATTCTTTACATCGAATTCTCTAAGGATTAAACCTTGAAAACAAACCGTCAATTCAGAAAAGACTTGGTACAGCACATGATAACCTTCGCCGACACAGAAAAGGTGCCATCCCTGCGCAGACGTCCCCGTGGTCGACCAAGCACGAGCGACGATAGTGTATTACGTCTTCATGGTCGTCACTTTCCATCAAAGATTGAGCCTGTTGGAAAAAAGAAGAATCTCTCACGCACGTGTGTTGTTTGCTCCAAAGCGAGAAGAGAACTACTTCGAAGGGATGTGGAAGAAATAAATCAGCCAGTTCGAAAGAAGAAAAGGGTAGGCAGAGAATCTTCTTACGAATGTAGCGACTGTAATGTGGCTCTATGTGCAACCCCATGTTTCAGAATTTATCACACGTCACAAGATTGCACTAAAGCTTATATCAGTTTGATGTCAGAGAAGGAAAATGAGGGGGATAATCAAGAAGATTGAAGAAAGAAGAAAGAAGCAGAAGTGTGGATGAGTGTTACTCTCCTGATCCAGTTGGTTTTCACATCAAAAAGGTGAAAAAGTGTTAATAGAAAATACTTGATTGTAAAAAACTCATTATAAATAAAAAATAATCTTTTTTTTATTGCGTAAAAGAGACAGAGAAAGTCAATGTGAGCTGTCACGGGACATTCAATATGAGCCGCATCACAAACCTCCCCCGATCTTTCGCAATTTATATCTTCTGAATCGGGCGGCCGAACTTCATGGTTTTTATATCATCATAAAGAGAAAAGAACTGGCTTTGATATAATATGACAATTGCATGTGTGCATGAAATAATAAAGAAGCGGCGAATGATGCGATAATTGTCGCAATGATAAAAATAAATTCACAAATGTCTGAGGGTACCCCTCTTTCTCGTTTCATATCTCCCGAACTATTTGGTATTTTTAAAAAATTTTTCCAGCTTTATCAAGACAAAAGAATTATCTTTAATTCCATGTATAATTTGCATATGCGCAGTAACTGATGAAGATGCTGCGAGTGATGCGACAAATGTCGCAAATAGGACGATTATCGAAATCTGTTTTCAAATAAATGAGAGTACCCTCCTTTCGCGGTCCATATCTCCTAAACTGTTTGGTTTATTTTCATAATTTTTTCAGCTTTATCAAGACAAAAGAATTATCTTTAATTCCATGTATAATTTGCATATGCGCAGTAACTGATGAAGATGCTGCGAGTGATGCGACAAATGTCGCAAATAGGACGATTATCAAAATCTGTTTTCAAATAGTTGAGAGTACCCTTCTTTCGCGGTGTATATCTCTAAAACCAATCGGCGCTTTTTTATTATTTTTACACTATCGTAAAGAGGAATGATTTATCTTCAATTCCATGTATAATTTGTATGTGCGCATGAAAAAATAACGATGCGGTGCACGTAAAGAATTCCTGTTTCATAATGCTGGAGTGTTTGCGCGAATGCTCGCCCGCGCGTGACTTCACCCGCCGAGAGAATCGGTAATGCGGGAGCCAAGGCTGTTGCCTAGAAGTCTGTGGCACTCGCATGCTGGTGCCCCGGGGCATAACGGTACTAATTAGCGCGCCGGTGCCAGAGGGCCCCGGGGGATTTAGTTTTAGCTAAAAATGCCGTAGGGTCGGAACGTTGTCGGGGTACCCCCAGCCATCTTTCGCAACGTATATCTTTTGAACCGTAAGACATATTCTAATAATTTTTTCGTCATTGTAAAGAGGAATAAATTGCCTATAATTCCATATATAATACATGTATGCGCGCTCAGTATTATGGATTTTATTAAACTTGAAATAAAGACAATCTTTAAAAACCTGTAGAAATCTAACTAGAGATCGTATCGTAATTATTTTCATACCATCGTAAAAAGGAATAATGTATCTTCAATTCCATATAAGAATTTTAGTTGCGCGATAATATTTCAGGATTTTATTCAACTCGAAATGAAGACAATCTTTAGATTATAATAGAAATCGTTCTAGGAGGTATAAAAAATTCATTCAAAGTGTCGGATAAGGAGTGTTCATTTTTACACGGGATTCGCCAACTGACTTTGTATAAAACAATTTATTCCGTCCGTACTTCGCGGTATAAAAACATCATATACTGTAAAAACGGTCGCGTCTCGCGGCGCTAGAAAATTCAGCCACAGGGGCTAATTAGGCTTTAACGGTAGCGAGGCGAGTGCTGGAAAATTCAGCCACGGGGGCAAAACTGGTCAAAATAATATTCAGCAACTTGAGGGTTAAGATTGCATGACTTTTAAGCTTACTACTTTCCTGCAAAAGCCAAGATACAACGTTCAACCAAATAATTAATATTTGAATCTTATTAATATTCAATACTGTTCTGGATAGTTTAGGGAAAATGTTTCCATAGCTATTTTATTGTTGATGGGCATTGCAACTTTATAGCAGAACTTTAGCAAGTAGCAGACATTCTTTAAATTTTAGCATGAAAATTGAGAAACATTTTTTTATGAAAAAGAAATTTTTTCCTATACCCTTTATAGAATAATGAAGAACAAACATGACTTCAATTTTCAGAAAATTCCAATTGCTCACATACCTGGCAAACAATATCCCCATTGAGAGCATTTAATTTTTATCATGTTGAATATTTTAACCTACTTCATATAACATGCGTGGATGGTGCAACTCGTGAAGTTTCAACAATCTATTCAAAATGGAGAAAAACTTTTCATATTAGCTGCAAAGAATGTCTTTGTTAAGAACTACATATCATCTGTATAAAAGGGATAATCTGTGAGGAAAGAATTTTCTCCTACAGCGGGGCCTTATCATCAGCAAGCAAGACGCTTGAGTGGGCACAAATTCATGTAAAAAATTTTTTTTTGGCTCATCATTTCAAACAATTCAAATAACTGTCAATGAATACATGCATAGTCAATAAGTATTTCAGAAAGTTATCAGATTATTATATTATCATAGAAATAATCAATATAGTTATTAAAACATCCATTCAAACCAATTTATCTAATATCAACACATAAAAACATGAAACATGGAAGTTTTAACAATGGTACTACTTTGAAAATATAATCAGGGTTGTTGAAGTAGACTAAAATTTAGTCTATGAAATATTTTAATAATCGACTGTTCCTTCATCTATATTTTCTTTTCTTCGGGCTCCTAATCATTTTATGTGTATTCAGTCAATCTAGACTTGCCTAATGTGAACCTAGACTGTATTAAAGGCTTTTATTTAAATACACAGTCATGAAGCAGGACTATTGTTGAAGGTATACACCATTGAATTATTATGAGCTATGATACTGGGAAGTCAGCCATTCCAGAAAGTTTGGAACATTTCACAGGGAAAAGTGTAAAACCAACTAATATGCTAAAGGGGTAGCATGTTTTAAGATTAACAAAGTGATCTCACAAAAACAAAATTAAATGATACCAATTGCAAGGCAATCCACTCTATTCAAGAGAAGCGCACAGTTCTCAAATGACCGTAACTTTCGGTTACGGTACGCAAATCCTACTTGTCAACCTTAATGATTAAAAGGTGTTCACACTAAAATGGCCACCAGCAGTTTTTGCTTGATTATAGATACTTTCTTCTATGACTACAGGTAACAGGGTAAAGTAATAAGGTGTTTGACATGCAATGCTGTCAGTTACCCAAATCAAATTCCATCAAGTTCATATCTGCTTTGTGGCAGATCTGCCATTTCAATTTTTGCTTAATTGAAATTCTCACACATTTGTTCTATTACTACTAAATCTACATCTTGAAAATGTTTGATAATATGTAAGATGACAATTTTTCATTTCCACAAAAAATACCCCGATAGAACTTTTGACAAAATTCAGCAAATATTCAATGATAAAAAAAAAGGCAATTAAGGTAAACAATATAAGTAAACATAAAAGATTGACAAGTAACATCACCAAGGACTATATAGATGAAATAGAGCAATATATTCATGCTACTAACACCACCATTTATCAGCAATTGACTGACCTGCATTTCATGCAGTGATTTACAATACTTCAAAACTGATTTCCTCTTGAGCTTTGAACTAAACTCACTTACGCCTATGCTCAATGGTTGTACAACCAATGAAAGGAAAATAATGCATTGGCTTGATATTTTATACGAGTTCAGTTTGGATTTTTAGAACAACCATAGGCATAGTTAATATTAATTAGTCAATATGCTTTGTAACTCTAAGTAGCAGAGTTTCAGAAATAAACTTGTATAATTTGTGATATGCAGAAACAAATATCCCTTATGAACTAATGCTATCAGAAGGTCGGGAAGTAATTTGATCAACTTGAAAAATTTGAAATCAAATTTGATGGCTACTTTAATGAGAAAGCGAAAACAAAAAAATTATTTTGGCTAACTTATCAAACCATTTTTACAAATTTAATTACTCCTTATCTCAATTTTGACAAAAAATACCATTTTTTATAATAGTGGTAGTCTTAATGTTGGGTAGCAAATATCTCAATATACTCATATGATTATTTACATTTACATATTAGTCCCATTAATTTGTTTGATTAACCAAGTTAAGTATTTTACCTACTCTTGAAATATTTTACCAATTTAATATATTTTACCTGAAATAGATTTTCAAGAAAAACATTAATTCAGAAGTACACTAACATAAAACAAGAATAAGAGATGGACAAAACGTTCTCTAATTAAACTATTAAGGATAATTATTCCCAGCAATACTTTCTTAACAACAATTATTTATGAAAATAAGATGTGTCATTAAAAATGAAATAGATTGCTTTTACATTCATCAATTGTGCATTTACAAACGAAGCATTTCTATTTTCTGATAACTAGGAAACCACTGATACTCAGCAGACAGCAATAACCAATTTCTATCACATAAAAGGCTTAAGATTCTGAACTTTTTACTTTGATTGAAAAGTTATAAAACCACAAATCTACTAAGAAAGAGTGAATTGTTGGAAAGGACTGCCTGGGTATTAATTCAGCCATTTGCAACAAAATGTACGACACTATTACAGGTATTTTTCTCTGGATATCAGATTCAGGAAGGGTTTCATTAACTTGAGAGCTTTGACACTTGACAGAGTGTGTCAGGAAGTAAATGGGCAACATCCAAACCTTAAACATGAACATTACCTAGTAATGAGGGAAGGAATTTAAGGTGTAACCTTCAGTGTTCTCATTGGAATTTTTAGATATTATATAAGTGAAGTCGATTCAATATCAATCAAATATCATTTGAGAAATTTGCATTTCAACACAGCTTCTATTTTGTCATGTTGTATATAAAAACATCAATAAAATTTCACCAATTTGCACTTCAAAACAGCTACCAGTAATATGAATTCAGCAATTTGCATTTAAACAAAGCAACCATAAAATTTCAGCAAGTTGCATTTAAAAGAGCAACTATAATATCAACAATTTGCATATCAAACAGCAATAAGATTTCAACATATTAAAACATCAATACAATTTCCTAAATTTGAATTTCAAAAAGGAAGTATAAATTCAGCAATTTTCATTTCAAAACAGCAAGGATAGTTTCAGCAAGTTGACGTTTCTAGTTAAGTTGAGAGAGACAGCACTTACCAACCAGCTCCAACTAATCCGTGGACACGATTAACTGCAAGAAGCGAGAGCATTGCCAAAAGGCTTGATGAAAGCTTCCTGGTTTAGGTACACATCGGCCACTTGAACTTAGTTTGCTAATGTAGGTTCAATTACATATATAAATCTGATCCTTGCATTAATTTTAGATGGTAGGGAAATTGTAATATTATCAGCTTCCGACACAAAATCCTTAAAAAATATTTTTAATAAAAAAAATTTTTTTGACTTCATGTAATCACCAAACTGCAATTTTTAACACTTGAGTTGTCATTTGAAAATATTCACTGCCAAAAAAATTAGGATGAAAATACTTTTCAAAGTTGAATTTGTTAATGTTGTGCAAATTGTTGTGCAAAGGAATCTTTCACAAAAATCAACTTTTCACTGACATAAAATTAGAATATATGAATATATAAAAAAAACTGGTCCTACAAAATGAATACTATCCATATATGTAATAAACCCTTAAAAACTGAACCTTTAGCATCAATGAGAGAAATCCTTCCAAATTCAAACTATTCCATCAAAGACACTCAACTTCAACCTGAAGATGCACCACAAAACTGATTTGACCACAAATGAGACGCATATCCACCAAACCAACCCATAAAGATAGGTCCAGACTAGAATAGACCAACAATTAGTTTGCTAGATCCTCACCAGTTTGCTATGTATCCACGCAAATCCAGGTCCATTGTCCAAGAAATACCTCAGTTATTAAGCCAAGGCCCTTCTGACATAAGCAACTCCAGTAAGTAAATTCCAAGCCACTGCAAGAGCCCTAGGTGATGACCTGGCCCAGTAACTGAAGCTTTTGCTCATCAGAGTGAAGAGAACGTCATAACATGCTGCAATTGGTCGGCAACCTTCACAGGTGGTTGCACTGGACCCTCTTTGTTCAAGACCATCCGCATGTACTTGCTAGATTAAAGTGACACAGAGTATGTTTCAAGATTTTTAATGTGGCTTTAGAGCCCAAATACCTAATGACCTGAGTTAAGTTAAAATTGCCTCCCTAAACTTGCATCTTTTTCTCTAAAATGCTAAATCTATGATATTTTCTTGTTTTCACTGATAATCAGAAAACGGCCCTATACATGTTAAGTATTTGAAATTTTGCGTCCAATTAACGTGTATATTAGTTAAATAAGCTACTTAACGCTATCAATCAATGTTTGCCCTTGTCTCTGCTATAAATAAGTTTCCAAAATTACGTTTGAATCACTGGCGCCACTGTCCGGTTTTCGATCACAAATCACGACATTAACTCGTTTATTGGCACTACCCTGAACTGATAAGCTTTAGGATTCTGATTTTTTTAAACAACCACTACCTTTCGATAAAATAACACCATTTATGAAGTTTGACTTGACTCCAACAACATACTATGTGCCTCTTTACACCTTTAACTCTTGAATATACATTGATAACAAATGTTGAGCAAGTAGATGTGCTTAGATAATAACCATGCCTGTAAACTGGCCACCAAGAAAGGTTTTACACAATATTTCAGCAAGGAAAGGGTTGTATTACTTATCCTTTACCTTCATCCGGGCTGATAAATTCAATAATTTTTATTAAGTTTTGGAAGAATCAGAAAGATATCAAGCAGGTAAAAAATATCTCAGAAAATTAGTGACCCTTTCTTAAATTAAAACAGGTGAACAGTGCAATCATATTTATTAATATATCTATATATACATTTTCTGCAGAAAATGTATAGATATTTGCAAATTTGAAAATGTATAGGTATTTAAAAATTTTAAAAATATTCTTAATAGTTGTGATGACCCTACATATACAATCACATGCCCTCATTGATACTCCAGAAAATGTATAGGTATTTGAAAATTTTAAAAATATTCTTAATAGTTGTAATGACCCTACATATGTACACTATGTCCTCATGGACACTACAAATTAAGACAGCATGCATACATTGAACAATCAATGTGCAACACTAAGAAAATTTCAAGATAAACTAAAGCAATCATTTTGAAGCTATCAATCACAAGTTTTATATGCTGTGAGTATTTGTGAAATTAAATTTTGTCAGCATCAAATAACATAATAAGAAACAGAACGTATTAAATCTGCAGTGACATATAAACAACTGAATGTCTAAAATGCTATGATGGTTGTTGTAAACACAAGAAAGTGGCATTACCTTAGAGACATATCCTTGCCATTGTACGAGGCAGAGTAATTTCAGTGAAATATTCTCATTTGATCATGCGGGTGTATTTCTTAAACAGGGTGGGGTAACCTACTTGATATACACAGGTTATTTATGTCACGTTAGTTTTCAATAAAGACTTTACAAGGCATGAGCGGTATTTCGTCTACAATGTTGAATACAATGATGACACATTATATCCCTTAAAGGAGATGTCTGCTTCAGTTAACTCCTTTAGCTTCAGATCACAGAAAATATTTAGGTTGATATCACCGGAGATGGATTAGTTGTGGTCAAATGATTCATGAATGTGGAGAATTATTAATATTTGTGGTCTCATTATTTGTATTTGTGGTCAAATAGTTCATGGTTGTGGCTAAATGTGACACTTATTATATATTTGTGGTCTAATTATTTGTATTTTTGGTCAAATAGTTCATGATTGTGACAAATTTTATAACTTAATACATAATTTGAATAATCAAGATTGTTCATATCTTTGCAGACAGATCCCATGTCCATTAGTTTATATTTTCATTTACGGCTATCTGCCACAGTAAATTTATATAAACAAAATATATCCTATAAATTTATCATAATATGGCTAATTTTAACTTATATTTGTGTTCAAAAGACAAAATGACATGGTAAACATATTCTTGAATTTACTTCATAATTGTGGTTTATTGATTTACTTTTTAGTTTAGATTGTTCATCAGTCAGATTAACTAAAATCCTTTTGCACAATTTCAACTACCTTGAAATAAAACAAACAATATACAAAAGCAAACAGTCTGGCTATTTGCAATTCAAACTCCTTTGACAAACCGGTTTCAATTATTACAACCTGTTCAGTTGCAATGGACAAGGGGACGTTCTTTTTCCATTATTGTTCATGTGTTTGCAGAAAGTTTTTCTCTCTTTAGTAGTGTATATAAGCACATATATCACATTACAGTTACTACAAAAGCAAATACAAATAGCTTCACAAGGTTATGGCACCCTATGAACCGCAAATTAAAAAAGTGATCCAGATATTGTGTCATTTTTTACAAACACATATAGGATGTGTACAACAGTGATACAACTGATGTTTATTATTTTCTACTTATGGTACTATTGGGGAAACATATTTAATACTTAATATACACCCACTATATGCAAGCAAAATAGTTTTCATTGTGACATCTGGGCAGAATATTTTGGTCTCCTATCATGAGGGCAGTATATTTGGTATTTCATTTTCCAACTACAATACCAGGGAAGTTTCAATTACAGAGATACAATGAAGTAGAATATTTCACTTTGAGTATGTATGCATAGATCACATGATATGCTCATGTAAATAGAGTACACTAGTCCAGCTCACATTCCTGTTACAAAACGTAGGACAATAAGCGATTCTTGAGGAGTGAAGAAGTTTCCGATAAAAGTATTTATCCAGTGTACAGGTATCTCACGGGAGTCTAGCCTGAGTACCCAATGACAACTCTGTTGAGACTAGCCACAGCCTCTGGCACTAAGATCACACACTCTCATGTAACATAATTATGTAAATACATGATCACATCTACTCAGTGAATATATATAGTATTTGAACTGCTAGCAACATAAAGTATGCTTTCACATAGATAAGTATAATATCCAATCAAAATGTTTGTTCATCCCCTCAAACCTGTACAGAAAGACATGATTGAATACTGTTTTAACCAAACAAGGATGACTTGAGTCAAGGACTACAGAAATCTTCAGAACTGTTTTTCTTCTATCTACTTTCAAAGCTGAGGAATCATATCTCAAAACATCAAATTGACCAATCTTTATTTGGCTATATATTGCTATATATACATATAAAGGGCCTTATATCTCTCTACAAGAACTGAAACACACTGTGTTAGAATAATGGTTCAGTTAGGTGATAAGCCGTCGTATTGACGTTCCTCGATCTCCTAAATGTGTCACTCTAGTAAACTTCAAACTTGCCAACAGTGGGATTAACCTAGAAATAAACTCACTTTGACTACAGTTGCTGTGTTCTATGATCTTCCGGCCATGAACAGCCTTTCATAGTCATTACAATAAGTATAAAATGTGCTTAAGTAGTGCTCTTGGCAAAACAATTTGAATATATGAAAGATACAGAATATATAAAAATAATAATAACTTAACTGTGATTTATCTATAAGAGAAATAATGGGAGTTTGAAACCAAGTAAATTATAAGACAAGCATCAGATTTTAATTTTAGAACAACTTGTGATGAATGGAAAACCTACAAAATCAATCCTTTGAACAAAGTAATTAAAAATCAGAAATAATATTTAATTACCTTATAAACGTCTTGATCAATAATAACTAGATTAAATATACAATGATTCAATTTTTTCCTGCTATAAATATTTATTTTTTTGTTCTTAGACAGCCCTGACCTTGAACTATTTTTGAAATAAAAACACATAGATCAAATTTGTCATTTATGAGTGTTTAATGTCTTAAACATGTAGCGGCAGCAACACCTTTGTCAAACGTACACGACTTACAAAGATCAAGCATCAATAACAAAAGATGATGAAAGTAACACCTTGGAAACAATCCATACATCAATTTCATACATGCAGATAAGATTAAGATTATACTTCAAGAAAGAATGCATGATGTCTATAAATCAATTTCAAAGCATGTAGATTACATTTTTACATGAAATTTACATTACAAAATTGATTGATTATGATTCATTACATAGGAAAAAAGTCTTCACTTTCTGTAACTTCCATATACAGGTAAAATAACAGTTTATTAACCTAACATGACACCTGAACTGAATTTAAGTTTAATTGCTCTCCTCTATCTCGCAGGTGCTACAGAAACTGGAGCAACCCTCGCTGATGACTTACATCACATGTCAGATGTGTACACGTGACAGGTTAATAGCTGAGGGGTTGTTGATTTCAAGGAAATATACATGGAGGGGTAGAATATGACAAAAAATCAGTAAAATTTTGGTCAAAAAATGTATTTTTTACTTAAAATCTAATGACATCTCCGTAACATGGTCATTTAACATTAGCCAGGTGAACCAGTGAATTAAATAACTGATAAATTTAAGGAAAATATTTATTTTGAAAATGGTGTTAGGAGATGTTTCAAATAATTCAGCATCTGAGGAAATCCTTAAGAATCATTATTACTTTTTACTTTATCATCTTTAAAAATATTTTAATTTAAATCAATTCAAATAATAGATGCCAATTTTTATTCAAAATGTTTAAATTTTCTACTTTCTTGAAGCTATATTGAAAACCTTCTTAAGCCATCCTCATGGTGGACAAAATCATTATCACTGTATTACCTATGACTATCATGCCAATCAAACAACATAGAATTGAAAGGGTCCAAAAATTATCAAAACCAAGGAAATTAGAAAGTGTTCTTACTTGTAAAAACAGATGTCTCCCCCATACACAAAGTCTAACTGTTGGCATGGAAAAAAAATATGAAATTGAAAAAAAGTTGAAACCCCAAAAAGGCACATCGACATTATATGCAGAGGGTGTATAAAAAATTTGGTGAAGATTGGTCAAGTAGTTTCAGAGTTATGCTCCGGAAACGAATGGGAACGCCAACGCCGACGCCGACACAGACGGGAACTCAGCTGAAACCAACATGTCTCCCGACCCTACGGGGGAAGACATAATTATAGCTGCAGCTGGGAGTAATTTGTGAATACTAATTCACAGTAAGTCCATAAATCGTAAATAGTAAGATAACCTAGGAGCCGTGACCTTTTAACCACCCATCTAATCACATAACTCAAGCTTGTACTCGATCAAGGAACCAGACTAATTGATGACCTATACAGAGGCCAACGAGGACCTACACATAAATACATGCCGTGAGTGTTAAAGTAACGAGAAATATGACACAGTCTTATATATGTCAACGAACCCATGCAAATAGTAAAGGTGACTGAGTTACAGAGAACTGCATACAAGAGGTCAAATACCATTATGAGAGCATTCGTTAACTTTTTTTCCTGAAATGATCATACCCTATTCAACACAAACCCTGGGTGTTTAAGAAATAGAAAGTGGGTAAGCTTGTTAGAAGAAGCTTTATTCAGTACTGCGGGGTCATGTGACTTACTGAACAGTGGCGAATTACACTGAATGTTAGAGAATGGCTATAGCTTATCAAAATCGCTTTCTATAAAATTCAGAAGAACAAACAAGAACAAATTCTGCCATATATATGTTCAAAATTTATTTGCATTTTGGTTGTCACTATATAGAATAATATGACAGTCGAGTACATGCAAGAGGTATACTCACATTGCAGCTTCTTGAATAACTGAAGAAAGAGTAAGATTCAATGAAACTGCCTAGCCACATACGTTATTCCATCTTTCAACATTTCTTTCATCAAATGTTGATTCCATGTAAACTGAAACCTCCTGGAAACAGAGCATCGAGTTATCAAATTACACCCTTGGTAATCAACAAATATTCTGGTAAAGATGACATTAGTACATACCCGGTTAGTCAATATGTTCATTAGTTCATAGCATTAATTAGTTTCATAAAAACACACTAATTCCAGAAATTTAGTTATCAAGAACCAATTGGCTAAAGTTGGTTTTTTTCATTTCTCAATCTGATGTAAAAAGTCTCTTTTAGGGGGTATTTCAGTTAAGAGGGTAATGTATAATAGTCTGAGACTGGAGTCACATGAACAAAGGGAGCTAGGTAACTCTCAATTGTTATTATTCTTGCCAGGTGCGCAGTTTTCTGTTTAAGCTGTTATTACTCTAAAATGATTGATTATACGTTGTATACCTTGCAGGAAAGGGTATTTTTATTAATAAAAGTCTTCGATCTTTGTTCAAAGGGACGGAAGTTTTCCTTTAAATATTAACTTCTTTACCCCGAGACATGAGGTCATTACCTGCCCTTTGACGTTGTCTCTCATAATTGAAAATGATAAAAAGATCTGCAAAAAAGTGTCTAATCTTTTTTTCCACAAATAATTAATCTTTTGAATTGCATGTGTTGCAAAGTAAGTATTTGGAATGTTACCAGAAAAATAATAATATGCATCCACAAGCTTTTTATGCCTAGGCATTATCAAATAATGGATAAATCATAGATAAACTTATTTCAAGATAACCTGAACAAAAGTTAGGTACAGCATGAGGAAGATTCTAGCGAGAAATTAAAGCTGTTGGCTTTGTTTCAAACTGATGACTATCAGCTGCTAGGTGACCACCATACTGATACAGCAGCAAGTCTGGGTAAAGTGATCCCTTTATCCTGGTATTACTTCACAAGCCATTTGCTTTTATTCATTAGAATATAGATAATTCTAAAATCTTTATTTCCTTGACTTCGAAGCGGAAATAATGAGTTGTTTTTTGTTCTCTAAAACATGACACACTTTAGACAGACAATTGCAAAAGCATATCTTGTACTTACGAGTCTTTTCAGACAATGAAGACAAGCATTTGGTATGAGGAATATCAATCACCGCTTGATACATAATCTGATGGATCCTCTTTGGTATAAACTTAACTAAGACAACCCTGAAGCATTCTAACCAGAATAGGTAAAATCATGTATACATGTGGCATTGTGATATACCGTATTCAACGTGATAAAAAAATGGTAAAAGGGGGCGCTAATTAAAATGATAAAAATTGTCCTCAAGTTTAGTCTTGAAAATGTTTTCTTACGATACACATGTCTTTTAAATATGGTTTTGTAACTTTTATCATTTTGATGGTGGCTGGGGGTCTAAAAACCCCACGTTTTCTTCACTTTAGTGGAAGTAAAAGACTTATTGCAAGACTGAAAAGCCTTCTTCAATGAATCAGCATGCAAGGTAAGCAATGTTGAGAGGTGGGCGCTAAATCAGGACGCATATTGTTCAGTCAAAAACGTGGTGGGTGAGCGCTAATAGGGGAGTGGGCGGTTATTAAGTCGAATACAGTATCTTAATTGTTTCAAATGTAATACATAAAACATTAGATGTAAACACATTGTAAATATGTTTGGAAAATAAAAAGGGGAAAAAAACAATAGGTACATTGCAAAAACTAACATTATATTTGGAGTCTTTTCAGGCAATACCAGTGACATTAAAGTGTCAATTAACTCTTCCATAACTCTGATTTGTCCTAAATGAGAGCCACAGTGAAGGATTTCAACCAGAATTGCTAGAAGTGCTTACTTAAAGATCTACAAGTAACTGGTATTGAACAAGTTATTCATAAAGTCATGCATCTGTTAAGGATAACATACAAGTAACCGTACATTCGTGAAAAAGAATGTACGAGCCGCGAAGCGGCGAGGACATTGTTTTCACGAATGTACGGTTACGAGTATGTTATCTAACTTAAAATACAGCCTAGTTTAAAGTGTTTTTTGTATGACCTGCTTTAGTTTATGATAATAACATTCGTATTTCATTGCATAATTATAACACAAAAAACGTTTTTCAATAAAACAAAATCCTTTAACAAAATTTGAGATGGTCCCAACAGGTTCACCGGTCATTCTTAATGCACGTGCAACGTAACCATCTTGCCGGTACATTCTTAATGCACGTGCAACGTTACCATTTCGCCAGTACATTCTTAATGCACGTGCAATGTAACCATCTAGCTAGTACATTCTTAATGCACGTGCAACGTTACCAGCTTAATTCACGTGCAAGACGTTTGAAACCGCAATCAGCTTGGGATTTGGTATAAAAGGAAGGTGGTCTTAATTCAACTTAGACATTATGTATGGCTATTTTGTTGTTGAGTGGGAAGACATGGTCGAGTATCCACACTTCGAAGACATTTCTTCAGAGGATGATGTTGTGTTATCAAATAATTAAACCAGTTCCCTTCCGGGGACCATCTCAAAATTATTATTGCTCAATTGTCCACATAGAAGCAGTAGATTCTTGTAGGATAATGTATGGTTGAAACAATACAATGACGTCACTGCTGTATTTTAACTTTCAGCTACTGTCACGCCCTCACTTCCACTATTTATTCTGTAAAAGATTGTAAATGATGCTTCAGTGCAAACAGAAACCAATATCATGTCTTTATCATTCCTTAGCTTTATCCATCAGAAGAATGGGGATATGTAGACTAAAAGCATCTCTAGAAATCAAATAAAGAAACTGTTATACTAAAGATTTGTCTTGCATTATCACTAAGTTGACAAGTCTTTAAAGTTAGACATACCAAGCTAGAAAAACATTTCCACAAGAGTCTCAAACAAAGAATAGTGATTTAAACAGTGCTTGCTCTTGTCAAATGGCACAATGAAAAGGTTTCAAGGTCAGATATTTCCATTATCAAATTTTTTAAATGTGTTCAACTTTTCATAAACCACTTCAGGAAGTCAAAAAACATGTTTTCCGTATTTTCTTGAATAGACCCTAGCCCTAGCATCTATTTTTTCAGACCATTTGCAATTTGAGACCAGTGTGGCAGACCATTTTTTCCCCAGTCTTTCAAAGAGAAGAAAATATCCTAGAAAGAACCTTCCCTGTGAAAAGTTTGACCTAGGCTATATTATCTCCAGGGAAAGTTTAGACTACGCCAAAGTTTTTCCTCCAGGCCAAAGTTTCCCCTGTCAAAACCATTTACTTGAACAGGTGTGAGGGATGGTCTTGCCGAGTTATGCTAATTCTTATTTAGTATCTCTATCAATAACAGAGCTAACTCAATTTCTTGCATACAAAAACTGTCATACTCAACTCTTTTCAAAGTAAAACTGTTCTGAACGAAACCTTTTCACAAATACACAGAAAATGTTCATAACCAGTCACAGAGTCAAGATTTCCATTATCTAAGAATGAAGGCTAAAGGATTGTCAAGGTAAGTATAATTAACCATATAAAGACTCCAAAAGCAAAGCTGAACCACTCTTGCCCAAGCAAATATATTTCACCCTGTTACAGGGTGTATGTGAGATTTTCTTTGGTACTCTGTGCTCAAATATTGACCGAGTGGACACTGTCGCCAAACAGAAACTCTGGCCTTTCATCAACGACAATTAAGATACTTGTCAAATGAATAGGAATCTTTTGTATCTGTGTCATTTGCGACAATCTATTATTCACGTCTGGAGCAACACCCAGTAGAGGGGCCATTTAAGGTTAAATACTTTGAACTCTGACCTTGACAAGCAAGATTCATTAGATCCAACATCTGTAGTAATAGATACATTGTGATAAAAAAAAATTCTCTGTAAGGTTTTATTGTTGGTTTGGTTAGAGGGTTTGCAGAATAAGAGGTTAAGTTTCTTTTATCTTTTATTTTGGTTGGTAAGTGATATAGTTTACATTGTGGGTACTGACAGGGTTGTTACTAATAACCTTGTCCCTTATTATCGAATTATAGAGATTTGGTCCCAGGTTTAACTTTGAAGTGTTGGTATTTCTGGCATAAAGGATGTACCTATTACAATTATAACAGACAATGAGTGGCTAAAAGGTTTTGGTTTTAGAGACCTTGTTGAGGTCAGTTGATGGTCCGTATGCTAATATTGTAGCAACATAAAGAGGGCAAGGCCCTGTGACTTTGCTTTTAACGGGTTTGCAAATTTTCTATTTTGGTCACTGTACAGAAAGACATACAATGGACAAAATATTTATATCTATGGTCTTGGAGTGTTTGAAAGGATCTTTTTGGCAATGTGTAAACATTGAGACTTTGCAAGAAAAAAGGTAAAAGCGTTTAGCTTTGGTTTTGAATTGTTTTGACCAATATTAACCAATGGGAGTCCGAGATATTCTGAGTATGTACAAGATGTTCTCTACAAACATTTCACACTTTTCTGTAGGGTGAAAGAAGTCAGCGTCACATTGTGGTACAAAAAGACGGGGAAAATATCATTGTTTGAATTGCAAGAATTTGGTAGTGCGGATTTGTTTCACCAAATGGTTGGGTAAAGGACAGTTGGTGGTGTTGATGTGAACAAGCTGGCAATCACGTTGGAGATACCAAAAATTTGTGACCTTGGTCATACCATTGTATCCTTTGGTAAGGCATTTCATCGACTCAGTTGAAGAAGCTGAACAAATGGGTACCTGAACACAGAAGTGTTTAAAAGGCATCTTTGAATGTATTATTCCTTAAGAGTAACTAGATATATTTGGGCTTTGAGCATGCTCTGCAAATGATAAATGTGCGGTACAAGAATTCTATCAATATTGTCAAGTAATACAGATGTAGTTCAGAAAAGATATTAATATAATGACAATAACTTTGCAACAACCTTCAGAGGGTGCCAACAATTTGAATGTAAAACTGAAACAAAAGAAGAATCATATTGTGCCAAGCAACTATGAGAACTCAAGTTGTTGACTAAAAGAAAAATGAAGTTTTCTTATGGTTGCTAACCTTTTTATATGAAAATAACTCTACAATTTTCACATAATTCCTATTTCTAATCAAAAGTAAAAGATCTGAAAGATAAAAGATAATCAATGATTAACCATACTTCATAAGAAATGACAACATCATCCTTCAACCTTCAACTAATAACAGGCAAATTTTCATTAATAAAAAATGATATCAAACTTCAAAGAATGTCAACTTTCATGTTCTAGGGACTCTACATGCTGAACAAGTTGGCAAATTTGTTCATACATTTTGCTCATGCATATCCAGTTATTCAAGTTGCAGTATACAAATATAAAATTTTCCCGTTTGCTATTTATACAGGTTTTGATAATAGACAAAGCTAGCATGCATCAAAGTTCATTTTGTAACAGAATTGCTTGAGTGTATGTACTTAGCTTCTAAAACTTGCTTTTATAACCAAATGTAAGTTATATGTTAATAATTATAATAATGATAATAGTCCATTTATATTGCACTATTTCCATGCATAACCATGCTCAAAGCGCATTGATGTTGCTATTAAGTGTTTCACATGACTTTAATGGTCCATACCTTCCAGTGTTCAGGTAATGTTCGAATTGCTGCAGAAATACCAATATTCAGTTACACAAGTTTGCCATTTTCATTATCTAAAATATCAAGTATAGACTTTACATTGTTATCTTTGGGTTATCACTTACACAATTTGAACCCACATCCCCACAGTCAGATGACATGACAGCACTGACGGTACCAAGAGCTTAACAACTCACCCACCACAGGCCTCAACAGTCAACATAGAAAAAGAGAAAACTTATCCCTGTATAACTTAATAAATATGCTTCTAATATACACTCAGATTCAAATGATGCAGCTATTACTGATGGTACTAAAAGCAAAATGACACACCCACTGACCATTATGAGACATTGTATTGAAGGCCCCCTTTTTTATATATGATCAAGGAATAAGATAAAAATCCTACAAATATCTATCTTTTAAATTTTTCTTCAGCACATTCAACACAGAATATGCATTTTGTTGATCAGAAAACATGTCCACCATTTGGTCAAAACATGTTGTAAATGAAATAAGTGTGACAACGGTGCAAAATTTCTGTAAATTAATTGCAGACATTTAATGTTTATTGCTTTAACTTGTCCATGCTAAAGAAAGCCACATGTTTACAACCTGTTTTAACAAAGAACATTAGACATTTGCATATTAATCTCTTTTGGGCTTTCGCACCGAAGTGACTTGAGTTTGTGTTTTTGATGATGAATTCATATTTCCTGTTTAAATGTTTTATATCAATCCAATATGTGTGGTCAGTTCATAAGGGAATGCAATGCTTCTGTAAATCCAAAATATGAAACCCGATGAGGAGAATTGTTATTAAGTCAAAATGTCATAATATATGTCACCTTAATAGTTTCATGTACTTCAAGTAAGACCATTTAACAAATTTTAGATTGTATTTTCCCCGAGGAGTTTAGATTGTAATATTCCTTGACAAAAGTTAATATATAACATTATTATATTTGGGATCATACCATAAGCAATAGTACAAATTCACGTACTTTTTCGGGTCGAGTCTCTTGCAGGATTGAAAACAGCCTCTCAGTCAGGCAACACTGAGAGCACTGACCAATCTCACTGCTAACCAACTCACCCATCAGGCCTCACAGTCAATACAGGAAGACAGGAAACTGAAGCCTTTGAAACTTAAAAAAAATCCTTCTCATTTATATTTCCGATAAATTCTCACATTACAGAAAGTTGGTTTCAAAATCAAAAGATGAAGTAATTAAAATGTAGAAGCAATATACTTTGCATGAGAATTAAATGAAAGTTATTTACAAACAGTTTAAACAACATGAAAAGCAGCATTTACTACCAAAATTTCTAAAACATTCCTCCGGAAAACATGAACAAATTCCAGTTATAAGAGAAGTCAAGAGGTGAAATATCTTGATCCATAATAAGTTCTTTCATAAAGAATAAATTTCAGGAATCCAAAATCTTACCCAAAAAGATTATCAATTGAAACTCTTAATCCTCACTTCACAATAGAAGAGTGGTTATCTGGGTCAACTTTCTCTATTGCAAATATTTCTCTATTGCAAATATTATTTCAAGAGGGTTCAAAAACATTTGAGAGGAATTACAGCCTAATAAACAGCAAATACAGCTAAGGCACATTGGAATTTCCTGTTCAAACAATTCTCATTCGCTATAGCTTGATCCTTCAAAAACTAGGACCCCAATTAAATTAAAATTCACAAAAGAACAGCCTGTTAAAACTGACAAACTGGCAGGTGGCTTGTTCAAGCCTTTAAAACATCTTGTAAACATAACAAGGTAGTCAGCAAGCCCCCACACAAAGCCCATGGTTTTCTAACTGTTTACTGCACCAAGTATAGTCCTACAAAATACAGACTTCAGAATGGGAATGTTATTTGAAACTGAAGGATATCACTTAAGAATTTTTTTGTGATATAAATCTGCACTAATATTCTTTATATCAAAATAAAAAAATCATTGAATGAACTAAATGATAAAATTAAAATCAAAATCATTGATTTTACAATACTCATAAAATTAATGATAAAGAGTAGACACAGGTCTGGCTTTAGGTTGAAATGGCTTTAGGTTGAAATGGTTTTCAAATAAAGATTATTCACACAAAAATAAGAGAATATATCTCATAAGACAATAGTCTTTCACAACAATTGAGACCTGTTTTCTATTTTAGACACTACAGCTTTTTTCAATATTTTTTAATTAATACACAAGGACACAGTATACAACCTTGTCAACTTCCACAATAGATAGGTAATACAAGAGTTTAAATCCTAAAGTTTAAAAAAATCGGTTTACATGATATGTTTTACTTTCCAGTTTCATATTAATAAAAAAAGGACCTAATGAACCTCCTTGTTAACTTCCAATTGAAATTTGCTCACATTTTTACACAGGATTTAGTGATTAGTTTACAAACAACTGACAAAAAATACACAAAACAAAAGATAAAGATTTACGTTTGGTTTACAAATTAAAAATTATTTTGAATATTTCATACAAAACATATGGTGACACCCTATACCCAGCATTTTGAAACAAGATAAATTTCAATGTTACATACACTACAAAAATACACACTTCATCAAACATATAGCCATATAACATTAACACTTCATATTCGAAATGGCTCTCTAACTTGGGAAATATCATGTTATTATTCCTGCACTTGATAATAATACATCATAATACAATAGCTAATTAGTTTGTTGTATGCCAAGCACCACAAGATGGAAGCTAAAAGCACTTGCAAACAGAGTCTGTTTAATCTCTCCACTAAACATAAACATAGGGTCAACCTCTCATGTTTGCAGGGTCAAGCTTAGCCAGGAGCTAGTCCTTGTGACTATGTTATGTTTGGGGAAACAGGTGTCACTCTAGAAGGAGACACAAGCATTTGGACAACGCCCTTGATACTTTACAAACCAGGACCACCTAATCATTGGAACAGAGAGCAGAGTGAGTGAGTTGGGGTTTAACGCTGCTTTCAAGAGTATTTCACTGATATCGCAGCTGCTAGTATTATTGCAGGGAGTAAGCCTGCAACACCATTGTGGCTATGCATTGCGGTGAAACCTGCGAGCATCGGCTGGAACTAGCGAACCATGGGTGGTACTGTGCTGAAACTCAATGTAGCATTTCACCCAAACCTGACTGCGTGTAGAACAGTTCTCTACTGCAGACAAAGTTGCTGAGCCCCTGGCGGGATTCGAACCACAGACCTCTTGATCTGAAGCCGAACGCGCTAACCACTGCGCTATTCCTTCCCCCACACAAAGAGCAGATCCTTATTTTCAAAATATATTGGAAACCTCATGCAACATGTAATAGAATTGTTGCATTCAAGATCTAATTACCACAATAGCCTTTTCTATAGTTCCTTCCTCCCACAATTATAAAATCTATTTTGACAACACCTTTAACATCTTACAATCTGGGACAGAGAGCAAATGAAGCTGCATTTTTATTGGTATTAGATAAATGTGGTTTAAGGTCTCATTTACTTGTTAGCTCGATCCCTACAATATATAAATATGTTTTCACGTCAGCAATTATTTTTAGTCAAAAGTGATATCATACATTTACTCTTGTGGTGTACATTCTTAAATCAAAAATCAGTCTCACATAGAGAAAATATATGGATTTTAGGATAAAGAGAAAAAAGAGTTGTATTCATTCTGTGACATTTGCGTTAAGAATATATATTTTCCCTTCAGTATATGAAGAAAGAATTTGTTAAGACTGTACCTTGTTTTTAAGTTTAAATCAAACTTAAATTAAAAAAAGAATCAATAGTGAGGTCAAAAAACATGAAAGACAATTCACCCACACAACCAAGAAGGTCTAAATTATCACTTAATAACTTAAAGCTAGGTTATTAAATAAGTTGTTAAACCTTTGATGTCAAATGACAAGGAAAGCATACTCTTCACAGCAAATATCTTGTAAATGCATACCAATCACCTTATCAACAGAATGCAGAGTATGCAATGTGAACAGGGGTCTGTAAGTTCAAACATCAAACAACTACTCATATATCAGGTAGATAACAGAACATAACAGAAGACAAATTATCCAACTTACAATACTTGATTTGGACTCAAAATCCAAAGGAGGCTGTTGAGGCAAGGTCTTAACAGGGTATTTAAGTTATCAAAGTCATCAGACTTGTCATTCATTATGACTTTCATATTCTCTTAGAACTTTTTACATAATCATTTTTTAAGATCCTCTTTTTCAATAATAAAAAAAACAACATCTGAAAATCTATGGGTGGAGGGTCATCACTTGTGACAAAATTTAAACGCAAAATATATTTCTCTAATCTGTATATACATGTCTAAAATTGCTTGAGCAAATAAACATTATTCAATTATTTTCAAAATTAATGTTTGATTATTGTTAAATTAATATCTTTTCTTTGTTATAACTAATAACTTATTAAATCTATTTTTCCACAAAATCAATTCATAAGAAATTATTTTAAACTTATTATTGTCCGACTTCCCTTTACACAAAAATCCTTTGAACAGATGATTATACTGTCCTACTATGTGGTCGAAAATGACAAAACAATCCTTTATAAAAGGTCAGAAAATGTCAATAATAATCATTGATATTTAGATAGGGTTAATAAAGATAATAGCTATATCATGACACCACAGAACAGGTTCTACAGGCCTATATAATCAATAGCACCCAATGAGTGACAGCTACGTACATGATGTCAGTTTCAATGGTGTCTGTTTCAGTGATGGTGACAATCATATGAATCATAGAGCTGGCTTCAGTCTGGCACATGATAAAGGGCATTGACAAGGAAGACAATCATATGAAAATCTAGTTTATATGTGTTACCTTGTTTTCCAGTATTAGGTTCATTGTCATTGGGGTTATTCATAATGCTAAAATTGGAAAATGCATTTGTTATTTACAAGGAACAAGAAACTTTGTTTCCCATTATTGAGGTTATTGTCAAGGGAATCAATTCTGTCAAAAAAAATTCAATCTTTTATCAATGTCAATACCTTGTTTGTCATTAATAAGGAATAAGAAACCTTGATTTCCGTTATTAGCGTGATTGTTATTGGATATATTATATCAAAATTGATAAATATATCTTTTATGTAGCAACTATGTCGCACTAAAGAACTGTTCTACATGCAGTAAGGTTTGGGTGCAATGCTACACTGAATTTCAGCATAGTTACACCCATGGTTTGCTAGTTCTAGCCGATGCTCACAGGTTTCACCGCAATGCATAGCCACACTGGTGTTGCAGGCTTTCTCCCTGAATTATAATACTAGCTGCGATATAAGTGAAATACTCTTGAAAGCGGCATTAAGCCCCAACTCACTTCTTTTATGTACTTTTTAAAATTTGTATTTTCTAAAAGGTTATATATCAATTTGGCCAAAGGTTGTCTAAGGCATTGTCATATCAAATTACAAAAGTATGTTAATTATAATAAAGGCAGACAAATGTTTTGATAAAGTTATCTTTCAACAATGTATTTATTATCAATAATGATTTTGGATTAAGAAATTTAATATCAAATTGACCAAGGGTCTTCTTGCGTGTTGTTAAAATCAAATCATCAAAATAGAGTTTAATATATCATAAATAGAAACAAGTTAATATTTCAAAACTGCTAGGATATCGATCAAATGTCAGATCAAAAAGGTCATAACGTACCTGCAAAATTCAAAACACAACCTCCAGAGTTCATTTCCTAGTCTCTGATTTCACACTAATTGACACATGAGACTTCGCGTTTACCTGTCTTAGTTCTTCTGTTTGCACAACAAACACCTCAAGATTTCACTTTGACAGTTACCAAGATGTTACAAGGCCTTTCCGAAACCAGTGGCGTCATGATGGACTCAATGGTTCAAACTACAATTCAGGGCATAGATTTTCGAAGCTCTCTTAGTGCTAAGATAGTCGTAAGTCAATGCTAATGTATGGTACTCTTAGCACTAAGAGAGCTTCGGAAAAACTAGGCTCTGGAGTAGAGACAATGCTACTCAAACACCTCGAATTAGAAACATTGTTGCCAGTTTAGGTAAACTTTACACCAGCTTAAGACATCAGACAAGAATAGGAGGTTTTAGCATGTCAATGAGGTCAAAACCGTGTGTGGTATTTGATGACATCAAAGTATTGTCAATCATTTTCAATTTAGCTAAACTTTACACTATATATCAGATGTATAATAAGAAGCAGTTATTTTGTCAAAATTGTGAGGTCAAAATTATTTGTGATATTTCATATCTGCATCGTTGATTAGTACAATAACTCTAAAACAAACAACATTGGAAAAGAATGGGAATTAAGTTTTAGTATGTCCATGAGGTTAAAATGTGTACGGTATTTAATGACATCAAGGTACTTTTTAATGCTTTTTATTTTATATTTTCATTGGTAAGGGATTTATGTATGTCATTGAGGTCAAAATTCTTTGCGGTGATATCTGAATTCACTTTTATAAAACTTTAAGGTAAACTTTACAAAACATTTAACAAGACAGGAGGTTTTACTATGTCAGTGAGGCCTAAATTCTGTGTGGTATTTGATGACAAATGAATTAATGATATCAGATATCTTTTATCATTCCATTTTTGGTAAAATATAAGCCAAAAAGCCAACCTGGACAAGAATTGGCCTTTTGTACAATTTAGTCTGTGAATAATATTTACATCTTTTATGGTATTTGATGAAATTTCTAACAGTTGATGCTTAGTTTTATCATCACATTAATTGGAAAGCAGAGAACTTTCTCCATTCTTTAACCTTTTCTCTGTAGGTCCTTTGATAATCTAGGATCACCTGTCTTTAAGCAATTAGAAAACATTGGAATCTTCCCATCTCAAAAGACTTTTATTCATGTAAATTTGCCACACAAATCATGGTCCTGATCATTTCAGTAGAAAAGAATTTTAAAGAACTTAAATCAAACTTAAAAGTTTCAAACTTACCCTATCATATTTTTCATTCCAATAACATTGCAACATATAAGGATTACAATGCATCAAAAGGTATCAGTATTTACTAGAAACATATTTGTCTCATGGTACCAATGACAAGATTTAATGCAAAACTCATGTAAGTATTTGTGGAGGTGTTCTATAGGTGCTGTAGTGGGCGGAGGTACATTGCTGTATAATCCCACAAGTAAAATGTCGCTACGTCTGAATGTTTGAAGAGTGAGAATAAGTATGTAGGGAACTTCTCTGGGCCACACAACATATGGGTCAGGATTGACTTCACCAAGTCCATACCCTCTCTCTACAGATATAGTAACACATGTTACTGAACTTATTTAGCCATGTCAAACTCTCTCTACAGATACAATAACACATGTTACTGAACTGACTTATATATGTACACTACAGATACTGAAACATAAGTTACTTAGCTGACTTTGCCATGTCCATACACTTTCTCTAGAGATACAGGAACATATGTTTCTGAACTGACTTAATTAGCCAAAGTACAAACTCACTCTACAGATGCAGAAACATAAGTTACTTAAATGATTTAGCCAAGTACATATGCTCTCTAGAGACAGGAACATATGTTACTGAATTGACTTAGCCAAAGTACAATCTCACTCTAAAGAAGCAGAAACATAAGTTACTTAAATGACTTGGCCAAGTACATACACTCTCTCTAGAGATACAGGAACATATGTTACTGAAGTTACTGACTTATATATGTACAAAATCTATCTATATATATTGAAACATGAGTTACTTCACTGATATAGCCAGGTAAATTGTCTCTCAACAGATGCAGAAACACATGTTACTGAACTCAATGAAAGTACAAACTCTCTCTTCTGAGGTATAGAAAAACATGCTTCTTACAGTCTGACCCAATACAAAAAACACTCTCTCTAGATATAGAAACAAACTTAATGGGTATATACTTAATGGGTATATTTTTATATCTTGGGCATATAATACATCTGGTTATATATCTCTTTAATGCATGAAATTTATGATAGCTCATCAAAAATCACCTTTTTCAAAACATTTTCAAATTTAGAACCCTTTTAAACTCTTTTAACTTTATCATAGCCCTATCATATCACTATCTTTCAACTTTATCATAGCCCTATCATATCACCATATTTTTACTTTATCATAGCCCTATCATATCACTATCTTTTAACTTTATCCTGGCCCTATCATATCACTATATTTTTACTTTATCATAGCCCTATCATATCACTATCTTTTAACTTTATCCTGGCCCTATCATATCACTATCTTTTAACTTTATCATAGCTCTATCATATCACTATCTTTTAACTTTATCCTAGCTATATCGTATCATTATCTTTAAACTTTTTCATAGCCCTATCATATCACTATCTTTTAACTTTATCATAGCTCTATCATATCACTATCTTTTTACTTTATCATAGCCCTATCATATCACTATCTTTCAACTTTATCATAGCCCTATCATATCATTATCTTTTTACTTTATCATAGCCCAATCATATCACTATCTTTTAACTTTATCCTGGCCCTATCATATCACTATATTTTAACTTTATCATAGCTCTATCATATCACTATTTTTTAACTTTATCCTAGTCATATCATAACACTATCTTTCAACTTTATCATAGCTCTTTCATATCATTATCGTGTGAAATACAAATTGTAGATTTCCACTTTCAAATATTCAAGTTCATGAAAACTGTTTCCTTTTTTCAACAAATGTACATAAACTACAAAACATCGCTTCACAATCAAAAGTTCTTCTATTTGTCAACATATGTACCTAGATAAGCTGATAAAACATCACTTCGGAAATGTATAAGTTCTTGTTTATAAAAGCATACCTTGGGGCATGTTTCTTGTTTATTTATTAGCGTGAGAAAACATAGATAATCTCTTTAACACACCTGTCCAGGTGTTTTCCTTTCAACTTCAAACACACAGGTGGGCAAACTGTGTAAAACATCTAAGTTTGCACAAGCATAATCTAAAAGCTTTGATATTGATCATTTTTTACGTTTCAAAATCGTAAAATAAATGACATGTCTTACATGAATAACTTGTACCTGTGATATAAAAGCAGTAGCATTTTTGTATAGGAGTAACGGGACAAAATGAGTTTTCATTGAAATTTTATTAATGAAATTATAACAATATGCCAATGGACAACCATGTCACTTTTTTTTCCAAATTGTTCTTTTTATAAATTGATTTCAATTAAGTAACGACATTGTATAATTTAAAGTCAAAATATATCTTATGTTCTTCCTTCCATCTGGGAAAATTGATTATCCCCTTGATATTGAATTTTGGACAATCTTAACATGCACAGTAAACATTGATACAAAAGTTTAAAATAATTTGAGCAAGAAACAAATATTTTTAAAAACTCCTTGTTTGGTACAAGTGTGACAATGTTAACATTATTACACTTTTATGATCAATTGATTTCAGTTTATATGCATATGTTACTTCTTTTTTAATATAAAAGTGTATAATATATCATATATTTGCTGAACAGAAGATACCCAAATAAGGACCTCCTTAATCGAAGATGACTAACACCAGTCTCTACCTATGTCTTGTATGGACAAATAAATAACATTTCTTACATCAATACCTTATTTCACATGTGACAAAAGAGCAAATTTAAATTCTTTTTACCCAACAAATTAACCTATCTATGTAAGTGTAGCAGTTTAAGAAAAAAACGAAAAATTTCCAAATAAATGATATCTCTAACAAAAATGTTTTTTTATTCCTTATAAAAGCTATTTAATAAATATTAAATGTAAACAGACACCTTCCGAACTGCATGGGATCCAATGTAGTCTATTCATAAAGCAAGAATTGTAGAAGCCCTGAGGGGATTTTGGCCCGCACTACAGATGTATATTTCATGTCAATCACAGAGGTTGCTAGTAACACTTTGACCCCCATCTTATCAGTGTTTATACAAACAGGTCATACAGACCCACCACCTTGTATATAAATGGAAAATATATTGCTGTACACCTCATAGTTTCATCACTAAAGGCTACAGCAAAAAAATATATATTTGATATGTTTTAACCTTTCAACAGAGGAGGTGAGGTGAAGTGATTTGGGGTTTAACACTGCTTCCAAGAGTTTTCACTTGTATCACGGCTGCTAGTATTATTGCAAGGAGAAAGCCTGCAACACTATTATGGCCATGCATTGCAGTGAAACCTGTGAGCATTGATCGAACTAGCGAACCATGGGTGGTACTGAGCTGAAATTCAGTGTAGCATTGCACCCAAACATTACTGAATGTAGAAGAGTTCTCTACTGCTGACAAAGTTGCCAAGACCCTGGCGGGATTCGAACCCCGGTCCACTTGTTTGACCTGAGGACCAATAGGTAAAGTAAGCTAACACCTCAAAAGTGTTGGTTTGGGTAATGTCAAGATTTGGCCAGAATCTTTATGCATCAACCTTATATTTGTTTACATTTGTAACCAAATGTTAGACAGATGATGTTTCTTTAACTAAGTAAATGATTTCTCATTCTATAGTTCTGCTTCATTATGCTTTGATGACGTACATTAACTACATCAACTCTCAAAGAAAATACATTATAACTGCTCATAACAATGCCCATATTTGGGGGTAGTCAAGATCAACGTCCAAACTCTGATCCCCTTTGTGCAAGGTCCTCCATATAAAATCGGATTTGATAGACTAAAATGCATAATCCGCTTGAACAATTTTGATGTGTTTCATAGGACATGTCATAGATTTATGTAGAAGCTGTGGTATCTTTCTGACATGGAATAAAACTAAAGCAGCTAGGATATTGGATTTGGAAATGTTCCATTTATTGACAAATGATGGAATGTAAATAAAAGAAATAAACAGAGTCAATGAATACTATTTGTCTTTCTGGAGCAAATCTTCTTCAGAATCCAGGTCATGACATGAAATGCCACCATTGTTTCAAATGATAAACATTTCGTTTACAAACATGCTGAGAGGTGTGAAATTTCTATTACGTTTTGTTTGGAGAACTTGAAGAAATTTGTATCTCTACTGCAGAAATGAAATACACTACAACTTCAATATGAATATCAAATGAGTTTTTTTTAAATGAATTCTAAATGCATTTAGTTTAAATATCATTTTGTTATAAATTTCATCAATATTTTGTCAGTTAAGTAATGTCATACCATATTCCTGATCTCATTGAATTTTTAAACATTCTAAAAAAGTCCTTGAAAAAATACACTTAAAAACATGCTCTATAAGAAAGAAAGATCCATGATACACAAAATTCTCTTATCACACAATTATGACAAATCTGCTTTATCTTACAAATAATTTCAAAATACAAACATACCGCCTTTAACCATATATATCTTTAAGCTATGAATGATCCAATCTCAAAGCATCAAAATTTCCAAGTCATTGATATTTCTGAAGATTTCATTTTAGAATATCAAAATATCATCCACAACAAACATGAAAGTAATACTACATAAAAGATATTACCTGAAGGCCCCATAATTTCAATTGCTTTTGCTATTAATATCTAATTACCATAAATGGAAAATATCAGAAAAAGAAGATACCTGATAAGACGCAAACTTTTAGTTTGTTGACACTGACAGATCTGGGCATGCCTTACGATTGAGCGAGTGATGATTCAACAGGTATTTTTCATCACAACTTATCAAGGTGATTATTCTGGGGAGTTACCTGAACAGGTGAAAACTCAGGTAACTGAAGCTATGAGTCACATAGACAGTAACTTGTGTTCATCTTCAAGTTTTACTCCTTAAAAGGCGGTATACATATCCTATATATATATTTATCTTCTTACGCAACAAAAACTATGATTCAGTGAAAATATTTTTAATCAAGTGCATTTTGCACGGAAACATTTTTAATGAAGTGTGAAGATATTGCTATTTATTATCAAATAATATCAAATTAATATTTGCACACTTGATAGAAGAAGTTGAGGATATTATAGTTTTTATTATTGACATTTTTATGGATGCATGTGTCTATGAATGAATGCATGATTATTCATCATTTGAAATTATCATATATCTCTTACTTATATTGTCCAGAATAAATCACCTCACTGTTTGTACTTGTTTAAAGCAACAAGATTTGATTGCATATGATTCATACACATTTAGAAATAAGCAAGTCAACTTTTTTTAAATAAAGCGTAAAAATATTATTATTCATCAAATACATAGGCCTCGCGTGATGAGTTAGTGATATTGGAATTTTGCATTCATATTGCATTGATGTGGCAGTTAATAAACAGATTATTATCAATGATACCAAAATCCCTAATGTCATTTATTAAGTGATACTATCAAACTTGACTGACTCTTAGTTGTATATAGTCTTAAAAAAGGTATGAAATTCTATCAATTAATGAGAAAACATTTTTCAAATGAAAAACTTTCAAAATCAAGACTTAAGGTGTGCCAAGTTACTTTATTTAATAGGCCTTTGCCTACCAAGCAGTACAATTGGGTACCTGGTTTGTAGGTAAAGAGAATGTGGAAGGTAACCTTTTAAAGTTTATGAGAACTTGTAAGTTAGAGACTCCCCTACGGACCGTAGATCGGGGTAATAACTTGATCAGCAGGTAAACCCAGTCTGATTAAAATCGACGGTGTTCCGAGGAATGAAAGTTTCTAAACATTAACTGTAGCGGGATTTGGGGCTATATCCTCTCCACAATGGTCTGAAAGCATCCTCCTTGCTCGCACGTTCTTACACAAGTTTAGCGCAGACAAAACCTTGTCATTAGGTAACCAATCACATCATCCCGTTTAAAATAACGATAGCGGCGAAAAAAGTAAACAAATGGTAAACGGGAGTTACCTGCCCCTAGCTACTGATATCGAAAGCTTTTCCTGCTGTCATTGTGATTGGTTAGAAACCTTCGAAGTAAGACAGAGGTTGTATAGAAATTTATGACGGAGCTACCTCTGTTGGGAGAGAATGCCGCTAGAGTTAATATTTAAAAACTTCAATTCCTCGGAACACGGTCAATTTTTCAGGTTGGTAAACCATGCACATTAACAACAGTTTTTGTACGCTCTTACCTGCTATGAAGAAAATTTGAATTAGGGAACAGAGACAGTCTAGTTATCCGACACGAGAACAGAGGATTGTCTGTATGTAGGTAATATGACTCATATCTAACAGATGGTAAGCAATTAATTAGCAGAGGCTCGTCAAGAGATAAGGTCACGCCTAGTTGATATAATTTCTTGTTGCAATGAGATTATGTACTTTATGACATCATTCTTCAAAGCTTATATTTCTATAGTCACATGTGTATGTTAGTTTTGACCATACACCTGACTAAAACATTAATGTTATTAGCTAATGTCTTGATTTCTCTGGGAATCAATCATCTAACAACATCTTTCACAAATTCTGCATCTTGTCGACTTTGTACAATATATATCATAGTTTAACGTCATCAGTTTGTGATATTTGATACCATCACTTGCTTCCGAACTTTACCTGGATTACCTGTTCAATACAGGTAACACCTCCACTCATGCATAGACCACTTAGGCAATACCAACGGTCAACCATCAGGTGTAAAGCTTACACTTAGTTCATATACTTCCCATGGGTGATTGTCACAGTGAAGTAACATTATTTGGAAGTACAGGTAAGTGTAGGTAAGCACCTACCTGTTCCGTGAGTCTTGATTACCTTGATGACACAATCAACACAGGTAACACCACGAAGCACATGTGAAATGGTTTGACATAGGTGTTGACATACCACTAGAAAATCAACAACAGTAACGTAAACTATATTTGAGTCTATTGTGACATCACTTGCCTAGCCACTAACTACCCGTTGAACACTTTAGGGCACAATCAATCCAGGTAACACCACAAACTTAATGGTGTAACATTATTCATTAGTTATGAATTTCAGAAGACATTTCTCATAACTATATAAGTAACTGTAAATACACAACAAAAGTAAACTACATGGAATCTAATATGACATCATCTACCAAGGTAAGATTTAATCACCTGTATACCATGATCATTCAATCAACCAGAAATCACAGGTGTAATACTATACTTCAGGTACGAATTTCAGAAGTCGCTACCAACAAGATATAAAAAACTGTAAAGAGAACTATTCATTGGGTCATATATAGAGAATCTCACCAAAGTGTCATCTGATATCAAATATATAATACAAATATCCAAGGCTTTTACTTTTATCAACGAGTATTGATATATCTGATATCAGAAGACACGAGGGTGAGATTCTATTTATTATCAAAAATCATTTTTCATTTTGATTCCGTGAAAAATGTGTATTTCTGAACACTGCACTACTCTTAAGACTCTCAGTGGAGTGATGTCATAGCATTGTGACGTCATCATGTTTATGTCGTCATAGCACTGCGATGTTATTACTTGATGATGTAAAACAATTGTGATGTCAAGAATTCAACTGTTATAGGGCATTGTTCAAAATCTGTCAAAACGATATCTCATATGCGATATCACTTGATCTTCCACAAGCGATATCTCCTGTGGAACACAGTTTTGGATGATAAATGACATCATCTACCCAGGTATTCAAAACATTTACCTGTTCACAATCAATACAGGTAGCACTGAGTGACCAGGTGTTTTGCTTACAGCCACTCTGCAACATTGCCAAGGGTATATACTCATGGTAATGAAGTGGCCTATTTCTCCAGGTTAATCAATAAGAGAAACACTTTGTTTTAAGAGAAATAGAGTATGGTGTGCTTAGGTATATGTAAATATACATAACTAGTAAATGAGTATCATGCTTTGAATCAATAGCACTCTACTCAATTAGAGATGCTGTTCAATATTTTCTTTGAAATGAATGGACATGGATATTATTGGGAGGTTAGGACATAAAGGTATAGCAAAAAACTGTAAAGGCCAATCTAGTTAAAACTAGATGTAATAATCCATCAATACATCTAGAGAATTACTGCTTGAGGTCATGTTCAGTTGACCTTTGTCGAACTTTGAACCGACCAGTAAAATGAAAGCAATTGCAAGAAGTTAACTTTCAACCAATCAAAGACAAGTTTCTTTTGCATCTTGGTAAATGTCACATGCAGACGTTTACCTACGTTTGTCTATATTTATCCTGTAAAACTTATTTAGCGATTGTTTTACCTTATCTGTTATTTACTTTCCCTCAAATGAATAAAAATAAACAACACATAAATAATACGTCAACAATATTTGCAAAGAATTGATGCTGTCATCATATTTTTTGACACAATTCACTGCGATACATCGGTAACATTCGGATTTAGTAATAAAGGTGCTCAAGAACAGAGAAACAATCGCATTGACCCGAGATTCGAAGAGCTGGGTCAGCTCTTTTTTGATTGGTTGTTTTTCGCGTCCGCTCGACACGGAAGAGGTGTGTTATTCTCTAGATGTAATAACGGACTTATTATATTACAGCTAGTTTTAACTAGATTGTGTAAAGGCCAAATTCTTACACCTTTTAGAATCAGGAACACTTAGCACTGAATGTCCAAATGGAAAAATCACTCGGCTTATGGACTTCACTTATAATAAACAAAGGATGTGGTAGTAAGGGTTAATTCAATAGCATAGATAAGAGACATATTGTATATAAATAGATATAAATACATATGAATACATTGAAAAAGTTGGAAGGTTGTCAAAAAATCATAAAATATGAGGAAAATTTCATAATACTGATTAACCTGCTCAGACTCTGTTATGTTCTTAGATAAATATTACTTCATAAAATGCCGCCTGAATTTGAATTGAATGCTAAACTTTAATTGCTCTTAAAAGACTCTCGATTCCATGTGTATTCAATGGATCACAGACTTCACAATGTGCAAATCCTATAAATTTGCCAACAGACTAGTTCAACACAAAGTGTTTTTCATTCCAAGGAATATTAATAATTCACAGAGCGTAATTTCAATTGCGAAAATTGGCTGATAAATCGTCATACATCAATCAATTGCACTTTCATATGTATTGCATATTTTTATACATCATAAATGACAATCAATTCAAACACTCCCAAGGGTGGACCATGCACTTAAACATCCCAGATCAGCAGGGATGATTAATTGTCTTACCTGGAAGATACAATCCATTGCAGGTAAACCACATGCCAAAGGTAACGTGCACATTTGCACCTGGATTTGTACCTGCTCGTTTAGTAGGTGACAGGTACGCATCGCCTTGATTAATTACCTGATGAGTAATAATCTAATGAGAAATTAATTGGTCACTGCTCATCAGACTAATTAGTATGACAACGTCATCTAATGTCAGAATGTAAGAGGTACTTCTTTAATAATAAAAAATAATAAATAATAGAAGGAACAATTTCTTACCTGGCCTTTGCGCTTATTGTTTTTTTGGAAAACATGTTATTTATAAAATAATATTCTTTATTAAAGAACTATGAATCCTCTGAATAGCCAATAAATCTATTTTTAAAGTTACACATTTGTCATAAAAACAAAGAGTTTACTATTTATTCAAAATTTAAATTGCCAAATAAAAAGAGCACTGCTTCTTTCATTTCTATCATGAATATCCATGTCGCATTTGAATATTTCATGACTGTTGATAATTGTTCCTTTAAACAAATTGATATAATAACCAAATATTTTAATTCATTTCAAATGTAAATTCAAAAACGTTCAACAGGACATTTCCATTTTATAGATGCACACACAAAATTTCACAATCAAGTATCATATCTTAATCTTATTAAACATTTGGAATTTTGAAACTGAATATTGTTTGGTTTAGAGCCAATTGTTCATATGACAGTTTGGTCATAATTGAGAAAAACAAATGGAAATTGTTGAAATTACAGTTGCGTCTTTGTTTTGAACTGACAGAATTTCGACTTTTGTATTATTTCCCATCAGGCAAGAGATGAATCATAATAAACTTGAAAAATAAAACAAAACCTAGAGCCATTGCCTTTGTAGCTCATCAGGTACTGAACAATTATGATTTCTAAATTTACAGATTGATATTTCAAATAAATAAGAATTATCGATGTAGTTTTTATCATGGTTTACTGCTGTTATCTAATGCATATAGTTTTAGAGAGTTTAACATCAACATTGTTTTTCATGATTCTAATGATTAGGATAGAGAAACCATTAATTTCTACAGTATATCATGATACAACCTTATCTTGACATGAAACTTCATATCATAACTTCTCTAAAACAAAGCTGAAGTATAGGTATTAAAATCATAAGACTTTGACAAAAAAGATTACAAAAATGTAGTGGTGTAACGATTTATCGATAGTATCGATGTTTGTATCGTCTACTACGCGATACGAGTGCATCGATACAAAATGTGTTTAGACAATATATCATGATATTTATATCGTAAGGGTCCATGATACATCGATGTATCGCCATAAGAGACAATATATCCTGATACTATTAACATAATTTCTTTCAAACAAATAACTACAAAAATTAAAAAGGTTTTTATTCTACTTCAGAGATAACGATGTTTAGACAAACAGAAATTATATGATATTTCTGATATGTTATATGCAATTTCACAGTCTCTCTAATTTTTCATGTAATATCTATGACAGGTTGGTATCTAAGAAATAACATTACTGTTCCATGTCCTATCTATAGTTCTTGCATAAACTATAGAGAATCGGGATACGTATTGTATCGCCTTACGTAGAACAACATATATAGATATAATGATACTGTTTACAAGCATGATATGAAAATTCAAAGACCTTCATAAAGAATATGTTGGTGATAATAAAATTTATACGACAAGTTCATCTTCAAAGATCATGATAATAAATATTACTACTCGCCCGTGTAAGATACCGCAGTGTAATATTTAATTGACCATATTAAACTAGTGTAATACCGCTGCACGTATGACGTCATAATAGTGTGTGGTTGTGACGTCGGCAATCATGCCTGCTTACTGAGGTCAAGTAATAAACAGAATACTAAACTTCCTTCAATTTAATACTATTTTTATTAAACTCGTTAATGATTTGGTATCAAACTTATACTTAATCATTAACTCGTTTAATAAAAATAGTATTAAATGGAAGGTCGTTTATATCCTCTATTAATGTTAATGTTGAAAATAAAATGTGACAAATCATCTTCAAAGACCATCATAAAGAATATGATGTTGGTGATAAATAAATTTATACGACGAATTCGTCTTCAAAGATCATGATCATGAATATAATGTTAATGTTAAAAATACAAGGTGAATTCCCCTTCTGAGACAACAATGATATTGACAAGGATGATTCACTCCAGGCAACAAGACAAAGACCACAGGTGTATTCTCACCTGAGATTGTCAGGTAAAAGTATTGATTGATTGGGAGATCAATACATGCACACCTGACATTCCTGTGCAATGTTGTGTTTGATCCACACCTGAGACAGGTAGGAGAGACGAGAAGGAAGTGACACATATTTTCAAGGCAAACTGGGCGAAATGTACTTGCATCTGAAATTGACACTGAAATAAACAACTTGAATAAGCTCTGTATATGAAAATCAGCTATGTAGAATGTTGTTTCCAATGTTAAATAACCTTAAACTTGGCTAAATGTATCATTTCACATCCAGACTAAAATCAACCACATGATACCAAAAATGATAACCAAATCTGAAATGAACAATGATAATGATATCAACACTAAAATCAACAATGATCTATGAGCAAAACCTCATATTAAACAGTATTTCGTACTGAAATCATTCATAACAATTAAAACATTCCTGACAGAAATATACAACTGAATCAAAAGCAAATATTAAAACTGAATGTTGACAATTTGTAACAATACTTATAAAAAATGCCCCTTGTTTCAAAATTTTGATAAAACCACCAAATCTCTAATACCTAAAGAAATTTCAAAAATAATAACATTATCCCATTTGTATTTTCATTGTATTTCACAATCTCATCAACAAAAATTTTTCAATTACAGCAATGAAAGACCTCCTATGTTTGAAAAGGTACATAAGTTTCTAAGCCATTGCGAGAATAAAGAAGTTTTTCTACCCTAACAACTTTGAAAAACATACAAAACAAATTTCTTATGCATGTACACATTCAGAGAGCTAAGTGGAGATTAGTTCCAAATGGAGATGAGTTCCAAAAATGGAGATGAGTTCCAAATGGAGATGAGTTCCAAATAGAGATGAATTCCAAATGGAGATGAGTTCCAAATGGAGATGAGTTCCAAAGGGAGATGAATTCCAAAGGGAGATTAGTTCCAAATGGAGATGAGTTCCAAAGGGATATCAACATGAAAAGATCAATAAATGGAGACTGAAAGACGTGTAGGTATAAACATACAAATAGGTACCAATTGTCTACAAGGTCAGATCAATATTCTTGTCCTTAGACAGTAATGGTTACTAGCTCTGAGAGTGAACTGTTCTACCTGGGGAAAATTACATGAACACTTGACAAAGGTCTATGATGACAATGAAAACTCCATATTGAATATACAATGCACTTTTTGTGGATTTTTGCAATTTGAAGGCAAAGTGCAGCACTAGTAAACAAATGTTGAATCCCTATAAAGCTGAGTTTCAAGCAACATTTTGTTACTTCTGACCGGTATGACCAACAGGGAATTGAACCTCGGTTCTCTAATTAAATTTTGCTATTAGTATGATCATCAAAGCAAATGCAAGGAAAAATACTTCAGCAACATCATCATCATTTATGTCGGCTAGCAAGATCCCCATGATTTCATTCATACAAAGTGTATACTCAGACACTGTGTCTTTCTCACAGATGTCCATGTGTCGACTCTTCCAACAGGTGTCCATGTGTCGACCATTTTCATTGGTATCCATGTGTCGACCCTTCTCTCAGGTGTCCATGTGTCGAACCTTCTCATTGGGTCAATGTGTTGACCCTGATCACAAGTGCCCATGTGTTGGGTCCTAAAGGTAGCGTTACCCCTACTCTATCATATTAATTACTTGCTGCTGTTGCTCACAAGAAATCAAGTCCCAAGAAATTAATTACCGCTGAGACTTTTGCTTGCTAGAGCAGTTCAAGCAGTAAATAAGCGGAGAAGTTTGTGATCAACGTTCATCACATGATGACAGTGAAATATTCCTTGACATTGAAACCAGTCTTCAAGGAATGTATCACAGAATGTGTTGGTTATTGTGTCTCAATTGTATTATATTTCATGTCCTGTGCAATTTTTTAACACATCAAAAAACATCAATGAAGAGGACTTGTACATATTTTCAATTTGCAATCGTGAAAAACAATTTTCGGATTGTGTCTTTCATTTGCTTGGTATCTTTAGTGGTTCTTCAAGAACTCTTATTATGTAAGGTAGCTATTCAAAATAATACAATTAAAGCCGTATTTTTCACTTTAAACATGCAGAGCATATCACTATAATCTGTGTCTTTATGTACCAAAAATATTTTAAAAATTCACAGTAAACAACTTGGCAATTTCTAAAAATGAATGTTTATGTCATTCTGGAATAATGAAAGACTGTCTTAAAAAAAACAACTGCTTAGTAATTTCCAAACACAGGCAAAATAGTTTGTGAATGAACTCTATTGGGACAAATTCATGATCTACAAAATACTAAATTCATCATTAACTCTAAGATGTCCTACATACTTTCTCAAATTACACAGATTAAAAATCTAAGAGACAACCAAACTCGTAAACCCCTATTTTCTTGTCAGAATCTAAGGTGGGACAGCCAAAATTGGACATTTTTACAACTCTGTGCTAACCTGTACCATTTCCCCTTCCAGATTGAGGCTCTTTATAGCTTCTACTGTCAAGTGACTGCCTTTCCATAGGATTTTGAATACTTTAAGCAGAGTTTATTACTCACAATTCTGACAGTTTTATTGTCACAGCATACAACATTACACCATGATGGAGATGGCCTCGTAGGTCAAATTCTTATCGTTCTGGTGAAATACTTGAAACTTTTATCAGGACTTAATTTATAGGTAATAAAATATTCTCCTGTAATTGCAAGTTAAGAATATTAGAAAATGTGTTTGAATATTTCACTTTGCATTTTCTTAAGATATATTCCAAAATGGCAATGGATTCAAATTAAGATATAAGCTGCATGGCCAAAAAGAGTAGTTTTGTTGAAATACATTATTGTTATTTTTGCTCTTTTTCTAAAAGGCATCATTCCTAAGGTGTTTTTTATATTTTTATTAGAGTATATGTTGAAGTTTATGCATTGCATTTCCATAATTTACATATTTACCCATTTGTAATGTTGTTTTATACTTTATATGTATCTCAAACTGATGTTGATTATACTAAGGGACAAACTACTTCGAAATTAAAGCACATAAATTGATTTTTATACAGTTATGCTACAAAGTACTTTGTCCATTTTATCAAACATAGCAAATAAATTTATTTATCATAATTGTGATCAACAACAAAAGAATGTACATCAATGTAAACTGATAAAGATATTTGAATTACCACCACTTAAGTATATTAGCACAATTAACACAATCATTTCTTACAAACCCAGTGACCCTTTTGCTATTGAATATAATATCTGTGAAATATGACATCACTTACAGTCAACAATACAGATCTAATTTTGTATTCCACATAATACTCACTCAAGGAGAATATTTTACAGGCTAGTGCTTATTTGTATATAGAACACATACAGCTTTAGAAATAAAGTCACGGATAACAATCCTATAATAACTTTGTCAACTACAAACACAGTTTACAAATAGGACAGACAAAACCTTTGATTTCACACTTTTAAGTGTTTTGAGTCACCCTTTAACACACTGCTAAAATTTGGATTTGTAAATCCTTACATTTTTCTTACCACACACATGGATAGTGTTTAAACTTAGATTTTCCTTGCACTGAATAAATAATGATTTGTCCCTATTTGTTTGACAAAGTTATTATTCTGTCTAATTCTGAGAGTGAACTACTTTTTTTCTTTCTTTTCATTCATTTCCATTTGACCATTGTTACTTTATACCAAACTTCTGTTTATCAATAAAAAGGTGTAGATTAAAAAACACACAATTAAATACTATGTACGATACAAGTCTTGACGTAATTGAAGATGAAATTTTTAAAACCATGTTGGATTGGAAATAATGTTGTACTTATAAAAACCTAAAGCAAACAGTAAATTCAACACTTCTGAAGCAATGAATTACAAACAGTGAAACATCTGATAAACTTATTTCCAAAATATTTATTCATGGATGAGGTCTAATGCCACACAGTAATTAAGTCTTACCAATAAATTACATGGCCAAACACAAATATGCATGTCATGGGGCAATTTGCACTTAGTACTTCACACCATGGGAGTTGCCCAAGGGTGTCTACTTGGTCCATTGCTTTTCAAGTAAGCTGCAAACTTATTGCTGATATTAATCAGGGTGATGTATGATAGCCTGCAGTGTCCTATTTAGGTTGGGTGTACTACAAAATGGAAAATAGAAATGACTAAAGTCAGGATAAAAAAAGTCATTTCTATACATCAACTAATGTTGGACTACATGGGTCTCATGTCAAAGCAAGTTAAGCTCCAAACATTTTCACACACTAAATAGACGAAGAATGAATTTTAGGTGCAAAAGAGGCATCAAGTAAAAAATGAATCACATGTTCACATCTTCTACTTGCATGTGGAATTTGAAGCTAATGCTTGTTAAAATAGATATTCTAATACCAAACTTTGGAAATTGTCTGGTATTTTGAAGAAATAAATCTATACAGTTTATCAAAATTAAATTTGGAGCCTAAGACAACGGCATTTCTTAAGTTATTGTAGATTAATGTTTTAGGTTCATAGCTTGGTAGAGTGAGGGAATAAAAATTCTAGGGATTCCTTCAAAGTGACTGTAAATGTAATGATCACTGGTAATGATTTGGAAGTTCACTGAATTAGGAACCTTATTAAATGGATTCAATTTACACATGAATTCTACATTTGATTGACCTTCTTTTTGACATATTTTCACATTTTCCATTAAACGATCATCAAGCAATAACAAGTTGTCAAAGGGAAGAGAGGGTAAAAAGTGATCTATAAACAATTGATATCACATAGGTAAAATAAGACATTTATACTTCATCATTTGTACTAAGATTAGATACATTGATTAAAACAGAGGAAGTTGAAATTACAGTGAATGCTTTTATCAACAATTACTGTTTGAAAATGAATAAACTCAACACAATTTGGTGAAATGGATATGCATAGCATTACTGGCACCAATAGTAAATATTGTATTGACTTAACCCACAGCTGAAAATTAACACCACAAAAGCTCGATAAATGACATCAAATCAATTTTCACATACTCACTACCTCAAACATACCATCATACAAAAGGGTTGTTGACTGGCATTTGAATTTAACAACCATCATCTTCATCCCACTAAATTAAGTATAAAGAACACTTTGATTGACATTCAAACTCAGTTCAATATATATTCTCAACGTAAATATCAGAATACAAAAGATTCATTATTGAAGTCCCATCTCGATAACCACATATACTCCATACCTCAAACAAAGTTTTTGGAGTCATTGTCACAAACCGTGAACTCTGTGTTTATTATCAATGGACGAGTAACTTTATTCAAAAGATTGTCACTCGATTAGAGTGCCAATTTTGCCTTGTAAATGCCTAGGCTTCAATCAAACAGAACGAACACAAAGCTTCCATTGAACCATAAGACATGGGGGGCCGATACACGATAGCTGAAGTAATTAAGCATGATTGTAAATAACAAAGATGACCTTGACCTTCATGTCAAATGAGGTCCTCCGTCAACCACATCTTTGAACTTTATTATTCCTTCTGATTGCTTCTGTTTTTTTAAAACTTTTTGGGAGACGAGAAAAAAAAAACCCAACTGTAATTGATTCCAATGTTGCACTCTGTTTCATTTTAGTGATTAGTTAGTATCATGGCATAAAAAAAACTTGCTAATAATTAACCCTTAATTTCAGTGTATTGATTCCCTACTTCCAGCCACTACTTGCCAGTTTCACCACAATTATCCATAGTGGTGTTGGGAGTTAATACCTTCAGTAGTTTTTGCTGTTGAAATTGTGGAGTTTAAGCATTTTGCAGTCAGACGTGCAAAAGCTTCTTGTTTGAATTTAACGTTTGCTATTTAAGTATATGTTTATAACAAAAATATCATCAACTTTATAATTGCTTTCAAAATTTGAGTTTGCTTAAAAAATCCCTGAATGATTATTGATAAAGTTCATTTGATGAATTATATTCCCCCTGTTTTACCCTCTTCATAACCAACACCACAGTCACAAAATATTTATTAATTAAATTACAGCATATAAGCTTTTTACAAAACCAGCATTTCATAACATTTTCCAGCAAAGCTACACATAGGCTTATTTAGATAAAAACACAAGCCAAGACCAATTCTCTAAAACACTTCAAGATCTGCATAGCAAGTAACTTCTGTAAACCAGTGATAACTTTGTAAGCATTTCTCAGCCTTGTTAAGCCAACGAAGCTGGAGTACTTAGTGTGTTATGGTCAGTGTTTGCCTACTCAAAACAATCATGTATTCACATGGTACAATCGATACAATTGCAAAAGCGGTCTTGAGCCGCAAGGCACAACAAATACACTTTCCCTTCGGGCATCACTTCCGTACCAACAAAAACATAACACTAGTGGACTTAGTTAACCCTCTATAAGGAACATGGACAAAGGCATTGATAGTATTTGGAAAATTGAAAAAATTTGAATTCTCAATTTTGATTAACGTCGGAAGTTCTTAAGTACATACAAGCACAATATGTTCTTTAAATGGTTGATTTTTAATAGTGTCCATGACTTATGTCAGAAATTCTTATGTATGGTAACATACTTAAAATATGTATACCTTACATTGTGGATTTTCCATAATGGCCAAGATTTAAAGGAAGAAGTTAGATTGTGATATTAATCCAATATGACACGATTTAAAAGATCAATGGAAACAGGACATGATTTGCATGACAAGATACACGATTTGAATATTTCGAAATAAGACATGTAATTTTAATAAAAATTTGATGTTTGTAGATTGAAATAAGCTTTAGGATTTCATTTATCTACATTCAGATGTGAAATTCTCATAAATATGCAGAACAACTTTATATAAATCATTAATTAACATATCTTTTTATCATTAACACTATATTTTAAATTAAAATAATAGGAAAAAAGTTAATAAAAATAGATAATAAAGTTTTGTATTCTGATCAGTGAAAACTCTAGAAGTTAAACACAGGATGAGCATCTAGTTCCATATGTTATTCTAAACATGTTTACAAACAAGGTACATAATTGATCTATCTGTTCGTTAAATCATGTATACAAACATTTGAACATTTAACCACCTATTAATCCATCCATAACTGAAGCCTTTAATACAATCTAGGTCCTCATTCAGCAAGTTTAGATTTGACTGCTTATGGAAATGAAAAGCCTATAAAGACATAAAATTGATGATGGTTTTTTTTAATTGCATTAAAAAAAATTAGTCAAGAAGCAGACTAAAAAACTCTGCAGTAGCATCACACCATTTTTCCAAAATTATGTCAAAATATCATATTAACTTTATAAGTCATCATTAATGTTTTATTCTAAACAATTATTAGCATAAGAAAAATCATAAATAGAAAGATATTTACATTTTCTTTTGATAATTCCAGTAACATTTATAACACAAACTCATTAACATGATAACAAAGTTTTCTGTCTCTAACAAGAGCTGCCCCTGGGAAAATGATAGACAATTTAGCTAACACACCCTACAGCTGAATAATAAACCATTATACACAGTCAGGCCATAAGCTAAAGGCTCGTCTGTCTAAACCTAACCTGGATCCAGAAAGATATCATACATATGGTTTCTTCACCATAGACCATTGACCTTATGTTATTGATTCTAATGTTATACAAATTGTTAATTTGCTACTGAGAGATAACCATTATGTTTGCTAGTGATCTGCTATAATAAAAAATGGTTTTCATTTAGGGATAACCCATATGTTTGTTAATGATCTGCTATACTAAAAAATGGTTTCATTTAGGGATATAACCCTTATGTTTGTTAGTGATCAGCTATAATAAAAAAAATGGTTTCATTTAGGGATGACCATTATGTTTGTCAGTGATTCTGCTATAATACAAATGATTTCTTCTACAATAAGGGATAACCCTCATGTTTGTTATTGATTCTGCTATAATACAAATGATTTCTTCTACAAAAACGGATAACCCTCATGTATGTTAGTGATTCTGCTATAATACAAATGATTTCTTCTACAATAAGGGATAACCCTCATGTTTGTTATTGTTTCTGCTATAATACAAATGATTTCTTCTACAATAAGGGATAACCCTCATGTTTGTTAGTGATTCTGCTATAATACAAATGATTTCTTCTACAATAAGGGATAACCCTCATGTTTGTTAGTGATTCTGCTATAATACAAATGATTTCTTCTACAATAAGGGATAACCCTCATGTTTGTTAGTGATTCTGCTATAATACAAATGATTTCTTCTACAATAAGGGATAACCCTCATGTATGTTAGTGATTTTGCTATGATAAAAATGATTTCATTTAGGGATAACCCTCTTGTTTGTTAGTCATTCTGCTATGATAAAAATGGTTTCCTTTAGGGATAACCCTCATGTTTGTTAGTGATTCTGCTATGATAAAAATGGTTTCATTTAGGGATAACCCTCTTGTTTGTTAGTGATTCTGCTATGATAAAAATGGTTTCCTTTAGGGATAACCCTCATGTTTGTTAGTGATTCAACTATAATACAAACAAAGACTTGAGTATATCATCATAAGATGGGTTGCTGATAACTTTGTTTTATTTTATGCATACACTTATGTGAACAATAAAATACTTTTATCAATAGCGTTGTTTTTATGAAGAAAATTCCTTTGAAAATTTGAATAAATTTGATTTAGACTTCATTTCAAAATACTTTTGTAAAGTCATCATCATAATTAACAAATAAAGCCATTAAGTGATATTATGAAGTGTTGGTATTAATGAAAATATCAATTTCACATAATAAAATCATATCCAGAAATATAATAATGCATACAATAGGATATTCATGGTAATTAATCATGTCATCAATAAATCATTGAAACATTATTAATAATAAATACCCGACCTAGATATTGAAATTCATAACAGGTTGTGACTAGTTGTTTTTCAGTCCTTTGTTAGATTATTCAGTGCATGCACTATGTCGCGCATGATTGGGTTTCTCGATAGCACTAAATATGGTTGATTATGGTGGTCGCGTATTCTGATGGATATACATAAAGCTAACAAGTCAACCGGAACGAACCAAAACATCTATGCCTCAACTCTTATCAAATATGAAATAAAGAACATGGAGTATTCAATTTTCAATCAGACATATCAAATTAAATTGTAGATTTGTTGATATTATGTTTCATAGTGTATTATTTGTCATAGTTATGGATATGAAAAGTTAATTCACTGAAATAATCTGACTTAAAGTGTTCAATATTCAAAGACAGGAAAACAATTTTAATGGGATATGATATTCAAACTTCATAAGATATAAGAAAATAATACCAAATTTACAAACCCCAACAAATATCAAAAGTCATTCTCCCAAACTCTTCTTCCAAAATGTCCTCCTATCTCATACAGTAAACAATGATAACCCTGCGCCTCCCCTATTTTCTCCACTTGACCGATAAGCTTCTTCCACTAAGGAAAAGACCACTGGGCCAAATTAATATTTATTCCATGTCAGAATGAATCACGGAATCATATCGCCTGACAGATAAACCATATTTCAAGGGCTAAGATTTACCAAGTTAGCTTGAGGCTCCAGAGGGGTGGGCCTGATGTGCACATTCTTAAGTATGCTTATGATAATTATGAATCTGTTTATAATGTTCAAAACTAGAATGAAGTATGCTAGGATTGTAGTGCTGAAGTGAAGGCAAAATTCAAACACCCAGTTTTCATATCTTTAGTTAAAAGATCTGTTTTTCTTATGATAATTCTATAATTAAAGTATAGAGAAACCAAAATATCATTTAAGATTTCAAAATAACATTTTTAAATGTATCTATAAATGTGGTATGTAAAGACAAGACAAAAGTGAAGTAAACACAGATTTTCATCTCAATGCCGTACTTTCGTTGACAACGAAATAACATTTTTCACTGAAAATATAAACGACACTACCACTTGGTATTTGAAACATAGTAAAGTACATTTATCATAAGTAACAGTTATGCACACCAAATAATTCAACTCGTCCTTAAATAATATACTAACTATGTATGCCAACTTCATACAAAAATTTTGCAGTCATAAGAAATGCAACATGGAATATATCCAATATAACAGATACTTAAAACACCATTTTGAAATTGCAGTTATTTGCTTTAACCTTTTAAGATCAAAGCAATTAGCAAATGTTAGAAAAAAAATCATTAGTATATCAAAGGATAAATAGAAACATTTGCTGACCACACTATAAATAGGGATACAAGACTGACCACACTATAAGTAGAAACACATGAAACTGACCACAATATTAAGTAGGTACATGGGAAGGTCAGTAAATAGGTCATCGTTTGATATTCCAGTTTGATTTACAAGATTTTGGATCTAAAGGGAATATATCACTTGATAGTTTAATGATAGCACATCGAAAACCAGCCTGGGTCCTTTGATAAGAGGGATAAATATGATGAACGATGATATATCAAACATATCAATTATGCCTCGCCTGGGTAACTTTAATAACACAACTTACATGAAAGTGTTTGAGCTTCTTAAATGGAACTACCTTTGATGAGCAAATTTATCATCAATCCCCTTTGAAGCTTTGATACTTAAATTTGTATATAGTGAGATAACTTCTCAATTTTGTTTGCAATTTGCTTAATCATAAGTGTTCCAGTTTGGTTAATCAAACTAGTTTATCATAGTTAAGTGCACAAAATTTAACTTATTACTGGATGACTTCCATCTTAATATAGGACCGTTTCCTTAATGTATTATTTCTTTGGCGCAAAGAACATTTATCAAGACCTGGATTTTCAAAGTTTACAAACACACTAAGTGAGCTTCAAAAATGAACATCAATACTGATACAAGAATTGATATGAAAACAATTAGATGATAATAACTATCATTATACTCAATCATTTCTAATCAATGAAAGCAACAGGTTAACAGCTGTTTTCTATAGGGTTACAGCTAACCTTTATTCCACTAATCATATGACCTTTTCAACATGATTTGAAACAGTATTAAATGCCAAGCAAATGAATATTGAAAGTATAACTGAAACATATTTCCATTGTTAAATTTGTCACAGTACAGTTACCCATTTATGCTAAAAACAAAATAAGCATCAAGGTTGAATTAACACCAGTATCACCCCTCTGATCGGCAGTGGCCAACTTGTTATCCAAAAAGCATGAAATAAAAGGTTTAAGATGCTGTTCAAAATGTCATAAAATGTATGCTATCCATCACAATGATACATTTTGTAAATGCAACTGAAGTATCAGTCTACATCCTGCCAGACAATGAATGAATTTATTGATTGTCAAGAGAAACAATTCTTCCTTATATGGTCTGCAATGAAAACCGACAAGCAACAGTAAATTTGGTTCTGCATGACAATGCATAAGTAAATATCAAAGTGGTTAACCCTTGACCCCTGCAGATCATTAACCCTTATAGGATTAGGAGTGTAACCTTTAATGAAATATTCAAGAGTCGGTGGAGAGATGCTTAGGAAACTCGCACTTGTATTACTCACTCACATGAGATTACTATATATAGCATTCATTCTTATGGATGGACCTTGCTTGTTATTTCATTACATATACAAATATATAAACAAAATGGCACATGCACCCTGTGGACCCTCCTATATGTCAAAACAGCTGATGAGTATAAGCTATAACAAATGCCACTGTGTAGTATTGTTTTCACATGTTATGTCCCTATGACAACCGATCTTCACCGTCGAATCTGTAAAGAATGATGAAAATATGATGACAATATCATACTGTCGTCTAATGCCTACCTCGTCTCCTGTTTTCGTTACTTCCTCTGAAGATTCCATTATTCAGGCTTTGTAACATCCACACACAGTTATATCCAAGCTGTCGTCTGCTTCAGTGAAATTTGTACCAGACGACAATTTGCCGTCTGCTTTTTGTATAAAGATCACGTCTGCACCGCACAAGTATAGATCCAAGTGGAGCTTATAATACACATACGATAAACTTATCCAAGACACTAATCATCATACTCCGCAAGCATATTTCTTTGTCGTTGGAGCGGGAATGTCACCATCTCACGTCTGCTGAAGGACTGTTTTACCTGTTGGATCGCCGAAGCAGCGTTACCACGTGGGTTGTGACATCATACGGCACGCGGCGAGCGAGGGAGGGAAACAGTGCTTATTCTCTCAACCGAGCTATGGGAGTCGGGCAAATGAAAGCCTATCAATAGTTTTTCAGCTAGCTTTCCCTAAATCCCAAAAGACCGAGTTGATCGACTTGGCTGTAAGAAGCTTTTTTGCTGATCCCTAATCGGCAGCAAATACGTTTAATCACTGTGCACAGTATCAATTTGAGACCTTTTCAACGAAATACTTTTGGAATATATAATTTGTTCATTGGTCCAGATCACTTGAGGTTTAAATGATAAAATGATTGTAAGACTTTTAAACGAGGTGAGTAATTTGTTTACAAACATGGCTCATCGTCTCTCACGATCTTCCTATCTCATCTTCTAAATAGCTAATGCTGTGAGTCGGATCTTCACCAACAAAGAAACTAATTTCAGCTTACACATCCACATACAATCAATTTTGACTCGTCATCTGAATATTTATGCTCCTTTGGTGACTATTAGTTACAGCTTTCGAAACCAGTCAAATGCAACGATATCAAATTTTGTGTAATTATTAAAGGGATTGGTGGGCCATGGAAAAGTTTCTCGCTTCGTGGGGACCTTTCTTTGAAGACTTCCTGTTCGGTAGTGGGCTTTGGGACGGAGTGAACCTATAACGACCACGCCCAACGGCTGTTGCGGGGAACAACAAATGAAAAAACACAGCCGAGCCGAATCATTCTTTTATCACTCTCAAACAGCTGCCAAACTCACAAAGAGAGTAGGGAGTTGTAGTTGTATCTTTTGTGGGTAACTTTAACAAATACGATATGATTGATTAATTATTTTTTGATGTTTTATTGTTTTGAATAACGATTTGATTTCACTTATAAATGCAGGGTATCATTCATATAAATAGAAAGGGTTAATAACCTATGAAATAATTATACGTTATTAGAAGCATATGAGTAACTGATACCTGGTCATAGTTTTATACAACGTATGGATAATTTTGGTAATTTTAATCATTCAATTGATTGGAACAAGTGTATCATGATATGAAATTGTATTTGTGACCATGTGTCTATATTTTTTGTTCGTTGTTTTGCTTTGATACAAAAATACAATCTATAGTGATATAAGTAAAAACCATACCTCGGTTCTTCTCGATAAATTGACACTATTAATAAAGTTTGGAATATGTGACTCTAACGGAGTATCCCTTCAAAGCATCCTGAGATATTTGACTCTATGATATCGTGTGAGATGGTAATGAAAGCAGTTATCAATGCAAATGCATTATACTCAACCTAGAGTACCCATTACTCAGCAAAATGTTAATTGTTGAAATGGATAGCCCTAAGGTCAATAAAGGACCTATTTCATAGAAAATCATCGAAGCAGATCGTTTCCCATTTCAGCTCGTTGTTAACGCAAATTTACAAAATCTGATTGGTCAAACTGTAAATCAGACTTCAGAAGTGACATGGGATAGTTCGTAGTGACATAAGGATGGGTTTGGTAATATGAGAAAGCGTGAATACATCTGTATTTACCATCCTTACGTGTATTCATTTCAAAGAAGACTGGCATAAGTCTCTTTAAAATATTTGGTTACGTTTAATAAGATACAGTTCGTTTGTATACATGCATTACCAGTAGTTATTTTCTAGAGTTAGCACAGGGATGTGAGGTGAGGTGAGTTGGTGTTTAACGCCGCTTTCAAGATTATTTCACTGATATCGCGGCTGCTAGTATTATTGCAGGGAGAAATCCCGCTATGCATTCCGGTGAGAGCATCGGCTGGAACTAGCGAACCACGGGTGGTACTGCGCTGAATTTCAGTGTAGCATTGCACCCAAACCTGATTAGTTCTCTACTGCAGACAAAGTTGCCGAGCCCCTGGCGGGATTCGAACCACGGACCTCCTGAGCCGAAGCAGAACGCGCTAACCACTTCGCCATCCCGCCCCCTTAGCACAGCACAGGGACGTTTATGGTCGAAAACAAGTCTTGAAGGCATCTGAGTCGACGTTCAAGAATCAATTTTGACACTACGCGTCCTAGCGAGGATAGATAATATCAACGAGCAATCACACATTGTAATTTTATATTAAAGAACCCTACATCTTAGGGTTTTAAAGTTAACTAACAATATTCTTTTTCATATTAAAATGAGATATCTTTTGTACATTTGCAGTGCTTAGGTTTAGTTACACCACAACGTATGAATACTTCTGTATATTAACGCATTGTGAAAGTGCCTGTTTAACCCCTTTGGTAAGTTTTGATTTCATAATGATGGATAACTGTTTTTTTAGTGAATTATTCCATCACTGTTAGATGGACCATTCATTCGAAGAGGCTTTAAGCATGTTTAAGGTTTATTTCGTACTAGTTAGTCATAATAGATTACTCTGTAATAGATTATCCTTTCTTACACCATTTGGTAAAGGTCGGCTACAAGCAGAGGTGTAATAGTACATGTACAAACATCTGACTTGACCTATAATTGTATCACGTGTTATATTACACGGCTTCAACATTACACCCGTTTATCGACAAACCGATTTCATAACTGCACTTTGCTATGACGTAACAATGCAAGTATAGACGTCCGAATGGTAATGGACGTTGCGCAAGTTAATTATCATCATAATGTAGATGGTTTCTTTACTGAACCCGTTTCTGTGAAATTCATTTATTCAACTCGTGGAAGATTTAGAATCCAACTCGCTCTCGCTCACCGTTTCACTTTTTCATGAAGACGTTATTACACGGAAGATCGTATATTGCTCGCGACGCCTTATCTCTTGGCTTTCTTGAAAGTTTTGTACGTTCATTAAGATACACCATTGGTTTATCCTCTCTACTAAACAAAATTGCAATTGTCTTGTGTAGATCTTTTGTTGTGTAGCTGGAAATGTCAGCAACTCCTATTTTGTTCATATGTTCGAGTTTATTCCATAGAATAAATTTCTGGAACTAACTGTGTGTAGATATGAATTTTTTAACACATCAAGCCGGATTAGCATTTTAAATATGAATATCAATTGTCAATGAATGTAGAAAATCTTGCATAGAAATACTTGAAATCTTAACTTTTAAATTAAGAATGATGTGGGGACTATACGAAAGTCTATAAAAGAAGGATGGATGGATGAGTATTCATTGTAAGCGATTTTAAGTGTTTTGGAAGTGTTTGGATGAGGCCTTAGATGCTTTCGAATATGAAACAATAGAAATGATTGATATTATATTGTAAATACTTTCGGTTTTACACACTGACATAAAGCACTTATATATTCCTCTGATCTTTTAACGGAAATGTTTCATTCAAAGTTCATTTTATTAAGTTTCATTTCCCCAATATCATTTAAATATATCATAACATTTCCGTCAGATTAATTCGGTGCATACATGTTGACAATATGAATTCAACAGCATCATCATCATCATCATCATCATCATCATCATCTTCATCTTCATCTTCATCATCATCGTCAACATCAACATCAACAACAACAACAACAACATCATTATCAACAACATCTCCATCGTCGTCACCATCATTATCGTCATCAAAGTCGTTGCATCAGCATCCCAGTCATAACCATCACTATCATCAATTTCACAATCATCAATTTCACAATCATCAATTTCACAATCATCAATTTCACAATCATCAATTTTACAATCATCAACATCACTATCATCAATAGCACAATCATCAACACCACAATCATCAACATCACAACCATCAACATCACAATCATCAACATCACTATCTTCAACATCACAATCATCAATATTACAATCATAACCATCACTATCATCATAATTATCGTCGTTAAACCGTTGTTGTCGTCATCGTCGTCATCTGCAGCCTCAGCATCACAACCATTAGCACCACGGCTCATTAATTGATCTGCATTAAACCTAATCACTGATTGCTATTGTGAACCATTTAACTGTAAGGATTACGTTTTAATCAAGTCATTAGCAAAATGATCACAATTAGCCACTATTTGTGCCTTAACGATAATCCTATCAACACGGATCACAGAGTTAATGTACGATTATGGGGATAAGGCTAATCCGGGGAAATGCATCAGTAGACATTCAGATGATACATGTCGCTATACGAGGCTCTGTCATATATTGTAATCGCTGAGTCTGTGTATGATTCATAATAATCATATGTTAAAGTTAAGGAAGTTTATTAGAGGAAATAATAATCATCAGTGACTAATTAGTTTTATTTCACATGGCACAGAGCATAAAGTGTGGTTTACATTGTTGATGTATGCGGTTTTATGATCCAATTTATGATTTATTTGGATATGGTTAACGTGGGTCATTTTATTTGTATGATAATATTGTGTGGTGTACATTTGTTGATGAATCGAGTTAACTATGACCAGACAATGTTTATACTCATATGCTGTTTAAGTGAATGTGATTATCCAGTACCTTGAATTGTTTTCTATACTTCATTTTGTGTTTTATATAATGATTGGTGAACTATTTCTTTATCCATAATGTGCGAGTTTTCAACACAGATTTCTTGCGTCACTGTAAACAGATGGTATCGTATGCAATTGTTAAAGAAGTTATCAGAATACTTCTCTCAATTTCATATGTCAAACTTCTAAATTGCCTCTCAATAAAATGATAGGTTCAGGGGGGTGATGCCAAACGTGTATGAAAGAATTGACAGATACTAAAAAATGAAAACTGAATGGTTCATTCGATATCTTCAGTTAAGAGTAAAGCTGAAGAAGAATAGAGAGGAATATAAACCTAAAAGAATATTAGTACAGTTTATAGATTATAACTTAATAAGATCCAACACTTTTGCATATAAAATAAAATAAAATGTTAACTATATGAGAACAAAGTGGTTCTTTATGATGCATATAGAATATTTTCAATTATTTCAATATAACATGATATATGAGTATACAAACAATATAAAATGAGTATACAGTTCATCACATTGGTTTCATAACAGTCTAGATTTATGAGAATGCATGACACACAAACCCAGTATTTGTCTCTGGAGCCAGACAGATATACTGTCTTCTTGCTCTGGGATTTGTTGACATATATCCAAACTGTTTATGATACATTCCAGTTACTTATCATGGAAAGTACATAATATGTGTGATCTCAAATAGACTAGACTAGACTAGAGTTTTCTATAATTATCGATAGAAGTTCTCGCCAACTCTTTTTTTGGTATTCTTTGGCATGAACCCAAAGTATTTGTGATATCATAAGTTACATATTGTAGTAAGTGAGGAATATGTGTCTATGCTACTATGTAGCATTCCAAACGATTTTATGTTGTCAATAAGTGCGAAATTGTTGTAAATAATTTCACACTTACTATTATTGTTACTTGTTGATATTCAACAAAATTTAGAATAATTATGAAAGTACAATATAGGTATTTTCGCTAGTGGACTAGTTTAGGTTTTTTGGACAAATGCATTATAATTTCTTTGTCGCTAATCAGCATGATTGATAGTTTTATAGTCTTGTCTTCATTATGTCAATTTTTCTTACCATAAGCTTGAACCTTATATCTGTTACTGAAAAGCAAGTCTAGTTGTTGTTGTTGTTGGAAGGAAAAGGGTTCTTCTTTTCAATATTTATCAACACAGCGCTTGCAAATATGAATCATTAATATCTATATTTCTCTAATATACTAAATGTAAGCATAATCTCGTGGTAGAATTACTTAGCCTGAAATATAGACTTGGTAAGCTCTTAAAAAATGAGAACGTTCTCTTTGTTTGCACCAATAGATCAAATATCACATATAACTTTTGGAAAATATTGTTTCGTTTCTGATAAGTAAATCTAGATGAAATCATTTAAATAAAAATATATCTCATTCTTTATTCATCTCATTCATTAATGAAAGTTCACTAAAATCAGTGTGTTTGTGTGCCGATTTCAAAGTTTACTTTTTTCAAGATGTTTTGAACGTTAAAATCATTATCTGTCACGAAGCATAAATAGCTGACATTTTTACTCCCAGGGACCCTTGTGAAGGCCATTTGTCTGTTACAATTTTACATTTTCACATGCTTCTTTCGTGACTAAGAATAATATATATGTATTACTTATGCAAACAGTAAATGCTAAACTGTCACTCAAATATACTGCATATATGTCCCAAACAGGCGGACATCTTTGGCCGATTAAAATATAGTGTTGGTGTCTTTTTTTGCAACGTGCACGTTGAACGAAATGTTGAATCCAACTCTTCTAACTTTTGGCATCAATATTTCTTGTCTCTACCAATTGTTTTGCATCTATATATTTTTTAATTTCCATTCCTTGACTATCTTTTACCGGTCTACACCAAGCTAAGAGAATGACGGTTAAATGTGAAGCTTAAATTTGGTAGCTGAATATGTTGAAATATTTTTTAAATTAAAGTAAGTATAGTTACTTAATCTAATCATTATCATTATCAGCACCGTCGTCGTGATCGTCGTCGTGATCATTGTTGTGATCATCGTCGTGATCATCGTCGTGATAATCATCATTACTATCATAATTATCATTATTGTTATTATCATTATTATCGTCATTTTAATTATCATCATCATCATCTTTATTATCATTAATATTATCGTTATTGTTATCACTATTATCATCACAGTATCATTATCAATATCATCATTATCAATATCATCATCACAAAAGCATGATCATTTTTATCATTATCATCTTTTTAATGTCATCATCAACGTCACATTACATTATCATTATTATCATTATCGTCATTATTATCAGGGATTATTCCCGACATGCTTTAGATTTCAAGACACTTTCAAACTTCGTAAACCTTATAGGGGATAATCATTATGTGAAGTCTATTTACAAAGGTAAAGCGGAAATAGGTATGCAAATGATAAAGACGCCCGTATTTAATTATCATATGTCAGTCTTTTTAAGTGACGTTGGGCGTTTATATTACGTGGGGTATTAGCGTCTTGCATGAATAATTTACTCCGGACGTAAATATTGTATAATATTACAACATAACCGATTAATCAAGTTTACTTCTAAATGTGACATTATAGCTTCGTGTAGTTTAGGTTAAAATAGTTCTATACGTACTCTTTGCTCTAGGCAATGTGATAAATAATAAATGTAAATGCGATCATCCTTTATTTTCGAAATTGTTAAATGTCCCTTGAGGTGTTCGACATTCTAGGCTTCTTGAATTGTAACAAATTTTCTTTGTTTTAAAATCGGTGATAAAATTATTGAAGTATCACTTTTACACAAAATACCGAAATCGATTTAATTCACCATTTTTAGAAATGACGTGACAACTAAAACCTTGAGATAATTCTCTTGTATTTGAACGGCAATCTGAAAGGGACAGTTCAATTCTAACAAAAGAAATGTAAAGGTCTTATGAGGTCACATTTACAAAACTGTCTATTTGAAAATTTCACATTTGAAAACGAAAGTGCATTTTCATGAACAATGTTATTAAAGCATTTTTGTCCATCTGTTTGTTTACGTATTTGGAAGGGAATTATTTTGAAGAAGCAAAAGTTACAAATGCATTTCTTGTGTGCGAAATGATTTTCAAAAATATGTCACAAATGGAAATGATTCTCTCTATTCTCTTTATTTTATGCATTAAACTTTAAATTCCTTGAAATGTTGTTCATTTAACATCTCTTCAGCCTTACAAAATGCTGTCAGATTCATTTGTTATCATTGTTATCGTGTATTTGTTTCAATCTTCGTCCTTACATTAAATTGATTTGAAAACTTGTTATTAACCTTATCGAAAAAACTCTATGCAATGAAGTATATTTTTCATTTTATTCACCGCTGAACTGCCTTTCTTGCAATAAATATTTTTAATGAACGAATTCAGACCTAACGATATTCAAGGCTATATATATACGTTACTTAATCATGATTACCACTAAAAAATTTAACTACCCAGAACAAGCATATCTATTTGATTACCAGATAATACCCTGCTTTAATGTCAACAATACATGTTTGATGAAAATCGGAACTACCTCCATTCAAGAGCCACGCGATTAGTGTCATGTGACGTTGTCAATCTCTTATTCAATCATTATGTAAGTATCGACTATCGTGGTCTTCATAACGCCAATGTATTTCATCTTGTCTATCGTCTGAAACCTCAACATGATCTTTCAAGCGACAAGCTAGTCTGGATTCCTTGATATGAACCCGCGGGGGGTCATGGTGTAGGATTTCCCGCCTTTATGACACGTGGGTGTGGTACCCGTATGTGATAGGGGCGATAACCCATGACACAAGTAACTTATCTTGGCCTCGTTCAAAAGTTTTTCTGTAACTGAATCATATGCGTTTGGGATATTTAAGTTACGATTCTCATGTTGCCACAGATCTAAGTTTGGCGAGTTTTTCATGCTGATCTAATCGTGAGAGAATGAAATAGAGCTGAGGTATAAGTGTATTCTAGGATCATGTTATGTTTGCGTAACAATAGCAATACGAGATGGTGTCAGTCCGTCGGTATTCATTCTGCCCGTTGAATAATTTTTTTCTCCTCGATAGATTATTTCTTTCAATTCTTGGCCTTTTTGGTGATGAATACTGATTGCAGTTGAATATATAACATGGTCAACTGAGTATGCAAGGTATAGATAAAAAGGTTTTCATAAGTGAAGAACATTTTGCATTGCACGAAATGAATAGAAATAACGTTAAAATGGGAGAAAATGTATACAGTGATTTATTTCTGAAAATTTCGCATATTTGAGCTGTTATTTGTAAATCTTGGTGTTATTTTGTAAGGATGTTATTTTGGACACTCAGTGTTTGTCACTTTAATGTTTTGAAATGTATCTAATGTAATGAATGCTTTTTAATGTTTGATATATCATTGCCACATATCAAATTAAACGTCCGGATATATTTTCGTATTAACGTTGGGTTTATATTACATAAGGACAACAATTGTTACAATTGTCCTGGTTAGATAGATAGATTAAATATATTTTTCACTAACTTTGGATAGAATTTCAGCTTTACATTAAACACTGTAATAAATTTACTGATTTTGAACCGATGCGTTTCTAAATCAATTAACACTATACAATTTTTAAAAACAATTTATACTTAAACATACTAGAAATACTTAAGAAAATCCTAACAGCCCAAGTTTTTAGTTTTCAGTTTCATTTTCAGACATGAGTATGTCATCATCTAAACACCTCACAAATGACAAATCTAAAAACATTCGAGTAATCTCTCCTGCCCAAAGGCTTTCCACTTCAAATGAGCAGTAGAAATTATCGCAATTATATTAAGTGCATATATCTCATATTCCTAGGGGATCCCACAGCAAGAGTCTTGCATATCAGGAATGTATATAAAGATGAAAGAATATTTTCCCTCCAGCATATTTGAATGTTGCAATAGATCGGTTACAGTTATGGATGAGATGGTAAGCTTTGATAAGCAAATTGTGTTTTTTGTAATGTGGTTGTGATCTTTTACTTGAAAATAAACGTTTAATGAATTATGACGGTTTATTCACGGATTGATAGGTAATAAGATACTAAGCTTTGATAAGTAAATTGTGGTTTTTGTAATGTTGTTATCTTTAACTTGAAAATAAAGTTTTAATGATATACGACTATTCACGACTTCTGAGGTTTTAAGATGCTAAGTGACTCCGATAAGAAAAGTCTGGTTGTGTAATTTGGTTGTTAACTTTAACTTTCAAAACAGTGAAAACACATTTATTGAAAGACGTTTGTTGAGTTCTTGGTAATAAATTGATAACTACCACAAGGTATTACATATGATAGATATTTCATTTTTTAAGAAATATTACATCTGACAAAAATTCTGTCTGGTGTTGTGTTTGAAAAAGTATTTATAATCAAGCATATAAAAATACATTCTTATAGTAATTATGTAAATAATTCAATCTTAAAACAGTATTACACAAATTGTTTGACATCGAGCAATTTTCATAGATACAGAAAACATTAAGGGTTCAAGTTAAAGAAACAGATCGACCACGTTATTTTATGCGAAAATCGGTGTCATAAAGCATTATTTTAAAAAGTTCCGTCTTAAATTATTTTTCCATGAAATATAACATATTGTTAATACGCTTAAAGATCCTTGATTTCTGTCTGCTTGAAGACTACCATGGTTGTTTGGCACTGAAATAGTAATTTTCATTTTAATCAAGATTTAGAAGATTTACGATAATATGTCGTCAAATAACAACACTTAAAATATATTCATAAAACGTTTTCAATGCATGACCATTACCAATCAAGACCCTATGAAATATTGCCCTACAGAAAGCAAATGAAACTCGAAGTAAGACGGCCCTTCAGAGATTAACGTTTTTAGTGTGACCCAAAGCGTATATTTCTCCTGTTTAGCTTAAGGTACAGTAGAAAAGTCGAGATACGTTAAGTACAGTTCATGAGAACGTTCTTTGGAGACACTGTGAGGTAAAGTAGGTACAGGATTACTTATATCCGAAGGGCATGGAGACAGTCGTTAACCTCTGATGTATTGTGGTTTTGTCTCGTCAAACTAGGTTTTGAGTTCGTATGGAGTGACTATTCTTCTCTTATATAAAACTTTAAACGAGTTATATTTAATTAATTTTTATATATTTTTAATGGTAAAATACGACCTTTATGGTTGAGATAAATATTATATTTCAGTAAGCGAAATAACATGCGTTTCGACTCGGTGAAATAAACTTACAATCATATGACGTCATCGTTGACGTCATAAAACAATTATTGATCGACGACATGAAATGGCCATGATTAGCGGAGTTCCATTAACAAGAGCGTATTTTCGCCGTATGGGTTGCCAGGTTCATGACTGAACAATCTCAGAATTTGAAGCTATCATTCAATGTCAAATACTGACGCTCTTTTGTTTCGATGTGTGCCTCTATATCTGTTCACAGCAGTAAAACTGGGTACCTGGTCATGGCTGTGTTGCATTGATGCTTAAGATGTCTGAAAGAGACCACCATATCAATATGCCCATTATGATTATCAGTTCTAATCTGGTTCGGATCACCTTCCATAACTTTCTGTTTGTAAAGGTACACTAGATATTGAAAACACCCGAAAGCAACACATCTTTATTAACTGTATTTTTGTATAAGTTATTTTTAATATTCCCTAAAGTTACTTTTAGTAAAGTATATGTCATTTTGTTACGTGTTTGTGTGTCTCCATGAATACTACCATTGGCCAGTCCCAAAAACGTATTATCATTCTTTTATTTTTGTGATCCCACATGTAATATTAATGGTAAATATTAACATTTAATAAAATACTATCATTTCATAACTGAATTGCCATGATTGTAAGGGGAAATAACTCATCGTCTATCAAGCAGGCCCTTATATGAACCGAATCATGGGAGATGCATTCTATGATAAAAATGTCTCCTAGAAATGACTTCAAAGATGCCACGTGAAGCCTAATTTGCAAAGATATATTTTTAAGCAAGAACAGGACAATGACATTCATATTACTTTTATAGTACATCTGTCTCCGCTTAGAGACATAATTCTTTCCAGGAAATGTTTTAGGTCATCCTTATAACCATATATCTTTTAAGGGGGTTACTGCATTCATTCTGCCATGCCTAGAGCAAATCGATGTACAGAAGTTGTAATAGTCAACCATTGAGCTAACAATAATTCATATCATTGCTTTGGCGCCTGATAGTCAACCATTAAATAATAATAATTCATACCATTGCTTCAGAGCCTGAATGTAAAGGAATTTTACTCTCTCATTTTTATATTATGACATGACTGTCACTTAATTTTGCAGAAAATGCTTCATTTTTTTAATTTCAGTCAAAAAGAAGTGGTTTTCATGAACGTCAAAAATGTATCCTCTTCATAAAGGACTAAAAAAACGTCTTATTTTTTAAATGTCCAGCTACTTTGGTAAGTAAGCGGTCTTCAACAGCGTTATGATATTATGGTTTATGAAATTAAAGTTGACACGTTATGTGCATGTGTTAAAATTTTGCTAAAACTGCTGCTTGATCTGCTTGGGTTTTTTCGTGAAACGTGAAATATATAAATCTGTTAATCAACAAAGGTATATTACAAAATTGTATCTCATGTTTAATAATCCTTACTTTGAAAGAACTGCAAGGGATTTTAGCTCAGTCCTCGTGTGTGAAATTACCTTACCAATTCAAATGTCTCAATTTTGCTACCACTCAAACACACTCAGTCTCCATTCCTTGCCATTGAGTTTGACGGTGAACAAAGAGGGAATTTTATTTATGTTAATAAGTTTTCCAAATACCAAAATCAAACAATACAACATAATCCATTATTAAAACTACAACAATACGTTATTGTTTGATTACCATTTTCCTCTGATGGTCAGTGTTTATTAACGTATTCCACATGCAATAATCTTTACAAACTTACGTTGCTAAGCAACCGAGGCGGTTCCACGAGTAATGTTATATAAAGAACTATGTGATTGATAGAAATAGGGCAGACTACCCTTTTTTCTCTCATTGGATTATTAATGGGTTTATTGATTAAATTATTCATAAATAATCCGGATTTTATTTCAGGAGTGATGCATTGAAGGCAAAGCTCTTTAAATTCTTGACATTCTCTGTTGTTTTATTGCTAAATGTATTATCAGGGACAAATTTGTGTCAAGTATATGTTATGAAAAAATACATTGACAACACATGGGTTGAAAGATAAGATACAAAAACACGTAAAATGACCAAATCATTGCCTTCCGTGAATACGCCATTTGCAAATGATGTCATGTGCCTTTCGAACCAGAAATTTTTATATGAATATTTCGTTCTTTCTGAAACTCTGATCTCCGCGTTTCAAATTAAGTCTTAATCACACTTTTTAATCTCTCTGCCACCTGAAACCCATTACATGTCTCAAAATTTTTTACTTTTTAATCTTTTTATTCCTTCCTGTAACATTAACAGGATTTGAATTTGCAGATTTCCTTGAAGGTTCTTCAAATTGGTTAAATGTCTAAATGTAAGATCCAAGGGCAGGTACTCTTAGTAAAACAATGAGGATGTTTCCCAGGGGTGATTAGTGAAAAGAATCGATATATAGAGCCCTGAGTGACCGAAGATGCAGGATGATTTAATTTATTCAGGAGTTAAAGAAACCAAGGGCAGAAAGCAAACCTCTATACCTTCCTGTCCAGACGCAGTTATCTCTAACTCTAACTGACAGTAGCATCGATATATCTGGTGCAGGAATATACCAAAGGATCACTGTTGTTGTTTCTGTAGATGCCACAGACACACGAGACTGACGTATTTTACCTATATTCAGCTTCTTCACACGCTATTGTCAGATTTGGTTAGCGTTCCTTATACAACGTATACGAATTAATTGCATTGGTGTGAAGGAGATATGACAGCGTACTTATGATGACATTGTCTCCCTTGGTAAGAATTTTGACATTAAACACCTTTATTTCAATTGAATAATGTGGTTATCAATGATATCCTGATATCATGACAGCCGTGTAACATGTCACGATTCTTCCAATTAAACCATTGGAACACTAGTTACCTCACGATGCTTTCAAATTAAACCATTGGAACACTAGTTACCTCACGATTCTTTCAAATTAAACCATTGGAACACTAGTTACCTCACGATTATTTCAAATTAAACCATTGAAACACTAGTTACCTCACGACACTTCCATATTGACATGGACTAATAATTGATGAAATGAAATTCCTCCAATCATTTCAATTAAAATATGTGTTAAGCGTTGGTTTGGAAAATCTCAGACTTTTGAATTGGCTTCAGACTCAGGTTTGAACGTATCTAATTTATTTGAAAGTCTGTAATCAAGTGCAGAGCGATTTGTGCAAATACCAATTATGACATGATGCCATCATCTCAACAACCAATTCGTTTCATTGTTACGCACAAAACTCTGTGCGACCGATTACACAGTCACACCATCCAATGTTTATCTATCTCCATGGTAACGTAAGGATTCTCTCACCTAAAATCGATTAGCATGTTGAAACATTTCCACTTGACAACATTTTCGTTTAGATACTCAATTTTCACATTTGAGGGTTGTGTCTATAACAGCTCCTCGCCAAGTATAACATCACTCGCTGTGGGGGTGGTTCGGTTTTATTCAGTTACGGGGGCTACACGTGCGCAAGTGCACGCGCTCCGATCACTCAAAACCCTGCAACACACATTATATTCATATACTTATATCAAATTACAAACATTTTTGTCATAACATCACACAATTAACATGAACAATTACAATAAACATAAAATAGAAATAGGTATTCATTCAAACAATTTATATATTCACTGCATGAAAACATAGAACCATGAAAAGTCCACAATAGCAAGGAAGGCTATTTATGCTTTACATTTGAACACATTTTAAAATTGGAAAATATATGAGACAACAATGACATGTATATGCAGGTTTGTTTTACCCGTCAGTACGACCAGGCTTATTGGTTAACACCACGTTGTCTTCATTAGAATACCTAAAGACAATAAATTCACACATGAAATACACATTTCATACGCACAGCACAAATGCACACTAAATCATTTAACGTCTGACTCACTCTTATTATCATTTAGAACACTCACTCTTAAAGAGCCACTCCGTGAGTTGTTGGAGTCATATATGAATAAACTGAATCAATGGTGTCATTTGATCGCGAAGTATCGACTGTCACCAAAAAGACACATTTTAAAGCTTATTGGGTTTTTTACAGTGACAATGTGAAGGTAGAACGTCACAATTATGATCGAAAACCGGACAGTGGCGCGCGTCAAATAGTCAAACGTAATTTTGGAGCCTTTAGAGCAGTGCGAGTTGCGAGTTGATATAGTGTTTGTTAGGTTATATAACTAGTATCCATGTATATTGGACGTGATATCTACACCTCTGTGCATTTGTAAGGCTTTTTTAGATTTTCGTGGAAAACCAGTATTTGTCATATATATGTCTTTTGGACATGAAAAGTTAAGATGTTTTGATTTTATATCACCACATATGACATTGAGGTTCGTATCAAAAGTAAATAATATGTTATGAAAATCACGGAGTGTACTAAGAAAGAAAGAATTTTTTATGAACAGTTATTTTGTGTAATATTGCATTATGTTGGCTATAGTTTTAACCTTAGGTTTAATAGAAAATAACTTAGCATTAATTTAAAGTCTTTTAGATTAACTTTATTAGGTTAAACAATAACGTAGCACAAACTCAAATTGTGAAAACAACCTTTCACTGCCAGGACACTTGAAGTAATGAGAGCAGACCACGAGATAACCGTGCACGGGCGCATGAAAAGCACGCGCTGTGACGCTGCGCTAAAGATAGCACAGGAAAACACCAACACTAGATTTCCCTTCACCGCACCTGCACAACATTGCCGTGCAACTAATCACAGAAAATAAACGATTTTATATTGGAAGATTTTTATTGTTTTTGCTTAAAAATTATTTTGCATACATATTAAAATAACTACCTGTAACTATCCAACTAATCTAACTACTACCCGTCTTGCGGATTACGGATACCTAGGACACCATTGAAAAATACTCCTAATAATTATTCAGATTACATAGTTTCTGTTGAACTGACTTTATATTTCCTCTACAGAGACTGGTTATTAAGAATATTATGACCTGTTTACAACAACATATTAGTTGTTCGTTGTTGTTTATGTCTTCTCTATAAATCCCCGTATCCAATTTTCACTGAAATTCCAAGAATATACAGAATACATAAAATTTATAAGATGTTTGTATCCTTATATGTTTTTACTCAAAGTTTACTGTACATCTTTCTTTGGTATTTTACTGTTACTGGAAGTTCAATTTATATTTCCAATATCCAATAAATAATATCTGTAAATGTTTAGCACACAAACATTATTAACATGTCATTTTTAATATCCATCTTTTTAAAAAAGAAATTTACCGAATCTTATACCACCGTTTTCGATTTTCATTCAAAACACTGACAGCACAAATCTGTACCTGTGACAGGGTTAAGCACGATTAAAGAAACATGCAAATTGATCTGTATACCCTGCATAATGCAAACATCTTCTCGTATTTAACCATTATTGGTATGAAACTTTTTATCACTTTTATATTTATTGTCTTTGTGAAGTGCAGCTACCGCATATGGAGGTAAACATGGTTTGTTTACATTTGCATATTGCATTGCCCATTTGTATCTAGAGGCGTCGATCCTCGAAGTTCCCTAATAGAAATTTGTGTCATATTACTTTAACGAAAAGGCAACGATATAGGGAAACTCTTTTGACTGAAATGTTATCGTGAACAATGGCGATAAAACGGTTTGATTGGATGGATCCATTGGGTTATTAGTTTTATTCATTTGGAACTATACAGGTCAGTTTGGGTTTGGATGCATAGCTGTTAACTTTCTAATGACAGATTCTTAAAAAACCAGAGCAATGTTGTATCAATATAATATTTGATAATCTACCCAGATGCTTATGTATCAAACCTCTCCAGAGGCGACCTTATCTGTAAACAAGACCTCCCCCCCCCCCCCACCCCACCTCTTCACCCCCCTCACTGAGCTACAAAAATTGACATTTTGGCCCTCACTTCGAAAAAGTGCTTATACGGTTCTACATATGCAATCACATAATCCAAAACCTGTTTTACCACTTTGAGACTGGCATGTTGACCTTAAAATTCGAAATGAAATTGATATTGATTGATATATATATCTGTTAATACCTGTTTGAAGGTTAAAACACACATGTGTTACTAATTAATATCAACCTTAATAACATAACTGGGAATTTAAGCTTTTACATTTTTAATTAGTCGAATGGTTGACTTTACTGTGTGGTTTTAAGCCATGCTAAAGAGACTTAGAAATTGGGTCAAATATAGGACGCTTTATTGCTCATTTCAGTTACAAATCAGCTGGGGTTTTTACATGCAAACCCAAAATTCAATATATTTACTTTTCAAAATAAAAACTCATGAAATTTTTTCACAAACTTATATGACCATCTATACTTTTAATCCTTTATTTGAACTTATAACTTTGAATAGAAATCAAGAGAGGATCTAGAAAAATGGCAGTGGAGATTCGAGATCAAATTATGAAAGGAATTTACATCAAAAATAAAGATATCGTTATATACATTTTCATGCTAAAAAGAAAAATGACTCTTTTTTAAGTCTGTCAAAGACTACTAAAAAATCTTTCGTGTCAATTCCCAATATCTCATACCCTGATACTAAAAATCTGGGTTAATAAACTGAATTTTGGTTAGTAAATGACTTTGATTATGGATGTTGCAAGCATCTGTATCACTGAGGATATCCTTCTAGCATAGCCTTTCATTGTGAGCGAAAACCTACTCGGCGCAAGATTTATAATGGGGATCTATTAGTGTCATATTATGCTTCATTATTGCAAGGTAAGACATAGGACAAAGGATATAAAGACCTTGATGTCAGATCAGTATTAACTGTGGCATTCTAGAAGATGCAATGGTTATAAACTATATTACATTATTTTATGAATATCCAACTTTTTTATTCACAGAATTGCGATGTTTCTTTTTTTACGGAAATAAGGATATATATACGAAACGTCGCAATTGCAATCGACACCGACACTTTATCAAATATCCGATTTGTAACTACAAAACCCTTGTCGAACCCACGTTTATGAATATTACCTTTTCAATAATATTTTTAATAGGAATTTTCAAATTTTCCTTAGGGAGATTATTGATGTTTCATATTTAAGATGTTTCTGGTATATCTGTCCATGATCATAACTTTAGAAAAGGGACTTCTTATGTCATATGAAAGATTTCACTTATAGCCCTAGAAAAAATAAAAAAGCGATAGGGAAAAATCTTTTTCATAAAAAAAGATTTGCATGAAAAACATTCATAAATCATATGATTCCTAATCTCTCCCGAAAAAAGGTTTTGCCATGTCAGTGCCAAGCAAATATGTACTGAATTATTCCATGCTCTAGTTGGCAACAAGATTTAATAATCAATATGCGATATGTTTTATTATACGTGTTATAACTCGTGCATATTGACAATCATGTTGACTTTCTGCCTGATGAAAGATATTACATGGTGGCTGCAGTAATAATGATAGGATATTGATGGATATTGTGCGCCATTGTCCGGTTTTCGATCATAAATATCTACCTTTTCCCCTGATTATTGTCACTTTGCTAAATGATAAACATTGAGATGGTTTTTGCAGAAACAGCCACTAGTTGTCGATGCAATAATTTCATTTATGAAGTTTGACATATTTGACAACAACAATATACTCTGTTCCCCTTTAAGCAGTCATTGAGCAATGTTTTAGAAAATGTCCTTACTGAAAACAGATTTTCCTGTAATTGAATTCCAATCATTCAAAGTTGCGAAACAATCATTGTTGAAGATAACATGAATAATGCATTACCGTAGTCTCATTTTCATTCATTTAAAAATACTAATTTCCTGTTTTTACCCTTGGAGACAATTGCCAATTGATTTGCTCGTTCTGAAGTTATTTAAGCAATTACTTAAAATACCATGGCAAATCACGCTGAGACTAGAGTAATTGTTTGTTTGTCCAAAAATAATGATTGTTTCACATACGAGTTTGTCAAGACAAGGACGTATATATTGGACAAAGGAAAGTAGGGATATATGAAAATTCTGAAATTATTAATAATGACATATGTTTACATTGAACACCTGATGAAATATCAATAATAAAATTGACAATATTCCTAACGTAATGTATCCTGTAAAGATAACAAGAGGGGGAAGTCAATAAGTTCATAGAAGTGAGTAATTTGCGCCATAATTCTTAAGCAAGTCCAAGGCGTCTGCAAGATATGTGCCACGAAATATAAATGCACAAGATCGACACCAGAGAGTTGCATCCAGTCGTAAGCCCTTGGACATCTTCCCCTCGTATGTCCTTGTTTATATGGTAATAGGTCAATCGACGATTTGTTTGAGAGACAAAAAAAGAAGTAAGTTAAATTAAATGGACTGAAAATGTCCTGATCAAACGAACACACTTTGTTATCAATTTATTTACATCAAACATGACATGTTACTCAATTTCTAGTTAAAATCTCGACGCCAGAAGAAGAAATCACATTCTAACTGTTCCCATACATGCAACATGTGTCACAGTACTGTTGTAAACTTCGAATGACTCTTATGTGATGGAAATCATTTCTGAATAAAAGTATATTGTAAAAAAACATTCATAGTTGTAAGGCAACGACGACTTGTAAGCTTAAGGCTACTACGTCTCTTGTCATTAAATGTCATAAACTCTTTCTCACTACACTGGTTGCCAGTGGATTTCAGAATCAAGTTCAAGCTTCTTTGCCTTGTCTTCCGCTGTCTGTTAGGAACTGCACCTACCTACTTGTCCAGTTTGCTCTCTTTTTACAGTCCATCTCGTTCGCTCCGTTCACAAGACAAGAATCTGCTTGTAGTCCCTAAAATAAGAACAGTACAGTATGGGAACAGATCCTTTGCCTATGCAGCGCCAGTGGCTTGGAACTCCCAGATTGTAGTGACTTTCTCAGTTTCAAAACACTGCTCAAAGCACATATGTTTAGAGAAGCTTTCCAACTGGACTATTGACTCTTTCTTCAATTTTATGTGCGCTTTGAGCATGATGCATGGAAAACAGCGCAATACAAATATGTTATGATGATGATGATGATGATGACATGTACCTCGGTATTACATAACTTTTGAGTTATAGGTGCGAATATCGCCATGAAGCAATACGTGCATCAGCTCTACCTTATTCAAAGTAGGAACACTGCTTTATGGTCAGAAATTGCTAATAATTACCTACGTCGTTGTTGCTGTTGTTTTGACGGGACATTTTTTTAGTTGGCGTCGTCGTCGTTGTTGTAGTTGTTGAAGTTCAAATCACTCATCTCGCTAGGCGTTATCCTTCTGTAACTGAATTCTATTCTCAATTCCAAAACGTACCTTCTTGGTACAAGACTATAATATCATCATAAACATATACACAGATAAATATTCAACTTCACGATGTTAAAAATATTTTAACCATAGCAGAACAGCTCTTAGAGAATTATATAAAAGTCAATTATTGATATAAAAAATCATTTCAAGATTCATCTTCTCAATACTACTGGCTATGCATGTTATATACAACGTATGATGTTATATATCTACAGTAAGTGTCAGATTTCTCGTTTTGCAAGCCAATTTCGTCTGCATTTCCAGTCATAAAAACAATAAAATACGTTTATTGAAGTATCATTTTCTCTGTTCTGTATCATGAAAATTATTAATACTCAAAGTATACATCCTTGTTGAATACCAAAGTACATTTTGTTGATAATAAACCTGTTTTGAAAAGCTTTGAAACATTAAACAAGGAATGCGGTTTATTGGATCAAAGTCCAATAGGTCATGTTGACATGGAATACCGTCAAGGTCACTTTCCAATCAGGACATCACGAAACGCCGGGCCACGCCTATTTACGACGTATTCCATGCTTAGCCTTAATAAATCCAACCAGATTCAAAACGTGATTTCTTTTCTTATCAGTTGACCATATTTCAGACATTTTTTCTCAACAGATGTCAACAGAAGATATTCTTTCATGAAAATATTGACCATATTTCAGACATTTTTTCTCAACAGATGTCAACAGAAGATATTCTTTCATGAAAATATTGTCACGGACGTCAGCCGTCGTCAAGTCCTGCTGTGTATACCAAGCTCACTAACCATGTCGTGGAGTCATGGGTTTATATTCCTGCGATATCTAAAAACAAATTTTTCAGTCACTAAATGAAATTACTTTTTGAATGAATACAAATATAAGTCAATAGTAAATCACTACTTGAATTTGTTTCCTTCGTCATAATCAATGTCAATCAAAATATCGAAATATCCTATAAGCAGTAAAATAATATAAGATATAAATATTCAAATTTTCATTCCACAAGTAGGTATAACTAGCTTTGTGTATTGCATTTAATGATAGCCATTTCAATTTCTAAATCAGAAAGTAAAGGGATAAGTTAATGTAAAATGAAGGAGGTATATAAATTCATGTTGTAAGTAACAAGAACATAAAGCAATGTTCTAGAAAATTTCCCCAATGAAAACAGATTTTACCTTTATTTGAGTTCCAACCATTCAAAATTGCTAAACAATCATTGTTTTAAATAATATGAATAATGCATTATCGTGGTTCTATTTTCATTAGTTTAAAAATACTTATTCTCTGTTTATATGTCTATACTGACAAAATGTATGACGATTCTTTATTGGCTTAAAATGAAAAGTAATCTATGTTTCCAAATTAAACCGCTTGGAAATTTTATGAAAAGAAATACGGGTCCTCTCTAAAGCACTATACAAATTTCAAAACTGCAGCTCTTCCCCGTGTAATATTTTCTCTGTATACCCATAGTTCTCGAATGACTATTTTTCGACAATGATATCTCTGTTCAATGTTTATTTTTTCGACAATGATATCTCTGTTCAATGTTTATTATTTCAATAAGAAATCGACAGACTGTTGTATCATACTTAAAAGTAAAAAGCAACTTCAGATACATTTCTGAATTCATTAATCAGTAATATCCAGATATTTTGGAGGCAGCCATGACAACATCATGAACCATAACAGATTCACGATTGATTTTCCACAAATCAAACAGACCACTTCAAAAAGATATTTAAAAATCACGTTTAACACAAACAATTTCCACATCAACACCAAATTCCATTACAATAGAGTGTTATGAATCTGGCTAAATTGGATTTTTATTGGAAAGTGTTTATCATTGTCTCTAGAGAATGAATTCATTTCACGCTGTATTAAACGTGTACCTGGGTTACAATATGCTATTCATGCATCCTAAAAGTTTGTTCACATGAGTCTAAATTCTCAACAAGTTCATTTTAACATCAAATTCAAATCTTGTCAATTTCAATAAATGTCGGTAATGCTTAAAAAACGTGTCAGTTATGGGTTTGGTTTTAATCAAAGTTCAAAATTAATCATTTCACAAGAGTTCTGTCCCCTGATGAATAAGATGAATAGTAGGTGTTCAATCTTTTTGGATGCATCAAGATGTGTAATATCTGTTATGTTTATTGGGATGAAAGCCCTCACCGTAGGATATCGGTGTAAGAAGATTATGTCGACTATTAATACTGCTTCGAAGTGGCTTATGGTGTCACCGTTGAATACTAAAAACGAGGATATATTTGGAATTTGAATAAATGAATGTTTACAATGGTAAGTTGGCCTTGAAATTCAGAAAGCGTAACTGTAAACAAAAAAGAAGTGTTAAATAAGCGTTTTGAATATGATAGGAATAAAACTCAAAACAACAAGAAAACTGTATACTAGCTGGGAAATGATTATAAAACATTTAGTGTTTTAGCTGTCACGCGAGACTCAGCGTTAATGTCGATTTAGAGAGATATCGGATTAGAGAGGGTTAACTAATAAGGCACTAAAGGAATATGCCTCATTTTTTAGTTTTTCCTTGACGCCTCCACAGTGTCTCTAACACGTGTCAATTAAAAAAATTTCATGCCCATGATACTAAAAATCTGGGTTAATAAACGGAATTTTGATAAGTAAATGAATTTGATTATGGTGGTTGCAAGCATCTGTATTACTGAGGATATCCTTCTAGCATAGCCTTTCATTGTGAGCGAGAACCTACTCAGCGCAAGATTTATAATGGGGATCTATTAGTATTAGATATTAGTGTCATATTATACTTCGTTATTGCAAGATATGACCGTGTCCTAGTCTCTATGACATTGAGACATAAAAAATGATAGAGATATAGAGAACTTGTTCTATTGTTTTCAAATGTCAAGGTATTTTTAAACTGAACGTTGTTTGAAATTTAGAGAATCTATTTTGACTTCACCAACATTGAATGAGTTTTCTGAATATTCAACTATAAAACCTTTGTCGATTAAATATTGTTGTATGTAAATACTTATAATATTAATCTGAATTTTGAATTTTCATAGTTAAGTTAAGGAGAGTATTGGATATTTAAAACTAGACATGTCAATTTCAATTAATCTTAACATTTGAAAGGGATTTTATGTCCTATGACATAGTTTACTTGTAGTCCTAGAAAAACCAATTTCGAAAAGCAATAAGAAAATCAGTATCATAAAAAAATAGGTTTGCATGAAAAATACCTAAAATCATATGATCACTAATATTTTCATTAAAAAATATCAACAAGGTTTACAATGTCAGTGCCAAGCAAATATGTGCTGAATTATTCCACGCTCTGGTTTGCAACAAGATAATCAATATACGACATGTCTTATTAAATATGTTACTAGTGTATATTGACAATCATATTGATTTTCTGTCTGATGAAAGATATTACACGGTGACTTCAGTAATAATGATAAGATGTTGATGGATGAATCCAAATAACATTATGGATATGATTTATCAGTCACGTTTTAATCACATTACCTTTTTCATTACAACATGTAATGTGTAAAGTCTGTAAACGAAATGTAACATAATGGATCCTGTTGAAATTTGAATGAAACGTTTGTTACAGATTTTGGTATGTCGAAACCAACGACAAGGTTAAGAAATCATTGTAAAGAAACGAAATGACATAAGAAACACCAGACATGAATATAAGGGTCATAATCATTATCAATGTGATACCAAATTTGACTCATAATATTCGACTGAAATGTAGAGTCTTATAGACCCCAAAAAAGAAATGTTTTAGAAAATGTCTCTATTGAAAACAGATTTTTCTTTAATTGAGTTCCAATCATTCAAAATTGTTCAACAATCATTGTTGAAAATAACATGTGCATTATAGCATTATGAGCATAGCATTACCGTCGTCTCATTTTCATTAATTTAAAAATACTAATTTCCTGTTTTTACCGTGAAAGAGAATTGCCAATTGATTTGCTGTTTTATAGCAATTCAAAATTGGCGAGGAAACAACAATTACTTAAAATACTGGGACAATTATTGTTGAGACCACAGTAATTGTTTGGCCAGTAATAACGATTGTTTCAAATACGAGTTTGTTATGGCAAGGACCTATACATACTCGACAAAAATAATTAGAGATATATAAAAATTCAGAAATTATTTATAATGACATATTTCTACATTGAGCAATTGATGATATATCAATAAAGTAATTGACAACATTTCTAAGTTAATGTGTCCAGTAAAAAATATACGCGTTAGGTTACAGGATAATGGGTCAATCAACGATGAAACTGTTGAGATTGAAAGAAAAGAATTCTGTATGTCAAATGAAATGGACTTAACATGTCATGGGTGGCCACTAACTTTTTTTGTTGATTATATATATATATGATGACGTAGCATTGCTGAGAGTCCAGCCATGTTCCACACGCACCATGCTAATGAGATCCGACAGACCGAAACAGCTGGCTAAAAACTATACAAGGACCAAGAAATAAAACAAATAGAAACCATATTCCACTATTCTTTAAAAAATAATCACACATTAGATTTTAGTCTAAGTAATCTCAGTATGTTAAAGACACAGTTGTACACTCTCAACAACGTGATAACGAAAGAAACTTTCATGTGATCATGAATGATCAAACCTTGATCACAAAACACAAAAAGTGGCGATAACAACAAAACCTCTTTCCTTGGTAGTTTCTGAACTTGTTATCAACCATAGCGATAGAAGATTGACAATTTCAAATTTTACTTCGAAAAGTGTATTATTGGGCCTTTAAGTAGAGTAAGTCACGTTCCAATGCACAAAGCAATGGCAAGTATGTTTACTGGACTTGTTGTGGTACAAGCAAACCGTTATCACAAGTCTCCAGTTACTTATGACGTCAACTATTGTAAAGATACTCCTAGACGTGCGGCGTGACTTGGCAAACTATGATCACTGGTCACGCTATTATTTGGTACAAATGTAATTGTACTGAATTCGCTGCCATTCTGCCATGTGGGGATCTGGAGCAGTCAGGTGGGTCGAGGAAAATACCGTTTGTATTTTCCAATATCACTATGGATAACTTGGTTTGAGTCTGCAGTTCGAATACAGAACTTCACCAACTAATCTGAAGGTTTGTCTCCAATATGAAAGTGAATTCCAACGCATTGATGTTCTCTGTTCCCTCTTTTCAGCCTATGGTGCCAGGCTTCAACGCTATGCAAAACAAAACAATTTAATCGCTGTAACATTGTTAGAAATTGAGGGTCTATACGGGTTACAGGACATCATTTAATTTACACATCTATAAATGTAGTCCCAGAGAGTTATATTAGCCAAGTTACAGTTTACAGTAGGCATGTGTGTCATTCACTGTGTGGAAGTTCAGACCAATTGTTTTTTGGCGATGGGTGGATTACAAACGATGTATACATATTGTAAGGAATTGTTTACAACACCTGTGTTTATTGACAGGATTAAATTTATGTCAGTTTACTTTGAAAACGAGCCTGACGAATTATGTGCATCTTAAATTCATAACCAATACCTGTACGTAAACTTCCAATTTTGTGTCAGTGAAATTAAGTTATTGCTGGTTTAAACATATCTAATTCACTTGAGATAGAATTTGGAACAAGTTATCGAATTAATTTATAAAAGGCAAAATGACAGTCGGTGAACAAGTTTGTGATATACATTTATGTTTGCACTTAATTGAATAGCCTTTTATTTTGACATAATGATAGGTATGCACTTCCTTCACGTCAGGGTATAAGGTCGGTTGAAACACATGCTGGTGCCATAATAAAAAATGCTGGTTTAATAATGTCATCAGTTGTTCTCTCTGTTTGTTATATAACGTACGTCGATGTCATATCATGATAAGCGTTCTCTATATGGTAACTTCATTTATCATCCGAAACTGTGTTCCACGGGAGATATCGCTTGTGGTATACTTCAAGCAATGTATGGGTCTATGTCAAAAGTAAAATAATCATGACAATGGCGTTTAGTCAGTATTAAGGGTTTATTACATTTCACCTCAGAATATTGACGCCAATGGTAGACAGAGCTTGCTAAGAGTTTGCTAAAATGAAACAAGATCTAGACTAGATCATATTACAAATACAGTACTGTCACTTCGGTTTGATAACTACCATTGAGTTGACGAATTAGCACACGAATTGGATTTTAGTTAAAAACGATAACAACAAATTCATACATACATTAATGCAATCATGTTAGCTTTACGAACTATACACGAGCTTCACGAGATAACTCGACCACGGGATGAAGGTGCTGCACGAACTTCACGAGCTTTACGAACTATACACGAGCTTCACGAGATAACTCGATCACGGGATGAAGGCGCTTCACGAACTTCTTGAGCTGCACGGGCTGGACAAGCTTCACGAGCTTCAAAAGGTTCAGGAGCTTTACGAACTACGCGAGCTTCACGAGCATCTTGAGCTATACTGGCTGTACGAGCCACACGGACTACACGAGCTGCACGACCTGTATGGTGTCACAAACCGCACGAGCTGCACGAGATGCACGTGCTACACCGGGTGCACGGGCTACATGGGTTACACGTGCTGCACGAGCCAAACGAGCCACACGAGCTACACGAGCTTCGGGAACTTCTTGACCTACACGGGCTGCACGAGGCACACGAGCTTCACGAACTGCACGAGCTACACTAGCAATACGAGATGTAGCGGTGACACAGACTGCAAGACCTTCACGGGCTTCACGAGCTCCACGAGCTTCATGAACTACACAAGCTAGGCGAACTACACGAACCACACGTGCCACAAGAGTTGTATGGGCCGTACGAGCTACACGATCAAGGGCCTCAATGAATGTGCTACATAAGCATCACTAACTACACAATCTCATTGAGATCAGCTCGAAACTTGTCCCTTGAAACGCAGCGACGTACGAAGGACAAGTTCCTCTGATTTCAATGAGATTGCGAACTATATGAATATGAACTTCATTTCGCAATAGACGTAATTGTTATCATAGATTGACATTACAATTGTGATTCACGGGTCTATTACGTTTTTAAAGATTTCAATATATTGAGCGACAAATAAATTGCGTGTTTGTTTTTCAGATTTAATAAGATTACTCATACATTTATACACAAAAATATCTTTTCCACATCAAACATGATATGTATTTCAATTTCTAGTCAGAGTCTTGACGCCAGGAGAAGAAACTTTAGTCTAACTGTTCCCTTACATGCAACAAATGTCACAGTACTGTTATGAACTTCGAATAATGGTTACGTGACTGAATTCATTTCTGGAAAGATGTATATAGTTAAAAACATTCTTTTATAATTTCCCTCTCTCGGGCTTTTTCGTTTGTCATCTTGAAACGCCACGGCGCCTCTTGTCCTTAATTGTCAAAACATCGTGTACATGTACCTTGGTATTACAAAACTGTTGAGTTATTGGTGCGAATATCGCGATGAAACAATATCTCCATCCGCTTGTAGATTCAAAACAGGTATGCTAGCTTCTGGTCAAGAATTGCATATTATCAATGGCATCATTGTTGATGCTCTTTTATTGTTATCGTTTTTGTTGTTGTAGTCAACGTCGTTGTCGTCGTAGGTGATGTTCATATTACCCATATTGCCAGACTTTCGTTTGCTTTAATTCTTCTCTTAACTTCATTCTATAAAACTCCTACCTGTTACAATAGCATAGCATACATTATAATCAAATATTAATATCAAATAGTCAATTCAAGACTCATCATATGCAATTCTACTGGCTATGAATATATCTACATAACGTGTCAAATTTTTCGTTTTGCAAGCCAATTTCGTCTAAATTTTCAGTCACCAAATCAATAAAATGCACTTATTGAAGCATCATTTGTCTCCGTTCTGTTTCCTGAAAATTATGAATACTCGTAGTCTACATCCATGTTGAACACCACGGTGCAGTTTGTTAATAATAAACCTGTATTGAAAAAGCTTTGAAACATTATATAAGAAAATTTTATTCAACAACGCGGTTTATGGGATCTAGTTCCAATAGGTCATGTTGACATGAAATACAGTCAAGGTCACTTCCAATCAGGTCATGGCAAAAGGCGGGGCCATGCCTATCAATTCTATCACGCCTCATCAATTTAAAATATTTTTTTACCTTTCTGTCATGTCGGCAGAGGATAATATTTCTTCATTGGCAACCCTTTCAGGATATCCAATATGTTTATAAAAGTTGGCTATTCATGATGGACGTCAGTCGCCTTAAAGAGTTACTCCGTGATTTTCATAACATACTATTTACCTTTCATACGAACCTAAATGTCATCAGTTGTGCTATAAAATCAAAACATCTTAACTTTTCATGTCCATTATATATATGAAAATCTAAAGGCAGCCTTATAAATGAACAGAGGTGTAGATATCACGTCCAATATACATGGATACTAGTTATATAACCTAATGGCTGTTTTAGATAAGTCTCCAAAATTACGTTTGACTGTTTGACGCACGCCACTGTCCGGTTTTCGATCATAGTTGTGACGTTCTACCTTCATATTGTCACTGTAAAAAAACCAATAAGTTTTAAAATGTGTCTTTTTGGTAACACTCGAAACTTCGCGATCAAATGACACCATTGATTAAGTTTGGCATATATGACTCCAACAAGTCCTGCTCTGCCCGCCAAGCTTACTGACCATGTAATGGTGTCATGGGTTTATATTCCTGCGATATCCGGAAACAAATTTTCCAATCACTGAATCTTATTACTTTTCCAATTAAAAACAATTCGGGGATGGCATCAGTTAATCACTGCTTCAGTTTGAAATGGCTAATTAATTTTGTCAATATTGAGGTGTAAACGTTACAACTATTTTAACTTGGTTAACTAACTAGGATTCGTTTCAAAATTATATGGAATGAAAATGTTGTGTGTCCTAAAATTATATGTAGTGTACTTTTTAATAACTTTGAATTCCAATCAAATAATAAAAAAATACCCTAGACTTGGAAATATTTTTTTTAATTTTTATTCTTCAAAATAAGTGTTATCAGCTTTGTGTATTGCATTGAATAAATCTAAAAGAACAGAAATACAGTGATGTTAAATGACAAAATGATATATGAACGTGCAGGAATGGCTGACTTTGTTCGCGGTAACCTTTGTCAATTAGGTAGCATATCATACTGGCAAATGTTGGACGATTCCTTATTGGCCTAAATGGAAAGGTAATGTATGTTTCCGAAATAAACCGCTTTTGTGTTTTCAGAAAGCAATATTAGTCCTCTCTGGAACCCTTCGTCGTGTAATATTTTCTCAGTAGTCACGTGGTTCTTAAATGACTATTTCAATATATTTCGGACAAAATTCTCTGTTCAATGTTTATTATTTCAATATCAAATCGACATGATTTTGCATCAAAGTTTGAAGTATAAAGCAATGTAAAAACATTGCACAGATAGATCACAAAAAATAATATCACACCTTAAATGCTAATAATAAGATATTTTGGAGGCAGCCATGACAACACCATGAACCTTAACAGATTCACGATTGATTTTCCCCAAAGCTAACAGACCACTTCAAAAAGATACAAAAATCACGTTTAACACAAACAATTTCCACATCGACACCAAATTCCATTACAATAGAGTGTTATGAATCTGGCTAAATTGAATTTTTATTGGAAAGTCTTTATCATTGTCTCTAGAGAGTGAATTCATTTCACGCTTTATTAAACGTTTGCAGGGGTTACAATCTCATAATCCTGCCTCCCAAAAGTTTGATCACCAAAGTCTGGTTTCGTATGTATGTATGTATGTATGTATGTATGCATGCATGCATGCATGCATGCATGTATGTATGTATAAGACACATACATATATTCTGTGTCGGTACTTCTTAAAGCTTTTATACAAAGAAGAGTTTTCGAAGTGTTGACTTCTTGTCAAATTAACAATTAGCATTAGGTAGGATTTTAACAATTCAAATTTTAATATGAAACGCCAAATCTTAATGTCGCTCATACTACGAATCGGTTAAGGGTTTGGTTTTCAAGGACGTTCAGAATTAATTATTTCACAAGTGAGATGAGGTGAGGTGATTAGGGGTTTAGCGGCGCTGTCAAGAGTATCTCACTTACGTCACGACCGCTAGTAATATTGCAGGGAGAAAGCCCGCAACACCTCTGTGGCTAGGCATCGCGTCGAAACCTTTGAGCATCGAATGGAACTGGCGAAACATGGGTAGTACTGCGCTGAAATTTATCGTAGCACTGCACCCTAACCGAACTGCCTGTAGAATACTTCTCTACTACAGACAAATAATTTGTCGAGCCCCTGGCGGCGTTCGACCCTCAGACCTCCTGATCTGTAGCCGAACACGCTAACCCATCATTTCACGGGAATTTTGTTCCTGGATACATAAGATGAATAGTAGGTGATCAAATCTTTGGGATGCAGCAAAAGTATGTATCATTCATTCTGTTTATTCGAATGAAATCCCTCACCGTAGGAGACCGGTGTACAACGATTATGTTTACCTGAATAATAAAATTTCAAAATGGTTTATTGCGTCGCCATTGAATACTGAAAACAAGGATGGAGTTTGACTTTGAATAAATGAATGTTTACAATAGCAAGTCGGCCTTGAAGTTCAAAAAGTGTAACCGTAAACAAACAAGAAGGCATGAATTAGCGTTTTGACTGAATATCACGGGAAATTAAAACAAACAACTAAAAACGTTTATGACCAGGATAAACATTTTTTTTTACAAAGTGTATTATTGTCTGTTTAAATGCAAAACCGGATAAGAGAGGGTTATAGGACAATAATAGCACAAAACAAAGTCAAAGTTATGATTTCAAACATCATTTAACTTTAAGCGAAATAGCTAAGATGTCTAAGAAATGGTAAATAATACGGAAACAATTAGTGACACATAATTGATGATTGGTGATATCATTACGTGATCTTGAAGAGTAATTATGATGGAGGGACGTGAATACGGAAAATTTATATGAAAAAATACTTTGTGAACTAGATAAACATGTTTGTTTACAGGAAGTGATAGATAGTAAAGATTCTGGATTAAAGAGAGGTCATTAAGTAAAAACAACTGATGGGTGTTAATTATGTGCCGTTTCAGATAAGATGTGTCGTTTAGAGGGACTGGGTCGAAATTCTTAAAGATTTATGTTGTTGAAATACTTATCTTTTCTACTACCATTTGTTCAAGGTTTAAGTTCGACAAGACTAACGTGATTGTAGACACTTCGTAGCCCCTTGAGTAGAGAATATCGTGATGGTGTTTAACTCGTTATCTCAACCCATTAGATCGTGTCTCGTTAGGAAACCTCTTTAGTCTTGTTCTTAGATTCGTTTCTGTAGGGGTTAAGTTATATATTCAATTGTGTAGGATTTAGACTATTTTTGAAAACTGAACTCTTTCTTATTGGTAAATGTCAACTGATTGTGATGTACAAATTGTCTTACAAGACAGTGTATCATTTTTATTCTTTCAAGGGGTCTAACAATATAATTATTTTAATTAATATGTTCCAATCAGACTGCAAATAAATAACAATCTGTCAAATCGTCTTGAAGCCTGCAAATGAATAACATTCTATCAAATTGTCTTGAGGACTGCAAATGAATAACATTCTATCAAATCGTCTTGAGGACTGCAAATGAATAACATTCTATCAAATCGTCTTGAGGACTGCAAATGAGTAACATTTTATCGAATCGTCTTTAAGACTGCAAATGAATAACATTCTATCAAATTGTCTTGAGGACTGCAAATGAGTAACATTTTATCGAATCGTCTTTAAGACTGCAAATGAATAACATTCTATCAAATTGTCTTGAAGACTGCAAATGAATAACATTCTATCAAATCGTCTTGAAGACTGCAAATGAATAACATTTTATCGAATCGTCTTGAAGACTGCAAATGAATAACATTCTATCAAATCGTCTTGAAGACTGTAAATGAATAACATTCTATCAAATTGTCTTGAGGACTGCAAATGAATAACATTCTATCAAATTGTCTTGAAGACTGCAAATGAATAACATTCTATCAAATCGTCTTGAAGACTGCAAATGAATAACATTCTATCAAATCGTCTTGAAGACTGTAAATGAATAACATTCTATCAAATTGTCTTGAGGACTGCAAATGAATAACATTCTATCAAATCGTCTTGAGGACTGCAAATGAATAACAATCTATCAAATTGTCTTGAGGACTGCAAATGAATAACATTCTATCAAATCGTCTTGAGGACTGCAAATGAATAACAATCTATCAAATCGTCTTGAAGACTGCAAATGAGTAACATTTTATCGAATCGTCTTTAAGACTGCAAATGAATAACATTCTATCAAATCGTCTTGAAGACTGCAAATGAATAACATTCTATCAAATCGTCTTGAAGACTGCAAATGAATAACATTCTATCAAATCGTCTTGAGGACTGCAAATGAATAACATTCTATCGAATCGTCTTTAAGACTGCAAATGAATAACATTCTATCAAATCGTCTTGAGGACTGCAAATGAATAACATTCTATCGAATCGTCTTGAGGACTGCAAATGAATAACATTCTATCAAATTGTCTTGAGGACTGCAAATGAATAACATTCTATCAAATTGTCTTGAGGACTGCAAATGAATAACATTCTATCAAATCGTCTTGAAGACTGCAAATGAATAACATTCTATCAAATCGTCTTGAGGACTGTAAATGAATAACATTCTATCAAATTGTCTTGAGGACTGCAAATGAATAACATTTTATCGAATCGTCTTTAAGACTGCAAATGAATAACATTCTATCAAATCGTCTTGAGGACTGTAAATGAATAACATTCTATCAAATCGTCTTGAGGACTGCAAATGAATAACATTCTATCAAATTGTCTTGAGGACTGCAAATGAATAACATTCTATCAAATTGTCTTGAGGACTGCAAATGAATAACATTCTATCAAATCGTCTTGAAGACTGCAAATGAATAACATTTTATCGAATCGTCTTTAAGACTGCAAATGAATAACATTCTATCAAATCGTCTTGAAGACTGCAAATGAATAACATTTTATCAAATCGTCTTTAAGACTGCAAATGAATAACATTCTATCAAATCGTCTTGAAGACTGCAAATGAATAACATTTTATCGAATCGTCTTTAAGACTGCAAATGAATAACATTCTATCAAATCGTCTTGAAGACTGCAAATGAATAACATTCTATCAAATCGTCTTGAAGACTGCAAATGAATAACATTCTATCAAATCGTCTTTAAGACTGCAAATGAATAACATTCTATCAAATCGTCTTGAAGACTGCAAATGAATAACATTTTATCGAATCGTCTTTAAGACTGCAAATGAATAACATTCTATCAAATCGTCTTGAAGACTGCAAATGAATAACATTTTATCAAATCGTCTTTAAGACTGCAAATGAATAACATTCTATCAAATCGTCTTGAAGACTGCAAATGAATAACATTCTATCAAATTGTCTTGAAGACTGCAAATGAATAACATTCTATCAAATCGTCTTGAAGACTGCAAATGAATAACATTTTATCGAATCGTCTTTAAGACTGCAAATGAATAACATTCTATCAAATCGTCTTGAAGACTGCAAATGAATAACATTCTATCAAATCGTCTTGAAGACTGCAAATGAATAACATTCTATCAAATCGTCTTGAAGACTGCAAATGAATAACATTCTATCAAATCGTCTTGAAGACTGCAAATGAATAACATTCTATCAAATCGTCTTGAAGACTGCAAATGAATAACATTCTATCAAATCGTCTTGAAGACTGCAAATGAATAACATTTTATCAAATCGTCTTGAGGACTGCAAATGAATAACATTCTATCAAATCGTCTTGAAGACTGCAAATGAATAACATTCTATCAAATCGTCTTGAGGACTGCAAATGAATAACATTCTATCAAATCGTCTTGAAGACTGCAAATGAATAACATTCTATCAAATTGTCTTGAAGACTGCAAATGAATAACATTCTATCAAATCGTCTTGAAGACTGCAAATGAATAACATTCTATCAAATCGTCTTGAAGACTGCAAATGAATAACATTCTATCAAATCGTCTTGAAGACTGCAAATGAATAACATTTTATCGAATCGTCTTTAAGACTGCAAATGAATAACATTCTATCAAATCGTCTTGAAGACTGCAAATGAATAACATTCTATCAAATCGTCTTGAAGACTGCAAATGAATAACATTCTATCAAATCGTCTTGAAGACTGCAAATGAATAACATTCTATCAAATCGTCTTGAGGACTGCAAATGAATAACATTCTATCGAATCGTCTTTAAGACTGCAAATGAATAACATTCTATCAAATCGTCTTGAGGACTGCAAATGAATAACATTCTATCGAATCGTCTTTAAGACTGCAAATGAATAACATTCTATCAAATCGTCTTGAGGACTGTAAATGAATAACATTCTATCAAATCGTCTTGAGGACTGCAAATGAATAACATTCTATCAAATTGTCTTGAGGACTGCAAATGAATAACATTCTATCAAATTGTCTTGAGGACTGCAAATGAATAACATTCTATCAAATCGTCTTGAAGACTGCAAATGAATAACATTTTATCGAATCGTCTTTAAGACTGCAAATGAATAACATTCTATCAAATCGTCTTGAAGACTGCAAATGAATAACATTTTATCAAATCGTCTTTAAGACTGCAAATGAATAACATTCTATCAAATCGTCTTGAAGACTGCAAATGAATAACATTCTATCAAATTGTCTTGAAGACTGCAAATGAATAACATTCTATCAAATCGTCTTGAAGACTGCAAATGAATAACATTCTATCAAATCGTCTTGAGGACTGCAAATGAATAACATTCTATCAAATCGTCTTGAAGACTGCAAATGAATAACATTCTATCAAATTGTCTTGAAGACTGCAAATGAATAACATTCTATCAAATCGTCTTGAAGACTGCAAATGAATAACATTCTATCAAATCGTCTTGAAGACTGCAAATGAATAACATTCTATCAAATTGTCTTGAAGACTGCAAATGAATAACATTCTATCAAATCGTCTTGAAGACTGCAAATGAATAACATTTTATCGAATCGTCTTGAAGACTGCAAATGAATAACATTCTATCAAATCGTCTTGAAGACTGTAAATGAATAACATTCTATCAAATCGTCTTGAAGACTGTAAATGAATAACATTCTATCAAATCGTCTTGAAGACTGTAAATGAATAACATTCTATCAAATCGTCTTGAAGACTGCAAATGAATAACATTCTATCAAATCGTCTTGAGGACTGCAAATGAATAACATTCTATCAAATTGTCTTGAAGACTGCAAATGAATAACATTCTATCAAATCGTCTTGAAGACTGCAAATGAATAACATTCTATCAAATTGTCTTGAAGACTGCAAATGAATAACATTCTATCAAATCGTCTTGAAGACTGCAAATGAATAACATTCTATCAAATCGTCTTGAAGACTGCAAATGAATAACATTCTATCAAATTGTCTTGAAGACTGCAAATGAATAACATTCTATCAAATTGTCTTGAAGACTGCAAATGAATAACATTCTATCAAATCGTCTTGAAGACTGCAAATGAATAACATTCTATCAAATCGTCTTGAAGACTGCAAATGAATAACATTCTATCAAATCGTCTTGAAGACTGCAAATGAATAACATTCTATCAAATCGTCTTGAAGACTGCAAATGAATAACATTCTATCAAATCGTCTTGAAGACTGCAAATGAATAACATTTTATCGAATCGTCTTTAAGACTGCAAATGAATAACATTCTATCAAATCGTCTTGAAGACTGCAAATGAATAACATTCTATCAAATCGTCTTGAAGACTGCAAATGAATAACATTCTATCAAATCGTCTTGAAGACTGCAAATGAATAACATTTTATCAAATCGTCTTGAGGACTGCAAATGAATAACATTCTATCAAATCGTCTTGAAGACTGCAAATGAATAACATTCTATCAAATCGTCTTGAGGACTGCAAATGAATAACATTCTATCAAATCGTCTTGAAGACTGCAAATGAATAACATTTTATCGAATCGTCTTTAAGACTGCAAATGAATAACATTCTATCAAATCGTCTTGAAGACTGCAAATGAGTAACATTTTATCGAATCGTCTTTAAGACTGCAAATGAATAACATTCTATCAAATTGTCTTTAAGACTGCAAATGAATAACATTCTATCAAATCGTCTTGAAGACTGCAAATGAATAACATTCTATCAAATTGTCTTGAAGACTGCAAATGAATAACATTCTATCAAATCGTCTTGAAGACTGCAAATGAATAACATTCTATCAAATCGTCTTGAGGACTGCAAATGAATAACATTCTATCAAATCGTCTTGAAGACTGCAAATGAATAACATTTTATCGAATCGTCTTGAAGACTGCAAATGAATAACATTCTATCAAATCGTCTTGAAGACTGCAAATGAATAACATTTTATCGAATCGTCTTTAAGACTGCAAATGAATAACATTCTATCAAATCGTCTTGAGGACTGCAAATGAATAACATTCTATCAAATCGTCTTGAAGACTGTAAATGAATAACATTCTATCAAATTGTCTTGAGGACTGCAAATGAATAACATTCTATCAAATCGTCTTGAGGACTGCAAATGAATAACAATCTATCAAATCGTCTTGAAGACTGCAAATGAGTAACATTTTATCGAATCGTCTTTAAGACTGCAAATGAATAACATTCTATCAAATCGTCTTGAAGACTGCAAATGAATAACATTCTATCAAATCGTCTTGAAGACTGCAAATGAATAACATTCTATCAAATTGTCTTGAAGACTGCAAATGAATAACATTCTATCAAATTGTCTTGAAGACTGCAAATGAATAACATTCTATCAAATCGTCTTGAAGACTGTAAATGAATAACATTCTATCAAATTGTCTTGAGGACTGCAAATGAATAACATTCTATCAAATCGTCTTGAGGACTGCAAATGAATAACAATCTATCAAATCGTCTTGAAGACTGCAAATGAGTAACATTTTATCGAATCGTCTTTAAGACTGCAAATGAATAACATTCTATCAAATCGTCTTGAAGACTGCAAATGAATAACATTCTATCAAATCGTCTTGAAGACTGCAAATGAATAACATTCTATCAAATTGTCTTGAAGACTGCAAATGAATAACATTCTATCAAATTGTCTTGAAGACTGCAAATGAATAACATTCTATCAAATCGTCTTGAAGACTGCAAATGAATAACATTCTATCAAATCGTCTTGAAGACTGCAAATGAATAACATTCTATCAAATCGTCTTGAAGACTGCAAATGAATAACATTCTATCAAATCGTCTTGAGGACTGCAAATGAATAACATTCTATCAAATCGTCTTGAAGACTGCAAATGAATAACATTCTATCAAATCGTCTTGAAGACTGCAAATGAATAACATTCTATCAAATTGTCTTGAAGACTGCAAATGAATAACATTCTATCAAATCGTCTTGAAGACTGCAAATGAATAACATTCTATCAAATTGTCTTGAAGACTGCAAATGAATAACATTCTATCAAATCGTCTTGAAGACTGCAAATGAATAACATTCTATCAAATCGTCTTGAAGACTGCAAATGAATAACATTCTATCAAATCGTCTTGAAGACTGCAAATGAATAACATTCTATCAAATTGTCTTGAGGACTGCAAATGAATAACATTCTATCAAATTGTCTTGAGGACTGCAAATGAATAACATTCTATCAAATCGTCTTGAAGACTGCAAATGAATAACATTTTATCGAATCGTCTTTAAGACTGCAAATGAATAACATTCTATCAAATCGTCTTGAAGACTGCAAATGAATAACATTTTATCAAATCGTCTTTAAGACTGCAAATGAATAACATTCTATCAAATCGTCTTGAAGACTGCAAATGAATAACATTCTATCAAATTGTCTTGAAGACTGCAAATGAATAACATTCTATCAAATCGTCTTGAAGACTGCAAATGAATAACATTCTATCAAATCGTCTTGAGGACTGCAAATGAATAACATTCTATCAAATCGTCTTGAAGACTGCAAATGAATAACATTCTATCAAATTGTCTTGAAGACTGCAAATGAATAACATTCTATCAAATCGTCTTGAAGACTGCAAATGAATAACATTCTATCAAATCGTCTTGAAGACTGCAAATGAATAACATTCTATCAAATTGTCTTGAAGACTGCAAATGAATAACATTCTATCAAATCGTCTTGAAGACTGCAAATGAATAACATTTTATCGAATCGTCTTGAAGACTGCAAATGAATAACATTCTATCAAATCGTCTTGAAGACTGTAAATGAATAACATTCTATCAAATCGTCTTGAAGACTGTAAATGAATAACATTCTATCAAATCGTCTTGAAGACTGTAAATGAATAACATTCTATCAAATCGTCTTGAAGACTGCAAATGAATAACATTCTATCAAATCGTCTTGAGGACTGCAAATGAATAACATTCTATCAAATTGTCTTGAAGACTGCAAATGAATAACATTCTATCAAATCGTCTTGAAGACTGCAAATGAATAACATTCTATCAAATTGTCTTGAAGACTGCAAATGAATAACATTCTATCAAATCGTCTTGAAGACTGCAAATGAATAACATTCTATCAAATCGTCTTGAGGACTGCAAATGAATAACATTCTATCAAATCGTCTTGAAGACTGTAAATGAATAACATTCTATCAAATTGTCTTGAAGACTGCAAATGAATAACATTCTATCAAATCGTCTTGAAGACTGCAAATGAATAACATTCTATCAAATCGTCTTGAAGACTGCAAATGAATAACATTCTATCAAATTGTCTTGAAGACTGCAAATGAATAACATTCTATCAAATCGTCTTGAAGACTGCAAATGAATAACATTCTATCAAATCGTCTTGAAGACTGCAAATGAATAACATTCTATCAAATTGTCTTGAAGACTGCAAATGAATAACATTCTATCAAATCGTCTTGAAGACTGCAAATGAATAACATTCTATCAAATTGTCTTGAAGACTGCAAATGAATAACATTCTATCAAATCGTCTTGAAGACTGCAAATGAATAACATTCTATCAAATCGTCTTGAAGACTGCAAATGAATAACATTCTATCAAATCGTCTTGAAGACTGCAAATGAATAACATTTTATCGAATCGTCTTTAAGACTGCAAATGAATAACATTCTATCAAATCGTCTTGAGGACTGCAAATGAATAACATTCTATCAAATCGTCTTGAAGACTGCAAATGAATAACATTCTATCAAATCGTCTTGAAGACTGCAAATGAATAACATTTTATCGAATCGTCTTTAAGACTGCAAATGAATAACATTCTATCAAATCGTCTTGAAGACTGCAAATGAATAACATTCTATCAAATCGTCTTGAAGACTGCAAATGAATAACATTCTATCAAATCGTCTTGAAGACTGCAAATGAATAACATTTTATCAAATCGTCTTGAGGACTGCAAATGAATAACATTCTATCAAATCGTCTTGAAGACTGCAAATGAATAACATTCTATCAAATCATCTTGAAGACTGCAAATGAATAACATTCTATCAAATCGTCTTGAGGACTGCAAATGAATAACATTCTATCAAATTGTCTTGAGGACTGCAAATGAATAACATTCTATCAAATCGTCTTGAAGACTGCAAATGAATAACATTTTATCGAATCGTCTTTAAGACTGCAAATGAATAACATTCTATCAAATCGTCTTGAAGACTGCAAATGAGTAACATTCTATCAAATCGTCTTGAGGACTGCAAATGAATAACATTTTATCGAATCGTCTTTAAGACTGCAAATGAATAACATTCTATCAAATCGTCTTGAGGACTGCAAATGAATAACATTCTATCAAATCGTCTTGAGGACTGCAAATGAATAACAATCTATCAAATCGTCTTGAAGACTGCAAATGAGTAACATTTTATCGAATCGTCTTGAGGACTGCAAATGAATAACAATCTATCAAATCGTCTTGAAGACTGCAAATGAGTAACATTTTATCGAATCGTCTTTAAGACTGCAAATGAATAACATTCTATCAAATCGTCTTGAAGACTGCAAATGAATAACATTCTATCAAATCGTCTTGAAGACTGCAAATGAATAACATTCTATCAAATTGTCTTGAAGACTGCAAATGAATAACATTCTATCAAATTGTCTTGAAGACTGCAAATGAATAACATTCTATCAAATCGTCTTGAAGACTGCAAATGAATAACATTCTATCAAATCGTCTTGAGGACTGCAAATGAATAACATTCTATCAAATCGTCTTGAAGACTGCAAATGAATAACATTCTATCAAATCGTCTTGAAGACTGCAAATGAATAACATTCTATCAAATCGTCTTGAAGACTGCAAATGAATAACATTCTATCAAATCGTCTTGAAGACTGCAAATGAATAACATTCTATCAAATCGTCTTGAAGACTGCAAATGAATAACATTCTATCAAATTGTCTTGAAGACTGCAAATGAATAACATTCTATCAAATCGTCTTGAAGACTGCAAATGAATAACATTCTATCAAATTGTCTTGAAGACTGCAAATGAATAACATTCTATCAAATCGTCTTGAAGACTGCAAATGAATAACATTCTATCGAATCGTCTTGAAGACTGCAAATGAATAACATTCTATCAAATCGTCTTGAAGACTGCAAATGAATAACATTTTATCGAATCGTCTTTAAGACTGCAAATGAATAACATTCTATCAAATCGTCTTGAAGACTGCAAATGAATAACATTCTATCAAATCGTCTTGAAGACTGCAAATGAATAACATTCTATCAAATCGTCTTGAGGACTGCAAATGAATAACATTCTATCAAATCGTCTTGAAGACTGCAAATGAATAACATTTTATCGAATCGTCTTTAAGACTGCAAATGAATAACATTCTATCAAATCGTCTTGAAGACTGCAAATGAGTAACATTTTATCGAATCGTCTTTAAGACTGCAAATGAATAACATTCTATCAAATCGTCTTTAAGACTGCAAATGAATAACATTCTATCAAATCGTCTTGAGGACTGCAAATGAATAACATTCTATCAAATCGTCTTGAAGACTGCAAATGAATAACATTTTATCGAATCGTCTTGAAGACTGCAAATGAATAACATTCTATCAAATCGTCTTGAAGACTGCAAATGAATAACATTTTATCGAATCGTCTTTAAGACTGCAAATGAATAACATTCTATCAAATCGTCTTGAGGACTGCAAATGAATAACATTTTATCGAATCGTCTTTAAGACTGCAAATGAATAACATTCTATCAAATCGTCTTGAGGACTGCAAATGAATAACATTCTATCAAATCGTCTTGAAGACTGTAAATGAATAACATTCTATCAAATTGTCTTGAGGACTGCAAATGAATAACATTCTATCAAATCGTCTTGAGGACTGCAAATGAATAACAATCTATCAAATCGTCTTGAAGACTGCAAATGAGTAACATTTTATCGAATCGTCTTTAAGACTGCAAATGAATAACATTCTATCAAATCGTCTTGAAGACTGCAAATGAATAACATTCTATCAAATCGTCTTGAGGACTGCAAATGAATAACATTCTATCAAATTGTCTTGAGGACTGCAAATGAATAACATTCTATCAAATCGTCTTAAAGACAACAAATGAATAACATTCTATCAAAGACTGCAAATGAATATTATCTATCGAATCGTCTTGAACACTGGAAATAAATAACTTCTATCAAATCATCTTGAACACTGCAAATAAATACATCTATCGAGATCTAAGATTTTCTTTCAACCCATCCAGTCAAGTGCAATTTTTTAAAAAGTGCATACAATCCATTATCATAACAAATAAATACTTCCATGATAAAAGATATTTTTTTAAAAACAAAACAATTTAAGTGTCACCAAAGGCGTTGTCTAAAAGTTATGTTCTCTGAAATTAGCATTGTAAGTTTCCTGAAGGAAAACGCACAATTACTCTCCTGCCTGACTCATAGGAACGAGATGAAATATATCCGCCTGTCAATCATTCATACATTTTTATTTCATTGTTACACATGAGAGAATATTCCCGAAAATCACTGTGAAACTAAATTTATTTTATGTGTTCCTATGTTTCATGTGTCCTGTTTAAAATTTCTTCCGGCTTAATTGAAATTGATTAAGTATATTTATCATAAAATAATATCAACAGTTTTACATGAGTAAGATAGATGCATATTTGTTTAAAAATGGCAAGGATATCACAATAAACACGCAAATAATGAATATTACATTTGCAGAAATGAATGTCCTCAAAGGCGTTTATAACAAATATATTTATTTTTAATTTTACTATTTCTCCTAAAATGACGTATTTGTAATGTATATAATAAATTCAAAAGCACAAGATATAGAGCTGCTTCATGACTGTGCATTAAATAAAAGTCTTTAATACAGCAAATATGAAATTAAGAGCCCGAAGAAAAGAATATATAGATTAAGGAACAGAAAATTATTAAAATATTTAATAGACTAAATTTTAGTCTACACAAGAAGAAAAGGTTCTAATAGGTAATAATATTATCAATATCACTTTACGAAGTAGAGTCTCTGCTTTAACTATTGCATTATCAAATGTTTGCATGTAGACAACTTTAACCTGTTAATATCAGAAGCCTAGCTTACACGATTTACATAAAGCAAAATACCGGAAGCATCACCTTGCCAATAAATATGTAGTTATTCAAAGCTGATCTTTATCCCACAAGATAGACGAGTCGAGTATCTTCCGAATTAAGGTCAAGAGATACATCTACTGAGTCAGAAACACACTGAGGCAATGAAAGTTGACATTTTCCGTATTTTCTGTCTAGTGAGTCACTCGAAACGAATTTAGCTGGCAGAAACAGATGGGTTGTGACGTCATCGACGGCGGATATGACTGATATCTACACCTCAGTGGTACCGTATAACGAGATCTCGTGCAAAGCGTGTTTGTTTTCCACAGCTGTCAGTTCTGATTTGTTTTGATTTGGAGACTTGTTGATTGCATTGTTTTCAATATAAAGATCATCTCGACTAATAGACAAACGGAAAAGGTACATCAAATATAGGTCATTTAGTGCTGGATATTTGATTGACAGGTACACAAAAATTAAATGAATAAAGGAAACATTTACTGAAATGAAATTATAGCTTTTGTATATCTATGAATTTATTTTATATGTATGCAAACTCCAACGGCAGTATTTTAAGTGTAAGGAAATGTATAAGAAATAAACATTGGTGGAAGGCCTATACAAATAAATGTACAAGTATAGTAAGTCGAATTATTTCGAAATAACTTATAGATATGAAATACGCAAAACATAAACAATTTTTCGAAACTTAAAACTCAAATAATATTCAAAATGAAAACGAATAACACAATGCGTGACTAGAAAAAAATTACTGTAAGAAAACTAAGCTCATGAACAAATAAATGAATAAATTAATGTTTTGAAAATGCTATCTACTCGAGTTGAATTCATATTCCAACATTCTCAGTAGGGCACGTAAGGAAAATTCTATGCTTATATCAGCGCGAAACTAGAAACTTTGCAATTAGAATTGTCCAGCTCTTGATAATCAATTCTTTTGAATCTACAGTACTCATTGAAATTGACAACATAATATATTTAAACACTCACTTGTGTATTAGCGTATTTCTATGTTCTAAGGTTAACAATTGGGGATATGATTAAATGTGAATTATGATACCCTAGAAGAAGAATAAAGAGCCAAATATAGACCAAATAAGAATAACTTAACTTTTAAAAAGATGTGGATGTTAAAATGGCTTTGACTGTACTGTTTAACGTTTTGGGTATTTAATTTATTCAAATTTCCCGTCAGTAAATAAAAGACTTAGTAAATACCCATTTATTCAGAGTGTACGTATAAGTAGTCTTTTAACTCACCCCGATAATCTGTATAATCAGATAAAATGTCACGTATCAAGCGAAAACTTCATGCGGCCATTTGAGTGTGAACATCTTTAACATCATTCGAGGACTCGCGTAGCTTATCCGATATTGGTACGTTTGTTTTAGAAATATGTTTATGGATTTAGACAGACATTTATTTCCTTTATTTAGATCCTTATATTTCCTTAAGAAAACGTGCTTAAATGCCTTTGACACTTTAACACTGATTAACATGAAGTCATTGAAAACAAAATTCTAAAATTATGTTTTCTATATTTGATATAGGATAAAACAAAGGAAAGATCTGAACAGTTATCAAATTCATTCAGGGGCTATCTAGAAATGCCAAATTTCCTAAACTTTAAAAGGCTACTTACTCAAGTTTCTAAATGACACATTATATTGAATCTTAAATCATGAAACCTGGTTCCTTTTCTCCTCTATTTACTCTCGTCGATCAATTTGACACCTATATACATGTAATTAATTCTCTGTCTCAGATAAGAAAGGAAATGACCAAGAGTAGACTATAACGCCTGAAACTTATAATGAGACATACGATACTTAGTATCCATGGAAACTAGCAGCAGTAAGTGTCGCATGTGTTATTCGAAGATACTCGGTATCCATGGAAACTGACAGCAGTAAGTGTCTCATGTCTATTTTGAACATCCCATATAGGTCTTTCAATTAACCAATATTGATCAAATGGTATTTTCCCATGTGAATCATCCTTTAACCTGACTTGTTTATGTATCACAGCTTACAAATAGTTACAGCAAGATTTCTCATCAGACAAGCCATTTTATTGCATATTGCAATCTTTCACAGTAACCTATGTTACAAGTGAGCTCTGTTTCTCGCGGTGAAACTTACAACATTTATAACGTCAAATCCCTTGTTCAATCACATGTCCCGTCACATCTCTCACCGAATTCTTACTTGAAATATGTGCGCTAATCACAAATGAAGGAACTCCAGTCTCCGTCTTTTCAAAATGCCTTATCGGTGAAAAATTGCATCATGGATACCGTACAAATCTTTAATCACTCAAATATTCGTTTCGTTTTGACCCCTGACAAACCTCGGACTAGTAATTGTATGTGCGGTAGGCACAAGTGAAGGAACCTTAGTCTTTCAAGTGGGAAGAAACTTAAATATAAAGAATATAATTAGGTTGAAACGACGTCGATGATTCCACAGCAGAATTCTGTATCTCTAACCAAGAAACAGCTTCACTTTTAAAAGAGGTTATGTAGTAAATAATGACACAAACAGGATATGTGGGTAGAGAATGTAGATAATCCATAGGCGTCATCGTCTCCAAAATTCTTCAGCTGATTTTTTATTTTCTAACCGAAGGCCTCCCCCGCAGAAGTTCTTGCAGCAGTAACCAACACTTGTGTTATTTAGTGTCATTGAGCTGATGACTGTTAAACGGCCACAGAGTAAGTTGAATTTTTTCAACAGCATTTAGACGTTGGTGTAATGATACAAGACAATGTTATGGATGACAACTTCTTCATGTATTTCACACGACGTTTCTGGGCTACTTCTTGCCCCTTTTTCAGGTGGATAATGAACAAAATTAAGTTGGTACTATATATATATATATATATAGGTGTACATGAAGCCATTGATTCAATTAATTATGTACAAATACAATAAGTGAGATAAAAAGGATAATGATACAATGAATGGGTGTTGTTTCAGATCTGGTCTCCACTGTATAAACATTCAGATCTGTAACAACACCCATGCATTGTATCATTTATGGAGCCGTTTTCCGATTATCAGTGAAAACTATTAAATATCATAATTTGTCATTTTAGAGATAAAATGCAAGTTTATGGAAGCGATTTTACCTTAACTAAGGTCAATAGGTCATTTTGGCTCTTACTAAAGCCAAATTAAAAATCATGAAAATACTTTGTGTCACTTTAAGTGTTAGTGATGAGCTAGCGTCGAGACATGGAAGCATGTTGGATAAGTACATATACATAAATCAATATAGTCATAAATACACATGACATTTGAAATGAGTTTCGTGATATAGTTAGCCTTGTTATTTTCCATTAAATGGTTTTAAAAAATCGAAGAATTGCATCAAAATATCTGATATAAAACATAGACAGAATATTTTATTTACGTCTCACATGTGTAATACATCCAATCGCTCAGCGATTTATGAGACAATATTTCAATTAAAATAAAACAAGGAAATAAAATGACAGTAAAACCTATAAACAGCACCCGTTTCTAGTATATAAAATATCTCTTCGTAAAGTTAAAATCTTATGGCAGGTCCTGGCACTGTCAAAGGTAATGTTTGGATTACTTAAAATAGCGTAAAACTTCTCTGTGGGTGTTAAATTATAAAATTGAGCAAGTTTCCTCGTACATACCTCATACAATTCATTTCTTATGTCATTATAAACAGGGCAGAAAATTAAGACATGCATTTCATCCTCAACAATATTTAAACAGTTAAAACAATATCTTTCAGAAAATGGCACATTTTGGTATCTACCCGTCTCAACCCGTAGCGGTGCCACTCCACACCTAAATTTAGCTAGAGCGCTTCTGTGACCTCTGGGCAGGGGCTGTAATAGATAAGGTTCGGGATCATATAGTTCCTTATAATGCCTATAGACATAAGACCAATGGTTTACAAGAACATTTACGACACACGTTTACAAGTAATGTATGATAAGTTCATCAACAAAATCTTAGTAAAATGATGGCATTTACGATAAATATATGTATTTAAGACCCGGAGCAATTCAAATGTGTCAGAAAGCTCTGTCCGGACTTTCAAGCTGTCATGCTTTTTGAAGGAACCCCCGCACATTTCTCATTTTGAAGTTTTGCATGGCGCCTAAATTAAAGAGGGGTTTCTATTTTGTACATTTACATTGTTAGATATGTTTCTATGCAGCGTAAGTCAATTGCAATATAATGATTGGAGGGTCATTTCGAAAAGCATCAAAAACATTATCAAACACAAATTATGTAGAGATAATTTCCCTTTAAGTATTTGGGATAAATCAAAAATAGCAGAAAACGAAACCCCTAAAAGACAGTGACCCTTAAGAATCATAACCATGAGAAATAAAAACAGAAACCAAAACATTTACACGCAATTGCGATGCTAAAGTATCAAAATGCTTTTTTTCGAAAATCATAAAAAAAATATATTGATACAAAACAGGTTGCCTATTTCACAAAATCTGCTTAAACAAAGGCCAAATGAAATCGTTATTCTGAAAATAGATATATCGACCTCATGTACCTTTGTTTCTGAGCGTACTATTGTTATAAATACATGCCTAAAGCTTTGATAATGAAACAGCTGCCATAATCTTTATAAACGTTATCAAATATGCTACACAAATCTATTTTGTATCTTCAACATAATGACATGTGTTACCGCGCTCGTGCGTGTCAATTTCTAGTCACGTGACCGACACTGCCAGTATGGTTGTCAATATCTGTCACTCGAACGTGATTTGGACATCGGAAATGGAAGGCGGCGGAAACAAAGTATGATTTTATCGACCCACGTGCATCGTGTCGGTATTTCGGATGAATGAACCAACTGATGAAAGGGCCACTGAACTAACTACAAGAAATAAAATTTCCTATTTAAAAACTCTTTTAATTCTCATATAATTCTTGGCCATATCCTTTTATACGTACATGAAATACATTTGGAATGCATAAAAGGAAGGGCTTGTATTGCTTTTGACTTACAGATTTTTTATCACGTAGTAAAATGATCTTTTAAATGTTGATCTCAAAATGTTTAAATTATATTGGTAGAAGAGTTATCGTTAAGAAACGAAAGAAAAAGTATAAACAGTAAAAGGTTTTGAATCGCACTACATTAAATCTTTCGTATATCATAATGCGATTTTCCAAAAATGTTTGAAGTAACTTTTTTTGCAGAAAATAAATCTTTATCTCAAGTCTCATTCTGTATATCTATTTTCCAGCGTTTAGGATAGAAAGAAAAAAGGGACAAAATCAACATTTCTTTTCATTCACATCGTTAATTAGCAAACAATGTATAAACCTTCTTTTCTCTCACTTTTCTCTCTTCCTTTAATCTTAACCTCAAAAAACTTGAAATAACATAGCAAACGCCCGCTACGCCTCATCAGAACTTGTATTTCAACCCGTTTCCTCAAAAAGTAACGGTTGTGGCTTGTACCAGGTATTTGAACAATGTATTTACACAAACAAACCTGAGATTTGACTGTTTTTTCGAAACAGAAGAAATGTCTGGGTCCACTTGATTGTCGTGTTTTGACCATTCTTCCCATTTAGGAAAAACATCGTTTGTTGTTTGTTTGAAACTTTGCACTAACACCAAACACAAATACTCGTTAGAATTCCTCGCCAGTCCGAAAAAGCCGAGAATAAGATTATATGACATGTACCGACGTTCTTCTGATAAGTGCCGAATCTAAATCACTGCAGAATGCAAACTCATCGCAGTTCTTATAACATCAAATTAACGAAACATATCTCTGTTCGTTTCTGATCTGAGCATTGATCAGCCGGGGTCATGTCATTTGACCTTTTACTCTCACCAATCAGCGACGAGCCTTGAAAATCATCGACACGATCTTATATTTGAGTGCATCTGTGGCTGATTGAATTATCGGACGGTGAAAGGAGGCAATCAGGATCAATGACTGCCAGGATCGACCTGGTTTAAATGAGATTGTTATTACAAGAACCGGATAAAGTCGCAACTTTAAATCTACTGCGTTTTCTTTGAATACAAAACTGATGATTTTCCTTAGTCAGTATTCAAACAGATTAATTCAAAGCCCAATCGTTGTGGCGGACCATCTATTCAAGACGCCAAAGTAAGAGAAAATATGAAAGTCAGCGAGTGCCAAACGACTGTAAAGAAATAACTTTTAAAACCATTATTTCCAAAACGCGTTTGATCTCACTCAAAACTAAGTCGTGTAAACATTAGTTCCATCTTGCCCCTGCATTGCCTCCAATTGCATTGCCTCCAATAGACATGATACATTGAAGGTACCCTCCAATAGCTTTCAACTAATGTCCAACCTTCAATAGTTTATTCAAGGGTTGCCAATGTTTTGTGGTAAATACATTGAATAAGTAAAATGAACACATAATGTTTTACTTGAAAGCAAAATAAGAAGATTTTTGAATGAATTTGATTTGTTTTGACTCTTAGTTAACATAAATATGGCAGTTGGTAGCGACCTCCAATAGTTGAAAGTGACTTAGTTTTAAGTTAGATATGGTCCTCAAACTCTCCATTAGTTTTGCACGCTGGTTCGTCCGCGGCCTAACGGCCTTGGACGAGTCCCTTGTGCCAAATTAATGGAGACTTTTTCGGACAATATCCTACACGTAAACGCCAAGTTTTCTCCTATAATACATGCGGACCAAAGAGCGCCGATTCTTAAAAATCTTTTGAAATAAAAATCTTATTTAACGTTTTCTGAGTAAATATGCTATCTTCAATTTCTTTAATTTTAATGACCTCGTATGTTGGTATAGTGCTGTCCATATCAACTAAAAAGGGTGATTAAAATGGTTGATTCGTTTGCGATAAATAAGGCGGATAATGTAGCTATCGTGTAATAAAGAAGTTATCTCCACAAAGATTTTCCGGACTAAAATTAAGTCTTAATTAATCAATAATTAAACAGACTTAATGAACCTAGACTGTATAAAAGGCTCCAATTTTATGCACACGTCATGAAGTAAGACTTTTCATACGACAGTTTATACGTTTGTAACAGAAACTTGGATCTTCAGTTTGATAAACATGTCAATCAAGCGAGTATTTAAGCACTATCTATTATCAACTTTTATCAAAGTGGGTTTTTTCTGTATTTTTGTCTTGTTTGTAATCTGTCACCGAGGAAAATATCAAAATAAAGTCGACAAGATGTACATAGGAAAGTCAAGTTTGTTTATTATAAAACTTTTGTTGTGTACCGTTGGCGTTGGCTAGGGTTTGTGTTTACCGGAAAAAAAGGTCTGGGGAGCTTTAACAAAGACTTAAAAATGTTCATGAAATCAATATTTCAGAGACAAAAATGATATTCAAACACAACTAAAAATCAACTATATAGTTAAAATTGTATGTTTTATTAACTTTATTACTATACATAATTGTATGTTAACTTTAATTAACATTTTCGTTTACAGATATTACCGTAACAAATGCTGTCTCTTTTTTTAAAACATTAAATCATCTTCATTTCCTAATTCTTTCCGAAGACATCACGACGAGAGAGAGTGAAAGCTAAAACAAAAAAATAGATCATATTGTTTTAAAGCGTGTCTCTATCAATAAACCCTTGCTTTATTGTCTGTAGACATAAGCATGTTGTCTATTAGCTTGACCCTTCGCGTGGGTCGCTCGTGGACGTTCGCAATTCTCGGGTAACCAGGATACCGCCTCATTGATACCGCAGTCGTGTTTTACTTGTACCCAGGGTATCAACACCCGTCGAGATGAGAGATAGGAGATGTTTACTGATGTTCTAAATCTGACTTCTTGATAAGCGACATTGAAAAAGGAAGGCAAGTCGCTTGGATGAAGTTTTGGACTATGGACTTTTTGGGATGATTTCATGCCTATTAAGACACGAATTAAGAGACTCTTGTGTGACATTGTGCAAGAGACATTATTCCAAATCTGCCTCTGTTTAACCAACAGTACACTAGTTTGCTTTGATTGTCTCAATGGCCGAAAAAAACACTAATCAAATGAACTGTTGATATCATAATAAATAACCACAGAGCCCATAGATCAAATATATATGGAAGCACTCATAAAATCTGCATTAAGTGCTACGCTCGTGTTTTAAATTTCAATTGTTTCAATTTATCTTGCAAATATCCTAAAACCTCTTATGACAGTTTTTCCTTAAGCATTACTTTTTAATATTTCACTTTCCAACGAATATATAACTATTGATTTTGAAGTGTATGATTTTCTTGGCTTAGAAATTTAAAGAAATGAGAATATTACTGTTATATTGCAAGACTAGGAAATTAGTTCGAATCATGTATATTGTACATGAGAACGTTTGCGCTAATTAATCGACACTAACGGCATTGTCAAACAATATTATGTTTTTTAATACTTTTTTTCCATAAATTTATACAAATATATTTTATTCATGGTGAGAGATATCGTCTTACTCAACCCAAATATCAGTAGATGCAGGTGTCACGCCATTTTGGCGTTAACGCCTTTTTATCATTTGTGTTAGGAAAATGGACTCGCGTAGCTGATCCGAATTTTGTGCATTCATTTAAGAACTCAAATTGGTTGATTAAAAGATATTATCTTGCATCTGGCAATGTGTGTTGTTTCTTTTATGAGATCCAATTCGTTTCAAAATACAAAATACAAAACGTTCTCCGGTAGATTTAAAGTACTGAATCCATTCCAATTGGAAAGGCATTGTGAACTTAAGTTCACAATTTTAAAATTAACTGTTACAGTTTCTGTTGATATTCAATATCAACTACCAGTGCAGACAAAAACCTTTGTCAATGTGCAATGTTAGCATTTTTAAATCAATAGTTAAGAATTGAGTTAACTAAGTTAAACAATTCAGGGCAATCTAAAGCTCAAACATATACAACACTGAAAAAATCACTGATAAGAAAACATTACTTACATTAATCATGATATCTGATAGATAAACTTTACGTATAAAGTTATGTGTTTTGGAGAAGATAATATCAACATGTAGGTACATTTTACAGCCGCTTCACAATTTACCGACCGAAGACTAAAGGTAGGCTACTCTTGCAGCCTTAAATTACTCTGAATCTATAGTTCGTTTCAGCAAACAGTGAATATAGTGTTTCGTAAAACATTCAATTGTGTTTCATGTTTATTTACAAAGAAGACGCTAAAGAAATATTAAATTATATCCTGTTAAAAAATAATTAATTCAAACAGACAAGGGGCCAGTTAACGTATCTTCTAAAGAGGTATTTTTTGTGAAAAACGAAATTTGAGAAGGCAATCCGGCCTCTTCATTTATAGTAATAAAGTGACACAGAGCATATTTTAAGTTGTTTTCATGTTGCTTCAATACGAGCAAAAATATCATATGTCCCAAGTTAAGTTCAAAACGCTTCCAAAAATTTGCTTTTCCATCTCTAAAATGTCCAAATATTTGTTCTTGTTTTCAATGAAAATCGGAATAAGGCCAGATGGTTCTTAAAAAGTTTAAATTCTTCTTCCATTTAACTCGCATACAAGTTAATTGATCCACGTAACACTATCAACCAATATTTGTTTTAGTGTGTGCTGTAAATACGTTTCCAAAATTACGTTCGAGTCATTGGCGATCTTCATTGTGCGGTTTTCGATCATCAATCACGACATCAACCTGTTTATGGTCACTATTCTGACCTTATAAGCTTCTGGATGCTTATTTTCAGACACCCACTACTCCTTGATAAAATAACATCATTAGCAAAGGTTGAGAAATTTAACTCCAACATTCTCTGTGTTCCTTTAATGCAAATCAGCAAAATCACAAGGCCGTGTATCGATTAGAAATAGCGTTAGAAAGACCTATATGACTATAGAGCCACCACTGTCCTTTTATATAATGGTAGGGAAGTCTGCGCATGTGCACATTTGTCTTTCTTACGCCATTTCGAAGCGATACACGTCCCTATGGGCATAAAATCCAAGGTAACATGATTGAAATGGCTATTAAGGTGTATTGAATAAATGTCACAGGCAACTAAATATCAGACGTCGAAAGCAAACAGTATAACACTTATTAACATAAATTATGATTTAAGCGTTTATGTGTAATATACGCAACAGTTGACTAAAATTTAATCTTCATAGTATACAGAATTTATTCGTCATTCTGAAAGACTGAGAATACACCCCCAGAATTTCATTTATCTTCACAATAAGGAAAAAGTAAGCCAAAATTTCTCCCTTTTTCTCATATATTCGAGTACTGACTACATTCAACGACTCGATCACTACCGTATTTCCTCGAATAGACGCGACAATTCGAGGCCCCGTGTCTAATCGAGGCCGGCCTCTCTATATTTTTTGCAAGATAATCATCGAAATTTCCAAGAACATGAAGGCAATCATGACAAACTCATTTTAATTTTTTTGGTTTTTGGCTGAATATTTGTTCAAGATTGGACGTGAACATATTATATCATGTTAAATTACATTTCGTTAGATTTAAAAATGTTTCAAACGAAATTACAAAATCACAGCGTCATATTTTTTAATTGTCACAAATCAAATATATGTTGAGAATAATGGTAGTCGAGTTCATATGCAGTAAATGCATGTGACAGTAATCGGGCTATTTTATCCGCCCCCACGCCATTATGGTGTGTTATTTCACATGGGTGTATTTCTATTGTCACGATATCGCAGCTTGTTTAGTTTCCTTATCTAGACGGCCGTTTGACACCGCTGCGTTTGTCCGCCTGATAATACAGGCGTATTCCTTTGTTTAGAAATATAATCACTGCAGAATTCTACGCATTATCGCTGCAATTCAAATGGAATTTTGACAACTTTCCTTGATATCACATGAAGTGAAATTCAAATCTTGTTGTTGTTTGGCGTTTGTTTCCACACGTTGTTGATGTCGCCGACGTAATTCAAAACTAAGGTACATTTAAGGTTTGACGGTTTTTGGCGTAATGGTTAACATTTCTAAAATTCAGGAATTATCGTTTTTAATAAAAAATTAGCTTTGATGATTAAAGTATGATTTTGAAACATAAATAATATCAAAGCAAATTGACTTAACTTGATTTTGTAGGCGAATAACTAACTCAAAGGTGATTTTGAAATTTTATAATATTCAAAAAAACTTTCTCACAAAATTCAAAGATTTAAAATTAGTGTCAACGTTTACAACTCAATACTTATATCGACGAATCCAAAGGTGTCAAGACGCGCATCGTGCCGGAACTACTTTCGGAAGAAAATATCTTTAAAGAATGCGTTGGTGTCAATAACAATGTCAACAAAATTCAACTTTGACGATTTAATTGACCATTCTAATACAACGATCAAAGTCAAAGATCTTTTCTTCTAAAATTCCATTAAATTGCCGTGTCAAGACAACAATTTATAGAAAAGGCGATAGAATACCCCACCAAAGCTATTTAAAATGTAATCAAAACGTAGACAGGTTATTTAGACCTCTTGTGTGGTCAGCTGGTTTCTTGTGGCTTGACCTACGTATTGAATGACCAGCGTCCAGTTTGACCTGACCCTGGCTCAAGACAGGACACGGTGAAGTTCAACACCGATCCGTTAATTACACGTGCTTTGAATATTTAAACCGCGATAAGCACGCGCTAGAATTTCTAATCCGGTGTAAGATCATATTTGGACCCCCGAAGTGGAAGCACCCATGTAAATGTGAACACGTTTATCATCTCATTAAGGGACAGCAAATGTTGGGTCCTAAGTCCTTGTTTTGGATAGAATTTAAAATGTTATAAAAAGAGTAGCAATGCTATTTTTTTTAGAAATACTGCTAATGGACATTAACTATTAACTGAAACTCCCGAAAGTTATAGTAAACGGTAGATATACAAGCACAATTTAATACCTGTGATAGAATATTAAAGGTAGGAACAAAAAAAACGGAGCAAAAAAATAACGTAACAGATACTCAACACAATGTGTATTTAAAATTTTTCTTCATAGAGCTGAAATCTCATAAAGAGACTGTCCCCCTCTAAAGACCATGACCTATCGGCATCCGGTCCGCCATATTGGTTTTTGAAAAAATTACACCAAAAAAAGGAGCTGTACTGACGTATTTTACAACATTATATGAATAAACTATATGAATGGATTGAATATTCATAAATTTATCAATGATTTACGATAGGGCTGATAACTAATGCCGTGTAATGCCATAGCAAGGCTTTTCACACTCGTAGCGCTAATAATTGGCTTCACTTATCGTTCTTGTTTTATTCCATCTCATTTATCTAGTTGTCAAATCTAAATGAACCAAAATGTTATTCTCAGTAACATGTTTCAACTGGGTTATGTTATAATATTATGTACTAATAACACACATAAATTTATATGAAGTCGAATTTTGTTCCGAAAAAAATACTCCGATAGGACAGTCCTTTGAAGCAGAGTATAAGGTGATGAACTCACGCCTACGCTTACCTGTGCAAGCGTTCAGGTATTTGATGACACACGAGTTAATGCAGGCGGAAATACCCTTGTATATTTCTTACAGGTATATGCAGATAAGATGTTATCTCCGCAGTGGGGCATAATCAGACGCACGATTTCAGTGCAATGCGAAGATCAGTTTGTAATTCGTGACACAAAACAACATTTTTGGGGGCTTAATTCTTATCAGATATATTTTTCAAGTAAGGTAAAAGCCTCTCGTCATAATCACGAGACGCTTTCAAAGACAATGTACGAGCAAAAAGTCGATCTAGTTACATCTAATGATCAACGTGATATGATGCATTGCTCAGTGCGTAAAATAAAGGAGACTATAGTTGTAAGATGATAATTCTTGTTGTACAGTTACGCTTAAAGAGCCACTCCGTGCGTTGTTGGAGTCACATATACCAAACTCAAACAATGGTGTCACTTGATCGCGAACTACAGACTGTTACTAAAAAAGACACATTTTAAAGCTTATTGTTTTTTTACAGTGAAAATATGAAGGTAGAACGTCACAATTATGATCGAAAACCGGACAGTGGCGCGCGACAAATTGTCAAACGTAACTTTGGAGACTTATTTTAAAACAGACATGAGGGCAGTTAGGAGTTGATAGTGTTTGTTAGGTTATATAACTAGTATCCATGTATATTGGACGTGATATCTACACCTCTGTGCATTTATAAGGCTGTTGTTAGATTTTCATGGAAAACCAGTATTTGTTCATATATATATGTCTTTTGGACATGAAAAGTTAAGATGTTTTGATTTTATATCACCACATATGACATTTAGGTTCGCATCAAAGTTAAATAATATGTTATGAATATCACGGTGTGGTTCTTTAAGACTACCTTTACTATATAGTAGCCCACTGGTAGGCCTACAGTGTAGCGAGATTGCATTTGATGACACTTAAATTGCCCGAAATAATTGTTTAGTGTGTTCAGTTGATGTCTTCGATTAACTTTTTTTATTCCATTTTTTGGGGGTTGCATCAACAGATTTTATTTTAATCCAGTGGTTTGATAATCAGAAAAGGCGCGAATAATCTCATTCTGAATTTAAGAATTTCGACGTACGCCGTTCTAGATTAGCACGGAACGTTACTTATAGTCTACCTCAAGGACTGTTGTTCATAACATTTAACTTAAATTACCCAAGCAGGACACATAACTTCTTACAAATCCAAGGCAAGGCTATATTTCTGATTTCCACTTCGATATATTCAATAAAATAATACTTTTTAAAAATAGATTTTTCAGAGATTGTCTCAGTCTAATAGATTGTCTGAAATAAACTCCCCATCCTGAAAAGAGAACACTCAATTTTCAGGTTTTCAATCGAAATCGCGACTTTTTACCTTTAATTCTCCATTTAACCGAGCCACAGCATCGATATCCCCTTCATTTCTTTTTCAATAAATAAATAAAAATAACATAGTTTTTCAGAAATAAAATGTTACTCTAGAAGTTGCGCTGGGAAGAACTCCCCAATCTCAAAAGAGAGACGATCGCCTAGTGATGACCTTATTGACCTTTCTGTACTGTGGTACACGTGAACTTTGACAGACAGACAGATTTATTCAGTAAAAGGCCTTTGGCCCAAAATACAGAAAATTCAGGGATAACAAAATGTCCCTGCACATAATTGTTAATAAGGTATATATAAATATATATGATTGTATGACCTATATTGACCTTTCTGTACTGTGGTACGCGTGAACTTTGGTAAGCGTTAAAATGTCTTCTCCTTTGGGATTCGAACCTGGACTTCTTTCTCCATGCAACCTTTTAAGCCTTTCCTTCGTTATTGATTCAGGGAAATTGGTCAAAATATTTTTATGGTTTGTAGAGTATTATCTTATTTGACTTGTATTTTAAATATAGTCTATGTTTAATTTATTTAATTGAGAGGCGTTATTAGATATTTTATTTAAGGGAATAAGATATTTTTATGTGGCAAGAATCTATTTTCTCTATCAGATGGCCTTCATTTGGCGATTCGAAATTATATGAATTGAAACTTGTTACTAATTACTTTTAAAAAAGCGATTGTGGGATGAAACCATGTTGATAATGGGCAAAAATATAGAAAACATGTCACGAATGTTTTTACCTTATTGAATAAAATTGATCCATATAAAAAATGTTCAAACATTTTGGTGACTTCTTTAATGGTTGTTTCACGAGATGTTTGAATCGAGTTTTGATGACATATTTTTGTGTGCCAAAATACCATCTATGCTGATAGAAATTGAAATAATCTCAAATTTTGATCTTAAAAAAATTATATATCATTGACATTTGACATTTTCATTGATAAGCGATGGCTTCAACAACCACAAAGTGTCTCTTTAAATTATGTAAAACACACAAAAAGAATACAAAACATATTTATATGCCGTTCAAAGAGGAATGTCTTCGTTTACAAGGTTGCTTTCAAAGAATATCAAAACCATTTAGGGATCAATGTTATTGTTTGAATCATATCTCGTAGTTATTTCTGAGACATTTTGCCGAGAAATTATCTAGGAATGTATTGGGAAGCATTAGAATTACATAAAAACAGGTTGAGCATAAATATGGTTTTATGAATATTCGCTTTCATACATAAGATTTAGTAGGTCACATAACGAGAAAATATCAACCATTGTAACATAGAAACAAGAGTATTGCTCTATGAAAACTATGCAAGAGTTACTATCATATGTGAATAAAATGTTATACCCGCATTCAGCAACATTTGCCATCAATTATGACATGTTGACATAAGACGGATCCACTTAACCGTAGCATTATGTTTTGCCTCGATTCAGTCTCAACCTCGCTTAACCGGACACCACGTGGTCACAGAATGTCAAACCGGTTCATCTAACCGAAATCACCATACCACTCCATAAATTATCAACGATGTTCGCAACACATCGTGATTTCAGGTGACCATTAAATCTATTTACAGAAGTTGCCTTTTTTTCTCTTTGTTTCATATATTTTACGAAATGCAATTTTGGATAAAAATCGAAATTGGAAGAAGGGTTAAAGAAATAAAATTGAGTTGAATGTTGAAAAACACTAAATGCAATCTGAAAAGATGCCGAGTCAAACGATTGCTGCCACATCGTGGTGTCTTTATCCGCGAAGCTCATACAATATCCTGATTGCTTTCACTGGAGTTGCCTCGTATATTTAATGACCGGTTACCCAGAACTATGTATTACAAACAACGCTCATCTCAAACCAGCACTGACAATATTCTTCGATTTAACTGGCTTTTTTTATATAGTAATCGAACCCTATCGCGGTTACTAGTATCATAATGGTAAAAGGCTAGATTACTAAATGGAAAAAGCAAATTCAATGATAATAATGTATGTGCCGCTTAGTGTCGAAACCCATATTCTATATACCTTCCATTGTAAACAATTTCGTATAAAATTCTACATAGATTTAGAAAATTAGACAAAAACGTTTCATGTTTGTGACTCACAAGCTTTTCTCTTATTAACTTATCAAGATAACTCCTTTGCCAATATGTAAAAACTTGAAATGTAAATTTTTTTATTTTTTTTTATTTTCCTTATTTTGTGGTACAGGCAAAGACACATTTGACAAAAACAAAGACATTCAGCATATAAATACAGTTACATACATCCAAATATATAAGCACAATTCAATTTAGTTAATGTGTGGATTATTTTCCAAGTAGTAAATGTAAAGTTGACCAGTACTTAAAAAACATTTCTTCAGTTTCTGTTGATAAAAAAACATATCTTGACAAATCGTAATATTGTATAATTTCACTTTTAAGATACTCTAACTTCGGTCTAAAACCATTTATGCTACATTTGTAAATATGTTGTTTGACTAATAAAATGATTGCATTTACAGGATTATTGTTCTTTCCTTTCATTCCCAAAATGATTATTTTATTTGTAAATTTTAGTTTTAACTGTACAGAGTTTAACCATGATTCGATTTCTTTCCATAGTCTAAAGATAGGTTCACATTCCCAAAAAATATGATTAATTGTTTCTACTTCTTTTTCACAAAATGAACATAATGGTGATGATATATATCCAATTGAAATGTAAATGATTTGATAATGTTATAAAGGCATTGTCATTATGATATTGTTGTTTTTCTTTTAATGTAAAACGTTTTTCCTTATTTACTTCTAGTTAAATCAATAATATTTTGGCATGTTTCATCTTACTTCATATTTTACATCCTTAAACATTATTACAGGGTGACGCCGAATCTCATCTTTAAACCAAAAAGCTGTGATGAAATCTGTAGAAACGCAATAATTTCGCTAGAAATACGTCGCAAATAAAAAAAACGCCATCACGTCATCACATTGACAAACCAAGCACAGTTGTCATCTGTACATAATGACTTTAAACTTTTTTTCAAATTCAAATCGTAAAAAGTTCAAAATTATTCAAACTTTTATTTTCTCATTTTGAAAGCCGATGGATTTGAATTACTATTTCTTTCCTTTCATAATCCAATCTGTTACTCTACGCTGTCCAGAATTCTAGAAATCGATTCCAGATTGCGCCATCGCTACTGGAGACTATGACAGAGTGACACTGGAACCACAGAAGGCATGGTTAGAGGCGTGTGTCGTTGGTCAATACCCCTGGTGGTTTCACAACATCAAAGCAGTGAATCATCGGTGAGGAAAATAGTTTCTAAAGTGTGAAACGATTTTGTTAGAAGAGAAATGAAATTGTCACTGTTAAGATTGCAATTGGTAATGATGCTGTGTACTCGAGTGGCGTGTAACACGATGGTATTTTTTGGATAGAGTTGTATCACTAGGTTGTTATGTTCCGATTCTTTGTGTTAAAACATTTGTTTCCATTTTGTCCTTGTCATCTTTTCTTATCTTTATTGTCATTATCACCATCATCATCGTCATCGTCATCTTCATTACCACCATCTTCATACCCATCGTCATCTTCATCATCATCATCATCATCATCACCATGTTCATCGCCATCTTCATCATCATCATCGTCGTCGTCATCGTCATCTTATCATCATCATCATCATCATCATCATCATCATCATCTTTACCATCTTCATCTTCATCATCATCACCACCAACTTCATCTTAATCATCATCATCATCATCACCATCATCACCACCATCAACTTCTTAAATGTCATCTCCATTGACATAATATGTCACCAACCTTACAATCATCGACATCATAACCATCACCAACCTCTACATCTTCAGCATCATAAATATCACCTTAACCATCATCAACAAAATCATGTGACTGTCGCCATAACCAATGTTACTTAATAAAAAATTAACATCGTTATTACATTATATTCATGACATCACCATGACCAATGCCATCACAACCATGGGTAATGCATTTTTCATGAATACCATCCTCATCCTACAAGTGTCATCAATATCGTAAAGATTTTCTTCATTTTTCGTTTCAGTTAATATCCCCTGCACAAAACTAATTAATTGTGATGAGTCTGCACCCACGAACGACTTCGCAATTTGAAACATCCTTAATTAAACAAATAGTTACCATCCTTCATTGCAGTCACTCATCACAAAGGACAAACGTTCGTTCCTGTAAAAGCATATTTACAAAGAGATATTAAATCGTCACCATTGTCATTGAAGGGTTAACACTGTTATGTTCTTGTGTGGTATTGAACTTATAAGCTGATTACAGATTGATGATAATCTTGATACGTCAGTTACGTCATACGGCATATTGGATCAGGTTAAAAAAAAAAAAAAATATTTGCAAAAAGAAAAAAAGTTTTAATGACGACATTCATTTATGTAAATTTGATCAATTTAGCTTTTTCATTTTGCAGAAAAAGCTAATCGTGTCACAAAAGGGATAAACGTCGTATAACTATAGTTTCTCTTTAGACTATTGTGGATTTATCAAAATTTAGCATATTTACAGGAAATGTTTAAACAAGTCAAGTTGGCTATTCAAGTTATTATTGCTCAAGGTCAATAACGGCAATGTATCAGTAACAATCTGAAATCATTTCCGCACAAACGTTTCCGTCACCCATATTTATCATCTAAAAGGATACATATTACCCATCCCTAGATAGTAAGAGATTTTCTTAATAATGTTCAATGAGATTATTTCGTGTCCTTGTCATATATACTCAACAAAATATATTAAGGACCAACCCAATGTTCATTATTTAAGGATATTATGTGAATCCTTACACGCAGTCTATAATTCAATGCTGAATATCGAGGTGTTCCATAAGTTATTTTGGTGAGTATATAAGTCTCCAATCTTACTAAGGACACGGAGACATGGAAACAAAGCACGCTGTTACTTTAAACTGAGAAGAATTGTTACAGAAGTGATGTTATCTATGATTTATTATCGAGTAAGATTCCGTTTTACTGTCTTAGTATACGAGCAAGAGTGTCATATCAATTTTACAAAAGTGGGATTTTTCAAATATCAGGGAGAGATTAGTTTAATTGATATGCAGTGTAGCATTACACGACAATATTCAACTTACATTTGGGTTAAGTTTACACGATGACAATATCACACCAAAACTTATGTGCACAACTGTTTTATAAAACATTACATTTAATAGTAACAATACCAATTCATAGAAACATCTAATCTTAATAGGAAATCCGTAACAGGTGTAAAACATAACAGAGGAAAATAGTCGTGTTTTATGGTTACTCTTACCGTTGTATGTGCATCATTAACATTAAAATATACATTGAATATTATCCTCGGATTATGTTAATTGCAACAAAAAAGAATAATTTATTTATAGTTTCAACATTCATGTTCGGTATAAATGAATTCTCGTGTTCATTGTTATATTTAACCTCAACCTAGACTTTGTCGGTCTTTGACATGATATTCTTGCACGGCTTATGAATTCAGTGTTCGCATTTCATTTTTAAGAACCTCCTTAACCTCAGTATTTTATTCAAATTGAGTTTAAATTATTATAAGAATTAATGGATAAATGAGAAATCATGTTGCAAACAAAACTTTAAAAATGTTTGTAATTATGTACAAATCTTGTATATGCATGATAGGAATATTCTCTCCCCCGAGAAGCATCTCTCCATGCATGGCTTTAAGTTACACCAGTCTCTATCACTGGCTTGCTGCACTGCCAACCAGTTAAACTCCGTGTTTTGAGGGCAGCGCCCTCTTCGGCAAAAAGATGCAATTCTCATTGAACTATCGAAATTCTTCGCAGCAGCCTTGATGACAAGCACGGAAACGTTGGGGAAATGCAGCAAGGTCAATCTTAGCAAGTCATTGACGATGGTGTAAGTTTCGGCCATGCGTGGGATGATGCACGGAGGTAGCTAAAGTCAGAAAATCCTACACAAAAAGTGTTTTCAAAGGCTGAATTTTGGCAGCTAGTTCACAATGAAGCATCATGTTCCCGGCTAAAGGTACTCTGATCGGAACCGAATCAGGATTGAATCCAAGCCCGTCTATTGGAGGAAACACGGTCTTATGTCAAACCACAAAGGTGGTAAGACAAGGAAATTACATCCTCGCACCTCTAACAGCTTGGCATTTTCACGAACAAGTGAGATCACGCCTTCACGGAAATGTAAACCAGTCAAGGTGATGTAACAGGACATAGACGTTTGTATGTAGGTCATGGTTAGGTATGTAATGGACTGTACATTCTTAGCTCATCCGTCAGACTGTCTGGCTAATCCCATATTCAGAATGCAATTATTGATTATTCCGTTCACATCATTTGTCTTTCTGATAAGATTGTCAGTTCAGTAATTAAGACGTCATCGTCATCGTTGACATTTTTTTTTTTATGTTGTAAACTTTTTTTTAAAATGGTAAAATAAATCTCAGGACATCTGGGCTTACCTTTAGAAAATGTTTTTTTCTCATTTAGATTATAATTTATAAGAAAGTTGTTTGACAACAAATTATTCCGATAACGTTCTGACATTGATGGCAAAGAACAGTACCACTATAAGGATGTTCTGCTTTCTAAGAGGATATTTCTGACAGAAAACAGGTCACATTGGAGATGTGTTGAATGAAACAATAGTTAGAGAGATCACAAAAGGTCTCCGCAATCGCTCAATCATATGCACAATCAGTTCTCAGACTGCGATCATCTCTTACAGATTTAAGAATTTATACTTTATATTTATATACTTATATTTATATTATATATATTATATTTATACTTATATTTTCTAGATTATTTGCGCCCCCAGCTACTTATATTATGTCCGGTTCATGAAGCTTGTCCAATGATTGAAGTATGTATACAATTAGATGGACCAACTTTCCTCCAACAGTGCCAATGTCACTAACGTTCTTGGTATCTCTGCATGCTAGAGATGATTGTATTAAAACAGAACGTTCTGGGTCCATTGTTGACTTGTTGTCCTTTAATAGCATATAACTACAGGTACACCGCAGGGAGGGATTGCATTACAGGTAAGCAGTGTGCCCCGCCCTGTAAACTACCTCATAAATAACGCCGTAATCTCCCCAAACTGTCTCGAAGGAAATCAAAGACTATAGGGTAGTTGGGTAAGCCTTCTCTGTGTTGTTACTCAACACGGTCATAGTGTGGGTGTGAGAATCGAGATCTTTGCGAAAAGGCCAACTTCGACGGGTTTTATCAACAAAATGACACGAACCACCTTTATCCAATTTCGTCACTCTACTATTGTCTTAGCCCAATCTTCACACTGACGTTCATAATAAAGTTATCCTAAATTCCCCCTAGCCTGAAATATAAGGTCATCAAAAGCAAGTTTCGATTTATGGTGGACAAAGATACATATCTCTGACGCTCATTTCCTATTTCTTATGAAATAATAATTTTCTCAAGACTAAATTTGTCAAAGACTGTAAACCAATCCTTGCTTTCTGAAGATTGATTGCTAAAGGCTAATGTACAGCAAAAATACTCTGAAATGCGGCGGGTTCCTTACTTTCTTATTGTGCCTATTACATTATAAAACTTATTTCAACAAGGACCTTTTATGTGTTGTTTTTATTCATCTCTTTATGTGATTTAATTTAAACTTTGTGTATTTTATCTAACTTAATGAGATTGAAAGTGGATGGAAAGTAATGAGCAAGTAAATGGAAAGTAATGTTACAACATGTATCTCGTCAACGTAAAATTAACTTTTGTTTATTACCATATTATTTACAAGTTTGTAAAAATTGCTATTACACGAAAGCTCGTTTAGCATCTTGTATAAGATACATGACATGAATTCCATCACAAAGAAATTGTTTTAAAAAGACAAAATGGATAAAACATTACACATCAAACATGTCAACAAATAGCCAGTGATTGAGAAGCCATTTCAAGGAATAGGAAGTTTAGGCCGTTCGATTCCTGGAGAAAACATCAAAGAGTTCATTGATGAAAACCAATAGTGCACTTTCGTTTTATAACTGAGAACGCAATTCCCTTGTAATTCTTTAAATAAGACTTCTCTGAGGACTTATAAAAGCCAATGGCCTTGTTCTACATAAGCAAGACTGAAAATATTGATGTAGAATTTACATGCAAAGGTCCAATTAATAGAAAGATTTGAGTCTTGCACGTAGCCTTCGCCTTAACTTACTCTGGTTATTGGCAACGTGGTTAATGATACATGCAATCATGTGAAGTTGCGATTTTTCTTCAAAAAATTAATATCTAACCAATATTTTGTTTATATCTTCAATAGCTACTTCAAGGGGTCACAATAAAAAAAACTTAGACTAACATATAGTCCCTAAAAAAGATTTCACCAAAAAATTTTTTTTTCAAAATTTGGTATGAAATAATATAAAAAAGGAGTCCTGTACAATAGTTAATTTCAGACAACTAAACTTGCCAACATTTTCTAGACTTAAGAAGGCTCCTTTAATATCTTGCCATAGGGTCTGGATGACAGACTACCAAAAACTATACACCTTGAGGAAAATATTACATTAATTTGTTCTTGATTTTCTCTTATGTTCTGCAAACCATCTGAACACGTGAGGGATTCACATTAATAGTTAAAGCTTTTTGTCAAAAATTGCATATTCCAAATGAATGGCAAAATCGAATTGACAGTCTGCTCAGTGTATTGTTCAGTAAAAAATAGGGGGGGGGGGGATTTTGCAGAAATAATTTGTGATATTGACTCTCTCTCTCTCTCTCTCTCTCTCTCTCTCTCTCTCTCTCTCTCTCTCTCTCTCTCTCTCTCTCTCTCTCTCTCTCTCTCTCTCTCTCTCTCTCTCTCTCTCTCTCTCTCATTCAACTAATCCAAGATTGCTGTTGCATGAAAACAAGAAAGTTTATGAAATCTGGCGGTTTAAGAAGGGTCACATTGATGACTGTTTTTAGAGTTGTAAATTTGGTAAATACTGAAGACTTTCATGGTTCCCATAACTATCATCAGACTTCCTTCCTGAAGCAAAAGCTTTCATACGAATCAAATACCAATAGTTTTTATAGTTATTTAAAAAGCAGGTGATGCAATACTTCTTTCTCAGGTGAAAAGTTTAAATTTGGTGCAACAGTTAACGTTCCATAGGCTATAATGACAGACCTTATACCTTTCCAGCTACTTTTTACAAAATTGGAAATAAGAGCTGGTTGATAAGAGTTAAAACGAATAATGTCATTTGAAAGATTTCATCATCCAAAAGTCTCTGCAAACCAACGTTTCAACTTACAAACAAGTGTATTAAATGAGTAATACTCGCCATTTTCGTATACATTTATATATTTTCAAAAGGAAAGACAATGAACATCACTTTATTTCATTACACGATTTTTTTTTTAAACGCCATATATACTACAAACGAAAAAACGTTTGAACAGTAGCAATCTCATTAAAATAAAATCTAACATTGCTGCACTACGTTACGCAGATTATAGGCGTAATGTAGTGGATCATGTATATTTCATTTCAATGAGATTGGAACAGTAGATAAGGAGACTTCCTTTTCCTTTCAAAGTTTTCAGAATATAACAATATAAGAAAATGTCTGAGTATACAAATTTCTTCCTCTTTGACAAAGGGCGGATCTCTGCGACAGCTCCATGTCATGTGGACACAAATTTCTTCACTTTGAAGTGAAGCCGGTGATTCATTACGTTATAATGAAACCGTGTTAGGGTACGTCCGGCCAGACGCGTAACACTAATTATCCGTCACATGTGATGATGTGTCCGTCGGGGGTCGCAAGTGGTTCACCCCTGGAGATATATAATCCGATTCACTGTCTCACGTCTGGGACATCTGACTTTGATAAACTATCAAATGACTTCAAAGATGATCTTTCATGTTAAAGTATAAGAAAAGCTTTTAAAGGTTTTTGGCTTCGAGTTAGATGAGCCTCATGATTCGTTAGTTAGGATTTGATATTGGGTTATTAACCCATTAATAATTCTTTTTATACAAATAGAAAAGGGAAAATCTAATATGCACGTCATGGCAAATTTACCTGGCGATAGAAACACTTCGAATTATTCGAAGATTTCGGCAGTATCAATATTAAGAAAAAAATGCCCCGAATGGAAGATAAAGATTTAAATCTAATTTTACAGAAATGCATTCATAGTATTCAAGTTTCGATTTACTCAATTCACTCTTTTAAATCCTAAAAGTTTTGTCCTCAATTCATTTTAATTGCGAGCGAAATGAGTCCGGTTGACAGAAAACATTATGCAAACAGCTTTTAAGTTGTTTGGCATAATCCTACAAAATCTCAAGCCTTTGTTGCAGTCTAGGTCCTCATTGAAAACTTCGACATTCATTTCTTTGCCAATGATAAGACTTTAAACCCTGCAGAATTCAATTTTGGGGTAAAGTAAATACAAGAGAACATCAACAAATCTTCTTCAAGAAAATTAAAGCAGATGTAAACCTATTTGAACCTATTTCAAATTTCACTGAACATTTCGAAGGCGACCAATCTCATTGAAATCAGACACAACTTAATCGCTCGTACCTCGCTGCGTTTGTAAGAGCGATTAGTTTTGTTCGTGTTTCAATGAGATTGGAGAACGACAAGCTCCAGCCCTTACACAAGAATAACCTTTACATCTTAAAGCTTGTATAAGTCAGCTAATACACGTAAAATGAAACATTTTTCATTATAATCGAAAATGACGATTCTGAAATAAATTCGAAAAAGAAAAAATGTTGTGAAACAACACGTTACACTTTTATTAAGATAAACAACTCCAATTTGTTTTAAAGAAGCCAATAAAATACTGATTCACAACCAATATAGTAGACTAAAATTTAGTCTATGAAATATTTTAATAATGTTCTGTTCCATTATCCACTATATATTTTTGGGCTCCTTATTTCATATTTCATGTCAGTTTTAATAATGTGTATACAGTCAAATCTAGACTTGCTGAATGAGGACATAGACTGTATTAAAGGCTCCTAATTATACACAGTCATGAAGCAGGACTACCAATATAGTAACACAACAATACAAACGCATATTAAAATACACAAGTAAGAATATGGTATCACAAAATCATATATAGATGATGGGGAGGGGGGGGGGGGGGGGGGGGGAATTTTTCATTGCTAGTTTAAAACGGTCAGAAGGATAAACCGTCACTTCCTGATGCAAAAGGTGCGTTACTAGTTGAAAAAGGCCTTGTTTGTCAGAAAACAGTCAGTACATCAAAAAGCTGGTGCATTTTGTACTAAAGTCTTTATCAATAATACAAAGGGCCAACGGTGTGAAAATTTCACATTCCTTTACATTGCAGCCTTGTCACCTTGTCACCTCAATGTATCGCCGAGCTGTCAGAGGCTGGGGATGATAACACTCTGTCGGTAATTACATCGTACCTTTCATCGTCTGAGCGACCCTGACAAGATATCACCCCCACACATAAGTACGTGACAATTTGTCCGGGCCGCTTGTGTGAGCAACTTCGGAATGGTAAAACTTTACAGCATTTTCCTTGAACCGTATTTCGTTTCATTTTCTTCATAACTGGTCGTGACTTTTTGTAGATTCCACCAGTTGGTGTCACGTGCTGCACGTGCACTGCATGCCGCTAATAAAGGTTGAAAGACTTGTGCATTTCAGAATAATCTCAAGCTCGAGCAAGACATGTTCGTCTTCGGATTGATATGAACAGTACTTAAAAAGTCGCCTTTCATTCATAAAATGAAAAATATTAAATGGCTCTCAAATTAACGTTAATCACAACAATAGGTGCATATCAATGCCATTCAAATGTTACATTTTATATCTTGTAGATGTTTTCAAAACATCAAGGTTGTTGTTCAGTCTTTTGTGAATGATAACCTATGTTCAGCAGAAGTTTAAAGTTGTTTAAAACGTGGAAGTTGAACTTGTTTAAATGTTGGAGCTTGTCATCGTCAACAAAATTTGTAGATATATCCGTCATCTAATATTGTGAAGTCTGAATTTATAGATTAATAAACGTGTTATGTTTGATTGACGTCGAGATTTTTGGGAATTCGATCGTAAAGGAGATAATTAATGGAAAAGATAGTTTAGCAACAAAAGCTTTTTTTTTAATTCTTGTATCATTAGAATAAATTTCCATTTCACAACAATACAACAATGTTATATCTTGTATAAAACTAATTTCAATTATTACTTTCTTGTTCTTTTTCGGGTGGAATTCCTTACAGGATTAGAACCCTTACTTTCAGAGTCAGGCAACACACCCAAGCACTGACTGTACCAACAGTTCATCCACTCGACCTTCCATACCTTGACATCACTGTTGTCCAAAACTTGTACCCACTATACAATTTCACAACTGGCAATGACTGTGAATGAAAGTTCTGTCGTTATAATCTCAATACATATACATCTGGGCATCGTCTTGGTCAGTTGCTTTTAATTGATTTATAACTACTCTAAATAACGTTTTAAATTTAAAAAAAAAAGAACATGCCTTACTTGAAAATTAAATCTACATCTTATATGCATTAACTAAAACGTTTCTCCAGAAGACTCGAGTAGAATTAATTAATGCATTAAGTATCCTAAATATATACAAATGTTTATATTATCCAATTCTACGTAATATGATTTATCTCATGAACATATACATGTAATCTGGTAATAAACATCGACAGATATGAGGCATTTAGAGCCCCTTTCTCTCCTTCCTAATTAGCGTGCTGTTCGATGTATTACTACGCCAGTGAATAGTCCCAGGAGAGGATGTTTGCGCTATTGATAACACTATTGACGCCGTGAGCTTATGGAGTGTGCAAATATTGATGGCATGCCTACAGCGTAGTTGCTGATAGGTGTGATGTGGAGCTTGGAGAATCCAGTTACATAATGTTATTGATTGCGAAATTGTTCAATGTTAAACAATAAAAACTTGATAGAAGTTTGATACAAGAGAGATCATTGCAGTTTTGCATCATGTTATTGCCTTGCATAATGATAATGCTGTTTTGTAAATTCGCTGTAAAATTGTGTATATCCAAATCACTATAGAAAAAAATTATATCCGCATGAATAGTTATTCTCACATCATTTCAGAACATTTTTTCTTCTGCCTGTATGGAAACCTGCTAGTGTTGAAATTAAAGACATTAAAATAAGCGTATCTGCAAATTTTAATCGGATAATGTTCGAATAATAGCTTTGTACAAAGGACATATGGATTAATATCATATATCTTCTTTACCTGAATCCAAAATGTCCAAATATGTAAGGGATAAATAAATATTTTGAATGCATCTTTCACTATCCTTTAAGTTTTACAAACAAGTTTTAACTTGATAAGCATTTAATGAGAAAAGTAATGATCTAGATCGTGTTTTTGTATCATTTCAAAACCAAACTTGTATTTGATTTAAACAAGAATTAGATTTTATGTACATTCGATATTCAGTATTATATTTTGAGTAGTAAATCAAATGGTTCCTGTTATTGCTAACATAGTATTTAGTAAATATCAGCCACATATCCTAAAACTCTTAAAATTAGATTGAATTTACAGTTATGTCGAATTCCTCAAAATGTCAAAAATGTACAAAGCTTTTATTTTGAATCAAAAGAGATAGCTCCAGTAATTTTTAAGGCAGTTTATGTACAACAAGCTTTCTCTTAAACGAAGAAAGGGATATAGCTATATTGCGAGGTCAATCACCCTTCACTGTAAACTCGATTCAGTCTTCAGGCATCATAAATAAAGGAAGAGTTAAAGCCTACAAACCTCTTGCACCTTCAAGGTTCTGGTGTCAATATTTCATGTTTTCGAAAATACTTTTTTCGTACTGTATATGTCCATAGACTTACGTTAGTCTGTACGTATTCAAATTAACGATCAAATTATTCTACAATGAAGATTTAGTCAATAAAACTCTTATACTTTAATTGTTTAGAGGTACAACTTTTAGAATTTTATTCAATTTTGAATATTTCTTTTGAGCCCGCAACTGTTATACCTATTACTGTGTATACAGTATATTCATTATCACCAATCGCTGCTCATGGCTGCTTCCCTGTTAATGTTTCATCAGTCTATGTTTATATAGCTTCATGATAGTACTTTCATTTTTTATAATGACGTTTATCTTACATTGTACAATCCTTTTATAATGCGTTTATGTATACTAGTATGTCTAAATGATTATATATATATATATATATATATATTCATAGATCTTGTCATTTAAACATATTTTGTATATTGATTTTATTGATAGTCTCTAATACCTCTGTATAAAGGATCTTCCCCCGAACGACTTTAAATTGCACCAGTCTCTATCACTGGCTAATTGAAACCTTGCTACCAACACGTCAAGATTCCTGTTTTGGTTGCAGCGCCTTCTATGGCGAAAAGTTGCAATTCTCATAGGATTTATTATTGGACTATCGAGATTCCCCTCAGGAGACTTGACGACAAGCACAGAAAGTACGGGAAATACGGCAAGGCCTATCTAAGCAAGTCATTAATTTGACGCTGGCGTAAGAATAGGCCATGCATGGGAAGATGTGTGTATAGTTATTTGTTGCATTTTAAAAACAATCTAATGTTTCTTACTTTATATGCATTCTGTATATATTATTTAATGAGATGGCACTTGAATCAAATATCTTTCTAATTTGTCTGTCTTACAAATATTTTAGGCTTGACGGTCGTTTTCTGCAAGTCTAGCAACGAGGTAACTCTTGCGTACACTAAACGCTCGTTCAGCCTGTGATAAGATTTACCTGCTTCAAAGATAAGTTACATTTCTTACATAACACACGGGCGCTTTGTCTGACTAAAATAGTTCGGCTTCACACGCAGACAATTGGTAACGCTTTCAGACTAACAGGATGATGCACATTTAGTGATAGGTAAAACATAAGTATTCTTTTGCTTGGGTCGGTACAATGTATTTTTATACATAATTGGTGAAACCGTAAAAAAGATTAAATTTATGGGAATTTATGTTATTTATCATTTAATGTTTGTAGATTTTAATAGCGAATTTTCATGCGGGTGGTATATCAGATAATTGAATTCTTATTGATCATCATCATCATCATCATCATCGTCACTCTATTTCGTAGGTAGGGCTTAGCCAAAACATTTCAATATACAAACATTCATCAATACATGCATTTGATGACAGTTATTATCTAGTGTTTCTGCTTCAATAAACACTGGTAAAAGCTTCGTTCTAATACCTGAATTCTACATACTATACTATACTATAATATGTATATATATATATATATCTTCCACGACTCATCAATATTTTATCACCGTTCATCATTTTGCTCTTATTCCAACAAACCCGCTCTTAATTTGATAAGAATATTACGAAATTCAAAATAGAACTTTTATGGTGTATATTATTTTTCTGATTTCAATACCTATTTGTATTTCTCACATAACGTTAAAGTTGAGCTATTTTCTGAAATATATATAGCTTCTATCACGCTTTGGTATTTGAATGTCTGTTGAGTTAAAAATTCGGAGGAATTACTGTAAATATATAAGATTGGTTTGAATGTCTTAAATGTACAATCTTTTAATCTATTTGTCTAATATTCACACTTAATATCTTAAAAGAATGAAGCAGATCATATGTGCAAAAGAGTCCCGTCTGATGGATTTCCTAGTTCTATTTTTAGAGAAGATACCAAACCGCGCACATGTCTGTAAAACAACCGGCGAACGCGTTTCACTTTTAATAACAAAGTAGTGCGTTAATTTTTTATTTCCCAAACCTTTAAACACTTTCTAATGTTAATACAAATGAGACAATCTCGTAACTACATTATCAAAAAAAATCATAAGCTTTCTATATATTGTATATGAGTCGTTCCATGGTTAACAAGTGCGCGTTTTGTCGATGTATCCTTCCGCTTTATTTATGCTCGCTCTCCCCCGGCATAAGGCGCCCTATTCGCGATATCGACAGTTCGTAGCGGAGTGGATACCGACCGCTTCTTCTAACGGAATACTCCCAAATCGCTTCTGACATGGAATTTTGAGCCAAAAGGGGATTTACTTATTCTTGAAGCCTGTGACAATGGCAGGGCGTCGTACAGTCACCATTGACAGTTTTCCATGCCGAGTCGAAGGGTGGCTGAATGTTTGGGGTGAGTTTCATTTCAATTTTCAAGATCGAAGGATGAATTTTACGATCATCACTAAAAAACACCATGTGTCGTTTGTCATTCGAAATTACATCATCCTTTGACCCGTATGACCATTATGACCAATGCACGTGAACATATTCGAATTAAATATCGAGTGATGCTTAATATTTCAATTACGACTCGCAGATTGCATTCACATTTCTCCTTGTAATAAAAATCTCATTGATTTATTTCAATGACAATGAAGTCTTTTGTGCGTGCACGCCCAAGAGTGGAAATACACGACGGCCTTTTCAGAGCATTTGTTGAATTTTGTGTCAAACTGACACATGTTTGCAGGTATGACAGCGATTTCATGTATTTTGCACCTGTTTTTGAAAAGGTGCACCCACGTGTTTGGCCCAGGTAGATATGATCGAGGGGGGTCAATCGGGTGTTTTGATTCGCTGTTGATGGCTCAAAGCGCACGCGACTGTTGTAATTTCACTGCGCGGTACAGTTTATATCCCACGGTTTGATTTTAATAATCGATATTTACAAGAACGTATTAAGTATCACTGAATCTTTCAAGAGCGAATACTTTTGAAAGTTTTGTGTATAATTTACTATCTTATATTGCGCATGTACATTTGTGGATTCTTGTCAATATCAGTGTTGATATATACATGGTGATGGACATTGTTTAGAGAGTCAACACAATGCTTATTGATTGTTTGTTGTTTTGTCAATAAATCTATCTATTCAAGCAATTGCAAATATTGACATCTATTGATCCGAGTTGATTGATAATATGAAAATTAATGAAAGTTTTCTTTGGCAAGGTTTGCTTATCCAGACATTTATCATAAATTTTATTAATTTCACAAATATATAAATTTAAATTTTTGAATTTAAAAAAAAAAAATATTTGTAACTGTTTATTTTAGTCCAGTGTTCACCTCTGTAAAAGTAAATATTTATTCACTTATAACCACAAGAACATCAAAAGCACAGAGCACATTACAAGCAGGTAATTGACCTGTCCAAATGTCTTGAGATCGCTTGAGACAAGTGGTCACAGTTTATCTACACACTCTGCTACGAGTAGGTTCAGTGTGAAAAATCTATAGTAATTTTTCACTTCATTACCTATCTGTACACAGCTGGTGGTCAATGTTTCAACACAGATGACCATTCCCTCCGGCTGTCCAGTGGTCAGCCTTGACCAGAGTAGGTTGATGATCCTATGTAGGGGACAATGGCTAAGCCAGACAATTACTATAATAGAGAATCTATCTTAAAATCTACATACATACATGTGTAATCTGAAAATGAAATCTTAGAGGATAAGTAATTTTGTGGATTTTCAGAAATTAGGGCTTTGGAAATGTGATATTAAATAGATAATTGTTTTCAGGTATATATTTGGTTGTTGCTTCATAGAGAAGATTGATTCCACTATAAAAAAATTAAATTGTTATTGAATCCCTTGTTTCAATTCAACTGCATTTTGTTGAAATGCATTTCATTAAGAGATGTAATAAAAATATTTGTAAATGTCAATGCGCAGTGAATACGTTTTTTTTTCAATAACAACCAAAGAAGATTTAAAATTCTTTTCAAAGATGTTTTATTCATAAGATGGTCACTTTTAAAAATCAGTTCAAAGTCATGAAATGTAGATTAAGTAACAAGTGGACGTTACACAGGTGTTTTATAGCAATAAGAGTGAGGGAAAAGATTCTTTTGAATAAAATTTGCATTCAATAATAGAGTCAAAGTTACAGAGTACATATTGGACTTGATATTAGTTCATTATCTAAATTGATATGGTTTAAACCTTTTCCATCTCAAATGTACAATTCTATTAAAAACTTTTTGTACTTGTAACCTACAAAATTGAGAAATCATCCTTTTTAATTAAGATATTATCCTTTTATAGCTAATGCCTATTTTAATTTTTAAGGATTTTCTTTCATTTGTTTGAGGGTAATCATCAAAGTGCCAAATTAGTTATTTTATTGAAGAAAACATAAGATGGGTTTGCCTGATTTTTTTCTTCTGAATGTGATTTTATTTTAGAAATATATGATTTGACTACAGGTAAATACAGGGTTTCAGCAAGGGTGTATATTGAGTCCATATCTTTTTGTCCAAGTTATCTAGATTTCTGAGCTGGAAAGTACTGTATGTATATAAAACAGTTAGATCAAACTCTGTGAAGTATTGTCCAAAGTAGTAGACACAAATGACCACAATTTTGGTAGGAGTGGTTTGCACTGATCTGTATTGGTCAAGAGCCCCTGACCCTCTGACCCTTCATATAACAAATACCCCCTACTACCAACTCCCTATGCAGCTACTTCTCTCCAAACTGTTTCTATAGATACCTATTTGTCTATTTATCCACCCTTTCAATTTGTAACCATTGGTGTCGTTTGGCAAAAGTCTTAAACCCTATAACTTTCCAAGTTTTCCAGACTTCAACAATTGAAACCATAGAACAAACATTAGCTTTTTGTTTTAGACTCTCTTCTATTTTGAACCATACTTTTGTTTCGCTTTAAAACTTTTAAACTGGCATAGTTTCAAACCACTTTTGATCTTACAAGAAAATCATTTGATGGCAGCAAAATCCTAAATCTCGAATTTCTTGTAACAGACTTCTGTTACCTTTTACGCAATTTGATTTTTTTCCCCTTTAATAATGTAGTTTTGTCATTTTTACAACATGATCATGCATAGTTTAATAAGTTAAGACCATATGAAATCAAAATAATGTTTTTTTTTCAATTGATGATATTTTCCAGTTTTCTTGAAATCTCTTAGTACTCTTTTAAACCTCAAATGTCTTCATTTTATACATACTGAAGCCTAAGTTTGAGTTATGAATTTATTACCAAGTTTATAATGTTAAAAGGGTGTGCCATATTTATAATCTCATAAGCAAATGATAGGATTTATTTCACAAGGGAGGCATTTTTTTTATAATTTTAAACACAAAAGTACCGATTTAGAGAAAAATCTGTATTCATAATGCAAAATTATACAAAACACGAGAGCACAAACCTAGTAACATGGTTCTAGAAGCGTATTTGAGTTAAGAAGACAGTTATATTGCAATATATTATATTGTAGCTATCTGAAAAATATGATTTTTGATACAGATAATTATACAGAAAATCAAAAACCAAAATGGCAGGTAGATGTTCTTTTGACATTTTCCTATATTTAGGCCTGGTTATTGTAGAAGGCCAAGTCCTTTTTAAAGGAAATGGAAAATGACATTTTACTTACTATAAGGAATCAATAATTCTTCTTATTCTACCCACGTATGAAGGTTTATCTACTGGAGCATAAGATTTTGTCATCAGTGCAAAGGGCAAAGTACTTGTTTTTCCCGTAACCAGTCTGTGAAACACTTTAATTTCATTATGTCCTTAATAATCATGAATTATTCATAATCTTCCTTCAAAGATATTTGAATTGTAAAAAACAAATGTAACAATAAACTGAAATACATATCGCTTGTTCAACTTGCACAATCAAGTTATGTGAAAGTATATGAATGTGACTGCAGTATCATAAAAGGAATAGAAAATTAAAGAAATTAAGATCCCTCCAAAAAAAAGTTAATGTATATGTTAAGAAATTTGTATAACAGAATAAATGATTTTACTAATTGAATGATAAGAGAATATATTAAATTTCAGTGCTGAAAGGTGATTAAAAAAACTTTTTATCAAATGACCTGCATGTTTTTGTTTCATTTTCTGGAATGGTTCTCTAAGACGCCATACAAATAATAGTTATGAATAAAACAGTAACGATAAAGTATTCAAGATGGGGGATAAAGGATATTTCATCTTTTGTTATTTAAAAACATGGTTCAACAATTCGGTTAAAATGGAAATGAAAACCCTCATTACCATCATGTTGGATAAAAAGTGAACAACTCAATTGTAAATTAATAGCCTAAGCATGATTACCTGAGTGTATAAAACACCTCAAACTGTTACCTGTTAATGGCTCTCGTTAACATTCCACAGGTGAAATGACTATCACAATTCCCATTGGAAACACCTGTTAATTAACTTACCTGGTTTTCACCTGATAATTGCATTACCTGAAAAAAATGGATACCTGTATTGTGTGCCTCGGAACTATTTATAGTCAAGTATGGAAACTCGATGAGTTTCTGGATATAAGACTCTTGAACTTTTTGTAAAAGTTTTAAAGCTCATTTTAAGTTATTGACCCCTGTTATGTCAAAATTAACCTTATTATAAAATCATCTTGAATTGCTTTTACTACATGTCGATAACATGAAAAAAATTATGATATTAGACAATGAAAGGAACCCTTTTGTAAAAGATGCAAAGCCCAATTGAAGTAGTTGAACTCGGTCATGTCAATTTTTAACCTTATTATGATAACATTAGTTTAAAATCTTTTTGTTATATGAAAAAGTGATTGAATTTCTAGTCTTAAATAGATTGAAAAATGTGTTATAGAAGTTTTCCCTTACAATTTTTCCTCAAAATTAGGACTAATTGTGGAAAGGATTTGTTTTATGAATGTTCATATCCTATTATTTCTAATATGGAAACATCTGTATTCACCAACTTCTCAGCTACATTGAATAATGTATGATGTTTTTAGCTTAAGATTCCTGGGCTGAGAACGATACCGTCATGAAATTTTAATAAGCTCGAAAGTTCAATCTATATATGGCTCCAGATACAAATGATGACTCAGAAAATAGGTAAAATGAAAAGATAAAAACTAAAACATGAATTTCGAAAGCAGAAGGAATGGGGGTTGTTAATGAATTCAAGCAAGATAACTCTTAATTTACCTATGAAATATATCTTACCTGTGCATTATTTATTGATTAACTCTCTACCTGGCTCAAGTCTTAAGTTTTTCTCCTAGTGTGTTACTTGAGTTTCACCAGGTACTGTATATCTTCTTTACTTATCTTCAAAGCATTCAAAGCATATCTATACACCTGTTTGCACCAAAAGGTAAAAATTCTCCCTAATTATTTTGTAAAATGTAATCACATTAAAAGTGAATATTTTACACATGTAAAATGTGAGAGGGGAAACAAATTATAAAAAGAACCTTCAATTAAGTTTATGGCAGTTATCGCAATCTACCTAGTAAGTGTCATAGATCTTTATCTACAAATTAAAACAATTTTACAGAGTACTCTTCATCCTTTTCCTCTAATGTTGGCTATGACAGTAAATCATAAGCCATGTGTTCTTGTGTGTTTTCTGTGCCATGACACCAGTTGAAAACGGAGCATTGTTTACTTGACAGATATGCAAGATTAAAAACAGGATTAAAGAACAAAGATTACCAATTAAAATTATCAAAAGCAAAAAGTTTTTATCGAAGTAAGAATAAGTATTTATTTTGACTACAGGGTCCTTTGAATATTATAGCCTGATTATAGACTCAGCATTTTTTCAGATTGCATTCACCAGAGTTATCGAACTGATATGAATAACTTAAAAGATCAAAGTGTAATGCTAGGGTTATTGGAAAGGAAGTCTTAGATGCTTCTAAAACATTTTCAGGAAAAAGCTCTCCTAAGGTGTCTTGGTACAAGAGTTCCATCTCAGTTCAGAATTTAAGGCAAATTAATCTGTGCGTGTTTGATCGGTCTTTACTCTTATCAATATGGTCGTCATATGCCCATGAAACAATAAAAGCCAAGTTGAACCATGTTGATGACATATTAAGTGCCTAAGATTCCATAAACAGTCGTGGAAGGATGGTTTATGATAGGGTGGCATGCAGGGTTGTTATTCTGTCCCTTTGTTATTTACAAATCACTTGTATTTGTGGTATTGATTCATAGCTTGTGAACTTGGTGTGTTTGTTCTCACCTATTTATTGAAAGAACAGATGCAAACAATATTATTTACCAGTTCTAGGTTTAAGGCAGCGCTTATCTTTATGTGGAATTTTGGGAAGTACATGATAACATCATAGAATATACCATGAGTTGGTTTAACTGCTATCCTTATCTTGTGGAATATGTGCACTAACAGTTAGATTTTGCAACCTGAAATCTTGTTCACAGCTGCGGTTTATTATTTTCAGATGATGGTATCTTGCGTAACAAAGGGCTTTAGAAAGCCTTTGATGGTGTTCTTTTATGTAGCTTTTGACTGCATATTAAACGAATAATTTCAGAAATCGAACTTTCTTATCAAAATGATAATGATTTAGTTTTCCAATCTTTATTGTTCACATTTTTATGTCATCAAATCATTAAACTAACGGTTTTAGATGATAAGCTAAATAAACCATATAAAATCTGCTTATATATATGTGAATTTTAGGTATTGCTTAAAGTATTCTTTGGTTTATATTTAATTTGATGAATAAGGGTAATTTGATCACATGGAGAATTGTAATGAAGCAAAGGGGGAGCTGTGCATAAATTACAAAGCAATTGGTCTACCGCAAGGATGTTTACTCTCCCCAATTCTATTAATGCTGAGTTATTGTAACAGTGGACGACACTGTAGATTTTCTTGGTGATTACCCCCTACTAACATTTCTTCATCTACCACCCATCATTTCACATGATACCCCTCTTTTATCTGAGTGGCCAGTTGTTGACCAACCAACGAGGGAAGGGGAGGGGGGACCTCAGGGGTCAAGGGTCCATCAAGTGGTTGCTCTCTTGTCACCTTAATTGCAATTACTGGAGCAAGGTATCACACTGTCAGGATATGCCAATCATCTTGGTTGTGGGAGGTATTTCTACTTGTGTGAAAAAGATAATGATATGCACTGTTTGTGAAAATACATGTTCAGTTGATGAAAGTACATGTCAGTTCAGTTTATGAAACTTGGGTGGTATTCTTGAAAGTGTGAAAGAGATGGGTATTTGTGCCGACTGTTTGTGATAACACATTTCCAGTTGATGAAAATACATGACAATTCGGTCTGTGAAAGAATTCCTACTTGTGTGTAGAATAAATAGAGGATATTATATAAGTGTCAATGACATACTTTGTTTTGTATTTCCTCGAGAGCGAGGGATATACTGATATTAAGGCACAAGTATCGTAAACATAGTATGTCATGGGCACGAATATGATATTCTGTTTATTACCGAAGTCAACAAGTCAAAGCAACTAATCAAAATCAACATCAAAGTAAAGGCATAGGCGCATTTAGAATGTCAAAGGCGAACTGTGACGTCAAAGCATTGTTTTTGATGTGACGTCACAATGAAAAAGTGATTTTTAGCCATAGGCATCGTATGAAAAATACGACCCCAGATATGATTGCCCTCGTAGGTAATAAGTGGATGGATGCCCACTGTGATAATATATGTTCAGTTAATGAAATTACATGACAGTTCGTACAGACTTAATTGTAACATTACATTTTTGTTTATGTTCATGTAAGTTTAATTTTGAAATTATTTTGGTATTTCAACATGTATGAAATAAGTATATAATCCGAATGTATGTAAATAACTTATTGTCCAATTGTATATGCATTAAATGTTTTTGTACGTGCAATATTACCCTATCCCTTCATTTGTAAAAAGAATTCAGCAGTAAAGGTCAAAATTAAAAAGTGAAAAAAATAACAGAACAAAAGGGAATGAGTATTGCATGATGCTACAACATTAGGCAATATATTAATTAATTTCCTATAAATGTCATTCGAGTCATGCCGATAATGGATTGAATGTTGAAAGAGTTAAATTCTTGCACTTACATTAGGATGAAAATAATACTGTTACCCACATTACATTTGTTGATACAGAAAGCCGTAACTCATTTGTCTAAACTGTTAGATCGTAAACTGTCAAACCCTTGAATACCTGGATTATCTTAATTGCCATCACGCTTTTATTTGCCAAACTGAAACATTCCATAATAGTAATCAGTTTGAACTACACACTATTAAGTTTTCCAGAGTATGATATATTGTTTAACATGGATTATCTTTACGGCCATCATGCTTTTGTCAATTCAATCAAACCGATTCATTCCATAATAGTAATTAGTTTGAACTATGCATTTACATTGTTGGGGAGTACATTATATTGTTTCATATTGTGTGTGGGCGATATGAGACGTTTTCATTAAGTTGATGTATAATTTGTATAATATGCTTCAAGCTTTTGGAGAGGTTTTTGTTTATTTAGGCGGGTTGTTTGCTGATTTAGACAAATCAAAAATAGTAGTACATCTATATTCTTTCTTCAAATTTAACACGAGTAAACAATGGATATCATTTCTCGTCAACATAGGTCTTTGCATTTGCTATAAAGGTGCTGCTTTCTTCAACTTCAAAACAACATGTTCAAAGGGGTATATTTAATTTTGGAACTTTGAAAATTATTTTGGTTGAATGTCTTTGAGTATTCTTTCATCTTTTTTTCATGTCGTATTTATTGTATTTATTGAATGTGATTGATTGCACTAACATACTGATTAGCTGTTAATTGAATTTAAAAGGTGGTCTCTATATTATAAGAACACTTTGTGTAAGACACGTTTTCTGACATTCTGAAAATAATCTTGTCGAATACATGTTTTGTTAGCCAGCTTTGCTAAGCATATTGTTGAAAGTTGACATTGTTTGTGATGTAAGGTATTTGTTTGTTTTGATACAGACTCTTAAACAAGTTTGTGATGTCACATTCCCAAAATCAACACAAGATAAAATCAGGCATTCTGTGGAGGACCCTCTAGAGGTTGTTTCTTATGTGAGATGCATCACTGTCCAGATGACATGGTTGAACGAACACATCATCGTAATTGTTTTCTGAATGTTGACATTACATAGTTGTTTACATACCTAGTTGTAAGTGTATGGGAAGTTGATTGTCAGACATTTTTGTAGGCGGCCATTTTTGTTTGGACAGTCACTGATGACGATCTGTACACAACATGACACTAGTCGTCAGGGGAACATTACCTTTGACGTGTGATTGTCTATCAGGAAATGTCCAAGTTTCTTTATCCAGGACATGACACAAGAGGGTCAAATCTACTTCCCTCCTGACTTATGATCGTACCAGACCAAGTTACAAGGCTTCTACTGATATTTGTATATTATCCTACCTCATGTAGGAATGCCAATCTCTGATTGGTCCATGTGACCCTTAACAAATATCCATATACACTGTCCTGAGGGATGTAAAAACCCTTATACCCCGCTACATGAGTAAAGCATGCTTCCACATCAATCAATCAAAAGTCACATGATCAGGTCATAGGTGTTGTTCATTTCTGTTTGTCTTTTTGAAACATATTAAGACATTTGGTAAGATAAATTCATTATAACATTCCGTCAAGGGTGACATAGGGATATATTATTCCCTTGAAAGGTTTCATGAAACTCCGCTTGCAACACCATTGTGGCTATGCATTGCGGTGAAACCTGCCAGCGTTGGGTGGAACTAGTGAACCATAACAAGTCGTACTGCACTGAATAGTATAGCATTGCACCAAAACCTGGCTGTGTGTAAAACAGTTCTCTACAGCAGACAAAGTTGCTGAGCCCCTGGTCCTAACTGATGTTTTTGTGATATAATAATGCATTATTCAACCAACGGTTTGAAACTGTTTATTCCAAAAATGTTGATGTTTTTGAGAAATATATATTTTAGGGGCTAATATCATTCTTTATTGTTTATTTAACACAAGCAAAACATATGATATTCTTGTGAAGGTAACTAGAGATTCTAAGTTACCTTTCCATTTTTGTTAGATTATTATCTTTATAATGATGAAATAATATATGAGAGACTTATCAAAATGTCAAAGATGTTATTTAAGAACCATGTATTATACACTTCTCTCCCTACCAAAAAACCTTTGCACCAATGATATCAATGCCCTCAAACAATTCACACAGCATAAAGAGAACTTACGTAATAACATTTGATTAACACCTTTAGAATCTGATAAGCGTTGATATTACCTTTAGCCTGAGGCCATCTGTTTTACAGGTAATTGTCTAAAGTGCAGTACAAATATTGCGTCACGCTGGGATGAAAAACAATTCTGGACATTTGAGAATAGCACATGCCCAACTAATATTTTGTTATAGTGATTTGATAATTTTTTTTGTGCATTTGTGTTGTCTTTGGTAATATAGGTCTGGGATATGGCAGAAAAATAATATATTTTTGTCTCGAAGTAGGGAAAGATTAATTGTTTTTGCTGTTGTTTCCTGTGGCAACTTCATATGTGGCATTGAATGTCACGTCTGGAAAACATAGATAATAATGTTTTCCAAAGAGAAGTGTTTACTTTTTTTATTTTGTCATATTTTGATTCAAAGGTCATGTTCAAAGGAGAACATTTTTTAATGGGCATGACAAAAAAATACCCAGGAGTACTTTTACTAAAGTTACAGAGACAAGATGATAGAATATAAAAGAATTTACAAATAATTAATGATGAGCCTAATCTGATGATGCCTTGTCGTGCCGTAGGAAGACTTTCCACACTCAGGGGGCCAAGACGGTGTTCCGAGGAAAAAAAGTGTCAAATTATTGCCTCTGTCAAGATACAGACTGTCATATGGTCTGACAACAGCCCATTAAGGCACATGTTCTGTTGCCAGTTTTATTCAGAGACCCTGCGATGGGCTTAGTAACTTGCATCATAACATGCGACTATACAAGATGTTCTTAGACTGTTATGCAGGGAAAACATGCTGATGAATACTGTTCAAATCCGGTTTAGAGCATATTTTGAATTTATTTTACCTCAGAATTTTAATTGGACTGATGTAATGGAGACATAAAGATACTAACATATAGTCTTTCATGCTTTTCTTATAAAATGAAAATTGCAGTTTAATTTGAAGAATATATAATTATTTTTTACTATGTTTTAATAAAGTGTATGTGTCCAGCCCTTTTTTAAACACTGTTGTTGAATAAGTTATCATTTTTTGTAAGCTACAACATAATTACGCATGTATTTTCTAGAAAGAACATGCTTTTGACACAAAAATTTGGCTGAATTAAAAGTCTCAGAAAGGAAATCTGCAAGATGTTTATGTAGAAGTAAATGGTCATCGGATTTTGTTGTTTGTTGTGCTATTTTTCAACAATCCCTTACAAGAAGAAAAACAAAATTAAAGAGAGAAATTAAAAAATGTAAGTTTTATATGAGGGCTCTCTGCGAGAGTAACAAGATTTTTCTCAGATGAACACTTTTTTCAGCATTGTCTTTTAAAAATTCAACATTTAGGTTAGAAGTTAAATTTAAAAGGAGCCTTTGAGATATACTTCACTTTCCACTGTTGATCTAGAAATGCTTAATTTTTTTTATTGGTTTGAGTGCTTTTATGAGCTTGATAGAAATATTATTTTATGACAAAGGAAGTTATTTTCCCAGATGTCTATCAGGAAAAGCTATCAAAATTCCATCTAACAAGATTATGTTAATAATTGATGCAGAAATTCATGGAATGTACAGTCATTATAGTCTAATTTAAAAAAAATTGGAAATTCTTTTTCTTCTGTTATCAGTAAAACTTAAAAAAGTTGAAAACTTTATACAATGTGTGAAAAAGTGTCAATATGAACATATATATATGCAATTCTGTTTCATACTTTCCCTCGAGTCACAATGTCGCAATAAAATTGAATGGATTCTGCCTAAGGGTTATGCCAGACAAGATGTGATGAAATATTTTTCCAAATATAGAAAATTCTGGAACTGAAATTTGATAAAACCAGTAAACTAATAACAGTTGGTGAAATTCTCCAGCCTGAGGCTCCAGTGTTGCACAACATTAACGCATTTGTAGAATTACTTGCCCTAGAGCCGCAATATTAAATTGAAATATGACAGGCAAATACAGGGATCTTCAAATATAACACCAGTGGTTTTCTCAAAGGGACATCGTCTTTCTGTACCATATTATATCTAAAAAATGCACTTTATAATAATTAGTTGTGAAATGATATTTTTAGCCAAAAACGTTAGGTTTCTGTTGGCATACTGTTTGTGTTTTGCCATCTTTGATGAAAAAAAGAGAAATAATAATAAAATAAAAATATTTATTCAAAGTTAAAGTACAGGAAACGGGATAAGGTCTTTAATGAAATCACTAAGTCCATATTCAGTTTTAGATAAAAAAAATAAAATGTTAATATAGGATGGTTATGCTTATACTTTGTGATAGCTTGATTGGTCTAAAGTTTATCAAGTCATATTTTTTCCACCATGTACTTAATGAAATCATTAATACATAAGTATATAAGTAAGAGGATAAGTTTGACATGCAAATTTATAGAAGTTATAGATGGTTAGACTCCCTTCATCAGACCTTAGTAAAACTACATGTGTAAATGATGTCAAGCACAGTTAATACTTAAGTTAATACAGAAAATATATCTGTGTTTTCAAATCGTAAGTCCAAGATTTCAATTTAAGTGTTCAGTTTAATTTGAAATTTTTTTTGAAATTTTAAATCTAAATTTTTTAATTTAAAATTTAATTTGATTTAATTAAAAATGGTTTTGGTTCCTTTTGTCAAACATGCATTCTCTCATCGACGTGTGCTTTATTTTGCAATTAAGCTTTGCAATCTGAGTCTACATGCAGAAATAAAGAACGCCTTGTTTCAACTATTTACCTTCAGGATTACTAACTCTTCAATAATTCATTTGTGACCCCGTGAATGACTTTGAAGAGAAACTCTAACCCTGTGATGTTGTCACGAAATTTGTTAACGAGGCGAGAATAACTTCAACAAACAAAGTGCACTTTAGACTATGTGATGTGTCAAGAATACACAATGCAGTAGCAAAAATAAACTATTGTTGACTTGAAAAAATGCCTGATGATTTCTGTGCCAATATCATATTTGCCATTAAATGTTTTTTTTGGTATGTTTTTATTCAGTTCAAAGATCATTGTTTAAATGTCTTTACATAAATTCGACTAAAATTAATCTGTCATCATTTCTGCAGGGAATATTAATAATTGTCATTCATACGATACACATGGACTTGGATTTCAGATAATTGTCCTTCATATTCTTCATATCCTTCATATTATTCATCATTCTTTACCTAATGCTGTCTATGATAATATAAAGATTGATACTTACTAAGCAAATCTTTCACAAACGGTCTCCATTTTTGTTTAAATTTAATTGTTGTTTTTTGTTGCCAAAATTTCTATATTTCTATCATCTCTTTTAGAAATTTGTTAAAATTTTGAAATGTAGGAATGCCATTTGAAGTAAATTTCACTTTATTTATATGAAACTTTTGAGGAAATGAAAAACATTTTTGTGTGTTCTGTGTCAGATTCACTTCTAATATTTCACGCTGAAACTACAATATGATTATACTAGCCTGGTTCAATACACAAATTTGTAATTCATCTTTTCATGAAAGGAATTACAATATTGCATGTAAGAAATATATAAGTTTGCTGCTAATGACTAAGAGACGTGTGCAGACAGGGTTGATTTGATTGGAACACAGCGAGAATCATAAATCACTTCTAATATCGTGCCTCGCTGGATTAAGGAGTTTTCTGTCTGCTTCATGAATGTGAAGTTTGCATGTTTCATTTCATTTGTCTATTATTTTGACTTTCATGTAGTTTCTCTGATATCAAAATTTTATTTTAAAGTTGGTAGTTTGATGTTCAGCTATAAAATTATGCTAAAAATGTGACAATGATGTTGAATTAAAGAAACGTAATGTAATTAATAGAAATACATTTTTTATGTTTATCAATTTTATTTCCAATTTCAAAGTTTATGAATAATGTTGATGTCATACATTTTGATAGTACAATAACATTTTCTTTTCATATAAGAGTTTAAAGAAAAGGTTTTCCCTTAAAATTCAGCATCCCAATAATATTTTATCATAAGTGTCAGGTTAGAAAAAGTCCATTGATGCCTCAATTGAAGCATGCTTCTTTCATCTTCTAGACGTATGTGGTATATTCAGTGATTGGTCGTATCTTTCCACACCAGTCCGGATGAATTGGCCTAACCCATGTTATTACTGGACATTAGATCAAGCGTGTAGTTACCAATCTGAGATACATTTAGTAGCCTTAACATATCATTTTATCTCCAAATTGCAGCTTTTAATATTCCATTAGTATGAAACACGATCCTTGACCAATATTGAAAAGCTTTATTAAATGACAGTTTCTAAGAGTTTTCAGAAATTTTCTTATGTCAATTTGCCGAACTAATGCTTCATTGAGCTATGCTTTGTGTGTTTTATCAAATCCTTGAGGGTAGTTGATGTCATTGTCGGGTAATGGGGCATGAGGTTATGGTGCTATGATCACCATTATTGGACCCTTGTTATCGGTCATCAGTCCTCAATAGACACTCTTACAGTGGACAATGCCAATATAAGACCCTTTGACAGCAACATTGTATAAATCATGTGGTTATACAGGGTTGCTTGCTTCCCCCTTTCTTTTTCATTGTGTTTTCAGAATTTTCCCTTAAATGATGTTATATGTAAGTAAATTGAAAAAGTGAATGTAAAGATTTCCCTTTACCTTTTCTTAGTTTTCTTTTTTACATATGAGTGATTTATATAATCTGTCTGATACATCCAATTTAATGAGTCTCCTGAATCTCACGTTTCTTGCTGAAGTGTTTTTAGAAAACATTTCACATTGAACCAGGCCTTTTCAAAATAAGAAAAGTTTCTCCTTATCTTGTTAAAATTATTTCAGAATGTAGTATTATTTAGAAATAAAATAAGAGAAAGTGTATTGATAGTGACTTGCAAAAATAAGGTACAAATGTTTTTTCGTTTTGAGAAATTTCTGACTTTGATATGATCATTTCAAGATATATTTTCTTATGTCATATCACTTCATTTGTCTTAACTAATCCTAGTAGTAAAATAATCAAATAAAAATACATTTGATATACTATTAACATGTTACCAAACCTATCACCAAACTGATAGTCAGGTTCTGTTTCTATTTGTTATTGAAAGAATCATCGGGTTGATTTGCTTAGCTTGAATGCACTATACTAACACACTTTATGTCTATTTTCTTTGGGTGCCTCAAGTCTGTAGGAGAAGTGATCTCACTTAAACACCCTGGAAGGAAAACAAGCAAACCTTGATAGCTGCCGTGTGTCTATTGATGGTTCCAGTCAAGCTAGCATTGTCTTGGAGAGTTCCAGAGATGGTAGAAAGGAAACAGAAGTAATTGCCTATCATGCCATTGACTCAAATCCAAGGCAGTGTATGAAATTTGGCTCGTTAGAAACTGAAGTTTTGTCAGTTTAATGGCTCTTAATCAAACAAAATGTTGCGGCTTGAATCAAGTGTTACTTGTGGCTTGACTTGCCTTATTTAATATGCTGTAAAGCCTTGTCATAACTGTATCAAAGCTGATGTACGAAAACAGAAATTTTTATATTTAAGGTACCCTTCTGTAAAATGATTTCAGGAAAGGATGCAGACTGTTGATTGACAGATTAATTCAGGGTTGAAAGATATATCCAATTCAAGGTCAGGGATTGGGAAAGAGGCCTTTCCCCCCCGCAATTTTGAATGGGCTATTCCCCTTTATGGCAATACCAGATTTCTAATTTTAAGGGACCATTTTTTCATCCAAAGTGCAAAATGGCCCATGGCCCTACTTTTCCCAATCCTTGCAGAGTACTGTCAAATTTTACCCTCCCCAAAATTTACCAAATTGATTATGGCATGGCTCATTAGAGGGAAACAAAATTGGCTTAACATAATGATGACTTAGTGGAAAATTTTGCTAAGTTGATGACTTATCGACAGTGACTAGAATTTTGAGAGAACTGTTTAAATTACATACTGCTATGTTTAACTGATAATCGTGATCATTTAATTATTTTAAGAAACTTGTATAAGACTCTTTCTCTCAAAATAAAATGGAACGAGTTATTCCCTGCGTTGGAGATACAGGTGTACTCGTTATGGCTCATTACCTGCCTTATCTACCTGGACACTTGATAAGGATTAATCATTGTGAGTGACAGAACTCGTTAAGTCTTATAGGCTATTAATTAGAATTATATTGATTGACATATATTACAGCTTATTTACAGAGGGTTATGAATATAGGGAGGATACTTTCTGTTGCCTTTATTATCCATTCTCTATTCTTCTGTAATTTCATTTATACATTCATTATCCACAGATTATTTACACATGAAGTTATTTTATAGCACTATGCTTATAATCCTTTTATGTGAATATAGTATTTTGTTAACCACTGTCTGAATGATTTGTTTGTAATTGACAAGACAGATCTGCTATTATGATAACCTGGACAAATACAAGTACGGCCACGCTACAAATTTTGCATGATAGACTTAATGATTGTGGCGGTATGGTCAGCTCATGAAAATATTACAAAACTTTTAATAACATAGTTCAAACAGGTACATTTTCAACAGATGAGTAAAATAATATTAATGTTTGTGTTTTGACGACCGAGCAATTGGAGCCAAAATGCAAGTCTAGTTTCACAATGGATTCATGGTGAGATCATGAGGTCAGCATTCCCTCGTGTTCTTCAAGTCCTAATCCTAATGCGGCATGAAAGATCATGCAAGCTCACCAGAATAATGGTATTGCATGTTGATTGAGGGGAAAACAGGTCGTTATGTGCGGATGAGGCGCTTATTAATGAGGCATTGCTTCATACCGATCCAGAATTATAGAGAAGAGTTACACAAAATAACCATTCATCCTATAAGTGGTGGAAAGAAGTCTTTGTAGATCAGTTCTTCAGTTATGAGGATGAATGGTTTCTTTCTGTCGTTCAAAATACTTACCAATCATCGTTATTCTGAATTTAGATGCAGCTATTATTCCAAAACAAACCCTTAATGTTGAAGAGTTTGTTATACATCAAGAAACGATGGTCTGATTGTCTTCATGCTTCAGCTGGTCTTTGTTGTAGTTTTTATTTTCTTGTTTTTTAGTTTTACCTACTGTATGTGATTTATATTATTTTTACACAATGTTGAAATTAAATTCACTAGAAAGGCAAGTTGATTAGGCCCTGGTTTGAAGGTTAGAAGTTCCCATTTCTCGTTCAAATAGTAAATTACAGAACAATAACAAATAGACAACACAACAAAATTTTAGAAACTCATTGTTAATCTAGTTTACTTTCATCTTGTGTTTGAGATGTGATAATGATATAGAAGAAAGGTCAATGCTAATGCATATGTTGTATATTTTGAGACCAAGATTGGTAAATGAATTTAAAAAAAACCTAAAAGAGTTTAAACTTGAAGAGGAGCACATATTATTCTAATTCACCAAGAAGAAACCAGTTCTTCATCTTACAGATGCCATTCTGATACATCAAGGCTATAGCAAACTATTGATTGGAATCTTGGAACAGGAAGCAGATTTGTAAAGGATCCACAAAATAAGCTTTTCCACTAACGAACTGGCTCATTAATTAGGTCTCCCCGCTGACAGATTGTAAGTCTGTATACTATGGAACCTTCTCTATGAATAATACCATCTGGGCTGGAGGAATTCCAGGTGTTGGGTATTTTTCTGCTTCCAATGTTTAGCGCCGTTGGTGATGTTTGTTGATATGATGTTGCACTGGAGACTGGTTTACAAACATTGGAAATCTTGTTGGAACAATTTGTAGATTGGATATTGACCTATTGTGTTTTGGTGAAATACGTTGTTGTAACTGTTAGATGCTGATATTTTATATTTTGGCACAGACAATGTTCATTGTTTTCTGTTTTCACCAAAGATCGGTTGCACAATTTTGCAAATTGGATTTCTGACCTTAGTAGCTGACATTTTATTTTTTAGAGGTTCTCTGATACTCAAGCGGCTATGCCTCCTTTTTTGTCACATTGTTATTTTCTGATTTTATACTAGAGAAAGGTTGTAAAACTGCATTGGAACAATTTAATATGTTGAAACAGCAACATTTTATTTGTAACACAGTTATACATTGGTAACATTTGTTTCATTTTGGTTTCATTACTGTCTTGATCTGTCAACTGACAACATAAATTTCAGCCAACATATTCTAGTGTTGTCGTGGTAAGGTGTCAAAGGTGTTGTTTTTTTAATGCTTCATTAAATATGAAATTAATAACTTGGTGCAATACATACACAACCTTTTGCAATATAATGCTTGATAACAAATGGATCTGTGACCTTTTGTGCATTTGACAACAATGGCAGTTTCCGTTTTTCTTTCCTACTTTTCATATTGGCTGCCTTCGTGATGTTATGTTATAAAGTTTGGGCTGTTTGCACAAGACAATATGAGCCTGTTGCTATTATATTGTCTGGATGTAGAAAATCTATACAGTTTTATTATTATCCTGGGTGAAGTTCAATATCAGCCTGATGGAAGGATTTATGGGAAATCGTCAGCATCTGACCGCTGATAAGAAATATGTTTTATGTCTGATAACTGCTATCCAGAGAATTCATCCGTTTCCTTTTTGTGCACTGGCTTTTATGTATATTTTTTACCTTTGGTATTTATTACCATCTTTGCTTCCAGTTATCTGAACAAATCCATAACATTCTTGATGAAATGATGCACTGTATTTATGTGACTGATTTTATGATTCAGCCGTATTTGGGTATTTTTTTGTGGAAATGAAATTCAATTAACAATTCTGTTTATAGTTATATTCATTATAGTTTATTTTCATAATTTTGTAAAATTAGTTCAAGTACTGCGCCTTTTCATTTAATTTTCCCTCAAAACAAATGGCAGATTGTAACCGATGGACCAGCCTCTTTAAGGCTAGATTCTGTTTTGTATGGCTACAAAACCAAAAGAGCAAGTTCTTCCAAAATTTTGTCTGCTATATTCCAGAACTGACAATTTTATGACTTTTGATTTTTTTTATCATAAAAAAACCCCAACGATATATATCCTTAAAACATAAATGCTACCAATCACCAAAAACAATGAAAGTGGAGATGAAGCTTGAGCATGAGCATATTGCAGATACAATAGCATGTTGTCAACATCTTCTATAGAAAAAATGAAAATCTCTGAAAATTGACCACTCAGAATGGTGAAGCCTTTATCAATTCAACATCTTAAGTGTTAATGTTTTTTTGTCTACGAGTGCCAAAGTTCTGAGTTCTTGCACCCAACTATTCCTATCCATCAATTCCTGGAGTAACGATTCCAGAGTTTACCAAAACTTGTCCAAACACACTTTTATGTTCTCATGAATAACACATGCACTGTTGGTCATGATGATTAGTTCTAACAAGTGGCACCCTCCGATCAAATAAAAGATAACCACACAGCTGAAAAAATATCACAGTTTACCACACAGAGCTCCAAAGAATTTATTGACTGATATTGGCTGGTCATGTAGTACGTGGGACAATGGCGCCAAGCCAAACTGATTTGGTATTGTAGTCAGTTATTGTAGGACTCTATGACATCATTTTATTATATTGATATGATAATGAGATGATTGATATTGATAAGCTTGGGTTTATTGATCGGTGTAGGTGTCAGTTTGTGCAGAAAAAAAGGGTGATTGTGTGAAATTCTGACTCTTTGAAGAATTTTTTATTTGCCATATTGTTTTAACATCTGCACAAAAGAAAAAGACTTGAAATTAACTAGAATTTAGAGATAGTTATCCTGATCCGTTTTATTAACGGTAGATTTTTTAATGAATTAAGATGCAGATAAATCAAAAGAGAGCTGTTTAAATCTACCTGTTATTGTTTGATAGACACTTTAGCTGTTAATGGATTAGAGCTCAACCATTCCGAGGCCTAATGCACAGGACTTTAAACCTTTTTTATTTCCTGTTTTTGGTTACATTTCCTATTAGATATCAGGGTTCATTGGCTTGTACAATGTGCATAGTTGTATTGTAAATCATTTTATTGTTATGAATTTTATAAAAGCTTATGGAGAGAACCCCAGAGTGCATAGAATTTTGCATAGTTCCAATTAGAGAACAAACTTTATGGCTGGGTAACATCTAAATATTTCTTCCTGCAAGGTTATAAAGTTTGCTTTTATTTTATTTGCACTGCAACTGTAAAACAGTAATTGTCCCCCGCCGCAATGCAGAATGGGGGACTATGAATTCAGCGGCGTCTGTCCATACGTCTGTACGTACGTACGTCCATATTCTTGTTAACGCGATAACTCATGAAGCTTAGCACCTAGAGTGTTCATATTTGGTGACAGCTTTCAATGGAGGAAGACTCAGACGCCAGTCGACTTAGGTGACCTTGACGTCTTTTTCAAGGTCAAAACGACACCACGTACATCCGGATTCTTGTTAACGCGATATCTCATGAAGATTAGCACCTAGAGTGTTCATATTTGGTGACAGCTTTCAATGGAAGAAGACTCAGACGTCAGTCGATTTTGGTGACCATGACGTCATTTTCAAGGCCACAACGACAAACTCGTGAAGCTTGGCACCCAGAGTGTTCATATTTGGTGACAGCTTTCAATGGAGGAAGACTCAGACACCAGTTGACTTTGGTGACCTTGATGTCATTTTCAAGGTCACAACGACAAACTCGTGAAGCTTAGCACCTAGAGTGTTCATATTTAATGACAGCTTTCAATGGAGGAAGACTCAGACGCCAGTCGACTTTGGTGACCTTGACGTCTTTTTCAAGGTCACCACGACACTACATCCGTCTGGATTCTTGTTAACGCGATAACTTGTGAAGCTTAGCACCTGGAGCGTACATATTTGGTGACAGCTTTCAATGGAAGAAGACTCAGAAGCCAGTCGACATTGGTGACCATGACATCATTTTCAAGGTCACTACGACGCTTTGACCAATTTCTAATACATTGTTAACGTGCACCTAGTATTCATATTTGTTGACAGCCTTCAATGGCGAAAGACTCAGATGCCAGTCGACATTGGTGACCCTGACCTCATTTCATGGTCACAAGGACACTTTGTCCACTGTAATACATTGTTAACGCGATAATATTAATTATGCCAAATATCTCATAACGGCGGGGGACATTGCCATGTTAGTGGCAAACACTTGTTTAGTCTTTGTTACAACTTCTTTATTGTGAAATTGAATTTTCTGAGTTTATTCTTGATCCTTCATCTACACTCTGAAAGGTTTGAAATTTTGATAAAGAAGTTGTTATCCAGAAAATCTTGTTCTTTAGTGTGAATTCTCTAACAAGAGCATTTAGGGATAGTCCAAGTACAGTCAGGTGAAAGATTTTCTCAGTGTTCAGGTATCATTCAACATTATTGATAATGATAATAATCCTAATATTCCTGATTCATTCAAATCTGTATCATGGTCATGTTTCAAAATGTTCATTATTACCTACGAGGGCAATCATATCGGGGTTCATATTTTTAATTCAATGCCCCAAGTCAAAATATCACTTTTACATTGTGACGTCACAAAACATAATGCCTTGACGTCACAGTCTGTCTATGACGTTGTGTTCCAAATGAGCCTATGCCGATGCTTGGATGTTGATTTTCATAAGTGTTTTTACTTCTCGACTTCGTTAATAAATAGAATATCATATGAGTGTCCATGACATACTAAGTTAACGACACTCTGCTGCATTATATCGGTATACCTTTCCTTGAACTGAAAGATAAATAGTGTGCTATTACCTACGCCTTGCTGCAACCAAACTTCGCCAAAACCGTATAATAAATAATAATGATTTTACATTTAAAGCCCAAAAGGATTTGCCATTCTCTGCCTTGGAAATTATATGTGTGCTTCAAAATAATATTATCCGTTTGCGAGAGCAACCTTAACCAAAAATTGATTATCTTAACAAAGTGAACAGCTTTGACATTGGATCTACCTAGAATACCACGTGCCAACAGCATTGGGGTACCTCTATTAAATGATAACAATAACTTGCAGAATCTATCGTGGATATAGTAACCTTTATTTAGGTTTTGCTGAAGAAGGTAAGATAATACTAATAGCATGCAAAGCCTAATGCCTTCATCCATCATCTTCTTTTATGCTGATCAATAAGATGAAACATTTCTTCTTTCTGTATTGATGAATATCTCGAGAAGAAGATAATACCAGTTTTTTGTCTCCACAATGATAGATGAGCCATCTTGGTAGACCATGCTCTTTGAACATGCTAAAAAATCATTAACAATTGCCAATAACAATTTATTACATCATGAGAGCAAAAGATCCAGAAACGATTTGCCAATAACCATATATCAGATCAAGAGAGTAAAAGTTTTTTATTTGCCAAAAGCCAGATATCAGATCAAAAATGCAAAGTCCACAAAGCTATTTGCCAATAACCAGGTAATAGATGAATACAGTTTTGATCTAAAGACGAACATTTAAATTTACATGAAGGTGATCTTATGGATGATTATTGGCCAGAATGTGAGATATTTGTCTCTATTCATCTAGCAGTTCTGGAGATGAACAAGGGAAATGTATGAGCTACAGTGTTTGTATTAAGTAGACGTAGATCATGTCTGATACGGTCATACTCAAGATGGCCATGGTATTGGCTTCTATTGACAGGCACTTTGCTCTGGCGGGAATAGATTTTCTCAGCCGTGTATATACAGACAGGAATAATGTAGGATTATGTTTGAGCCAGTGCCAGACCATAGGGCTGTTTAAATAGAGCTTGTTGCATTGTGCATTTTATGATGTGCATCAACTGTGATCGTGTAAAATGATTTTGATAAATGATTATAACTACTAATATATGTGGGAATTATGTTTGATATAATGAGAGGTTAACTGATGCATTATGTTATCACCACCATCAGACTTTATTATTTCTTATTCCATGAAGGGCAATGAATATCATAGCATTTGGAAAGCGAAAGACACCAAACATTTACCAATAATAAACAAATATGTTAAAACCAAACAAGCTTTGGAGATCTTCAACAAGAATTAGCAATCGTACTTTGAAACAGAAGTTTCACAAAGCCTCATTTAGATTTGAAAAGATTTAAGATCTCGAAATTATGTTTTCCGTGACAGCAGTGAAACTTAGAAAAGGCTATCCCAGAGAATCCCTGTAGAATGAGCAAGTAACTTTTTTATTGGAAGAGTTTGACATTTCGATGTAGATGCCCTCACCAATATTTGTAGGTTTGATAAGAACCTTTTATATAGACGTCTAACCATTTTTTTTCAAAAGATAACAATATCAAAAAAGGTACTTTAAATGTGATATAAAGACCCTTCTGGCGTACCATCAGATCACTTGACAGCCCTCGATACCTGTTGGAAGTGAAGAGGCTCCCACTAGAACAGGTGATGACAGATGTCGCTATTTACACATGCAGGTCCATTGATCTCCTGGTTAACAATACCTCCACTCATGTTGATTTCAGTGTCCCTCGCAATGTACATGGATCTATTTCACAGCTGGTCTTGTACATTGCAAGCACCTGCTTCGCACTTATTCATGTTCTGCTTTCATAGCTTAACTGATTTTTATCAATTCATGAATTTTGTAAAATAATTTATTCGATGTTCTGGATTTTGGATTTTGGGCTTTGATAAGAAGTTTTATGTTTAGACAGCTGATGATTTTCAATAAGGGTTTTAAACTATGTCTCAGCTGTTGTGTGGCGCTGTTGCTCCTTTAGTATTAAAAGGGATCTTGATGATAATGATATTGATGATGATGATGATAATGCTGGTGATGATGAAGATGGGGTTTGTGTCGATGGTGATGGTATGTTAATGATGAAGCCTTATGATAATTAAGATGTTAAAATGTAAGATGTTGGTTATTCTGATGATAAATGATTAGGAATTATGAAGAATTTAATGATGATGATGGTGATAATGATAAAGTGGTAAAAATAAAAATTTCAAATAACATTACTCGATCCTTTACATTCAAAGTCTGTGTGAATGAAATTCGATACCTTTAATCTCCAAGGTCTTTCAAAATAAATAAATGGTTAAAAGATTTGAAATAATATCTTTTAGACTTCACGGTCGCGCAGCCATTCAAGACATTCTGTATGCTGTTGTGCAATTAGCCCATGCCATATCCGCCTATTTAAGTGGATCGAGGGGTCGTGTGTCAAAGACAGAAATTTGCGTGCACATGCTTAAGTTATATATACCCAATTAAGACATTATTGAATGTATGAAACCCAAACCATTAAGACGGCTGGTCCGCCCATTGAAAACACTTGATCTGCAATGGCAAGTCAAGAAGTGCTTACGACACTTAAATTAAAGTGCTAGGTATCTTGGAGTTTGAATTTAAACTTGTAGGTTAAGAATGTTTTGATAATGTGCTGATATTTCTTTAGAATTATGGAAAATGATGTCATCACACTGCAAATATCAATTTGTAGACTAAATGGATTTAAGGTGTAATTTTTGTTAAATGATTTCATGAAATTTCTGCCTTATTAAAAAAAAGTTAATAATCTAGTTGAGTAGTTAATTTACATGGCAAAATAGGACTTAAGTGGGCGAGCTTTGACAGTGTTTTGCTAGGGAACAAAATAACAAACAATCTGTTTACGTAACCAAATCTGAATTTGAATATCAAAAAAAAGTTTTCTAAAAAGTTTTGATTCATAATGCTTTTAAAGAATTTATTTACAGAGAAAAAATGGTTTTAAGTAGCTAAAGCAATGTTTTGCTAGGGAACAAAATAACAAACAATCTGTTTACGTGACTTGGACTAAATATCAATCTGAAAGAAATAATGCTACGAGATAGATAGAATATGATATTTGATTACATCAGGGGATTCTTATACTTTAACAAAAGATGAATTTCTCATAAATCAACATTGAAAGGGATAATTATAACAGGTTTCCTATCAACAAGATACTTATTATCACTTAAATTGCTGAAATGTGCTTGGTCAATCCATTGCTTAGAAAATAGGAATCAGAAAACATTGAAAATGGCAACAAAAAACAATGATATGTGATGAATGGATTATCCCTAAATATTAAATCATATTCCAGACAAAGGGTATTTTTCAGTTTTACATTGCTAAACTTTAAAACTAAATGAAATCATTGCAGCTGGTGATATATGGATATCAATTAACTTTCTAAAGTTGATAAAGTGAAAATGTCTGTTCTTGAAACTATTATTTTACTCAAAAAGCAAAAGTATTTATTTAGATATCTTTAACTTACTGTTCCAGGGATTGGGAAAGACACCTTTGACAAGGCCACATTTTTGGGGTTTTAGTCATTTTCAGAAGTTTGAATGGGCCATACCCCTAAGTAGCAATGGATAAGTTTTTAACTTGAATGGGACATTTTTTCATCTCTTATGCAAATGGCCCATGGCCCCTACCTTTCTGTTCCTTGCTGTTCAAGACGGCAGATTAAAGGTTAAAGTTGTTTGATATTTTCTTATGAAAAATTTTCTTGCACTCAAAACAAACTTAACCTAATTGAAATAAAAGGTATGACAAATATTTTCATTGTTATCTTGAATAGTTTGCTAAAAACAGTAGCCCCTTTTAAGCCTTGTGACCCCATTGTTGATCCTGTGTTTTTTTGTTGATTTTCAACCTGACCTTGTAACACGACATAAATGGAAGGTGAAGTTTAAACAAATATGTTTGGTTTGCTCCGGCTTTGTCAATAGAGATAGTTACTCAGCGTTTGTACTGTTTTGAAGTTGTAATTGGTTACTAATCACCCAGCTCGTTAAACCATTCACCATCCCTACTAACGAGGTGTGGAGATATGTGCTCTTGTTTTACGTAGGGTCGTGACATCATTCTATTCAATACATGACATTCAGGGTATAGTGTGTCTTTTAGATTAGTGTGTGAAATGTTTTTTTTTAGATGATTGATGTAACACAAATTTGGACACACTTTATTTATGATAGATATTAGATAATTCATTAAGAAATTAGACTGCTAAACGCCTCAAAACATTGTTAATGATGCTAACGATTGGCACATACATATTTTGACATTTCTTTTAAGTCAATTAATGGTTATACCTTATAGATAATACGAAACTAATTGTTTTTTCATGAAAAAAATATGTTCAAGATTCTTCAAACATAAAAATGTAGTTTGAAGTTTAATTAAAAAAATAGATGATCCCCAAAAAATTCTCAATATTAATGAAAAAAGTATTTTGATACCAGAATACCAAAATTGTGTGAAAATTTTGTCATAGCTCAATAAAAAAACAAATGAATATCAATAAACACATAGTTATATGTTGGTCCATATCTGACAGGTGCTTCTACTCTTCTTATAGTGAGGTTGGAAAGTGGTCACATTGCCGGAACTACTTTCAAACAGGACTGTCAGTTCGGAGGGGTTATCTTAAATAAATGATGGGGTTAGAGATGCGTGCATTAACTTGTGATCTATTACCATATAGCGGAAACTTATTCATTTGATCAACCTAAATTGAATAAAGCTCTTGACTCTGCTAATGGAATCATTGTTTATTCATTAGATAAATAAATGTATACATTTTTCAATTATATCTATAAAGGATATTGATTTTCCCATATAAATTATTTATAAGATTGTCAGTTATTTAACATGCATACAGTAGAAATTGACAATTATCTATAGAAATTAACTTAAAAATGTAAGTCTTTGTTAATATTTTAAACAAAAATTGTTATTCTACGTAAATTCAATTATAAGATCAGCAAGTAAATTATTGTAAATGCAATTGAAATTTATTCCGTATAAATCAACACTTACGTAACGTTAGACATCCTTAAAAGGCCATAATTTAGTCACTGTGTTGTTTAATTAAATTGTCAAATAAAAAATCACTGTCTTATGGGGTGTTGATGAATTCTATTGAATTTTGGCTCGAGAAAATTCCTTTTAACTCTATTAACTTTCTAGGTTTAGGTAAATTGGATTTGAAGTTTAGAGTCGGCCTCTGAACCATCGATTTTGCTCTCTTTTATGGTGCCTTGTATACTAAATAAGCCTAAAATGGTAACTTTAAAGGTCAAATTTTAGAATGAAAAGAATTTTTAAAGTAAATATTGGCAAAAAGGTAAATTTCAAACTTGAATGTTTCTTTTCTTTGTCTATATTTAGGTGAGATGATAAGGACTGATAAATCCGATACCAAGAATAAAGACTTTCTCATCTTCGCCAAAAACCTATTTCCTCCCAAATCTTAATGTCTGAATGGCGTTCAAAAAAGAGAGAGGCTATACGATATAACAGACTCGGAAGATTCATAATCGAAGCTTGTTTATTTAATTATAAAGTGGCAGTAGCATGTTTTTTCAGGTATTCAAAGTGATCTCAGGAAAATGAATTTAAAAAAAAAATTTTAATAAAGGAAAATGTTCACAAATGAAGGTAACATATCCTCTTTAGCTATGTTCAGCCATATGCCAACCTTAAATTATTAAAGGTGTTCACACTAGAATGGCTGCCAGTAGTTTTCGTTTGATAGTACTTCTTCTACTACTAACGACAATCGGATTATGTCAATAGGTTTTTTGCCCTCTGAAGATTAGATATTTTGCAGTGTAAACATGTATTTATTGGAAAAAATTTGAAGAAGTAAAATTACTAAAACATGTGCTACTATCATATTAACATATGATCCCTAATATAATGTAGCAGTTTTTTCCTTGCAATAATACAATTATTGGTGAGTTATTTTTCAAGAGCATTTATCAAAGAAAATCACCTCATTTCATCTTGACAATATCTCTGTATGTCATCACATTAATATCATTATATAACTTGAGACGTTAATTTAGATACTATTCTCTAGATTATTTAAAGAAGATGTAACTGTCACTTCAAAAGATAGACATTACATCACCGCCATGTGATATCTAGACCTTAAAGGGACATTGAGACCGACTATCTTTGTTGACAGTACTTTTTGAAATTATGCTGTTTAGAAGGACAATCAAAAACTCATCTGAAAGGGACAGTGTTTCAATCATGTAGTTGTAACTAATTTGGAAAAAAGGGGACACCCCTCGAATTTTCTAAAAAGAAATTGTCCCTTTAATTGAGTTAAGGCAAGGCTTTCACAAATTGCATATAACAACATGTTGCTAATCCCAGGGATGTTCTTAACAGCATGCTTAGCGAGACGTGTGACATTAGCGGCGCAGACAGGGCAAAGATACCTCGACTTGACGACCCTCGCTTATTTCAGCATCAGAGTCGTCAGTTGCAAATCCCATCTGAGTTCCTTTATGCAATCCTGTTGCTTATTTCAGTTTTGGTGTTGTTTGTTGTCAGTTTAAACCCTTGTTTAAAACCAGTTTAAAATCCATAAATCTCATATGTGATTCTGTTATCCTAAGGCCTCCTGAACTAAACTAAAATAATTTCAACTAAGTCTCTTTAAGTTTGTGGCACATCAACTGCTTATGTCATGCTTCAGGTCGCCAGTTTCAATAACGTTGTTTATTTCAGAGTGGGTGTTGTCACTTTCAAATCTGTTGCTTGTTTTAGGTTTGGGGGTGGCAAAACAAGTATGTAGTTTCGTCACGTTTGTTGTCTATCATGTAATGAAACCAAAAGGCGTGTCACATGTCAGGGAAATGTTTATTTGGTTTGGTTGGTTTTATTTGAACACTTTTCTAAAATGTTCCATAGATGAAAACGATTAATTTACGGTGGTTGTGAAATATTCCTTTTAAGAGAACAATGTCTTTTAAGCGTTTAGCAAATATCTTTGAAAAGGATTTTTGATTTTATTTTCATGGAATGTTTAAAGAGAATAATTAAATCACAATTCAGAAAAAAAAAAAAAATCTCAGATGGGGATAGTTAACATTTTTTATCAAGCTGGTATAACGATATTCCTTGTAAAGAAATGGAACATCAAATGACATTCAACTAAATGATTTATGATAACTTAATGCTTATAATTGTTCCGCAATGTTATAATGACCAATTTGTAACCGTAGCATTACCATGACAACAGGTTATTACCTGCTACCTGAAGAGGACAATTTTTGTGCATTGTGAAACATATCTGTAATTCAATTTTGATGAGCTTATATTTTTTACCTGTGAGGTAGTATGTTGTAGCATATCATCGTAGAACCCATTTACCTATCCATTTACCTGTACTGCAGGTCTTATACCAGCTTGTATACTTGTTCAATATACTTGTCATATAATGCTAAATGATTTGATTTTGATTTTCACTTGTAATGTAAGATTTTGTATCATGTCATCATCACCTTCAAACCCATGCACGTATTGATTACCAGACTATTGATTTACCTGTACATGTTTTACCTGTTCGTAGATGATCACTAAATGTGAAAACCTATGCATACCTATGTGAAACTCATAAATAGTTTGATTTTAATGAGGTGACTTTTTCTCCTGTTTTAAGTTAGTGTGTTGTAGCATGTCACCATCAAACTCATTTGCTTATTAATTTACCTGTAAAGATTGTTATACCTGACTGTAGATGATTACTAAACATGTATTATGAAACCTATGATTTGATTTTAATGAGATTTTTTCATCCTACATAATGCAAAATTTTGCATCATCAAAAAGTCACCTGACATCATATATTTACCTATTGATTTACCTGTCCATGTAAGACTAATGTCAGGTGATCAATATTAGTAAATGCTGTTGCAACCTGTGTATACCCAGATTTTAATGAGAATTTTTTCATCCTACATAATGAAAATGTTGCATCATAAACAAGTCACCTGACATGACACTTTACCTATTTATCTACCTGTCCTTTATCAATATACAGGTAGGTGATCAATATTATTAAAAGCTGATGCAATGTGAAACCGATCTATACTTTGATTTTGATCCCACTTTGTTTAAAATGTTGACACATAAATAACATCATAATTTACCAATTGATTTACCTGTCAAATCTTCAAACAGGTAGACGATAACTGTTAGTAAATGCAGATGCATTGGGAAAACTATCTGTAATGTAATATTGATGAGGTGATTTTTTTTCATCCCCTGTAATTCAAAATGTTGCACCATCGACATGTCACCTGTCATTTCACTTATTTCACCTATTGATTAACCTGATCATTATATAGGTAGTTAAAGTAATATTTTAGCTATTGTTGAGGCAATGTGAAACCTGTTTATCATTTGATTTAAGTGGTCTGATTGTTTCTGTTTCCTTCTCTTCATATTGCAGCATTGAATGTCACGTGATATCACACATTACCTATTGATTTACCTGCATGTGCAGGTATGACTTACCTGCAACAGGTGTCGTTTACCAGGCAGGTAATGATTTTTAGGAGAACTTGTATAGTGATGTTAAAACATGCATGTTAAGAGCTGTGAAGTAATAGATTTGACCTTGTGTGAAAGTATGACACAAATCAAATCTTGAAAAAGCGTTTGTAACTCTTAAGATAAGAATTAAATAGATTGCAATATGTTATCACTGTGCCTTGTTATGAAATAGTTTTGTTTTTTTCAACAAAGTTCAGATTTTGAAATGTCTGACCTACAGATCATTGTGTTACATTGACAGAGGTGTTGCCTGGGTACTGAAATCGTACACATCATCATCATCATCATCATCATTGATGTTGACATTTGTGCAATCATAATTTTCATAGTCATCATTGTTGTTGCGGATATCGTTGTCATCATCCTTATCATATTAATCATCATCATTTTCATCATCATCATCATCATCATCATCGGCATCATCATCATCATCATCATCATCATCATCATCATCATCATCATCATCATCATTGGCAATATCATCCTTTTCATTATTATCATATAGGCATCATCATCATCTCATCATGAGTATCATAATGTCAAAGTATCACAATCTTTCAATATATAATTCATGATGAATTTAACTCAAATTTAAGTTAAATAATTCTATAATGAACCAAAATAATTACATGAAGGAGTCAAACTCTACACAGACTTTGAGGCAAAACTGAAACTTTCTGATTGTAGCTTTACCTGAGATGTACGCAGCAGATAGATATTGACAAGGTGTAGTAATTGCCAGACTTAACAACAATTGAACCCTAATTTTAGTTTATTTCAATTGGATAATGGATTGGTAAATGTTGAGATAATCCTCAAAATCTACGAATGTTCTTTCTGCTACCTGAAAGTCATACCTGAGATGTAGATAGCCGACAGGTATTGACACCTGAGGCTATAAATTAGCGGACGAGTGAGAAAACATGATCTGAGAGTATTTTCAGTTTGTGATGACATGTGGAATGTCCGACATCAATACTTTCATCTTAGAGGAGAAACTCAGAATAATGTTTGTCTATGTCAGAAGCAAGCGAGTTATTCTTTTCTTAACCTTTAATCTGTGGGTCATGGAACTTAGAGAATCGTTAAAGAAATGATTTTGATCTTGCCAGAGTTCTTAACATTAGATGTTCTTTGAATTTATTTGTATTAACATAAAGCTTGTGATAGTTGTAGTCACCGGTCATGTTATATTGACCTGCCAATCTTTTATAAAAGTGCTTATCTTTGCTTTATTGATGCTAATTTATAATTAATTCTTTGTTGTGTATTGCTGACTTGTGATGCCGTTTTGTCTGTTAGTGTATATTTCTCTGCTTTTCTTCAATTTTTTACTTTGGTAGACCTTTTGCAAGTGAACCAATGTGACTGGCAAATTATAAGAAATCGGTATAAATCAACAATTTGATTAATACATGATGGCTTTCAGCTGTTGATAGTTAAGCTGTTCTGAAATATTCTGAAAATTGCAGTTCAAGGGTTAAGTTTGACCCTTGTTTCAGAACTTCATCAAGTTATTGGGTCAGTAGAGAGGATGACCCAGAACAAACTCGGTGGCTCTCTGATCATCTTTGTGGTTTCTTTGGAGACGCAACATGAGGGGCATGGGTCGTCTTACAAAACACCATTTCCTGGGTTATTAGTACCAGTAAGTAGCTGTGTGTTTTACAATAGGTCACAACTGTTTGGACAGGACAGCCAATGAACATTTGTTTTCCAGACTCGTGAATGTGATTATTAGCCTGGTGTGCGGAATTGTGCCATGTGGGAATAACCTGAGAGGTATTTGGGTCAGAAGATTGAGAATTGTAATTTTGAAATGTCCAGCAAATTTTCATGTGTTTAGATGTTTAGTTGATATTAAGGTGAAATTAATTTTTGTATCACAAGCACGTAGTCTTTGCTAAAAAGAATAAAGAATTGAACTCTTTACCTATTCCATATATATATAATTTAGAAAGTAAAATTCTTAATCAAATTTTAGTAGAGGCAACTCCCAAGATCCTTACCCTGGTGGCATGTGGTACTGTTGAAGACTATCTGTGAAGTTCAGCAATGTTGGGCACAGCCTCTTGGATGGGTGGGTTAACCCATCATTGTTTTAGAGACTGAGAGGGTTTGAAGCCCCACACTGAGACATGAGATAAGAGACTTGTGCCTCTGTTCACCCAACAAGAAACGGGTACATGGTAAAGTAGTGTGTTGGTGGTGACCTTCTAGCGACAAATATCTCAGCTGTGGTTTGTCCAGGGTAATAATGTTGCTAGCGCCTTGAGCATGCACTAGTGGATGGAAATGTGCACCTTGAATATCCACATTATTATCATTATTATTAAAAATGCTTCCAGCCCCTCTTTTTAAAAACATTTATGTGGCACTGTACACAAACTATTTTCCCTTCATGTCTTCTGTGTATTTTCCTCTATCACGTGTTTGTCTCTTCACCCACTTCTTCCCTTATGAATCTGGAGCTCTCAGCAAGTCCTATAGAGACAGACAAGAGAGGATGTGTTTGATGTGGTGTGTACAATGGGATATTGTGTGAAGTGCACTTGGGAACGGCTTCACAATCCATTAATGGCTCTTACAATACCCTCCCTTATTATTTCCTCATCGCTGAGCTTTAAGAATGAAATTCTTGTTTTGTATGTCTTTATTTTTTAAATGTTGTATGTGAGGATATGGGTTCATGAATTCATATGAATTTAACCAAAACGATGGGAAGATGGTAAAAGAACTATATAGAAGGATTTATGGAAACTTTGGAATAAAGATATCAGTTAAGCTAGCTGATTTTGATACAACACATATTTGTCATATTTTATGTAAACATTTCCTGCTTATAGTGTAATATAATGAGTTGTTGTCAATTATTTAAGCTCACAGTATTAATTTTTCATTTTTAGGTAGTTAAATTTTTCCTTGATTTATGAAATTATGATTTAAAAAAAAAGACTAATTAATGTATGAATAAAAAATCTGGTTGTCTTTCATGAAAAAGAATAATTTCTTGGGTTTAAGTCCTTTTGTCTTTAACAATTTTGTTTTCATCTTGCCATTAAGATACAGAAAAAAATGTGAAAATTAGTTATTCATGTGAATGACGATTTTTTTAATGAATTCAAAACTATTCTGGCACAGGAATTCTAGAATCTTTAGAAGAAATAGCCAAAAAAAGTGATAATATTCAAATTGATTTTGCAAAAGTCCAATGTTTTATTAGCCATTCAAAATTAAAAAGTTGCTGGCTTGCTACATTTAAAGAGTCTAGATAATCCTATTATTCTTTTCCCATTAAAACAACCTTTCCTATCTTAAAAAGCTTACAAAAACCACCTTGTTTTTGGTCACAAAAGCCAAGATGTTTGAAACTCTCTACTTAGCAATATAAGCTCCATTATTGCCCCCATCCCAGCGTGTTCCTCTAGGGTAACTCGCCTGTCTACGATAAGGAGTTACTGGGTGTAATGCAAACATAAAAACTGCTGATTATGCACTTTATGAATACGATTGAATGTCAGAGATGTGTGAAAGATCAAAAAGAGTCTTCGTAGACTGTCAAATGGGCTCTTCAATATAACGTTTATCTAACATTTGGTGTGTTCAGGTGGATGGTAGTGTTTTGTTTAGTGACTCTTTCATTGATGTTTCATGAATGGCGCCAAAGCTAGTGTTATTGCTGGAAGAAAGCTTACATCACTGTTGTATTCTGCATTGAGATGAAGCCTGTGATTTTTAGCTGACTTTTGTTGTTTTTGCTTTTGCGCTGAAATTCATTTATCCTTGCAACCAATCTTTCTGCATGTAGATTAACCTTGTATCTTCTGTAGATAGAGAAGCTGATCGATAGAAAGGTTGGATTCGAGTAAAGTGGGATTCAACCAGGGCCTAGATTTTCTAAGCTTTCTTAGTGCTAAGATAATCTTAAACCAATGTTGAGGTATGCAGTGTTCGCGGTAGGTTTTTATACAGTGCGTGCAGAAATGAAATAATAAATGTTCAATTCAAATATTTCGCGGTTTTTTTTAATGGAGTTTTTATTTCAATAAAATAATTACTAGTAAAGGTAATAAATTGTCATAAAATTTAGACATCAAAGTTTAACCTACCATATACGGTTCAGTTTTGATGATAAAACACATGCAGCCACATGCCTGTGTAAGTAACTAGCTGCCGTTCCGAACTTCGTAATATTATACAGCATGAGATTTGATAATAATCACTTCTAAACATCGCTCCGATTGGATGAAACGAACGACTTCCGGGGAATTCCATCGGTAAAGTAACCAATGACAGGGCTTTTAGCAATGGGATTTCCAGGTTTCGATTTATTTTTGTCAGGACGTCGTAATCAGACAATCAGCTTAGAATGATATTTTTAACATTATGGAAATATATAAATTTAAGTGTATAATTATATGTGCGTGCAAAACACGCAGTTACAATATATTTTGCGTGTTTATATGATTTTTATGCGTGAAAAACGCAGGTTTATGCGTTAACGCGAACACTGGGTATGGTACTTACGACTATCTTAGTGCTAAGAGAGCTTAGAAAATCTGGGCTCTGGTTCCTACAATCCATTGTTGAACAGGCTTCGTATTTAACTGACACTATTCAAAGATATTCCATTGCTTAATTGAAATACAGATATTACATTTAGGGACTTTGAGAAAAGATTTATTAAGTGTAATTTATGGGACTGGCACATATCAACTTTCATGAGTAATTCTTTTTTTCATTAAAGATTTTTAAAAAGTTGAAATGAACAGACATTTTTATTTAGACTTACTTTTTTAAACATGATAACTTGTAAAAAAATAAAGGGGAAACTTGTATAATTTGTCTATAGATTCTTAAAAAGGGGAACATTTTGAACCCTCCTCGGGTCAATCTCTGGTCTATGACTGGCACCGAAACAAAAATAATTTTTGGAAATTTTCTTTCAAAGGGGAATTTATAAACTATTTTATAACATGAGGACATATTCTCTTCATGGGTTGTGTTTGTATAGAAATATTAATAGAGATGACTGGTCGATAGGCTATGAGATCAATTTCATCTGCCATTATGGCAACTGTAGGGATGTCACGAAAAAACTGAAATGTCACCAGGTGGCGTCTTGTGGGTTGCCAATAGCGATAAACAATAGTGGTTGGAGATAACCTTCTCCTTATCTTATTTAATGTCTTGTAAACAATTCTTCTTTATAAGAATTCCCTAGAACATCTGCAATTGAATATAGTTACAATTTTAAAGAGCCACTCCGTGATATTCATAACATATATTATTTACCTTTGATATGAACCTAAATGTCATATGTGGTGATATAAAATCAAAACATCTAAACTTTTCATGTTCAAAAGACATATATATGACAAATACTGGTTTTCCATGAAAATCTAAAAACAGCCTTAGAAATGCACATTGGTGTAAATATCACGTCCAATATACATGGATACTAGTTATATAACCTAACAAACACTATCAACTCCTAACTACCCTCTTGACTGTTTTAGATAAGTCTCCAAAATTACGTTTGACTATTTGGCGCGCGCCACTGTCCAGTTTTCGATCATAATTGTGACGTTCAACCTTCATATTGCCACTATAAAAAACCAATAAGCTTTAAAATGTGTCTTTTTGGTAACAGTCGATACTTCGCGATGAAATGACACCATTGATTACGTTTAGCATATATGACTCCAACAACTCACGGAGTGGCTCTTTAAGTAGTGCTGTACAGCTTGTTATCTGAATACATCAACTTGTATGAAGTTGATACAATAATGATAGACAAACTTTTGTAATTACATAAAGATAAGTAGTCTTAATTGAAGGGAGCAATTAAAAAAACATGAGTATCTTGTAGCTAGGACTTTCACGGGTCCAAAAATTGGACTCGAGTACTAGAGAGATCAGACTCAACTCGGAACTGAGTACCCAAAATTCTTATCTTTACACAAGAGGTCATGTAATTCATGGTTCCGAGAATCTTCCGTAAGCCACGCCCCCCTTAGCAACGGTTGCTCCGCATCACATTAATGACAAGATGGCGACCTCTGGTACCACCGATTCACTGAGAGAGATTCCCGAAAATATTTCTGTGAGTTATTTACCGAATCACAAAGAATTATCACTTAAAGCTCAACAGAAGGGGTTGAACTACTTCACTCAGGGATATATTCACGAAATTTCCGTTTCTATCGTAAATGAGAGCACCACAGGAGTCGATGCCAAATGCTGGAGGTCTATGAGGAAGTCGGAGCTGCCACATCGTCTGCACATCGAAATCAACTCAAACGACGATAAACTGACTGAATCACACTGCAGCTGTATAGCTGGGTAAGCAATCATGTGTGAGAACTTAATTTTATATAAAACAAATCCAAAACTTCATTGTCATATACTTGTAAATGTCAGCTCTTCGTCGTCTGAACATAAGACGTTAGCCTAGTGTACACATTGCATATGAAATCATCGTTGCATTAAAAATTTATGTATTTGACAGGAGTGATGGACATTGTTCACACATTGTCGGACTTCTGAAATCGCTCCAAGGACTCAAGCTACACAACTACACCAGTGTTCCTCAGCATCAGAGCTGTACAAGTGTCCCCCAACAATGGAATGTACCTAGAGGGCAGAAGGTCAAACCAGTACCTATCAACCAGATTGTCGTGGCACGTCCATTAGAGAACAGAAAAAGAAAACCGATCATCTGTCATCTGGATGAAAACTACCCGTAAGTTGTCAATGTCCAATCAGTCAAAAATGTATGAGAATCTGTTTTTTTTAGGATAAATATCCTGTTCATTTAATTGTGTGAAGTAGAAAATGAATATTTCATTGCCCAAAAAAGTAATAATTACTAAATAGATAATCTCACCTAAATCATGAAATGTCTTCTGATATCAATTTTATCATTAAGAATTGATGTAAGTATTCAGAACATCTTTTACTTTAATCAACTCATGTTGATATAAGGAGACGTGTGGGCATTAATTCAAATCGTTCTCCAAATGTTATCAGTAAAAGAATAAACATATGTCATTATCTGAACACAAAACTGTCAAAAATATCCTTGAGCAGTGACCTCAGTAAGATCATATCTGTGACATCATGTGCATTATATCATAGCATTGTTCATGATATATCTTGTGAGAGCCAGTTTTATCATATTATAATTCATACATTAAATTGCTACAATTGTATCAATTTGTTTAACTTCAGAATTCCGATTGTAAAAGACACTGAACTTCAGGAACTTGCTGAGATTGTTGGCAGCCCTCTACAATACACGCTGTCATCATCCAGATTCAACATTCCAACAACATCCACACCGTATGGAGATGTTCCCATCGGATCATCACTTTCTTATCAGGTACTAGTCCAAGTAATAATTTAAAAAACTTCTTTTTTCAATTATTAAAAAAAACACCAAACTTATGTTTTGAAATTATCAAATAAATTTATTTGCATTTTCTGAGGCCAACACATTTTGTATTATCTTTAGAAAAACAAGTTCTTTAGGAATTGAGATTCATTATTTCATAGATACATTGTATGTACATTGTAGTATATTTACAGTGTAAAATATATATATACATGTAAATCTACCAAACACATGAAAATAATTCACTTTACATATGTGAATAAATTTATCTCATTCAATCAAATGATTATCTCCCTTTAATGATTGTGAAAGTCTTATTTGGAAATACAAACTGACATTGACAATTTTGGTTCATTCTTTATCTTTGACAAAAATGTCTTCAAACAGAGTAAGGTGACAACAAACTGTCCATATTTTGTTAATCCTTGAAAACATACTTGTGGGGATTAAACTTTTTAATATTTTATTTTTCTTAACTTTAGCAATAAGTCTCTCTATGTGAATCCTGTGTTTGGCAATCTTCTGTGTTTCCTTTCTTTCTCCACTTGTGAGTTGTTTTCCACCGCGGACAAAAGGGGGGATGTTCAGGTTTAGATTTAACTTCGCCAATTCATCAGCTATTGTGAACCCTTTATCAGCCATAATGGAATCACCATCCTGAACGTATCCTTGTATTTTTAGATTTTTCAGGAGCTCATAAAACCCACTTTCTTCTGTAATCACTTTGTCTGATACAGAACCAGAAAATAATTCTGACACAAATAGAAGTGTTCCTCTTGAATCGCAACCAATTAACCCTTTGAGTGTTGTATTTCCCTTGTAATCACTATAAAACTGACTCTGTAATCCAAGAGCACAAGGAGACTGTGTAAAAAGCTCAGTTCCATCAATGATGATCAAAGTAGTAGGATAATCCTTTTTGAAATCCTTGGGCATTTTGTTTATAAGTATATCTCTGTGTGGCCAAAGAGGCAACTGACCAAGCTTAAAATACATGTGGTCAAGCCAAGTATTGAAAACAACTCCAGCGGTTTGGAGCTTTAGACCAAATTTCATTGCTAGATCAGCTAGACTAAAGTCACGTCGACATCTTGTAAGTGTCAAAAACAAACCATCTTCATTTGACAATGACTTTAAGTCACTCCTCCCTTTCTCAAATTGTAAACTGAAGTTTTCAGGGATAAGAAATGACAGCAAAGCTACAAATCGCACATACGTGATGCCAGTGTAGTGTTTAAACAGGTCTGTGTGATTAGTTTTGTTGTTAAGCACTGATTGTACCCCGAACCATTTGTTGTCACTGGTGGCAGTCTGGTTGGCAGCTTGCTGTAATTCATTAATGGTGTTCTCCTGTTCCTCGACCTTGGCTTTGAGTGACTCAATCTCAGCTGTCATGGTTAGAACTTCCAAGGAGGATACCCCTGTAAATATGTAAAATTTTGTAAATGATATTGTATAATAAGGCTTGTCATGATCATTAAAAACATTTGTTTGTTGTAAACCCCCCCCCCCCCCCCCCTCACTTTCATATCTCTCAATAGGATTTTGGAAACAAAAAGTCTTAACAATTTTCCATCACTGTTATAAGTGTTAAATTTGGTAAATGAAAATTGTTTTGGAAATGTTTGATTAAAGTTAGAATAGTAGGCAGGGAAAACAAACAAACATTATTTTTAATGATGGCCTATGTTTTTGGGGTATGCAAATCATAAATGCTGATTTTTTTAATTTACAGACTAGAAACCTTAAAGCGGCAGTGCCCCTGTCGACATCAGCTGGATGTGGCAATACATCTGTACATAGACAATCACCTGTAGTATTGCCAGAGGAATACAAATTTCTGAACCGACACATGGAGCAAGCTGACATTGAGAAAATAGAGACAAATACAAGAGGTCAAATATTTTCAGACACCTGGTTTTCAGAAAGAAAAGTACGACTTACCACATCAAACTTTGGTAAAATAATGAACAGAAAAGCCAAGCCAACACTTCCATTTTTAGAAGATGTATTTAACAGAACAAAAAAATCTGCTCCTGCTCTAGATTATGGGAGAACCCATGAAAATCAAGCAAAGGCAAAATATTTGGAAACATTCCCTTCACGCCATATCCATGATTGTGGACTTATCATTAACAATAACTTTAACTTTCTAGGTGCATCACCCGATGGAAAAGTTTGTGATAATGGAGAAAGTGGAATTCTGGAGGTAAAGTGTCCATATTCAGCTCGGAATATGGACATAGAAAAAGCATGTGAGGAAGTTGTTGGGTTTTGTTTAGAATGTAATAACCATGACATGAATTTGAAAAAGTCCCATATGTACTATGCCCAAATTCAAGGACAACTCATGATATCTGGTTGTGACTTTTGCGAGTTTGTTGTGTTTACACAGAGAAGTCTGTTTGTTGAGAGGATATTTCCAGATGTGCCCTTCATGGAAAATATGCTGATAAAATTGTCTTCTTTCATTAAGGAACATGGTCAACAGTACCTGATAGCACTGACATGAGTAACAGCAAACCCTCTTGTGTGCTAATCAGAAGTTTCAATTTTACCAGTATACTAATGGGGACTTGTACTGACATTTTTCATCGGTTTGAACAGAACTTTCTGTTGTTGATGTTTCCCCATGGACAGCTGTGACAGGACCACAACCGACTCCTGCATATGTGTGATCAGTCCCCACCAAAGTAGCACTATTACTATAAGCCAAATAGGAATGATACATTACAACTATGTATTGATAATTACAACATATGTCATTTTTGATGATAAACAGTTTTGACATTTTGCAAATATATATTGTCAATATTGGTTGCCTAACAAATGAAATGTGATCTTCAAAATCTTATATTAAATATTATGATAATTAACTTATTCAAAAAAGAGTTGTTTTTATTTTCAATTGTAGGATTTCTCAGAGATATATATTATAAAGCCTCGGTGACACCATCCAAGACATACAGATTACTGTTAACGTACAGGATTTTTGTTCATCATGCAATTATTCATCCCAAAAGATTTGAACAGGGATGTATGAACAGGGATATACATCGCCTCAATAGATTTAAATTATTTAGTTACAAGTCAACAGTGTACAAAGTATAAGCATATATGTAACTATGATGCTAGGGCAGTTTCTTACTTCTCTGTGATCTCTTTGAAGGGAACATATTTTAACTTCTTTTTCACAGGGCCATTTTCATCTGAGCTGAGGTATCTCTTTTTTGGTAGTGGTCGACTCGGTGTACATTTACTTCCATCAGCTGGTAGAGGATCTGGGTACTGTTCTGTTGGACCATTTACCCCAACAAAATGCTGTGATACAAAACACAAAAATGTAATGATTGACAGTGATACAAAACTATTTATTTAATTATTTACACAATAAATTCACCAAATTTTCTACACAGGTGAACCATGTGAACCTTAGATTTGCCTTTTCTCACACACTCACAAAATATTTTTCTGCAATTGTAAATTATCATTTATATGTTCACATAAACAATATGTTTAATATGTTACAATGTAATCATTCAGAGTGTGAAATTTGATTGATATACATTATTCTAAAATACTATGCATTAATTTTAAATTTTACCGGATATTTCCATTTAGATCTACCTCTTTCCTTGATGCTTTCTCATAAACACGAAGCCTTTTACAACATATGACATTATAAACAACAAGTAGGCCTACTGCAGTAGTCCTAGTGAAGTACACGGTTACGGTACCAGCCTAGGCCTAAAGTTACTCCCATAGCTAACTGCCGGTAGAGTTTACTGTTTACCTCTCCTACGCCAAAACGTATATTTTTGTATCTAAAAATTCTCCAGATTTTTTGCTTACCTTGGAACAGACGACCTTATTCCTGTTGCCATTTATTTTGTCGACGTTGAGTTGCTCGTGTGGTCTACCGCACGCCTTGATCCACCTCAAACACTTCTCTAAATTTGTCTTGGGCTTCGGGAATGGCAAAAGTGTCACACCTATCAATCTGTCACGATACCTTTCATCTGTATTACACCTCCCCCAGACACATCGACGAACCATATTGGATTACAGGCTGAAACTTTACATTTTCCCGATGCATCACAATGCATAACAACGGTTTGTTTGTGATGCAAGTATGGCCGCCAATCAAATCGCAGCGCCGGGCAAACTCGGAGCTGATATCTGATTGGCTAAGATACTGGTACTCATTAGCATATCGGAACCATGAATTGGAGTTCACCCCAGATATGATAAACATATAATTCTATTTTATATATATGGTCATGTAATGTATACTTTGGTATTGATTTCATGACTTGATCAACTTACTTCACACATCATAGGCAAACGGTTTAAAATTAGAATATGATAGATAAGCAACTCCTTTTGAGTCTTTGGGTCTGAAAAAATTGACTTGAGTCCATCTGAACCTGTCTCCAGCTGGAATATTTGAGTACCTGTGGAAGCCTTACTAGTAGCTTGCAACAGACTCGGTCTATAACTTATTATCAGACATTATTTTTCATGGAGTGTGTTGGTTAGGTGTTGCAATTTCAGAAAGACTAACAATTTTCAGTTTTTGTTTTTAAGAAAAATTGAAAAACTTAAGCTTGCTTCTAAGACAAAAATATGATATTTTCTTCAGTTACTCTTTTATCCTAAGACTTTTGATATTATTGGTAGTGTTGTTTAGATTTTTTTCTTCTTTCGGATCTTTTTTAGTAAAAGACTGTGGAGAAATGTAAAGGATTACAAGACTTTAAAGCAATTTAGATGTTTACTTTCTTGTTTGGTATTTTGATCTAAGGATTATGATACTTCATATTTTTATTTATTTGTTCTTACGTTTATCTATATCAATAGACCAATAGTTTGTTTATGTGTTTGAGATTGGAAATATTATCTTACAGTAAAATATTGACAGTTAAGCCAGGAGATACCTTCCAATCTCCGCACCTAACAAAGACAGGGGAACATGAGTGAGACGCATCCTTAATGTGGTTATATTGAAGCAAGATGTTTATATTATATTTACCTGTTCCAAATCTAATATTTGCCAATGATCTTCAAAGGGGAAAGATTGTCTCACCTGCGTGTTATAAAATTGTCAGACAATTGTAGTCATACCTGGTCTGGTTGCATGTTTACCTGAGATAATTGCAGGTAAACACTCACCTGTCACACCTTTAACGAAGACAGGTAATAGTTCAGGTGTGACCTTTCTCTGACCATATGGACTTGATTTGATTATTTGTTTATTTATATGTTCCTCGACATTATTTACAGTTTCATCATTGTTATGCTACAATGTAAACAAGAAGAATAAAAAACATGCATTCCTTCATCATAGAAAGATGCTGACTCTGCAATTATTGTAGCATGTAATCTTTAATATTGATGTATAATGTTTCAATATATTAATAGCATATTTGCATAATAATATGTTTGCAATGTAACATATGTTCTTTGAATATTGGGATGTTTTGTTATATATAACTAACATTTTGCTATTTATATTTATATGTTTATGCCAGTGTATTATCTTTTAGGGAACTAATATCTGATAACTCAACCTGATTATCCGAAGTCGTATAAAACATTATCAAGTATTAAGTGTAAACTGCTGGCGGCCATTTTAGTGAGAACATCTTTTAATTGTTAAAGATAGGGAAATGGATCTGCATAATTTAACTGAGCATGTTACGTTCTTTTTAGATTAAAAAAAAAACTTTGTCTTGCAGTTGGTAACAATTGTTTTAGTTTTCATGAGATCTCTTAATTGTTTTACCTAAACAAAACACATACCACTATCTCTTTAAAGGTTTTATTAGCTTTTGTTGATATATTTGATGATAGTTTATATTTAAGCCAATAAGATAAAAGGTTGCTGTAATGCAATTTCAAGTGAGAGAATGTCATTGAAAGGATTATATGTAAAGGATTAAAATCAGCATTCATTTTCAGATGGAATATTATTATATATTATTATCAAGTTTGATAGGTGTAAATGGTGATGAATAATAAAACATGTTCGTGTAAGTAGCTTCAATTTCATGACTTTCAAAGTCAAATATTCATGAACCCAAAAGAAAAATGTTTTTCAAAACTATTGATGTTCCAACGTAAAGTTTTTGTCAAATACATGTTTTCGATTGTTTCTCATTTTGAGAGTTGATAAAAGCACTTTTTTTTCTATTCTGTTAAAACATTTTTTGGTTATTTTGATTTTAAGCCTTTAAACAAAATTTGAAAGTGGAACATTTCCTTTTATAACCAAGTCTTGAAACAAGAATCTGCAATTCCCCCCCCCCCCCCCAATTTTTGGTGATGCTATGTACATGCAAACGAAGGCAACATACAGCTTTGAGTTATTATCCACTGGTACTGCTATATTCTGTTCAACCTTTCTGCACAATCAAGATAAATTTGTGTCAATTACATGTATTGGAATGTTTTTCATTTCAAGAGGTTTCCTTTTATTCCAATTGTCATGTGAAAATCTTTGAACCAAATTCAGAAGCAACAAAATGTGTCCATGTCTAGAAATAAATATCAGCAATTTTTCCCCAAGTGATGTAATTTACACGCAAAGTAAAAGACAGAGCTCTTAGTTGTTACCTAAGTGTTATCTTCTTTTCAACCTTTCTGCACAACCTTTACGATCAAGATGCCATTCACCTCCAAATACTCATCACAGGAAGTGAGAATAAAAGCTCATCGCATGACTTGCCACTCTCAATGGAGGAGTCTGTTGGATCGTGTGCCGGGACTAGAATTATCTGACCTTTGACCCAGCGTGTGCTTGTTACCCTTTACTATTGAAACTCACTTTGTTGACATTTTGGTAGATGTTTTTATGTAGTTTGTAAAGAACGTCATCTAAATGGGACAAAGTGGGCAGCTGCATGCACAGGAAATGTTTCAGCATGGCTGACTTATGTAAACTTTTGAACAAAATTCTTAAACGATGACTTGTACTTTTATTGTATTTTACATTTTGCGCGGGAAAGTTCATCTGCCCTCCTTGTATTCTTGCAATTTATTTGTGAATTGACTTGCTTACGCTTGAACAACATAAATGTCTATTTGTTATGGATTTGTGACTCACTCGAACATTGGGAAGAAATCTAGTTTCACCTCATTTAAGAAATAGTTACAAAAATGTTTCTTAGTCATTTTAGTGTATTACTTTTGCTTAGGTTCATTAACTTTATGCAGTATTGTGTTGAGAACAGAAGAAAGCAATTAAGGTACTTTTCATAGAAATGATCATGTATTTATAACAGGTATGCATAATCCAATATGAATTTCATTCCCGCAAAAAATCCTCCCACAGTGCTCTCCCTTAATTAGTGGCATGGGTAGAAAAGATACACATCTTCATTGAGACAAAACAATCCTTAAGGAGGTTATGACAAAGTCTAGATTAGTGCAAAGCTCCATTGATGGATGTGCACCTGATGCAAGCTCTGCGCAGCTCTTGGCTTAGAGATCTCAAGATTGGATCAATTCTCTCCTCAAACGATTCTTTTTCCCATGAATCATCGATTTTCGTCCAAATCATGGATGTAACCAACAATTTGTGACTTAGTCTCATGTTTTGCGCCTCTTTGTCATGTTTTTGCTAGGGATAAAACTATAACTTGTTTAATAATTGGAGATTTATTTTTCAATCTTGCAAAGATATGTCATAAGAGAGCGGATTTTAGTGGTCTTTCTTAAATTAGAAAATAGCTTTGCAGGCATCTGGCTGATCCAGAACAATTTTCAAGGAACTTTCAAATTAATTGAGTTTCTGCATGTCAATTTCCGATGGAATTACAAGATTTGGTCATCGGTTCTTTCCATTCTCAAATTGAAAGACAATTTGTTACTCGAGTTCATTCCAAATATCATTTCATATTGATTTTGAAAAATTGAATTTTATTCACAAGTGAATAATGAAAAATGTTCTTGTTACTGAACATAATTTTTCTAAGATAGTGAATAATTATTTTTATTTGAAAGAAATTTTCTTTGAAATTTGTGACCAATTCATGCGTTTGAAAGTGAAAAAGCTTTATAACCACAGCGCTTTTGTCACCTGATCAATTCATGATAACAGAATTGCAAGAAAATATTCAAGATTTTGATAAACAAAAATTGTTTATAAGCCATTGAAATTTGTCTTGATAATTTTATGTTGCCTTCAAGAAATTAATCCTGCCTATACTTAATTCTGTTCGGAATTTATCAGTGTTAATGGCTCGGAACATTCTTCAACAGAAGTCTGTCTGTGTTATGCACTTGAGTATATTTTCAGAATATCTGTCGTCTATATCAGGTGTACATTGATTGCACAAGGTGAGATAAGACTTTTAGGAGGACCATTCACGTCTAAAATATCTTCACTAAGTTATTCCTGATATCTCTTTGACACAGCATGAATGAGTAATTATTCTTCCACCAGAATAAGTGGATTATTTTAGGCCTTGTAGACTCATCATTAATAAAGTATGTCTGTTGGAGTCAAAAATAAAGCTCCGGTCGAAGGTACAGATAATCATGAACTATTTTTGTTACAAAAACAGTTAATTCGGAAATTTTGGGTTTGAAAAAAAAAATCGTAAAAAACATCATAAGCTGTATACTGAGTTGAAACATGTTTGTCCTATTGTCATTATTCAGAAATTTTGTTTTTAAAAAAGATTTATCTTAATTTTTTTAAACTGAATCCAAATTTTTTACCAGCTTTTGATCTTGACGGTTTGATATTCAAATCCATAATATTACTTTGTTCTGTCAATCTTTAACATTTGAAATGTAAGAATATACGACATTTCTTGTCAGATATCGTGAATATACATCGAGTGAAGTAGAATCTATATTTTTCAAGTGGCGCGACCACAGTGCGACCACATTCACTGTCATTTAATGACGTAATTCAATTGTTCCATGACGTCAGTGACGACCTCGTAAGATTTTAAGTGTTATTTTACATATTGGTATAGAATTGCAATGTATTTCACTCAGAGAAAATAAAGATTGTATGTCATCATGTAAATGTCGTATTTCACAAATGGAAACATAAAAAATACATATACTTGAATTGATTTAAATTTTCTAATTTGTTCGTTGATGCTTTAACAAACATTGCATCTTGACAAAAATTTTATGTTTGATTAACGATAATTTCCCTCTTTGAATTGTTTACGAAGCTTGATATTTTAAAAAGTGATTTTGTATTTCTTGGGCTTTCCACAGCAATTAGAGACTTTATTTTTTGACCATGACTTATTCATCTAGTGTTAGTTTGACCTTTTCAGATAATCATGAATGAATATTTTTAAAATTCCTAATTTACAAAGGTGATAACAAGGATAAAACCACATTAAGCTGTTTGTAAATTAGTTTGAAATTTGACATTGGAAAGAGAGGTCAACCCAGATCAAAGAATTGTATTTTTGAAAGCCCAACATCAAAGTTTGATTTTTATGAATAAAGATTAAGGTGCATCTCTATTTCATGATTTGTTGACATTGAGCATATGATATGTGTTTGAATCGCTTTAACCAAAGATAATAATTTTTAATCTATCAAACCAAATATTTCAGTTTCATTAATTAAATATATTGTTCAAGTTCAGATTAAGAATTGTAGCCCTGATCAATGGACTTCTATTTTTTACAACAAACTTTTGACATTTTTGATAAGATATATACTATTAATTCATTAATTCTTATCATTTGCTCGTAATTAATATCATAAGGCATATATAAGATTATAAGATAAAGTATATATACCAAAATGTTGCTATTGTGAAAAAGGAGGTGGTTATTCAAAATTCTTTTATCAACTCTGTTCTATATTGTTAAATGATAAAAAAAACAACATACATTTCAATTCACGACCCCAAACACTTAATCAAAGTAAAACTATTTCAGATAATGATTAAAACAGCTATATCTAAAAACATTGTTCCTGCTCTGTGACTGTAATATATAAACGACAAAATGAACAAAGCTGAGAGTGTCTAATTTCAATCTACCTGTCTTGTCGTATGATTGCATATGTTTGCCTCGTTAACCAATTTAGATTGTCCAACATCGAGTCTAGACTAATCCAATAAATATGAAATATGACACTGAAAACTAAGTCATTTATGTAAGGAAAACCATCACACGGCAAAATTCTATCATTAAACCTTATTTTGAAGACACTGAAGTTGCTTTTGAAAATTGTCTCATTTTTCCATTGATTCCTCAGACTAAACATTGGCACCGTCATCAGTTACTTTCAATTCTCTCTCGGCAAAATTGTTAAATTGATTTTAAATCAGTCAGACGAGAAAGTAATTGAGTCTGTCTTGTATCAGGTTGTAGCTTGACTATCGCGCTGAGTGGCATATGGCAGAAGGAGAGATTCGGGAACTAATTCAACCTTCTGATTTGATTTACACGTCAGTTGACCACGGCCAGATGGTCAAGGCTGTGAAATTACTCTATTTTCTCTAAAAGACTAAGGATTTTATCATTTTCAATCAACTTCTTTGCCAAAGAATTCATAGGCATTGTTTTATCAAATATAATGGAGCCACGGAAAATGCTTTTTCAGATTGTGGTGCCATTTATTTGTAAAAAAATGTTGGCCCTTTTTAAAAAAATTGACTTGTATACCGGTTTTTATAAAAACATATCATACTTAGAAAGCGGATCAATGGTAAAACACAAATTGAATATTTTCATAATAGCATAATTTTTTTAAAACCTTGACTTCAAACACAGGCAATTAATTCCTTGCATGATGGAAATTGACTTGGAATAAACATATGCAGTTAAAAAACGTTTTTTCACCCATAATGCACCATGTTCTCCACACTAATACAAGATAAGTGCCCAGTTTTATTGTTGAATAGCATGCTCCAGGGATTGTATTACCAAGATTATACGATCTTATCTAAACAATCTCCTCAAATCTCTCAAACTATTCTATCTTTATCATTCACATATCAGGATTACCTCGCCTCAGATAGATTTCCCGCTGATACTAAACTCACGAGAAATCCACTTGAGAACTGTTAAAAAAGTCGTGTTGGTATCCTAATTTGGTTTGATCTCTATTCGCTGAAATGTTATTGGATAAACTCCCTTAGATATTTGTGCATGTATCGTCACTTGTGAAAGCGAGGAATTAAACAATCTGATATATGTATGATGAAACCTAAATGTATTTACTTCCTGAATGAAGTAAACATTCTTAAAAGACTTCATTTACAGAATTAATGAAGTCCTTGAATGTTTAAAATAAATGCAGATCGATTCAAATGTTGTTAACTCACTTAGCTGAATTACAAATGAATATTTGATATTTTGAATTGTTAAATAAATTGTAAGCATTTACTCCATCACTAGCTTGAAAGTGGCACATTAGGTCAAAATTTAAATTTGGTATTCAACATAATCTTTTACCTGTAATATACCGAATTTGAATTTGTGATTTTATCTGATTAACCAAAAATCAAGAGAAAAAGGAAAACATATAAGAAAATTGTGTAAAATTATGAAATATGTACTTTTAGTAATGAAATTAGGTGGTCATGGTTAAGCTTAACTTGGAAATGATAAAGTTCTACCAATTTAATTGATACCACCGAATGGCAAAAACGATTGTAAAATGTTAATGATTAAATCAAGAAGGTTATAGTAAAGAAACGTTTTCCGTGATTTGTTAATAGATGCATCATTGTAAATTGACGTGTTAAGTAGAATCCTTATAGATTAAAAAATATTTCATCAAGCATTTTACAGGAGTTTATATACAGAAATAGTCTGTGTGTTATTTAAGAAATAGAAGATGAGTTGGTGTGCATCACGATAAACTCAGAACGTAAAAACAAAAGATTTAACTAATCACCAGAGATTACTTCTATTTCAAGACGGACAATAATAATAATAATAATGTGGATATTTATATGGCGCCTTTTCCACGTACTAAGACATGCTCAAAGCGCTACCTACATCATTACCCTGAGGGAAGTGTACTTTCAAAGCTGCTACTAAACGCTAAGCGCGACCATATAGGTCCGTACAACCCTATATTCAGGTACCCATTTTAACAGCTGGGTGGACAGTGCAATGTGAATGAAGTGCCTTGCCCAAGGACACAACACAGTTTTGAACCCAGGTCACAAATTTTTTATGTCTCCACCGGGATTCGAACCCGAGTCGTAGGCGTGAAGGGCCAGCACGCTAACCACTACACCACTGTGCTCCACAAGACAATTTTAAGAGCAGAGGTTGAAGTCGCTCAAATCATTTTATGAAACAAAAAGTCTCTTCAATTCATTACGCAACATTTTAGATCAAGCCATATAGCTTCAATGTTATGTCTGACATTTTAACCCCGGGCTAAATTGGTACAAATCATACTGAAATTAACTCTATTTGTAGACATACAAAACTGCAGAGCATAATCTGAAACTATTATTCTACATTTATATCAGATGACCGACTCCAAAGTCTCAAATGTCGTTTTTGTAAACTTTTAAATGTTGTATCCAAGAACATCAAACTGAAATTAGCTCTATTATGAGACACTATTTAGACAAGGAAATAAAAACAAGGTAACAAAATCCTTTTAAATCTATTTAGATCAAATTACCTCCAAAGTTGTGAAGTCAATGTATATTCATTGAAGTCTAAAAAGGATTCTAAAAGGAAATACTACTGTAGAATACTAGTGTGGTTTATTAAGAAACATTGAAATTTTCAAAACCCCTGGCATCTACCAAGTAGAAATAAATGAGTAATTGAAGAGTCCTAACTTCTAAAAAGAAAACTGTGTTCATTTTTAAAAATGTCCAAATTGATACTTGTAAAGGAGATAGTACCTACACGTTAATGCAAGCTATCTCTTTAAAGGGGCAGTAACTCTTTTTTGGGGGACATTTTTTTTTATTCCAATTATTCCAAATAAGAATTAGTTTATGCTAATACTGTAAAATCATTTATTTTCGAGGGGTGTTATTTTCACGCAAACATAAAAAATGACTGATTCGCGGGGTTTAATTTTCGCGCATATCGACTAAGCAATATAAAAAATTTAGTGAGAAAAACTACATGCACCGTGCAGAAAAGAAACTAGTAGTAATTTACAATGAAAACAATAATATTTATTCAAAAGTCAACGATAAAAATTTTATTTATTGTCATTAAACGTCTTCAAGTTTTGAAGTGGTAACGATACCTGTCGCCAAGCTTTCCCGGAAGTAAACATTCGGAACGAATTAGTTTGATCTTTAACTCCCAACAATAGTGTTTGAATGATGTGAATCCTCGAGATCTCGTTCAAAGAAATATCATACCGAACCGAAAATATATTTAAACCGAGGGTCCTGTACCGCAATACGCTCCGAATCGAAGCTCAAGCGTACTGCAATCAAAACAATAGGACACGCATATTGGCGATCAAGAGTGGATTCCGTCAGGCCGGATTATTGTGATGATTGTGTTTGCACAATAAACAACGTGCATATCGGCGTACACGCTTGTGAGAGCTCTAATTAGTGACTCGTCATTAATGAACACACCAAACAATCCTGTGAGTAATAAAATGTGTCAACCAAATTATTTGTCTGTTATTGGTTTTCTTCACGTTCATGACCATAATATTTCGCGATGTTTTATTATTCGCCATTATGACTTTGCGCGAAAAGCACGAAAATTAAACCCCCGCGAAATATTATGATTTTACAGTACATTATCTTCAGAGGGTCATGACTAGACCTGATCATTCACAGTGGTAGAGGAAATAAATATCAAACAAAAACTACTGGCGGCCATTTTTGTGTGAACACTTTTGAGGTAGGGAAATGGATTTTGTACATTTGTGATACATCCGTTTTCAAACTGCTTCTTTTGATTAACTGCTTTTTTCTTGAAATAGGAAACATGATTTTCGTTTTTGTGAGATCACTTTATCCATCTAAAAATTTCCCTCTGACCCTATAAGTATTTCAGAAAGAAATAGCTTCAACAAAAGGACCGAGAACAGTCTGTTTGGTATTTAATTGAATCCTGATATACTCTCACAGCGACCACAGAAGCACTCGGGGATTATATGAGAAATGATTTGGGAGTACTCGGGAGTCCTGGAATATCCTGTATCCCTCGTGGAATAGCCGTGACCAATACGAGAGTCTGAGTAGTACAGCCAATCTGGTTATGCTACGCAAATAGATCACGACCGGGCAAAAATGTTTGACTTCTCTGTCAAATAATCAATTCATCTCTTGTCTTATTAATGAAGCACTGACACGTAAAGTAATTTTGCCTCCTATTTATTGATACTTGTGACATCAATGTTAAGCTTAGATTAATCATTTGAATATGAATAAAGTCTTATTTGTAATGATTTAATGTGTTCAAATGTGATACACTTTACTATTATTTATACATATTTATCATTTATCATCTTGAAGTTTAAAGTTTTTATTAAAATGATGATGATGATGATGATAGAAATTGAAGATGCTGATGATTATTATAATAACGCTGATAATGATGATGATGATGATGGTGATGATGATAAAAATTTAAGATGGTAATGATTATTGTGATGATGATAATGATGGTGATGATTATTGTGATGATGATAAAGATGGTGATGATTATTGTGATGATGGTGATGATAAAAATTGAAGATGGTAATGCTTATTGTGATGATGGTGATGATAAAAATTAAAGATGGTAATGATTATTGTGATGATGATGATAATGATGGTGATGATTATTGTGATGATGGTGATGACATGGAAAAATATCTCTAGATAGATTACTTCTTAGATTGATCACAATATTCTTCCCGTGGGCAAAACTACCAAGTGATTAATAATTGATCCACCACATTGGTCACTTTATATCCTAACCTACAAAGAGGATTCCACTTTATTAGACGAAAGCTTACTTATAGGTCAATAGGTTTGAGTACCAGCAAATTTCTGAAAGTAAACCTTTGACGAAGAAGTGAATGGTCGGGTAGCCTAGGTCGTGCACCTGCAGAAGTTGCCAGCCTCCCTGTAGTAACTAGCACTTGTTGGAAATCTTCAAATTTTAAATGATCGCAAAATCAGAGTTCTGACTATTTGAAGTTTTGATGATAACAAAAAACAAAAACCAAGGAATGAACTACATGGGGGAAGTTTTAGAAGTTGGGTGGGTAGAGACAACAAAGATAGGTGAAGGTAAAGAAGTTGATTACAAATACTTTCTCTATAGTTAATCACGGAAGTATTTATATATATATAAACCTTGCCTAAAAACAAATTGAACACTTTGCAGGGGTAGTTATCTTTCCAACTTCTCACAAATCTAAATTTGCACGTTTCCTTTAGACCTTTTAGCAAGAACGCTTTTTTTGGTATAGCCTTCTATTCAAAAGGATGCATTTTAGGCTGATTTAATTCACTCAATTTTAATTTTGACTGAAAACCATTTCTAGGTATTGCAACATCCAATTATGACTTCATTTTTTAAAATACTTGCAACATGCACTAATAACTCGTACAATATTCGACCAAATGAAATTTGTATTGAATATTTGCGGCAAAATGATGCAATAATCTAACTTTATTATCAGAAGAGGATATTGGTATAACATCAACTTCCAATTTGGATTTGATACAATTTCACGAAAGGGAACCCCTAATTGGATGCTTCAAATTCAACAAAAACGATAATTCATATGTTTTGTCCCTCTCGCTTCATTAAGTCGAATCCTCTTTAATTCCGAGCGAACTAGTGCAGGAGAGTGTATCATCAGGATAAGAAGACCGCTCGTATTGATTTTGTGGTTAGGCTGGCTTGTATAGGGGTGTATTTACATGCAGGAATGGTTCTATTGAGCTTCTGAGAGGCCTGCAGACATCTTCATTACTGCAGAGCATGGCAACCCAGTCAAACTGTTACAGGAAAGACACACAGACATTGCTCTTCAGTTGTGGAGGTCGAGATTTCATAGTATTGTCTTTTAAAGTGGGATTCTTTTATGCATGCATCAAAGATAAAAATATGATTCATGGGCCATATTTTCTTACGGAATAATTAGGTTTTTTTGGGGGTTTTCAAATTTTTAAGCATTATAAGTTTGGAGTTTTATGAACAGTTCTATATTACATTGATTTTTTTATCACTTATGATATGTTTCAATTTTTTTAATTTAGCAGAATTTTAGTAGCTTGTAAAATGGTAGAATCATCTTTCAACTGTTGAAGAATAAAATTCATTCCCATTAAAATTTTTGATTACCAAATTTTCTGAGGAAGTGAAATTTCTGTAAATGAAAATGATGTAGGGTAATGTTCCATCAAATAGTGAAAAAATAAAAAATGTTGAAATAAGAGTTGAAAGACAAACTTTTGTCCATGTATTTGAAGAAGTTGTGTGTTAATTCTTCCCTGAACATGTATATTGTTATTTGCTTCAGAACTTGATATGGGAGTTTCTTGAAATTGAGAAAGATGAAGTTGAATTGAATGTCGTCATCCTTGCAATGGGGACAAAAATGAAGAGAAAAACTTTCCTCTTATCAAAGTAAACAAAAGCAAAAAAAAAGTAAACAATAGAGTTGTGTTTCTGAAGTATTTTTCATTTGTTTGGGCTCTTAAATTGAAGTATGTTGGATTTGGATTATCTTGTTCTTTTCTTTTAAAAATTGGTTTCTTTAAGTCACAAAGTGCAGAATTCCTTGGGGCAGAGGAGATAAGGTTATCTGAAAAAGTTGACATAGGTTTTTTTTTCAATATCAAATTTGGCTGCTATTTTGAAAATAAGTGTATTCTTATAGGATAAACACTAATTAATTAACTCTAAGTTGAGTAAACCAAGATCTTCTTAAAACCAGTTGAATATGAATATACAGTGTCAGATATTTATGGTCATTGAACCAAAAATCTCTATTCACCAGTCTAAGGATAATGTAGATATTTTATGAGTGCTTCTTCCACCTTTACATGTGAAACTGTCCACACGCTTAGAATTTTTAATTTAATCATTGTGTGTGAAATAGCCCAATCAAGTAATTGCCAAAAAAATAAAAAGATGTAACAGTGTTATGTCGAAATTAGTTTAGTTAGAAGCCCTGACATAGTTGGGGTTTCCGGAAGTGTTTGTCTGGTTTCCGCCGCCGCCGTACATTGTATTTAGCTATAACTTTTTCCCATTTAGGTATTCAGAACTCATATACATTACTTCTAACATAAACCCGGGGAAAAATATTTTCACACTGCTAAAATTGAAAATCAAAAGTCAAGGTCGCGAGTTATGAGATCCATATCATATAAAAACATCCTCGTTATCACGATAACTTGAGTAAGTTTTGGTGCTATATAAGGCTGACATTTTATATCTATCATCTATGGAAAAGTACCAAAATATGGAAAGGTTTTCGCTACAGGTCAAGGCTCATGACTTAAGAGTGATTTTGCAAAAATGTTTTATTTAACTATCAATCATTACATGATTCTTATATCAAATGAAAAGTGATGATAGATTGTGTGACCCTGAATGCGAAAGGTTAAGGTCACAAGATTAAGTTAAATTTTGAGATCAGATTTTGAGAGATCTTAGATTAATCATTTAACGGTTATAGCCCCTGGGAAGTCTTTCAACATGTTCTCATTCAAGTTCATAGTTAAATAACAAGTTCTGAAATCGCTAGAAAATGTTAAAAATTATGTGAAATAACAGCAATGAAGTCATGACATCCAAATGCTACTAAGTTGAGGACCAGCTTTATTTTCAATATTTGTGCATCATATGGATCATTAGATATAATTAATATGTATATAAAAAATTGGGGTTTCTATATCTTTTTATGTCCAGTATTATTCAAAATTCTGTGTTTTATTCCAGAACTAGACCATGACTTCGAGCGGCGAGTGTTCAGCGACGGGAACCACCCCCTGCCTCTCTGGGAACCATTCTTCTGTGTCGTGCTACAGGATATCGGCAGCCTCACCCTCCATGGCAGGGAGGAGGTACGTCACCATTATCATTATGCTTTCAAAAAACTTTGATGGGCATTCTAGAAGTTGAGGTGGTTAAGGATAATGTAAGAAATCTCATTGATAGACAACTGCATGAAAATGCATGAAAATGCACGAAACCAATATCAAATGTTGTCAGTTATTTTCACACCATAAGGATGTTTGAGGCAATTTTATGGATTACAACTTCTTCATTCTGGGTATGGGACATTTTGACATAAATGCTTGTACTTAATGTCGTTTCTTTGAGCATCTATGTCAAAATGTTTCATATATCCAGAATAAAGAAGTCCATAGAATTGCCCTCATCAACCTCTAGGTCTGAAAATGTCTGAAAATATTAGAAATCGTTTTCATGCATTTCCTTATCTTGTTTTACAAAAAGTTCAAATCATTTATTTGTCAATTGCATCAATCTTACTTTAAAAATGTAAACCTAAGCCAAGATTGTAAAATACTAAAACTTTCATTAGAGTAATATGGTCTTAAGTACTTTTCCTTTATTTGCATGTGGGTCTCTATTTCGACTTTTCTAGTAGAGACTTCATTACTTCTCTAACTAAGAAACTTTCTAAGGCATCCAATATATATAGCCATATAACAACTACTAGGGTAATTGTAGGGTAACAACAACAATAAAAATAATAATTCATTTATCTATTATCACAATAAATAACATTTTTTGTACAAAATGAATTCCTTCCGTAGTCTGCGGACGAGCGGTCAGGATTCCGTCCCCTGAGAAGAGTGCGTCTGGACGGAGGGAAGATCGAGTTTGACAAGCGATGGGGGTACGAGACTCTTGAGAGTATCAAGGAGAATGCAGTGCAGCACACCTGTACACAAGGTAGGGATTCCGGTTAACTTACCTGTGTTTACCTGTTGTCTTTGAGGAGATAATTTATCAAAATTGGTCTACATATTCAATACATCAAGTGTTGCACAATTGTACACAAGCTAGATAAATTACTTGTGTTTACTAGTTGTCTTTCAGGGGATCGAATATAAAAAAAAATCATTTCATATTCAATAAAAGGGACATCATACACAAGGAAGGGCATCAACTTGCCTGCGTTCACCTTTTTTTTTTAGGGGAATAAACAAAATGTTAAACATATTCAATACAAGGAGAGCAACACACCTGTACACAAGGCAGGGATTCTCGTTATCTCACCTGTGTTTAATAGTTGTTTGTCTGAACTAATTATCTTGCAATGTTTCAGATAATCATTGCAACAAGATTTTTTTCATATTTTGTATTTCAGGAGAATTAAACTTAATTTAAAACCAAAACCAAAACCAAAAGTGCCATAACTTTCTATTTCATTGATGGAATAAAAATGAACTCACTGTTCACTTTTGACTACTGTAGTTACGGTCAAGTTTGGTAGCATGATGTGTGTTGGAGAAAATGATGGATTTAAAGGGATATGTAATGGACCTGGGAATATGAGATTATGACTGCCTCATAATTCAAATTCTAGTTTTATGAGAAATACCTTTTTTTAATCATTACAACATCAGCAATGCATTTCATCTGAACAAATATCACACATATATATCTGACACAATGTTATCATAATTATGTTATTTAGAAAATATTAAGAAATGAACAACCAAAAGAAGGTTTTTTAAATCAATGTGGCCTAACACCTGACTTAGATGTATCTGACTCAATGATAATCGTAATTATGTTAACGCTGAAAATATAAAGAAATTAACAACCTAAGTAATATTATTGAAATCATTGAGGCCTAACACCTGACTTGGACGAAAAAGTATTTTCAGTTGAAAAATGTATCACTGTATGTAGCCTATGTTGACTAATGATATAAAACACCTGTTGCATTCCAGGTAAATCAAGGTGTCAGAACACTCGTTAAGTGATTAGAATTCACCTGTTTCATGTGTGGTAGAAATCTGTTTCAGGTTTGCAATTACCTGTTAATAGAAGCAGAAGAATTTGGAATCTGCTAAAAAACAAAGATGCAATCTAGTTTGAAAGAAAAATAGATTTTGGGCAATTTTTAAAGAAACATCGGAGAATTAAATTTTTCTCTGAGTTACCTTTTTGCCATTAGGGGTTAAGAATTTTTTCACCTCTATACTTGTTGTGACTTGATTAATTGATGTAAATAGAAATAGGAGATAAAAAGCAATGTAACATTGGAAAAGGAAATATTAATCATAAAAGTTTCCAATTTGAATTGAAGAGTTAATGGGAACTTTTTTTAACAAGGATACTGTTAATGATTAACAGATGATGGTGATTTTATGACTGTTTCAATTGCTTTGATAACTTAGGGTTTGAGAAGAGATATAAAATGCCTTTCAGTGGCTTAATTCAAAATTTTGATTATAAAAGTTGGTGTTTGCGAAGATCGTTTTAACACTTGATTATAATATCTTTGAATCTGCTTGTAAAGCCATACAAACTGTGATGGATTTATCATCAATTCACATTTTTTTACAGAAGCTAGTGGTCTGTCTTGAAGTTCATTTATAATGCAGAGTTTATCTTCATTCTGAGGAGTTTATCGTCATTCTGAAGAGTTTATCTTCATTCTGTGTTAACTATTTAAAAAGAAATTTATAATATAAAATGAAGTTTTAAAAAATTAGAAAATATATTAAAAAAACATCATTTCTGTAAGTAATAACAAATCACAATGAATGATGAAAGCAATCTACAATTGATTATACTAATTATAATGATTACAACTAATCTAATAAACTGGATAAAAAAAATTACCATTTGAAGTGATGGCAATTAAAAATACATATCTGTAATGCTCTTTTTTATTGACAAGTCCAGGTACCAGTATGAAACATATCTCAATAATTTGGACAAAACACATGTATATATCTTAGTTCCAAAAGGAATAAAAGACAATACCCAATATTGCAGGGTAAATCCACAGCCCCAAAGAATACACAAGAATACCCAAGCATCAAAGAGAATAAATGAGAATTCTCCTGCTGTGAGGAGAATACATAACAATATCCTCAATTCCAAGGGCTCTACAATAGAGACCCATTCTTCCACAGGGGATATAATGGATATCTACAGCTTTGGGAGATAACGCTATGTGTCTAGACATTCTGTCACGGGAATGTATCAAATGGATTTGATGAAATTTGTTAAGTTCTCTGGTGTGACAACTGTGGGAATTATCTCCTAAGAGGATTAACTCTCTATCAAGATTTAGTCTGCAATGATGAATTGCGAAACAAGATTTGATGAAATATTGGTTCTCCATGTAATGAAGACTTTCATCTAGGATTGTGTTGTCTTCAAACAAATCTTATTCTAGATACTTATATTATTTATGATATTTACGATAAGATATGGATGGTAGGGGTTGGTGTATTATCAATCCACTTATCATGTAGTAAATAATTCTAAAAGTAAACAATAATTAACGATGAGTTTTCTCATGCCTCGTATGAGAAGTACAGACTGTCCACAAAAACAGTTTTGTCATACCACACTTTGTAAGTTTCTTGAGATTTTGGGTTTTAAAGCAATGTGCACTGAATTGTCATTCCTTTACTCAACGTCAACTTATCTAACTATAACTACCCAAGCAAGGCAGAACTAGCACCAGCATCATCACAGGCTAATTTAAATCTTGCTGCTGATCTGGATTGAGTGCACCATCATCTATATTGATAATGAAAACCCCAATAACATTTCTAAAGGGACTGAATTAGCAGGCTTTAAACTTTTCACCATATGTTTGTGGATATGCTGCAAGGCTTGAACTACCCAAGGATTGATATTGGCACTAGTTTTGCCTTGTCAGGGAAGTTGACATTCCCCGTCCTCTTATTCCATCCTCCTGACATTAGACACCTCTTTAACCAGGGTTGTCTGGCATTGTTCTCACGCACACAGACACTTGATGAGAGCCGGTTACCTATGATGGGAAATGTCAGCCTCTCAGTAAGGAGAGTCATTACACCCCTCCATGCTACTTACCTCACAACTGATTATGCTTCTTCCGTGCTATTTACCATACCACCGGATACGAGTATCATCACCCTGGGTCACCTAATAGGTCACTTGTCAAACTCAATGGTGGAAATTTTAAACTTTGTCATTTTGACATGCACAGCCTTGATGATTTCAGAAAAGTTTGGAATGACAATGACTCTTGACAAAATTTGATTTGATCATAGCTTTGGTTTTTAGTTTACTAATAGCTTGCTGTGTATCATACAGTTTTACAATTAATTAGATATTGATGTCATAGTTGTATCATTTTGTATATGACTGCATGAACCAGTCTGTTCAAGAAGTTAAAGGGTTTTTTTCCCGCTGATAATTGAAGACAAAATACTGTTTCTTTTTGAATACCTTTAACAGAAATCTTGAGAAAATGAAATTTTTTATTGAAAATTCTCTGCCTTTTTTTATTTGTATAAAAAATCTCTTCTCAGTATGTCCTGTATGGCTTGTGTATAGTAGTAGGTTTTTGAAAAAGTAAAAGGTAATCTCCGAACATGTATGCCTCAAACATACCATATGCCTAAACCAACCAGTTCAGAGTGACATAGGATTACAGCCTATAGCCTGCGAGTAGAGCTTGGAAGAACCAATGGTATCTGGCATTATCAGGTGTTGGTGCTAGCTGGGGCAGTCCTAGATAACTTTATCAGCTTCTTTGAAACAAATCAGTTCTTGGAGAAAGACAGAATTCTTCCAAGAGACAGAAACTACCTGATAAACAGACACTTTTTAATGAAGGTGCTTTGAACTTGGAGGTGGATGGAACAAGTTGCGTCTTGGTGGAAGAAATTGTATTTGAATGTCAAGATCTAAAGAACTACGAGTCGTTGAAAGTTTTTTTGAAGGTTGCAACAAAAGTATCAGATGAATGATTGTAAGGGGAATCGACATTTGCTCAATCGCTTCATTGGTTTTTGTGCACCTGTGACGAGATCAAAGGTGTTTCGTATCTTCAATTGCTTTGAATCGGGTTTGGTTCCTGGCAATTGTTTGACTATAGAGATAAGTTTTGTCAATGAAGTTTGTTTTAAAGAATAATGAAACAATATATTGTTGGTGAGGTGAGTTGGTGTTTAACGCCTCTTTCAAGAGTATTTCACTTATATCGTGGCTGCTAGTCTAATTGCAGGGAGAAAGCCCACAAAGCCATTGTGGCTGTGCATTGCGGTGAAACCTGCAAGCATCGGCTGGAACTAGCGAACCATGGGTGGTACTGCGCTGAAATTCAGTGTAGCATTGCATCCAAACCTTACTGCGTGTAGAATAGTTCTCTACTGCAGACAAAGTTGCCGTCCCTGGCTGGATATATTGTTGATCTTTCAGTTTCAATGCAAATACACCCTACAAGTGAATATTGATAAATGGAAAGCCAATCACAGGAATCCTCAGTCTGATGAAAGGCATCATATGAATTACAAAATAGTTAATGAGATAATTACCTTATTCATTGAATGCCAAAAATTTCTTTAGATATTTAGAGATGTATATGCTAAATGGCAATCGCCCCAGTGTTTATGTTCATATTCCAGTAGTCATGGTGCAACTCCTAAACAATGCCCATTGCATTTAAAAAATTCAGTTGGTTGAAGTTAAAAACTTTTAAGCATTTAGTCATTAAAAATACAATATTGCAATTATCCATCCAAGCTTTTCTATCAACATCTATGCTTATTTTATGAGCACCTGGCTCTGCAGGTAAATATACTTTGTTTGATAAAAGCACCTGGAACAGCATCTTGGTGTTTTCTACAGTGTTACCTGTTTTGATGAGTCAGCTGTTTATGTTGGAGTCGAGGGTAGAGGGGAACTGTGGGAAGAGGATATCGTGACTATATACAAATCAGCGTGCTAGAGCTGGAGTGGTAATTAGCTCCTTAGGATAGACAGCCAAGGAGTGCTTGATCTTCGAAAACTAATTTATGGGAAATTGTAACCTTGATCAAAATAAAGAAATGTTCTTAACATACATTTAGGAATCAAAATCAATGTATTAAATTATTTTTCTGATGTTGTTTATTCAATTTTATTTTGACATTTACTGAATTTGTTGGAAGGAGAAATTACCATTTTGATGATAAATTTTTGTAGGAATAATGTTGAAAAATATTTGTGTGTTATCTGAAATTTGAGAAGGGAGGGATAATAAATAAGATTTTTTTCTCATTTTATTGACATGAAGTGAGATATGTACAATAGTATGAGACGGGAGGAACCAAAAATATAAAAGTTAGTGACCTTCTCATATAGACAAAATACCTTTTAACATGTTTTACGTTAGCTGTAATTTTAAATGTGAATCAAAATTGTCCAAATTTATAAAACCTCTTCTGAAATAAATGTGAAACGTTTATCTGTCAAACAGCCCGATATTGAACCATTTACATTGTATCTCAATGTTCATGTGTTTATTTGTTCTGAAATTGGCTGTGGTATCCAAAAAGAACAGAGGTGTCACCATTACAAACTTTAAACCAAAAAATTTTGAAAAAAAAAAGATGTTCCTAAAATAATATGAGTAAGAATTAAATTGATATTTGATTTGCTATATGATTTAATAAATTTATTTAGGCATTGATTTGAAAAAAGTTCACTGAAAGAAAGAAAAATCTTTTAGATGATTAATCTCTTATTTGCAGATATTTCGATGGGGTTTAAACTTGAGATCTTCACAATGAACTTGCTTCTTCAAATGAACCAACTAGCTAAACCAAATAAGAGTGATAAAAAACGTTGTTCTCATATAAAAACATACAACATCTAATATTTCAAGTACGAGACTGTGGGGCCAACAGAGGGCGCTACTAATGAAGGGGATGACGTCATTCAGAATCGTTGTTGTAAGAGACGGATACATGAGCTAGCTAGTAGGTATCGTATACAGTATCAACATCGTGATGTATAGAAGGCGTCTGTGATAAACCCTTGTACCTCGAGTGACTTAAGGAGTGTTTCTTTTTCTTTGTATTATAAATCAATAGATTTTCATCAAGTATATATGTTACGAAAAAGATCCACATCTGATTTATAAAGAATTAAAATCAAATGAAATAAAAAAAGGTGTAGGTAGTATCAACATAGATGTATTGAGGATGTATGATAAAACTCTTGAACTGATGACTTTGAGAAGTTTTTTTTGTATAAAAAATGGATCGATTTGCTTCAATTACATGTTACAATAAAGATCCTCATCTAAATAATAAGAAATGAAAATGTATTGAAATAAACCAAGTTGTATATAGGTAGACCAAAGAGATTTATTGTTACACTTATGCATCTGAAATATTGAGTGATAAAGAGGTGTCAGTAAACAATTTAAAGTAATCTAAAAGTAAAAACTATTAGGAAATGGAATAGGACAGGATTTGCCATCACTGGTTGTAGGTTTTTCAGTAATATTCCTTGACTTCCATAATGTATCCAGGGAAGGGATCTTGTAGTCATTTATTATTTGTTTAAATTTGACAAGATTGTTCAGGGTTTTTCTTTCTCTAAGGGGAGAATATCATTTTAAATTATAGAATGATAGTGGTTGTACTTATGAGAATGTAATATGAAGGGGAATATTTCTTATAGATAATAATTTTTTTTATCTTCTTTAAGGGGCATTTGGAGGCTTAATTAATGAAGAATAAATGCATTTTATGCAGTAAAGAAGTTGACTATCCATGAGAATTGGTTGTTCTGAATCAATATTTTTGCTCATAACAAAAGTATATGCTATCAAACTATCATTCTCTCCCAACAGAGGTAGCTCCGTCATAAATTCCTATACTACCTCTGTCCTAATACGAAGGTTTCTTGTGCTTTAGGCATATGCCCCTACCGGCGCGATATTGCAACTTAAACTACCTGGCAATATTTCAACCAATGAAAACACCGAATGCATGAATAACATATTTGTTGACACACAGACCTATGTAATGATGCAGTTGCAAAAATGAGGCGTTTTTGTTCTATAAAGAAGACTCAAAGTGCCATGTGCATATTCGGAAAAAAATTTGCTTTTGGAAAGCTTACGGAAATAATTTAGACGATTTAAATGATACATTTTGAAACGGCGTCGCTGATTGCACAACTAACTTTGATTGCATCCAATCAGATTTCTACATTTCGTGCACAAGAAACCTTCGAAATGGGACAGAGGTAGTATAGGAATTTATGACGGAGCTACCTCTGTTGGGAGAGAATGTCAAACTATTTGAAATCCTAGATATTCCAAGTACCGATTATGATTGAAGTGTTTCAGTTCTTTCCCCAACAAAATTGTGTTAAGTGTAGAAATATTGGCACTAGCTCGTCTCCTAAGAAATAAAGGCATCACTTAAGAATGGAGTTTTTGTAATGAGTGTTGATAGAAGGAACTTGAGTAGCATCGTTAAGGTAATTAGCACACATCTTCCTTGTAACATTAACACAGACTGCTAGGTAATTAGCAAGGTAGGGGAGGAAGAGAAGTGGAGAACTGAACGACTCCTAATGACTTTTGCATACAGGAGAAAATACTTGTCTGATAAATTATTAAGGAAATGACATGATTTCAAGATTACATTGTGGCTCTGAAATAGAAATATGAGGACGAGTATTCTCCATTGTAAGAGGTATAAAAGGATTGTTTAAGACGCTAGCATGTTTTTTTTGGTTATTAAGAGATCTCACAAAAAGAAAACAGGTAACAGCCATTGCAAGACTATCTTTTTTGATGAATACAAGTACTTCTTAAAAGAACGTTCCAAGTTCAGCTGCATGAATTAATTTGAACTCAAATGATACAAAGGTGCTTCTTTGAGGGGCATTTTAGAAGTTTGTATGATGTTATCAAGCAGGTGATCACTTGTTAAATAACTGTGTTAGTATCTACATCAAAACGTCGCATCTCTTTGCAATAAAGAAGTTGTAAATCCGTAATTTTACTAGTTTTTCTTGATACAAAGATGTTCACACCAAAAAGGCTGCATGAAGTTTTAATTGATTTGTGATGCTTTTCTATGATCTGGGATAATTTGGCTGAGTAATGGATTGTTTTTTCTTTGGAGGAAATTGCATTAGTAAAATAAAGAAAACATTAAGCTATGAAATTTTCAAAAACATGCTATAGTGTGTTCAAAACGGTATTTATAACAGTAAGTTTAAGGAGGCATTGTGAACCACTTTTTGGAATCAAAGATGAAAACCATTTGATCAGAAAGACGTCGAGCTAACAGACATGTCTATTTAATAACATTTTTAATTATACATTGGGATGCGTTACATTTGTATATCAATTATCTACATGATTATAAAACAAGATCATGTTTTAAAAATGAATTAAAAACAATCTAGACAACAAATTGAAGTAACTAATTTAACTACAAAATGAAAAGAACCTCCCCCCCCCTAAAAGTGGAGTCAAATTTCTTTAAAAAAAATGTCATGTTATTGATAGCAGCATTTCTAAATGGAGGCCTCATACATTTTTTTTGATAATTTGTTTTTCTTTAAGACTTTCTCATAGTCTTTTATATAATTATATCTCCTCAAAACCTTATTCTCAATTAAAAAACGCATTCTCAATAAAAACAAAGATATTTCTAAAAACAGTTCTTGATGTTATCGGGTTTCAAGAAATCATAAAAGTTCAGCTATTGTTTAGAAATATATATGAGAATTTTATTTTGTGAATACAAGTTCAAGAGACTTGAAGACAGTCTTGATTTACGAAATATTCATGTTTACATCCCTTGGGGATCATTTGTATCCAATGTGGTGAGAAAATGCCAATTTGTAAATAACAACAGCAGACATGGACAGCAGTGAATGGTTGAATGGCCCTAATTTCTCTTTATGCACCAAATCGATTAGTAACAAAGTACGAATATTACAATTTCAGATTTTGAGATTCATAAGGTTATGAGATTTATGTCATAGCTTGAGTTTTGGAAAACATGGAAAAAATTAACTAAAGCAAGTTGGTTTCAGCTGGCATAGTTGTTAAAGTTAATTATTGTAACTTCTTTAAAGGGACCATTCGAGCGGCTTTCATCCGCCATCTTGAAATGTTAGCATAGCGAGAAATCAAATGTGCTGTATTATGCTAATTCAATGACAAAATTAAGAAATAACTAATAGATTGATAGAAGAGGGGCATATTAACAAATAATTCATAATAAATGTTGTCACTTACGACAATATTTTGTCGTAGTAATGCATTCCACATTCGTAGCTCCGATGATTGGCTTCATTTCACGACGTTTTTCTTTTTTGATCTATACACTTTATTCTTTGTCAAATTGTTAAATCTTGAACAACTGAAATGTAAACCTCATGTAAATATTTGAAATTAAGTGTGAAAAGAATCATGTAAAAATCATATATATCTGTTAACAGGAAAGTTCTCCTGAATTTCGTTTCCACAAAAAATACCCCGATCGAATGGTCCCTTTAAGGGACATTTTAGAAGCTGGATTGATGAAGAAGAACAAGTTCTTATGGATAGTCAACTTCTTTATTGTGTTCGAAGAATTGTTTGTTATCTTTTTTATAGATCTCATTAATAGATTAATTTCTCTTTTTAAACTTACTTTCCATCTATATTGAATCATTTTGGTGTAGAATATATCTCTAAAATTTATAAGCCTCATGTTTTCATATGAAATATGGCTATTTATCAGGAAATGTCTGCAGTAGAAAACTGTTCTACACACAGTCAGGTTTGGGTGCTACACTGAATTTCAGCGCAGTACCACCCATGGTTCGCTAGTTCCAGCTGATGCTCGCAGGTTTCACCGCAATGCATAGCCACAATGGTGTTGCGGGCTTTCTCCCTGCAATAATACTAGCAGCCTCGATATAAGTGAAATAATCTTGAAAGCGGCGTTAAATACCAACTCACCTCACCTTCCCTCAGGTTGAAGAAAACTTTGAACTGGTAAAAGACGGATAAATGTCAGAGTAACGGTTATTGCTGTATCCTAAATGATTATAATCATAAATTTTCAAGTTTTATCTTTATGATTACCAACTGCTATAAATATTTATATAGATAAAAAAAATGGAAAAAAATGAAAAACGTTTTAATTTTAATTTCTATTGCTAGCAAACATGTACAGGAGGAACGGAGCTTGTATTGCCAAATGGACTTTTTTTGTAAAAAATGTGATATTTTGGTTGTAAGTGTTATTTCACAAACCTATGTTTTTACTCTATTTTTACAAAGAGATAATTAAAAAATGGTAGTGTTAGATTCTTAAGACAATGATGTTACCTTGCTAAGTGTGTTTCAATTTGGGTTCATGAAAAGTCAAACAAACCTTCACTTTGCACCCATGTGATTATGTATATGGTTTCGAGGAGAATATTTGGACCATCTTTGTGGTTTTAAATCTCCTTTGATAATGCTACTTGTGAAAATGTTTCATTTTGACCCTATTCTGCTGTTTTCATCATATTCTTGTAATGCTTTGGAAAGTCCTAGTCCACAGTGGCACTTCTTCGAATATCCACTTGGTTTACAGCTTAATCAAATGTGATTCCTGTAATTTGGCCTCTCAGAATGATGAGAAATCAACAAACAACTTATGTTGTTTAATCTAAGGAATGAGGAAATCTAGAATGATTGACTTTTTTTAGTGTCTGTTCAAAAAAGGAGCTTATAGAAAGGGAGTGTGTTCATATAGTTTAGTTACAAAACAGCACATAGCAGAATGGAGGCCCATAGGTCGGGCTCTTCAACTGATAATTTTTTGTTGCACTGAAGTTAAGTTGGTATCAAGTAATCACTTCAGATTTAATAAGTACAATTTGAAAAGTGTACCAAATTCACTTCAACTATACAATATGATTGATAAAACACAAGGTCCTAGAAATATTATAAATGTAAAGATATTAACCCAGAAACTCTTTTCCAAATGGATAAACAGTGTCAACAACTTTGACAAAGTTGTTTCTTTTGGACATCAAAATCATTTCTTTTCAAAATTGCAACTCTTGTCAAAAGCTTGAAGCACCCCTGTCGGTATTAACCTTTATCAAGAAGACATGGTCTGTAATTATGATATCATTGTCGCTGTGCCCCCAGCATGGGGTTGTATCCCCCCATTGTATCTTCATGTACCAATGACTGTACCTGTGCCAGCAACATCAACCATATGCTCCTTGTTATGAAAGCTTGAAGAAGTTACTCTTTATGATGCACTCATCCAAAAACAGCTCACGTTTTCACGAGAACTCTTTCTTCTAAGAGATCTAAAATTTATGCTGGGAACTCTTTCTTCAAGGAGATCTGAAGTTTGTGGTCCTGTGGTGTATGGGCATCCTCTTGGATTCATTGATCCATTCTTACCTCACTCGAGGAAGAGTTCCAACGACTTTTTTACCTCATTACTTAAAGAGTTCGCTCAGCAACTGGTGTTGATTGGTCCACCCAACAGAGATGGGATGTTGCACAGATAGTCAGTATTGCCTCATTGAAAATAAGATCAATTTGGAAACAGAAGGTGAAATTCTGTACGAGGATGCAAGCTTTAGAGTTTATTGGGCATGTGTTGGCATTGACTCATTCAAGATAGAGTCCCATGGAGCTAAAGTGTGTTTCTTCTAACAGAGGATATTGGAGTAAGTTGCAGATGTTTTCCTTGTTGTATCTTGAAGTTAAGTGATAGACATTATCTTCTGAATATGTTGGAGGAAGTTAAAGATGTTTTTTTAAAGTTAATTGGAGTATGCACTTGTCTTTCAAGCCAATGAAACAGAGTTGTACCTGTGTTTAAGTATTTTTTACGACTCATTCAAAATGACAGTATTATCAAGGTGGTTTTTCTATCAGAAGAATTGTTGCTAAAATGGTTAGTGTATGAAGATAAAAACTGTGTGTTTTGGAGTTGTTCGGAAAGTGACATCTCACTCTTTAAACAGAATTATTTCTATGATGGGTTGATGAGTTGATATTCGTAAGAAAATGTCATCAAGGTGAACTGTGTTTCTGCTAGCAGAAATGTTATATTAAGAAATCATTGGAGGGTATTCGAGATACTTTATTTGGATAAGATGAATTGTGGAGGAATGTCTCTTTCAGAACGATTTATTGTAAGAGGTGGAGACTACTAGAGGAGGCAAATTTAAGCATGTTATGCAAATGTGTTTAAATCAAATTTATTCGAGAAATTTTATTTCCTTTATCAGAAGAATCTGCTTTGAAAACAGAAAGTTCCAGGTTTGCATGAAAGGCTTGAAGTAATCTAGGAAGTGTATTGGTCGATCAGTTTTGTCTTCTTAAGGTTTTCTTAATCCTAAAATTCTGTTAAAAAACCTGGTTACCTGAATTGGATTGTATAAGATGATCAATCAAATTCATCAGTTTTGTTACCTTAGTTTATGAAAATTTCATTTTCTATATGCAGATTCAATGATCAAATTTAATTTAAATGCTCATTGGGATGATTTTGCCTGTTTTATTTGTTCATGTTGTCTTCATTAATTTACAATTAATGCCAAATTTATTGTTTATAGAGGGTGAAGCATCTTATGCTCAACCACATTATTTGTACTCATTGTTGAAATATAGGGTACTGAGCAAAAACTTCATGTGGCCATTTTAGTTTGAACACCTTTTTATGATAATTTTAGGAGTTTAGGAAATTAATTTGCATAGCTTTACCAAACTTTGTACGTTCCTTCAAGAATTCCGTTTATTGATAACAAATATGGTCTAGTAAATTGTTATCCCTTTGTGAGATTAATTTATTACTGCTATAGTGTCTATAAAAGAGGTCTTGAATCAAGGTCATGTTTTTCCTTTCTACAGATTTCTCCCTGGGAGTTTGTATTTAGATTTGTGTCAAGTTGAAAGTTGAATTTGTGTAATGCTAATGTTTAGAAAAATTTCATATTGTATTAGATGAAATTGTTTTCTTAAATAACATTTTAAGGTTTGATTTCGATAGATTGTAGTTCGATCATTACGATATGACAATTAGTTGATAAGAAAATGAATAAATTGGGTACTGTTTCTATTTATCTTCAAAACTAGTTTTAAGAATAAAAAACTCTGTTAATTTTTCTTAAAGGATATCTTCAAATTGAATCTTCTAAAAAATGAAAGTCATATTTCAAAAGAAGTGATGGATATGAATATTTTTGGCGACAGTTTTATCAATACCCTTGAAGCAATTCCACCTTTTCGCTCCGCATACATCTCCATCAAGCCGTCTTGAACTGCAGTAAAAGATGTAATAATCGAGGCGGAATCCAATCTAGATATGGATCGACACCGAGTCGAAATGTCAGCTCTTCTATTCACAGTTTAATCTCTGTTCGTTCATTGAAATAGGAAATTCTATTATTGAAATAGAAAATTTAATCAAACCTGACTTATGACAGAGGAAGCTTAGATATGAAGATTACTAAATGTTTGATGGAGTCTCCAGGCAGTATCAAGTGTTGACCGTTTTTGGAACTTTCTCCATGGAGTGGCGGCAAGGGTAAATGTCTAAAAAAATCTTTTTTATTCGAGAGTTAGGGGCAATAAGGTGAAACCAGGTTATTTTGAAGGGTTACCAAGATATAAATCCAAGGAAATTGTTGATTGAATCAATGCCGATAAAACTTTTAGAGACTTTTCATTCTATAAAGGCTCAGTTGGTCAAATAGTTTTTAGTCTCGTGAACTTGTAAAGACTCTTGTAAAGTTGAAGCTCTCGATTAAGGTAATCATGATTAAAAGCAAAGGTTGTACCTGAGAAATATCAATGTTGACAGATTTGAGTTGTGAATTTCATTTTTTGTATCATTTTCTTTTAATGATTGATTAGTTCCGGAATTATTTTTTTTTATGGTATTGCAATTATTTTCTTGAGCAACATAATATTTCATTTCGGGATACAACACACAAAGTGTTTCCAAACTTTGAGTTCAGAAATGATTTCATGTCAACTGAAACCTAAACTTGCTTGACTCATTAGAGAGTTTGGGATGTAATAATATTGAAGAGATATTGGTTCTCATGTATCAAAGAAGTGTTAATCAGCGCTGGCTTGGCGTTAATGTCACCTTACTGTCCGAGGAATTTGAGTCTTCACCTACAGATTGCAAAGATTAAATGTCAAGAGCCACTAAAGAGAACTGTATTGCTCAGTCGATTCTCAACGCCACTTAAACTCAGATTCCAATAAGTCCGGTGGTAATGAGAGACTTTGTGAATCTTCTGGGTCAGGCTTTCCGAAGCTTTCTTAGTACTAAGTTGATTTCAGATTATTCAATCTGGTTTCTTGGATGAGACATGCCAAGAGTTTTGGTGATTTCTTGCCAATCAAATAAGTTTCCAAGGTTTTATCTTCTGGGTCAGGCTTTAAAAATCTTAAGTTGATGTCAGATTTGGTTGTTTAATTTTTGTTCAATGAAGCTGGAGTAAAAATTTATATCTTGGTGATAGATTTTCTATTTCTGACTTCTAGGTCTGGCTTTCCGAAGTTTTCTTTGTACTAAGTTGATACCAGATTTGTCAGTATGGTTGTTTAATTGTTGTTCAATGAACCTGGTGTTAAAATAGATAGATATCTTGGTGATAGATTTTCTAGTTCTGACTTCTAGTCCTAGCTTTCTGACGTTTTCCTTTTACTTATTTTAAGTTGATGTAAGATTTTTTAAAATGGTAGTATAAATGCTTTGAGTTGTACTTAGTGCTTTGTTTGTTAACATACTTCTGTTTTCTTGGTCAGGCTGTCCAAACTTTTTTCAATGCAAAGTTTATTTTATGTGGAAATAGCATCTAATAAATTGGGTCAACCAACAAGTATTTTACCTTAATGCTCACAAGTTAATCATCTTGATTACACTATACCTCTGTTTCAATTTGTTATCATTATAGAAGTTGAAGATACTATTAATATAGTATAATAGTGTAATGATAATAGCATTCTTATACCGCGCATATATCCATGACAAAGCATGCTCAAAGCGCCATGAGTATTATTACCCTGGAGGGTTAGTATGTTTGGTGCCGCCGATTAACAAGCGACGGTATAGGTCCGTACTTCCCCCTTGTTCAGGTACCCATTTGTACAGCTGGGTGAACTGAGTGCAAAGTGGATGAAGTGTCTTGCCCAGGGACACAACACAAGATGAGACCTAAGTCACAAAGTTTTGGTGTCTCTACCGGGATTCGAACCCGGGTCTCTGGCGTGAGAGGCAAGCATGCTAACCACTACACCACTATTGGTTTTATCCTGATAGGATGGAAATTGATACAGTTAGTGAAAGTTCTGGGTTTTAATTTTGACTAGTGTTTTTAATGATTAAGAAGTATTTTTCTTCTTTTGGTTTATTGTTTAAGTCAATTTTCTCCTATGATCAGACACAAAACCATACTCATCCTGAACCTTTAAAATTTGCATGGAGAAAGCATAATTCTTTGATTCAGTGGTTAAAAGGCCTTTTCTTTATATATTTCTTTCATTTGAATCAAATATTTTTTAGTTTAGCCATTTTGAAGCAAAGTCAGTTAAAAAAAAAAAATTTCAACATTTTTTACAGGATTTGATCGTCCTAGAAACAGAACCAGGTCATCTTCTGCCCTATCTCAAATCCTTATTAAGAAAGCTGTATTTGTATCCAAAATATTTCCACAGGTTCCTTTCAGGCAAATGATTGATTTTATTCAATTTGAAGATCAATTTGGAACTATTTTGAACAATCTGAGTTGACTCTTGTACCCTTGACGCCGATAAGCCAACATGGAGGATATTTTGTTTGTCAGGTCCCTTTGTTGCAAAGTCATCTTTTGGTTTATCTATGCAAAAAGATGTAAGATCAATGATTTTTAACTTTTTTCAACTTGAAGAGCATCTTGGAACTATTTTGAAGATTCCCAGGTTCATTTTTGTACCCTAGTTCCTGAAGGCTATGATATTGAAAAGTCCTGTTTTTTATTGTTGTTAGGACGTCATTACAAAGTGAACAATCTTTGATTGAAACAATGATTTTTTTCTACTTTGAAATAAATTTTGAATCATTTTGAGCATTGACCTTTTTGCCAACAGTGCCACCAAGTCAAGATTGAAAAACCTTTTTTTTTTGTCACATGTACTTGTAGATATCATGACAACAGTGTTGATCATGACAGGTGAATATCAGTGACAGGTGAATATCAGTGACAGGTGAATATAAGGATCTATGTTTTTTTTAAATTTGAGGGCAATTTGGAATCTATTTGAACATAATGATGTTGATATTAAACTTGCAAACTTGAGGCAAAATTTGGGATTGTTTGACTCTTCTCAAGAGTATTTTTTGGAGGATATTCAAGAAATAGGTTGAGGTTCCAAGCTTTTTAGGCACTAACTTCGATAATTTGATGGAATGTGGTTGCTGAATTTGAACTACTTTGAACGTTCCTTAGTTTTCTGATGAACCAATACATGCCTTAAGCTAAGGTCTTTTATAGGACAGTTATATGTTTATAGGTACAGGAAGATATTGGCAGGTGATCTATGTTTGCAATCACCTTGAAGAACAATGTGAGAGTATTTTGAACAAACTGAAGTTGATAGTCGGACCATTGGCGCCTCAAAGCCAATATTGAGATTGTCTTCTTTGTCAGTTGCCTTTGTTGTGAGGGAAGTGAGTGGTTTATATGTACAAGGGGATATTAGACTCTGATGTATGACTGAGAGATTACCTGGTAGAGATATAACTACTCTTTGTTTTTCATCTGCTAATTTCCTGCAAGTTATTTTCAGTCTTGGTTTGTAAAGTCCTTAGGGTTGTATGGTTTCACAGGTTTTAGGTCTGTATTACATTCTACAGAAAGAAAATTGAACGTTTTTTTATCAAATTATTTTGAGTTTTATTTTTTTTTTTTATTTAGATTTTAACCAATTTTTTTTCGGGGTGTGTTGCAATTGATCTCTTGGATATTTTATCAAATAATCTTGGTTTTATTCTGAAGGGGGGGGGGGGGGGGGGTTAAAAAAAAATTGTTTTTTTTTTAATCTTTTGTTTGTATTCATATATATTCCTGAGAAACTAACTATTTACCTAATTGTTGATGCGTGTTCAATCTCTAACAATGGGCCATCACAGCTTTTGTGAACAAAAGTTTCATGTATGATATAGATATACATTACAGTTTGGTTAGCTGTCACAAAGTTAAATGACAGATAGGTATAAACTTACTTATCCAGGTAAAGGATATGTACATATACTTTGTGTTTGCCAACCTGCGATTGCGATTTGCAGGTATATGATAAGTGTCATTTACAGGTATTTTGAAAGTTTGTTTACTGTTTGAGACGTAAAGTTTTCTTTCATGGAGTGAAGGCCTGAATTTCATTTCTGCAGTTGAATTGGCAATTTCATTTTGATGGAGAAGTGAGAGAGAATATGATTACAACTGATATTATGGTTACTATAGAAATGTCGAACTTCTGTTAATAAAGATGATAATAAAGAAGTTTGATTTACATATTTTGAACCTTTTTGAAGAAGGGAAGTTTAAATGAATTTTGAGTTCAATTTTTACTTTGACTCAAGGCTACCTTGCCTTTTGTTTCCTGGTGTAGGTTTTAGTTCAATACACGGACACAATGATGTTGCAGTCTCTCCTCAGGCATTGATGAAAATTTAAAAGTGACATGCTCATTAGTTGTAGAAACTAAACTTTTAAGGTTATTTTTGATAAGCAATAGATTTTATTGATATATATTCATCAAAACATGTTAAAGACCACCCCTTTATTCAAGCATCTTTATGGATATATGAACTATAGAATATCTCCATGTTGAAAACTTGGGTGGTCCATATCTTATTTTGTTGAGTATATTAGTTAATAATTTTCTTATTTCAGGCATGTCAAAACTGAATAGATAAAGAAATTTTTTAAAAAACTATTCAAATAACCAAACTGTATTTCATAATAATTTCACCCTATCCAGAAGGATAATTAACCCCTTGAAACAAATGTCTAAATATGGTATCTGAGATTCTTTTCATATATTTAATAAAAAAATCAATTTCATGGAGACAGACTTTTTGAACATATACCAGCAATATCATAATATGTGCACCTGTATCAAATACGACACAGAAAACCATGTTCAGACACTTAATTATAAATGATATATATCCTCAGATTATGATTAAAATATTTCTGCTTTTATGAAAACAAATTAACGTTCTGCACTACTAACAAATGTTTTTGTGCGGCCATCTTGTTTTCATGTTTTGTCAAGTAATATTTGAATTTCAACAAAGATGAAAAAAGTTTTAAAAAGATCATATATGTGTCATGATTTTGATTAATTAACTTCTATTTAAAGGTTAATGTATGAGAAAACCTCACATTACTTACAAAGATTTGACATGACATGGTGTCATGTGCTAGTTATTAAATCCGAGAATAGTTCTAGCTCTGAGCTATGCACCGTTGCAGTTCTATACCTCCCTGAACTGGAGTCAGCCTATCTGGCTGTAGATATATTGTATATTTAGATAAGTATAGAAACATATAGACACAAACAGATAGCGTCAGGTGGATGGATTTAGGTATGAATATGTATATTTAGAATTATGATATGCCTAATGCATGCATGTCTGTCTGTGTGTTTGGATGAATATTTATAGTAATGGTTTACATATCAGTTTCTAAAAATAAAATAAAGGAAAAATTTAAGATATGAAAATACTTAGGTGCTTCTCGTTCTACTTTTCATAACATATATGGCATTTTTTACTTTTTTTTGTTCCAAATTTAATCAAGGGGTTTTAGAAGGAATAAGGTAGATTTATATTAGCATAAATAAGGTAAATATGTGGATGGATTGAAGAATATGTTTGTTAAGTAAGGATGAATTTACTACAGGTAGATACTAGGTTTAAGATGAAGGTATAATGTATTTTGATTCACATAGCAAATATGGTTCTAGATGTATGGGAATCTGCAGGTATTTAAGGTGAAGGTAAAATAAATACATGCAAGTACAGAGAACTATACAAATTCAGATCTATATAGGTAGATATATGCAAATTTAAAAATGCACACCTGTCTGTGATAGCAGCTCTACCACCTGATCTGCTAATGACAGGTGAAATAATACAATAATACTGGGAGTCCTTGAGTGTAAGAGGAGACTTGGCTTGATGCACAGTGTCATGGTTTTAATGGAGGTGTACTCTTTATGTCTCTCACCTGAGTGTTACCTGTATGTCAGCAATTCTCGTTAAGGTGAGGTTGTGAATTTGTGTGGAGCTTTACCTATCTTGAGGATGATTCTCTTTGGCAGTAACTGATTGAATGTTACCTGTGTAAGCTTGGATTTGGAATGGATTATCACACCATGGATTTAACATTGTGTTTAGGTGTTGAAGTGGCATAGAAATTCCTACTACAAAGTTATATCTGTTTTGACCCAATTAGACTTGGATGTATGTATGGATTTAACTCTTGAATTTGACAGGGTTTAATGTAAGTTGATAACTGGATTTATTTTTGTGTCGCTTTGTTTTATAAATTTTGTCTTTTTCCAATTTACAAAGAGGCAGAATATTTGAATTTTGTGATATCAAGATATTCAAGATTTAAGTATTCTTTTTTTTATCCAAATATTGATAGTTCCAAAAGTTATTTAATAGAACAGGTACCATTTGCCAATTAATTCAGATTACAAATTTTCGGTTTTTGTTTAGCATTTTGTTTTCCAAGCTTCATGAAAGCCATATGCCAAGTGAAATATTCCTTTTGTTGTTTTGTAATTCCTAGGTTTGTTTAAGGCTGTTAAAGTGAGTTATTCCTTTTGTAATTTTATAATTCCTAGTTGTTTCCATGTGAAATATTCCTGAAACATCAATTTTGTACTGCATTGAATTATTTCAAGGCTGTTTCAAGTCAAACATTCCTGAAACATTCATTTTGTAATTCATATATAGAATTTTTCAAGACTGCTTTCAAGTGAAGTATTCTTGAGACATTTATAATGGAAATGCATAAGGTTGCTTCTTGGCATACCCATTGATGGAAGGACCAGAGGGCATGGCAATGTTCCCATAGTCAAAGAGATTCTGGTTCTTGGTTCCATTGAGGGCATGATAGTTCGGTATCTGATCGGCGCTTCCACTTGACTCTGAAGAGGGAGATCAATAGCTTAGTTCCACATAAAGGTTGAAGTGTTTGTGTCTTGTGGGAAAACTATCAGCCTTTATAGGATATAAGTTATTAATTGATTGGCAAATAGAAACTGTCAGCATTTTAAGTAATAGATTTATTCCTCAAAGGAAACGTAACCAGACATTTGTTTCTCATGTAAAAATTATCAAAGTATGTAAATTATATTAATTTGTTCAGTTATGAATTTGTAAGTGTTTATGGTATATGAAGTTGAACCTCAAATAATAGAAGTTTTTCTCTACTGAAAATTATCACATTAGATGTAAGTAATAGTTTTCTCTGCAAATTTTATTTTATTATGTATTTGCCTTTCAGCTTTGAAGACCACTTTATATATATTTTTAAAAGAAAGTTTTAAAAGAAAATATGAATTAAAATTCCTAAAATTTTCCTTATTGTAATTGTAACAATTTGAATCATTTAGGATTGTTCTTATTTCATTGTTCATAAGCGTTCATTTTTGTTGTGATGGATTATCCTCAAGGATTAATAAAGTAAGGTTTCTAATCCATGGCATGTTTACAGACTTAGATATGCAATTTCAAGTGTTTTGGTGTTAAGAAGTTAAGCGCAAGTCAACCCCTGTTGCTCTTTGACAATTTGAACCTGATTTTGTTTAGCCTGAGGATTATCTGGATTTAAGATTAACTCTGGTTTTAACCTGGCATTTAGTTGGTTGGTTTATGTTTGGTTTGCATGTAAACATTGGAATTCATGTGAGGTATTGAGCATTTGAGGAGTTTGTATTTGGAGGTGAAGATGATTGAAAGCAATATTTGTTACAGTTTTTACCTGCTAAACATTCCTTATTAGCTGTCTACAAGAAGAAACATTCAAGGATGAAGACAATTGTTATGGATAGATAACTTCTCTATTCTGTATACATTTAGACTCTGATTGTGGTGTAATTTCATGAAAAGTAAGTAATATTTATCCAGTGAGAATACATTGATGTAATATAGTGAAATATCATGGTGTGGTAGGCTTCTGGATGTGGTTTTGTTTGTGTGTCTTTTTCTTTAACTTTTCCTAAATGGGGTCTATGATGCATATATTTTGAGAATATTTTCTTTTCTCTTCGGCTTAGATTTCTCTTGTATAAAAAGTTAATATTGTAGTTGTGTTATGTGTCAAGTAAAAAGTCAACTTTATTTTCAGATCATGTCTTTATTTAGATTAAAGATTTATCAAATTCAAATGTTCATTTAAGCTGTTTTTACAGTTAGTCACTAATATCATTTGATATCCCATATTATGTTAGTATTATCATTTTCATATTCCAAATGTTTTAATTTTGAACAATTTCTATTGTAAATATCACGTGCAGTTTAACTTAATTATTTTCAGGGATGACATTTGGTATTTAATTTGATACTGGCTTTGTGGGATTTGTGGAAAAAACTATTTTCATTGTAATGATCACAGTGGTTGGATTGGGTTTCAAGTGTTGGTTTAATTCAAATGAGCTCTGATGACTCTGTGACGTGTTTATCTTCTTCCTGTTTCATGATGTTCTTCAACTATGATATTTAGTTTCATTACTTACCTAAAAATTGTTGAAATACAATTCCATTTTCAAAATGGTGATTTTAGAATTTTTCTGTGTGAGAATGGTTTACGTCCTTTCATGTTCAAATGGTTTACAGAAGTTGACATGTTTAAATAGGTTTGTCTTAATTCAGAAAGATATGCTAAAGTTTGAGTATGTTAGATATGTTTTACAAAATGTGTATGTTTCAGTGGTCATTAAAATTGGTGCCATTTGAAAGGGTTCTTTTTTTATTAGACAGGTTTACAAAAATTATGTTTGTTAGATTTTACTAAAAGTATTATGATTATAAAAATGGTTAGAGGTGGAATTTCTCTTGATGTTGGTATGATGGAGGTCTGTTTGGTGATCAAAAAGATTATTGTTCAAATTCTGAAACTTTACTCCTTGATAAATTATCATCTATGAACTATCTACATCAGTAATGACTTGTGTTTAATTTTGCTTCAATTTGTCAAATTTTCTCAGTAAACATTGATATTTTTCAAAATGATTTCACAAATTTCCTGTTCTTTATAGATTGATTTGGTTATAAAGCTAATGATATCTGTCAATGAAGTACATGGTTTTGTGATATCAAGTGAACGACTGTTTGATCTCCTGCAAATAATGTGCATACCCAATTGTAATTTGTGCCAATTCTATGACCTTTCAGCTAATAGGTCAAGTTGAAAAAACAATATGCTGACCGTGCATTCTATCTTGTCTGATGCTTCATGGGATTGATCTTTAGCATTTGGAGGTAATAAAATACTTATTGCGAGGAAATCTAACTCTGACATTAGAGAGGACTTTGTGGACCCAGCTTGTTGGAATTTGTACACGAACATGGAAAATGTGTCTGATTTTGAAACATGTCCTCTCAGTGAGGATAAGTGTCAGTGAAAACTTGATTTCTCCTTGAAGATATGGAATAAGTACCTTGTTATACCTTGGATATATTTACAATCACCATGGGAGGTGGAATAAGTCGTGATGACGCGAGACGAGTCCGACCGAAAGACAAATGGGGTAAGTGTTTCTGAATCTTGAATGTTCGACTTTAATTACACTTGATGAATTCCGTTTTTGTTCAAATTTTTAAATGTTCAAAATGTTTTCATTGACCTTTGTCCATGATTGATGCCTATTTCTACAGATTTATTTTCACGAAGGTGAATCATTCATCATTTATTATATTTCATAAATCTTTTTAGGTAAGATATTTTGGTGATGTATTTAATTCAATGTATTTATAGTTATCATAAACTTAAATTAGATACCTAATGTTAAGAAATTACTAAAGGTTCATGATTCTCAGTATAAAGCTAGAACATGCTTTAATTTGATGAAGACGCAAAATTAAGTTTTGTAGAACACATGTGTAAGAGATACATACTACCAAAGTGTTCATCAACTTGGTCACCAAACTCAAGAGAACAATAGGGTAAATGGTACTTGCTGTTCACTGCTCTGCTCATGACATGAAGGGGGGCACATATAACTAATTCAAGCTTCTCAAGAGAGAATATTTGTAACTCTGAAGATTATATCATGCATGTAGATAGTCATCCAAAGATGCCTTTGAAGTCTTGACAATATTGGCATATAGTGAGTGAGTGAGTTGGGGTTTAAAGCCGCTTTCAAGATTATTTCACTTATATCGCGGCTGCTAGTATTATTGCAGGGAGAAAGCCCGCAACACCATTGTGGCTATGCATTGCGGTGAAACCTGCGAGCTTCGGCTGGAACTAGCGAACCATGGGTGGTACTGCGCTGAATTTCAGTGTAGCATTGCACCCAAACCTGACTGCGTGTAGAACAGTTCTCTACTGCAGACAAAGTTGCCGAGCCCCTGGCGGGATTCAAACCACGGACCTCTTGATCCGAAGCCGAACGCGCTAACCACTGCGCCATCCCGCCCCTTGTTGGCATATATATTAGATATGTGATCTTAACCACTTAGTTGAAGATGATGATAATTCACATAAACATATCGAATCTTTTACCAGTAGTAAATCTTAGATTATTGCTGTGCTAAAATGATTTCATTTTAAATCCGTATATTTATTAGAAAGTTCACTCTAAATACTTTTGTATTATTTACCATGCAGCAGGTGTCTATATCAAAATTCAGATGAATTTCTAAATGTTTGTTTACCATGTTTTCTTATATATCTACAGTTTTTAAGCTTTTTGAACTATGTATGTAAATTCATAGATAAAAACTCTAATATATCAAAATGAGCAAATTAGCCCTTTGCATGTCAAGTGTTTGAAGTTTTTCAATCAAGACCAAATACACCACAAACTGTGTATCATTGTACACTACTATAGAATACAAGAGGATTAACACTAATCCTAAAGATCGGAGATCAACTGATTACAATCTACTAATCCTCGTTAAAGGATTGACATACTGGTTGATGTGACACTAAGTAAATATTTGTATGGAGTTGGTCGTGTCTTGTATTAGTGCTTGTTTGTATGTAGTTAATATTGATACCAAGGGAAATATCTTAAAGAGAGGGGTCTATTGGGGAAGTTTTTGTGGAAACAAAATTCAGCGGAACAATTATCTTTATTTATACCGTTTATATACATACTTTTATGCAATTCATTTATCTCACCTGATGTTGTAAGTAAGCATATACTCTTAAATCTTTTTTTCCAAATAAAGAAGTTGTTGTTTAGATTAAATTGATCTTCTTATGGATGCAACTTCAAAATTCTCCTATACATGATTATAACATTCAGTTTTTTGTCTAAAAGTGTGGGTTTTAATCTGGATATGGACATATACAAGAAATATTAGAAAATTATTTCTATTGCAGAAAGTGTGATACCAAATTCAACAATTTGGGATTCCTCAGGGATTAGCTGAATTAAACAAGATATGAAATTGCTTGAACACTTGGAGGCAGTGTAAATGTTATCTAGATAAAAACTGAGAGGAAAACTAGGAAAGCATTTAGAATCTGAGACCTTTATTGAACTTTGTAACTGTGAGTGATATTGTTTGGAGAGATCGGTGTTACGTTGAAACTGAGAGAAGTAATACATTACAATCATCACAGAAACACTGATGTAGGAAAGTAGCAAAACATTCAACAACAGTGTCACTATTGTATGTGTATGATGTGACATCACATAATGATTTACAGTTCCCTGGGATGGTACAAAATACAGCTATGTACCTTTTTCAAAGTGCATGTCTCCAGAAATAAATAGATAAGTAGAAATTTTGTGAAATAGTTGGTAGAGCTTTTTTTAAATATAACACTCATAATTTCATAAGATTTAATTTTATGAATTTAAAAGGAAATCTCAATTTTAGTAAGTATGAGTTTAAACCCTTTAATAATTCCCTCTTATAATTATTAAAATATTGCTTTTATGAATTTAAAGAATTCATTTCTTGTCATCACAAGATCTTATAGCCACTTCCTCGTATTAAAAATATCTTTTATGAGTTACAATGAGTTTAAATGGTTTAAAGCTGCTGTCTCGTACACGTAATATCTTTTATGAGTTCTAATGAATTTAAAGTTCGTCAAGTTGAAATAGGAGTCTCTTTTTTGAGTTATTATGAATTTAAATCATATCTTGCCTCCCCTCATGATAAAAATAATTTCCCTCCCCCCTTCTCCTTACATTAAATGTTATTGTAATGCATCAACACTGTATCTGCTGAGATAATAAAATACAGTTTACATGGTATCACATTTAGTTAACAAAGCAAATGATAGAATGACTACTTTTGATATTCTGTTAAAGCATAACGCCTTTGCATATGTTGATTCTAAAATTAGTTCTGAAATTTGAATTTATATTTTCATATTGATAGGAATAATAATCCAAACTCTGAAACATAAAAAAATTATTGAGCGTCATTACCTCTAAATCAATACTCATATTTCAATTAGAAACACTTTAGAAAACTTTACTTTATGAAAATATGATAGTACCAGATGAGCAATGCATTCTCATTACAGACCATTTCACAAAAGCATTTTCACAAAAATTAGTTTTATGCATTCAAACCTCGCACCCCATACAATTTTCTATTTACAAAAGCTGTTTGGGATTATTAAGTCTAGTCTAATGATACAGAAATATGTAAAGCAATTGCAGCTGTAGCTGGAACTTCAAACCTCAATAGATTGATTGTGAGGCCTCACAGTGTGTGTAAATATAGGCACGTGGCCCGCTTATTTAACCGTGACATTTCCCGTGTTAAGTCAAGCGTCTCAAGGCTGATGGGTAATAACAACGCGTGCCTGTGGTCGGGATGGTAGAGCTATATAGCAGACTTAGTAACAGTCCCCTTGATTATCTACTGTTTCACCTATCACTGAAGCATGAATTTCAACCACTCTTGGTAGACTTGGCCTAGATTTTCAAAGCTCTCTTAGTGCTAAGATAGTCGTAAGTCCCATCCATTAACATTGGCTTACTAAGAGAGCTTCGAAAATATAAGTCCTGGTTTACAGGAATGAACACTCAGTTACTAAGGGAACCATCTTCCCCATCATAGCCTATACTTTTGCTAGCCCCAATGACTTGCTAAGTTAGGCCCCATTTCCCCAACTCTTCTATGCTTGTCGTCCAGGCTGCTGAGTTGAGTCTAATGAGAAATCCTATGAGAATTGCAACCTTTTGCCAAACTTTTTCACTCAAAACACAAATTTTGAAGGGTTGGCAGCAAAGTTTGAAATAGCCAGAGAATTTTACTATACAAGTAAATGATTACCGTACTAGTACTAGTCAAGCTTACTCATAGGGAATCAAAACTTTACAAATGATTGGTAACATTAACTTTACTCTTCTAGTAAAGGGTTGATTAAAAGTAACATGTAAACTCTACTTATACAAGGACTTTCTATACAGGTCTTTGACTTACTGTAAAATCATTAATTTTCGCGGGGTGTTATTTTCGCGCAAACACAAAAAATGACTGATTCGCGGGGTTTAATTTTCGCGCACATCGACTAAGCAGTAGCAAAAATTTAGTGAGCAAAACTACATGCACCGTGCAGCAAAGATTACAGTGAAACGAGTAGTAATTAACTTTTAAAAACAATAATATTTATTCAAAAAGTCAATGATCAATTTTTTTGTATTTATTGTCATTAAACATATTGAAGTTTTGAAGTGGTAAAGATCGATACCTGTCGCCAAGTTTTCCCGGAAGTAAACATTTGGAACGGTTTAGTTTGATCTTTAACTACAAACAATAGTGTTCGAATGATGTGACTTCTCGAGATCTCGTTCAAAGAAATTTCATACCGAACCGAAAATATACCTAATCGAGGTTCCTGTACCGCAATACGCACCGAATAAAAGCTCAAGTGTACCGCAATCAAAACATCAGGACACGCATATTGGCGATCAAGAGTGGATTCCGCCAGGCCGGATTATTGTAATGACTGTGTTTGCACAACAAACAACGTGCAAATCGGCGTAAACACTTGTGAGAGCTCTAATTAGTGACTCGTCATTAATGAACGAACCATACATTCCTGTGAGTAATAAAATGTGTCAATTAAATTATTTGTCTGTCATTGGTTTTCTTCACGTTCATGACCATAATATTTCGCGATGTTTTATTATTCGCGCATTATGGCTTTGCGCGAAAAGCGCGAAAATTAAACCCCCGCGAAATATTATGATTTTACAGTATATAAGTTAGTAGTAGACCTTACAAGGTGTTGGTGAAGTTACGATACAACATTTAGTTTGATATTGCAACTGCCCCTACCTATAGTCAGGCACTAAGTGTGTATTGCTGTTTACTGATTAGTTAACTCTATCACTTTAAAGGCTTTGTTTCAGTCTTATAATCTTTTTGACCTTGTACTGTAGAGTGACAGAGACCATTTAATCATGATGTATTGTTAGATGATTAATCCTTGAAGATCCTGTAAGACCTACTGTGGCATCCTTGCTGTAAAATATAATCTTCATTATGTATTCCTGTGTCAAATTCTTGTATGATTTATTGTCCAATAATAGAAGAATCTTTATATATACAGCTTAAGCTTGCATACTGTCTTTTCTGAAAATATTTTTTCTTATTTATGTCTTCTGTTTTCGTAAAAACAAGCAAACATTCTTCTGTCAAATTTTCTGCATGTTTTCAGAAATATGATGGATAAGAATTTAAAGACGCTGTCTGTGCTTTAGATTTAATGTTTGTCATTCCTGAATAGCAAATTTTAATGTTTTATGGAAATTCCCTGTCTTAGAGGCGACAGAAATATTTCTGCAATTGTCTGGAACTTTTTCAAGACCATCAAAGATTCTCTATGGCACATTAAACTTAGTTTTTGCATTGCAGAATGTAAATAAGCTTAGATTTTACATTTGTAACATATTTAGGGTCTTGTTGGTGAAAATGTGCTTGAAACTGTTGTAAAGATTAACCCCATGTATCTGTGGCTCATTGTATATAACCGGTATTCTAAAACTGCTGTAAAAAATGACCCCACATCTGCAGATTTCTGAATTTTACTCCAAACTGCTCTAAAGATAACCCCATATAACCAAATATAATTATTGAATATTACTATTATGAATGATTAGAGGCCTTTTCAGAGTTAAAAAGTTACAAGTTGCTTTTCACTATCATTCAAGAGGCTAGATAATTTTTCCTGTTTTCTTTGTAACCCACAAGCATACAAACTTTGTATCCCACAAGCATTTAAACTTTCTATCCCACAAGCATACAAACTTTGTATCCCACAAGCATTTAAACTTTCTATCCCACAAGCATACAAACTTTGTACCCCACAAGCATACAAACTTTGTACCCCACAAGTATACAAATTTTGTATCCCACAAGCATACAAACTTTGTACCTTTGGAACGTTTTACAATCAGGCCAGAATCCCTCAGCGAGATGAAACAACATGGCCTCTTTCAAGAGTTGTTAGCTATGTAATGAAGGTGTGAAATTGTTCTAAAGTTATTGGAAGGCAAAGTAATTAGTGTTAGTTTAACGCTGATCATGACCGGAGAAGTAATGAGATATTTTTTCACCTCACTGTAAGAATGTAGTCAATTTTATCTCAAGAGGACGCTAGTACAGCCTTGAGACTAGAAGTTACTTCTGGACTGTATTATGTAGACGCTAAATGGATTCTCTTGTGAAATGAAGTTGGCTTGTTTGTTTTACCTGACCGTTGAAACTGACCGTTCATCTTTAGCAAGGTTTTGATCTTCATATTGTGAAAGGCTCATTTCAGTTTGGACACCATTTATACATATAAGTGGGCTTGTTTGTTTTACCTGACCGTCGAAACTGACCGTTCATCCTTAGCAAGGTTTTGATGTTCATATTGTGAAAGGCTCATTTCAGTTTGGACACCATTTATACATAGAAGGGGGCTTGTTTGGTTTACCTGACTATTGAAACTGACCGTTTATTTTTAACAAGTGTTTGATCCCCATTATTTTGTGAAATTCTGTGTGGAATCCTGGTAGAAACGCCCAGTTAATTCTAGACACCTTCTTTCAAAGATGCAGTGCATATTTTCAATAGTTAAATCTGTGGCAAAACCTTTTTGCACGAGAGATCTTTCGGATGAGATTTATATGTATGTATGAGAGTGATGTCTTTATTTCTGTGAAACTTTTTGAGGAGTTGAAGGACAAAGGGTTGATGTCTCCATACAGAACAGCTCCATACAGCGAAGTTGATGTTTTACTCTTTAGTGAAAACCTTGCCATGATATCTCACTAAAATATTCTCAAATTTTAGATTCTAGTTATGTTTTTACTATACATTAATGGATATAGTTCTTACTTTTGATGTCAATACACATACATGACATTTATTATTTAAAAATATTATTTTATGTTCTTGATAGATCTTATAGAATTAACTCTTATTTTTTTTAAATCATGATATTTTGATGACACTATCAAATGAAATATCTGGAGGATTTATATGTCAAGAAAATTAATTTGTAAAACAATGATGAATCAAGTAAAAATGGTTTTGCTATAATTAATAAAGATTGTTTAAATTTCAAAATCATAAAAAATTATCTTTGTTGAATTAGTTAATGTATCATATTTAGTTTTGAAGGTAAGTTTTTAAGAATTAAAAAAATATAAATGTCTATGATTTGAAGTGAATTAATTATTTTCTAAACTATTGATAAGAATAAATTACTTCAGAATGATAAGGGAGAAAAATCAGATTTGAATCAAAGCATAAGAAAGGATAACCAAATAAGCATTTAAATATTAAATATTGATTTCATTAAAAAATGTTCAATATTTATTAAACAAATCATGTTAAACTAATGAGTAGTTTAATGGAATTTAGTAGTCAGGAAGTAGAAACCATTCAGTGAAAAACTCCCAAATACATATGTAAATCAAGTATATGTGTAATCATAGATAACAAAGTGTATATATCATTAGATGGAACTCTAGTAAAGGCACTACAGATAGTATTCTCACAAACCGAGATTCAGAGATACTCAGGCAGGCTTGGAAGAGTAGGAAATGTTCAGTGTATTTTCAGCCTGCCCGATTCCTCTAAAACAGAAGCACAGGAGCTTGAATCGCAAATGGCAAAACATGAAAAGTTCGCAGGTTTGACTGTGAGGTGCAGCGAGATTCACTGACGCTAACATAAGTGGAAAATTGCCTAGTGCCTTTCAGCCTTCAGTAATATGGCATTGTGTATAAATAGTGTGGGAACAAGCAGACAACCCTGATGAACACACTCGCAGATAAACTCTCAGAGCATCCAGTGGAATGTGAAATTCATATGGTCCTCTTTTTATACCAGAGGCTTTTACTCCTGGATTTGTTTTTAGAAATACTCATGGAAATGAAAAGTGAATATGTTACCTTGCTTGATGGAGATTGGATACGTGTTGTTTTTACACGTAACACACTGATTCTTGGAGGTTTTTCTAAAAACTTGTGATGAAAAGATTGAAGTGACAATGCTTAATGAAGGAGTTCTGATAAACTTTGTGTTTATATAGCAGAGGTTGTGATTCTCGGATTTTTTCATGAAATCTCAATAATGACTGTTACTTTCTTTGCCTGATGAAAATCATGAAGTTGTTACCTTGCTTCATGAGAGAAGAGCAATAGGCTCCTGTTTTTATAACAGTTAAACTCTGTGAATTCTGGATTGATCCCTGACATCTCATTTTGATGGAAAGGATGAAAATGTTGCTTTGTTTCATGAAAGAGGAGCAATAGATTTTTTTTTTATGGCAAACGCTGTGATTGTCTGATTTTGTTTCATGAAAACTCATCATAAAGAGAATGACAATTTGGTGCCAGATTCAGATGTACTGAGGCTTGTTTTTATACCAAATGGTAGATTCCTTGATATGTTTAGACGAGTGTTCATCTGTGTGATAGAGAAAATGAGATGGTTACACAAGTGATGAAAGAGAATTTGCTCTAACACAAATCTTGTAACATTATGGACAGAACAGCTGATACGGAATCTAAGAAACACCTGAGAAAATACACCTAAGTTTTCTACCTATTGGAAGCTGCATTGATCATCATGTTTTCCCGTTATAAGAAATATGATGTGGGTAAGTCACTTGATGAATGAGTTGTATTTCTTTTGATTTTGCAAGGTAAGTTTTGTTTAACATCACACCTTTGACAAAATTGCAAAATCATTCAGGGTTAATCTGAATCCCAATTTGCTTTTATGCTTTAAGTAATTTGAAAAAATTGTAAAAAAAATAATTCCCAAAATTGGAAGGTTTCTTGATTTAATATAAAAGGCAATATACCCTCAGTAACAAATTAAACATTTTGTAGAAAGGATATACATATGATATGACATTTGAAAGAGGAAGCAATTTGAGAGGATAAGTTTCTTATTGTTATGTAAATATCATAAACACGTTTGTAATTACATTATTGAATTCAAGTTGAGTGCATCATAAAACTGAAGTTGCAAGTAAATGATGAATGAATTATGAATTTATGAATGATAAACATCTGGTTTAAAGGAATATTTTATTCCTTATATCTTTAAAAACTTAAACAATGATATAAGCAAATACAAAAGAAACAAAGTTTACTATTCCCATGGGAAACCAATGTCATAAACATCATATGAGTCCAAGTACAATATCATAAATGCCTTTTAATAAATCTGGTGTGTTGCATATGATCTTGTACATTCAAATTGATGGTGTCTCTTCACGCAATGAAGGCAATCTCACTCTTTAAGAAAATTCCATCATAAGACCATGTCATAAATTTAATATATGTTCAAATGCAATATCATAAATGTGTACAGTAACTTTGGTTTGTTGTGCAGACAAATTAATGTAAAAAGAACAAACTTGTGTCACATAAATGAATTGAACCTCACTTCGTTAACAAAATCCTATTGAAAATTCATAGATGAGAAATATTCAACATAGAGTATATCATAAAAGTTGTGAAACAGGCTTTAGATAGAGAGAAAGAGAGACACATTTAGTGTGAATAAAATATTAACCTTTTGAATGCAGATCTGAAATATTCTGAAGTGACTTATCCCTGATCATTTATTTTCTTAACAAGCTGTCCACCCAATGTATTGGTCAGTCAGAATTCTTTTGTACCCTCAAAGGAAATGTATACATTTTAGAGAAAGTTTTATTTCTTAAAAATTTCCCTTTTTTATGTTAGTCAATCCAAACTATATTTTCTTCAGAGGATGAAACATCTCATTATACATTTGCATTATCCATGGTCAAAGTTAAGGGTGTCATGTATCAAGTGGAACTGTATTGGTCATTTTTGTGTGAACACTTTTTTATCATTTGAGGATAGGAAATGGATTCAAATAGCTTATCCAAACTGGTTCTTTTAAGAGATCATTCTACTGATTAAAATGAATGTCTTAAAAAGGTCACTTTATTTCCCTTAGAAAATATGCCCCAGTGTCTTTAAGTACAGCAGGTAAAGTGTTAAGGTTTCAACTTGATGATTACCTTCTTGTGATCTCAATGACAAGAGGTTGTTCTGACAAGGAAGGGCTGAAACTGCTGTTTATTGGCAAGGAACCAAATACACATCTCTGGAGATTGTCTTATACCATCACATGTGTTGTGTTGGGGATGAGTACGCTAATCAGAGGAAACCATAGTATTTGGTGAATTAGGCAGAAAATGTGCCAACAGGTAGTTATCAACTCATTTGCAATGAGGAATATGAAGTAGATCAAAGGTGAAATAAGGGTGTTGAAGGTTTTCATTAGAATCTTTATACTAGGACAGACAGACAGACAAAATATTTGATTATTGTGTCACCTGTTTGTAGATCAGGTACAGTGTTTGCAAGTTAAACATTAAAAAAAAAAGATTAAGATACAAGAAATATATCAAATTGGGAGGGCTAGAATATGAATTATTGTGATTGAGTTGTCATCTTACGCTGATACATACGTACGGCTAACTAAAGCGGCCAATGGATTTACAATAGTTTCTAGTTGTAAGTGGAATGTATAGTTTGTTCAATATCCGATAACTGAGTGAAACTTGGGTACAAAGTACTAACATTTTGGAATAGGTCATACTGTAGATCTGAGTAATATGGACAACTTACTAAGAAGTTTACTTAGGTATTGGTGCATGTGAATTATAAGCATCCCATATAACTAAACATTCCATTGTCAAAACACATGCTGTAACCTATATATTGGCTCTCAAAGCCTTGAATTGTGTTTGTGTATTTCATACACAGGAATTGGGATTTGTGGATGTTAATACTTGTGTATTGTAACTTATAGTATGTATACTGGCACCAAATATCACTTTTTGCAGTTGGTGGATATCTAAGGCTAAACATTGGCCTTTTTTTTACATTTTAATTAAAACTGCCATATGAGAAATAACAGAATTTCTATTATATATATATCAGCTGAATTCCTAGATAGAAAATAATTATTTATATGATGAGGTATTTAAGTGACTTACTTGAGTACTGCAGACACCAAACTTGGGCTTCTGCCAGTAAACTGTTTACAAGTACATCACTTTCAAGGGATTGTCAGGAAATACTTTTTTCTTTGAAATTAAGGAAAACTAGAAAGTCTTATAAAAACAATTCATTTTTAAACTGATAGACTGACTTTTACTAGAATGGAGTGAAGGAAATATTATTTCTTGAAAATTATAATTGATAAGTAAAAACACATCAAAATGACTTTAATATAGTATGTAAGCGTAAATCATAGATTATTATTTATTATTATGTTTCATTGCAACATATGTCACATACATGTGAAGGCAAGTGAAGAAGGCAAGTGAAGAAGAAAAAAAAAAATATGAAAATTTATAATTTATTGAAGTAGAAAAATATTTGTATATTTCCATTTGATTAATGGAATAGATGTTTAAGTTTAAAGATGGATACCTTTCATCTATGTTTATATGTTTAAATTTTTTAAACAAGTATTGAGCAAGAGGAATTGACATTTACAATTCATCAAGCTCTATCTTCTTTTATTTTGAGTACAGAAATGTGATATCTGCAATAACTCTCCTCTGTTTGTTTGTATAACATTTAAAATATAACTATAAACTATTTGTGATATACTTAAATGTTATCAAGTCATGAAACATATTTTTCTGTGAATGTGTCATGCCATTTCTAAATTGTCTTTAAACTCTTCAATTCTTGATATTTATGCTTAAACTTGTTTAATACCAAATTGTTTATCTTTCACTTAATCATCAAACAGAAATGGAAAAGGTTTTGTACTTGATAAACTTTCAAAGAGCTTTTTTCTCCTGTTGCAAAATTAGAAACATGATGTTTTCATTCCAAATCTTGTATATCAGGAAAAGATATACTGACCCAATTACATGCAATAAACTTTGACTTTGAAGTTGGTCTCGTATCTTTGCAATTACTTTCCTTGTCCATTCACAGAAACTTCACACACCTTGTGGGCAAGTGATTTAAATGTCGGCCATTTCTCACCCTGTATCCCAGATATCTCTTCTCTCTGACCCGCCCTGTCAGCCATCTTTGATAGCATTGAGATATCGCCCCCTGTTATTGACAGATGGGAGATAACTCTGGACAAACTTTGTATGTCAAGGGGCAAATTCATTGACATGTTTTATTCAACAAGATGATATCGAAAAGGATGTTGTTTTGACACTTGTTAGCATGGATGTTTCGAATTATGCCTGAAATACCATATTCGATGTATTATGTGCCCTTGGAGCAAATTCATTGAAGATTTTATCTAACAAGGTGATATTGAAAAGAATGTTGTCTTGACACTTGTTAGTATGGATGTTTTTAATAATGCCTGAAATATCGTATTCGACGTATTATGTGTCCTGGGGGCTTAGAATATGGAAAAGAAGGGGTGCTTATTAAAATAGCTTTTCAAAGAATTCAAAACATTATAAAAAGAACAAATCCTGACACCTAAATCTGTTACAAATTGTTTTTGCTTGCATTCATGTCGATCTTTCATGTCAGTTAAAAGCAATGTTTGCTTCATATGCCTTAATTAATTATGACCTAAAAATTATTTCAAATTATTTCATGTTCTGTGAGTAAGATCATAACATTATGATATTTGGGATTATGATATATGTCTGAAATACAAACAGAATAGTGTAACAGGAAGGGCTCAAAAGGACAGTCCTATCATTCAAGGGGACATACCTGTTTATACAAGTGTGTTATTAGAACCGATAGGTCAGCCTCTTTACGTGGTTGTGTGGTGACGTGTTGGTGCCAGCATAACTTGCAATGTTGCCTGACCCTAAGGTTTTAATTCCAAACGCAGTTCGAAGAGACAAGATGTGAAAAAAGTACAAGAATTTGTACTATTGCAGATAGAGTGATCCCAATATAACAAAATTACCTTTATTCACTTATGATGTTGCAGTTATTTCTGCAATATTATTGGCCGCTGTGTGAATATGTTCTCTATTGCAATCTTCATTTCTTATCTGAATATAAGAGTCTTTTAACATGTTCATATATTTTCAAGGACATGTAAAACATAGAAATTTGTAAAACTTCTAATTTGATAAGAGACCCTAAAATGTGTTCTTTTGTTTCAGCCTCTGCAGAGAGTTTCTTCAAAAGCAGGACATTCCAGATCCGAAATGAGAGTTTACCAGGTGAGTTATCTCCCTTTTATGTATCCAAAATTGTTCACAGTGAATATAACATATTGCACAGGATATTCCCCAAGGAGTCTACATATATGGGACAGGTAGATCCATCCATCTAGACCGAGATGCTGCTCAGCTGTGGAAAAGTTCTTTTTAGAAGTATTCCTTCTCACATAGAAATGCGAGACTGATGAAGTCAATCATTTAACAACTGTCAATAATGCTATGAAATCTTTAGCCACTTTAGATATGTATATGTATATAGGGTTAAATATTTAAAGATGTTATGATTTGTTGTCATTAAAAGCTGTCTTGCTCATGATCTATACACATTACCAAAATCATGCATATGGAAGTCTTCCTATTTCTTCCATTTTGTCAGCAGGTTAACTCTACATCACTATTTTACAATTTATGTGCTGATTATTTCTCAAGTTGAGATCATTGACTGCTTTCTATGGAATTATAAAAAGGGTAAAAATTAAAGTACACTTTCCAACACTGATATGACAGCCAAGAGAGAACAACAAAAATATTAAAGTTGAATTATTTATTTTTGATGAATGAGTAAAGTATTAAAGAAATGATATTTTTTTACTTTAATTTACTGGAGAATATCAGTCAAATAGAATACACTTCAATCAAGCTCCAGAGGCAGTGGTCCGTCTACCATGTGTGTAAGAGTAACAGTCTACACTCCTGCTTGTATACATTAGATTGATATTGGCAAATGGGTTTTTAATCAGATAAGTCTGACACAGGAGGGTCTGATTCCCCAGGAGGGTTGAGTTTATTGGAGGGGAATCTTGAGATTAGACAGACTGTTTATATATATGCATGTACGTATATAAACAAAACACATAGGTACTGATAGCTCAACCTGCTCTACAAGTGGTCTGAGTCAGGGAGACAAGTTAACTCCTTGCCTTTTGCTTTATTAGAATGTAAACTTTGGGTGCTTATGGCAGAAGGAGGGTTAAAGTTACCATATTTATATAGTTTTGCAAGTGGTGAGAGTCAGAAATGTTCTTGGAAGGTATTCAATTGCCTCAAGAAGTGGGTTTAGATATAATTGATGTGTATGGTTATCAAATGCAAAAGGGGATTAGCAAAGGCAAAAGCATTAACATCCTGTTATTTGCAATTCTTGGCAATTTTCTAGGAAAATGTGGTTGTCTACCATCGCCAAGAAGCTCTGCACATCATATAGCTCATTTCTTAATTGCAGCGAAGGACATGGTGACTTTAGTGATTACTACTTGTTTATTTTGGTCTATGGACTATTAATTTCCGATGGTCAATAGCCTCGGTGAGAAGTAAATTGACAGCCTGTGGGGGTTAAAATTTATGTGCTATATACAATTATATTTACCGAAAGGGTGCATAGCTAAAGCAAAGCAAAAACCTTTGGCTTTTGTATTATTAATGTAGGGAACTAATATTGTTTTTTAAGACTATGTTTTCCTTATTTAAAGCCTAGGTCAATGAAATATGTTGATCCCTTGATATTGCCTAGAAAATGGGACCAAAAGACCAGGGCACTGTTAAAACTGATTTAATTTATTAAGGAAACTTTCATGACCTTGGTTTTTACAATAGGTGTAGAACTTATATTTATAGATACTGTCATGGATATAAAGTTTGATATTGATGTTACAAGCAAGGTATTCTTTATAAACTGATTGCTCCCAAAAGGTTTAAACAATTTATAGCTGTAATCTTCAAATTTTAGATCAATTTCTAAGTAGACACCTTAGATGTTTAATGATGGCCCTTTATAGTAATGTCTCTTTTATACCTGTACATCAAAGAGTCCAGTATGACTCGTGAGGTCATGTGGGCAGACAGGTGACATTCTCACCTGTAATTAGTGAAACTTACCTTGGTTGAAGCAGGTGTATATGGATTACCGTATTCGACTTAATAACCGCCCACTCCCCTATAAGCGCCCACCCACCACGTTTTTGACTGAACAATATGCGTCCTGATTAAGCGCCCACCTCTCAACATTGCTTACCTTGCATGCTGATTCATTGAAGAAGGTTTTTCAGTCTTGCAATAAGTCTTTTACTTCCACTAAAGTGAAGAATACAGGGGATTTTTAGACCCCCAGCCACCATCAAAATGATAAAAGTTACAAAACCATATTTCAAAGACATGTGTATCGTAAGAAAACACTTTCAAGACTAAACTTGAGGACAATTTTTATCGTTTTAATTAGCACCCCCTTTTACCAATTTTTTAAGCGCCCCGGGCGCTTATCACGTCAAATACGGTACATTAAGGTGAGCTGATATGGGGTTTAAAGCCGCTTTCAAGAGTATTTCACTTATATCACGGTTGCAAGTATGCATTGCGGTGAAACCTGCAAGCATCGGCTGGAACTAGGGAACCATGGGTGCTACTGCACTGAAATTCAGTGTAGCATTGCACCCAAACCTAAAAGTGATTTTGAATGTTCGTAAAATAAATCCTTGTATCGCTCAAGAGATATTGTCTTGCAATTGGATTTATTTGATTTTCTTTTTCTTTGGATCCCTTTATTTCTCTGCTACGGTGCCTTTAAGTTGGTTCCAACTCGTTCCAAAAGTCTTGGGTTGGAAGCCATCTGGGTGTTGATATTTGTAATTGTTATCATCCTTCTCTCACAGGCATTCGAGGACATCGAAATAAAAATAATTTTGTAGATTTTAATCATATTTGAGAATAAATGGTCCATAAGTAATTGATCTGTGGTCATGATATACTGACATATTTCAAATCTCCATTAATGTTGACGCTAGGATTCAACAGATTTTATAATAAATCTAAAAGTTAGAAAAAAAGGTTTTATTCTTTCTACCTGTTGTGCATGAATAAAAATATAAAATATGATTAAATCAATCCAATTTTTATTTTAATGACACTTGTGTTATTACATATTCATTTTCTTCAATGAAACTTTTTGCTGATAAATGTTGAAGTCAATAAATCATCTTCCAACCTTGTCTTGAACTAAGTGTGATGACAAATCAGAGTTACCTCCCTTCCACTAGGTCAGTAAGATTTCAAGCTGGGGATAAGAAAACAATAGTTTGGGAACAATAAGTGACCAGGGAAGCGGGAACCTTGAGAGGGCCACTTTATAACAGGTGTGGTCGCTGATGTGGAAAGCTTTGTTTACAATGGACATCACCACATGATTGCAGATTTCATGGATTTGATTGACAGATTTGGATTAACTAGTTTAAAGTGAGTCTTTTTTTTACCTGTTGAGAAGATGTCATTGTGTCTTTGTTTAGGTTTATGTATGTAGGTATACCTATATTTAGATGATATGTCACGGTTTAAGTTAAGCCTTGATTTATGAGATCTAGTAACTTCACTTAATTTTGGTAAAAAAATATTGGTTTTATGTTTGTTACTGTCAGATATACTCATCAAAAGCTGTCTGGATGTGCATTTATTGATAATTTGGTCAGGTATGTTTGGAAGTTATTTCTGAATGATTGACCTAAATATTATTACCTTGAAATTTACAATGAAATGAATTTAGTTGTTGAATGTAGTTTCGTCAATGTCATGTGATAATCTTTATATCACTGACCTACATATTTGCTGATGTTTCTTAAACATATACTTATCCAGACAACTATACACATACATATTGATATAAATATACATATACATATGAATATGTCAATATTAGAAATATGTTAGTTAGTTTTTTCATATATTCTAGTTGAAGCAGTTTTTCAAAGATTTTAAACAGAGCTCTAATGACATAACTTATAATGGTACATCTACCTGTTAAAATCTGAAGCCAAGGTGTGAACATGTCTAAAACAACAGTTTATTGGTGGTTTTTTTTACATATTCCTTGGCATTTATAGCGTTGTTAGGGTTCCTAACCAATCTCAAGCTTATGTTTGTTACACCTATCCAAAGAAATGTTAAGTCTAGTTTTATCTACCTGTGAATGTCGTTAAGTAAGGTATATAGATTTAGTTATCAAGTTCAGATAATCTATCCCAGGTAGGGTGATACCTGAGTTGTGACACTGGTTGATTGTCCCTCAGGTATGTTAGAGAGGAAAGGTGTCCTCAGATTGGGGAATGGGGGAGAGGGTGAAAATCGAGGATAAGGTTTGGGGGGAAGTAAGTAGACAGAGTGGCTGATTCTTTATCCTCCAAAGAGATCCTGTTTCTTATCTTCAGTAGAATTGAGACATTTGAGATTTTTTAGGTTGATTGTTGGAGATAGGTATATTAGGGGATGTTATTGTATACATACCTTTGATTCGGTTTGTTGTGTTCATTTAATTAACCGGATTGAAAGAGAGATTTTGAGATTTTGTAAGAAAAGAATATATTTTGAGCCAATTTGGAATCTCCCTGTAAATAATGTATGATGGCGATTTAAATGATATACCTAAAGTTGTTTTTGCACAAATGTGATGTAGAATACATCTTGTATTTATCATAATAGCTTGTCTAGTTGACATGAACAATTAAAGAGCTCTGTCTATCATGAGAAAACAGCTTAACCATGGTAAGAGGGTTGTCGTGCAAAGGAACATTGAAATTAGCCACTTTACTATGACAAGTATATTGACAGGGTATAAATAGAAAATGTGAAGTGATATTTGAAGTTGCTTATCTGAGTGATGGGTTTAAGCAAAGTAATGGGACCTTGTGTCCCAATCAATTGTCATATGCCTATTGCAAAAACAATCGTGTGCAAGTCAAATGTTTTTGAGGTATGAAGACGTTTACTTCAAGGTCATATATATATTGTAAGCAAAGATCACTTGATAATTAAATACACATAGATTAACCAGAAGGTATCCCATATAAATACTGCAGATGAAGGAAGTGGAAATTCTTTTTCATGCATGGGCCATCGTTAAATTGTATTTGATGAAATCTATCTATCATAACAATATTTTACCCCAAAAGGCGTGAAAACATGGTAGCTTTTTCCCCAAAGAATAAAGGTGACATTTTTCACACATTTTGCAAATTCTACCACCTTGCACTTCAACATGCAGGTAAGAAAACATTCTCATTACATACCTGTATTTTCACCTGTCTCAGGTACATACCTGTTAAAGCATGAACCCTTCATCAAAGTGATCAATGAAGCAGATAGATAAGTGATCAACCGTTTTGTACTCATCTTTACAAATATATCAGATCTTGCTGAGGCAACCATATAATTATTATCAGTATTGAACTCTGTCTTTCCCAAGCATACTAAACACAGACACTGCTGTGCAGAGTAAGTGTTTGATCTCTGAAACTATAAACTTGCAAGGTTGGCAAAAATTAAACCCACTTTTTTCTTTTATATATTCAGACTCAGTAAAGCTTCCAAGCCCTTAACCCACTGTGCCACCTCAATTATAAATATATCTTCAAACTCAACATTTGTTAAGCCAGCATTAAACCTACTTTGCCACCACAAATATAAATCTTCAAAATCAGATGTTGTTAAGCCAGCACTAAACATTTTATGTCACCACAATTATGTATATATCTATAAACTCAGACTTTAAAGCTGGCAAACACTAAACCCAAGCTGCCACCAAAAGATATCTTCAAACTCAGACTTTGTCAAGCCAGTAAACACTAAACGTTTCATGTCGCCACAATAATATTTATCTTCAAACTCTGACTTTTAAAGCTAGCAAACATGTAACACAATGTAACACCACAATTCACTTTTTCTTCAAACTCAGACTTTGTTAAGCTAGCAAACACAAAAACTTCTGTGTCAAGGATTGAAACCAGCCAATTTAACCCATTGTGCTGCAAATCATCTGATTCCAACTTGTCTATAGTAGATCTAGCACTTGATGGTAACAATACTGTGCTATGATCTGTACAATACTGTCCTATGATCTGTACAATACTGTGCTATGATCTGTACAATACTGTGCTATGATCTGTACAATACTGCGTTGTGATCTGTACAATACTGTGCTTTGATCTATACAATACTGTGCTGTGAACTGTACAATACTGTGCTTTGATGTGGACATTACTGTGCTTTGATGTGGACATTACTGTGCTATGATCTGTACAATACTGTGCTATGATCTGTACAATACTGTGCTATGATCTGTACAATACTGTGCTATGATCTGTACAATACTGCGTTGTGATCTGTACAATATTGTGCTTTGATCTATACAATACTGTGCTGTGAACTGTACAATACTGTGCTTTGATGTGGACATTACTGTGCTTTGATGTGGACATTACTGTGCTATGATCTGTACAATACTGTGCTATGATCTATACAATACTGTGCTATGATCTGTACAATACTGTGCTATGATCTGTACAATACTGTGCTATGATCTGTACAATACTGTGCTATGATCTGTACAATACTGCATTGTGATCTGTACAATACTGTGCTATGATCTATACAATACTGTGCTATGATCTGTACAATACTGCGTTGTGATCTGTACAATACTGTGCTATGATCTGTACAATACTGTGCTATGATGTGTACAATGTTTATTATTATCTGGTTTAAGGTATTTACTGGTGATTTGTGAACCCCCATGTGATACCTCTTTGAGATTTGTTACTCATGGGTTGGGTCTCGTCACATTATTTCTGGATGATTAGCTCAGTGGGGGCGTGGCAGTCTTTACGGCATCGTTTAACTGTTGGATATCTTGGAAGAAATGGATAGCTTTGTTTGGAGTCATAGATACTGGGAGTTTTTTATATTTTGGACCATTTTTGTGTGTTTCATGTCAAATATGACAAAGAGCAGATCAAAGGAGAGATTTTATATCAATATCAGAAATATGTTTTTCATTGAAATGCATCTCATCAAAATATTTCATCTCATTTCATCTTTTGAGGAAAGATTTAAGAGAATATGACAGTAACATTTTTTATAATCCTCATATAGAGATTTTTATGAAAACTTTATGAACAGGCAGTTGGATATCAATGGAATTTGATAAGATATATATGATAAATATCTTTATTTTAGTTGTTGTTTTATGTTTATTTATTATTCACTTATCCTCATTCATTTGGCAACATCAATTTCCAAAAATACCCGAAAGCTCTTATAACAGTCTATTTACTCTATAGAATTCTGTTATTATCAGCAATAATAGAATAATAAGGTTTTTGTGGCCTTCAAATTAAGTGTCTTTTTCCACTACAATAAACATCCCAAACATGATATCCTCTCTATCAAACTGCAAATTCATCGTCCTCCAGGCAGATTAAAGATATAGGTCATTAAGGCTACATTGCCTGCACATAAAGCCATATTGTTAGAAGAGAAATACCCTTGTTGTGAAGTATATTCCTTGTATCAAGTGACATGGTCAATTGTGATATCACGTATGATGTTCAGTGGCATGTTTATATGGAAGGCTTCCACTGAGAACAAGGGTATCAATTCCAGGAACCAGAGATTTTAGGGGAAAGTAGTCCTATTTGCTGTTTTTTGGCTGTAGGCATTGTATGTGACTTCATAGAATAGTTTTAAGACTGAATGAAATATCATCTTAATGTAGATATTGATATACTTTGGTTGAGAATGGTTGTGTTGATAAGAGGGAATCTGGAATATGAATGAATTGAGGGTATGGAATTTGAATTTTTTGATGATGATGATGATGATGATGATGATGATGATGATGATGATGATTATGATAATGATGATGATGATGATGATGATGATGACGATGATGATGATTATGATAATGATGATGTTGATGATGATGATGATAATGATGATGATGATGATTTAAATGAAGATGAAGTATCATTTTGATGTAGATATTGATGAACTTTGGTTGAGAGTGGTTGTGTTGATGGGAGGGAATCTGGAATATGAATGAATTGATGGTGAGGAATTTGTAATTCTTCAATATAATGATTATGATCGTCATGATGGGGATGGCTCCCACATGTCCCAGAAATATGACTTGAGTTCATGGTCTGCTATGCAGTGTTGCAATATTGATTTTATACTTGGTGACCTTAATACCATAATAGGGACATGAGACAATGTTTCTTGCATTATATGTTGTATTGCTCCATTTTGTAAAGTACCATTGATCAGTGATTTAAACATATTTCATCCATGAAGAAACAGATTAGGAACAAGTTCTCCAACTTAGGATACCCTCTCATTGGTATTTACAATATTATACATTTCAATCATAAAATGATGACAGATACTGAACAAGAAAAAGTTGTAGGAAAAACAATAGCAAGAGAAGAAAGGACGATTGTAAAACTAATTTCTTACACAAATCGTTTGGTAGCATGAATATACAATTGAACAAACTCAAATATATCAACAATTTGACAAAATGACAGGTCTGCACTTCCCTCTAACAAGAGCTGAAGAGTAACTGAAATACATGATTCATGAAGTATGCGCTTTACTGACGACATAAGGTTTTCTCTCTCATTTTTGTACAGTGAACATTCAAAGAAAAAATTATAAGAGTTATCAACATAATTTCCACAAGTACAATTGATATCAAGCTTCATTCCAATTTTGTATAAATCACAATTCAATGAACTCGCAGCATAACGCAATTTTGTGTGCAAAATATTTAGTTTGTTTACCACATGAAAAATATTTTGGGGCAGAAACATACTTATTGGTAACACATGTTTTAAAAACTGATATACATTGATCAGTATAACTGGAATTATATATTATTATCCTTCATTATCATTTTACTTTTATATAAAGTCAATATCTTCCCATTAATCCATTAATATCATCATCAATCTCTCTCCTTCAATATAAATAATCATGCAATATCGAAAAAGCTACAGAGCCAAAGGTTTTATTTACATAAATTTTTTCTGTGTTTTAGATTTAAGCAGGAGTTTGGATTTTGAACCAGGGAGGGGGCATTTCCTCCGTCGGATATTCAGTAAGTACCAACTCTCAATTTTGTTTGTTTTTCTGAATTTTGTTGAGTTATGAAAATACAAAATACTTCACCAGTGGAAATAAAGGACTTTGTACAAATCTATGCACCTTGTACAATACTAGAGACCATTGGAATATGATGGAACTTTGGATGTGAAGTATTGCAAGAGGATTATTGTTCAGTATTAGGGACTGAACATCAAATGCTACATTTGAATTTAAGAATCTTTGAAGCTGTTGGATACCGTCTTTTGAGGAAAACAAGTGTTTTGAGAATTTTCTTTTTCAGCTGAATGGGTGAGACAGTTTTTGTTTTGTTTATTGCATCACAGTATTTGATCTTGTATCTCCACCTATCTCTTTGTTCTCATACAGTTGAAAGATTATTAGAATGTATTATCTTTAAAGGTATCTATTTTCAGGGCCATCTAATTGAGGTTTTAATTGCAGAGTGTCTGTTATCATTTTATCAAATATATATAAAAATGGTTTATGTTTTCCTTTCAATGCAAAATATAGATAAAGAAATTTTTTCAATGATAAACACTAAAGTGGTTTTGAATATTGAAAATGTTATAAAAGCACTTGATGTGGTTGGTATGGTATGAAAAGATAAAAACATCCTTAAAGTAGAAGATAGAAATAATATCAATAAAGAAGTAGGATAAGTTTTTACTTTCAAAATTTCCCACAACCTCGATTTTTCAAAACAGGAAGACATTGATATGGAAATTTGAAATGATCACATGAAGATCCCTTTTTAAAACTTTGAAAAATATTTTTTATCAAAAACACTTTATGATGACTTTTAAGTAGTATCGGAAAGATATCCAATATGAATTATAATGTAGTTTGTAAAGTGTACTAGATGGGCCTTTAGAGAACTAGAGCTTGCAATAGAAATTTACATCCTTTGACTTTCATTTGCCAACCATAGATATTTCAAAACATTTTTTTACGTCCATCCATTTCAGATTAAAGCAGATAAATACACCAACGTTGGCAATTCCTTTTGGCACCGAATTTGTATACAGCATCTTTTTCTGTGTTGAGGCCAGAGTTGTATGTTACCTCTGTGATTATCAATGAATATTCAAATCCTATTTTGGCCATCGGGACGGAGATCGAGCGATCGTTATGTAGTCGGGCAATTTGGCCATGTTTCGAGGGGCTCATTAAATTGCAGTGAAATGCCACAGTAGACATATTATGCATTCTGATCTATTCACTGTTTTCAGCATGCTGATCTATTCCCTGTTTTCAGCATATCCTCATGGGTATTGGAGAAATATTAGTATGCGCTGATGGGATGATTATGTTTTGTATGTTTTGAGCAAAGACTGATAAATGGTAAAATCACAAGTGGAATATATTTTATGTTTTAATAGTGGTAAATGTTAGAATGTTTGACTTCCTGTCATCTAGAAATTTCATTGAAAAGTTTCTTAACTGTTACTTGACATTTGAAGTATGGAAAATATCCAAATGTTTTAATCTTAATCAAGAAATGCCGTAAATGGAGAAAAGCTCATGTATGTCATCTGACATTTCATGTTTCCTTAAGCAGGTAGAATGTATGAACTTTTAGTTAACAATTTACAGGATGATCCAGGAATTAATGTCCTGGTTGAATTTAATTCATGCTCATCGTTTGACAACTATCAGAAAATAATTTGATGTACAGCGGTTCCGTTGGATCATATGGACTAGTTTTTATAGCAAGTAAATCTGTTGGAACCAAGAAGTTTGCAAGCTCTTGCCATGTTTACCCCAAAAAATATTTAAGAAAATCCGACAAAGAGTTATTTTCTCTTAATGGAAATTTTTTTGGACCGTGACAATTATATATGTATATATGGCTTTAAATACTGAAAATAGAAAATGCCAAGATGTAAGCTGAAGGCCCGCCTACACTGATCCTCAAGCCAGTTCTAAATAAGTCTGTATGGTCAGATAAACTACCTTGTTTAGTAGTAATATCACGTTGCCAATTTTCAACTATTTCACTCTTCCGTGTAGAAATATCTGAATTTGAATTAAATGTCAAGTTATAAAAGGAATTTCATATCGGCAATTTGTAAAGGTCTTCAATTTGTAATCTAAGATGATCGAACATCATTTTTTTTATAGATTTTCTCCTAAGTAAGTTAACAATTTAGAAATGCTGAGTAACTAAGTTTCATTTCATTCTATATAAGTCTGTAAGCTGGTAACCTTGTGTAGTAGTGATATCATATTGCCACTTGTCCATTATTTCAGTTTTGGATATCTTTGATGAAATGTTAAGTAATGAATAGGAAAAGCTCTGGGACATTTTATGTCTATATCTGTAATTTCATAGGTAGTAAGCTACTCTTAGATAATGTTTTCCTTAAAATATATATAGACAAAATGAAAGGCTTTATTTTAACAATATCAATATGTTCTATTTTTTTTATCAGTGTACAACAGGAAATGAATCAATGTATGTTGAATACGGCCAGAATTATTTTTGTGTGTTTATAAATGAGCAAATTTTCAACATAACAGTATTTAACTTCATCAATTAAGTTGAAAATGAACGAACACTTAAATGTAACAACAAAATGATGATAACATCCAAATTTTTATTCAGATATCAAAAGGTTTATCTTGCTCTATTTTACACATAGAAAGACACATTTAGCACCCATTCCACTTCCCAAAGGAAATTCCCTCTTTAGGTATCAAACTGTGATCCTTATGGCACTCTGACAGACACAATACAATCATTTAGGAATTATTTCAGCCTCTCTGTGAAAGCTATCAGACAAAATCCATACTTGTAAGGAAACCCTTTGATGTGAAGGGTGTGAGTGGAATTAAACAAGGATCAGTACTATGTCCAGTGTTATTCATCCCCTGAAATCACGTACATATCATTTATTACACTGCCGCTAGCTCAGATCCAATCTGTTTGATGTGGAAGTTACATGTTTCTCAAAGACATTTTTGAAATTTCTAACAAATACATTCTTGATAAAGATATTCCTTGACATGAATTGTAAATTAACCGGCGTCTAGTTGTGAATATGTGGTTTTCATATTCTTAGGTAAAACCTATTTTGAAAACATACAGCAATGACATGCTTTTGATCAAAGAATTGGTGGCAGATATGTTTTTGATAATAAGTTGCTTTGAAATATGTTGTAAATCAACAATGCAAAAATGTCTTCTAGTGAATATACAATTTTATATTCTTAAATGCTTTTGAAAATATGCAGCAATGAACTTTTTTGAATTGGTGGCAAATATGTTTTTGATAATGAATTTCTTTGACATAGATTGTTAATAAAAATGCAAAAATTTATTATCCTGAATAAGGAATTTTGATATTCTGAGAAAAATGCTTCCGAAAACATAACATTTATCTTCATCAAAAGAATTTGTTACAAGAATTTGGTTTGTCTTATTTTTGTGCGTGCAAATGCTAAAATGCAGATATGTTTTTCATATTTGTAGGATAAGATTTCCCTGAAATCCATGTAACAAGTTCCATTTGTATTGATCATTACTAATCATATCTGCAGCACATATTTGATTTGATAAAACTGCTTTGAAGTGGATTTGCATCATGCCAAATGTTTATCAAAAGTTTGTAACTGAAGAGGCATTGATCCTTTAGAAACCAGGCTCGGAGATAATTTCTTCGAAGATCATTTATGGAAATCAATTACCGGAAACATTTAACTCCTGACTGGTCAAATTTTGATGATTTTGATTTGTTCAATTATAATAGCAGCATAGATCTTAATGAAAACTTTATTTGAATTTCCATATCGGACAGCAAAACCAGATACAGACAAAGACAAACAGAATCAAAACGGAAATCGATGATAAAGATACAAACGTGATGAAGAATGAATGAAACATTTTGTCTTGATGAACATCATTCTTAGATGTGATGAGGTGATGTGATTTGGTGTTTAATGCCACTTTCAAGAGTATTTCACTTATATCGCGGCTGCTGGTATTATTACAGGGAGAAAGCCCGCAACACAATTCTGGCTATGCATTGCGGTGAAACCTGCGAGCATCGGCTGGAACCAAGAGTGGTACTGCACTGAAATTCAGTATACCATTGCACCAAAACCTGACTGCGTGTGGCACAGTTCTCTACTGCAGACAAAGTTGCCAAGCCCCCGGCAGGAAACATTCTTAGAAGGTTCATTTCTACATAGTTGCATATTCACCACTTCTCTTCCAAACTGCTAATGTATCAGTAATTTTTAAGGTGCATGTCCACCAAGTTCTACATATGGTAATTTCAAGTGGACAGAAACTGATTTGTTAATAGAGATGGAACTTCACCAACAGACAGGCCTGAATCCAAGAGACTGTGTGACAAATGGTTCTGTGATCTCAGTTGATGACCAACATGAGACACTTCCCTCTAACACTTTGTCATACATCAATTCAATATCCTCACGGACATGAATAATTACCTCTGTATCCAGATATTGGTAACAGATTCAAAAAGGAGAATTATTTATGTTATGCTTGAAAATTCTCTCTGAATCATTTTGGTTAGACAGAGATTTTGTGATCTTCTGCAAAGATTACACATCGCGGACAAAACCTGATTGTTCTGGTCTTGCCAAAGAGACACATGATGAAAGGATATGTACGATGCTGTGCATATTGAACTCAACGGAACACTTGTTGATGCAGTTTGCAGACCTCTAAGGAGATGATGTATCTGTTTATCATGAAAATTGCATCTAAAAAGGATTGAACATGTTAAACTTTTTGCTTTCATTTCCAGAAGTTTCCATGATCAAAGAAAGATCCTTTGTGGTTATGATACCAGTCGTTAAAAAGTGAAAAAAGATTTGCACAAGTTTTTGTTCCTAATTTTTGACTGGGAATTTAGAGAACTTGACTGGTTTGAGATGTAGAAATGAGAAAAATGTTTTGTATAATTTTATATATGTTTTTCCCTCCACCTTTGATGATATTGTAGTTTTTAAGTTTGAAAGACGTAACAGTAGACAATTAAGTTGATAAAGAAGTTGTTTAAGAAGGAAACATTAACATTTTGAAATGAAAATTTAGCTTTCAGTTAAACAACTGCTCAAAAACTATTTAATTTCAAAATCATTTGCAGTCATTTGTTCAAAATTTAATCTTATTTGTTGATAGAGAAATATATGAAGAATATCCTTTATGAGCTGTATAGTGATTTTACATTATCACAAATCTCAGTGCAGCTGGTTTTAAGAATGAAACATGAACATTTTGAAATAAACTTTTTGCATTTAGTTTTTTACAATTCGGTACAGAATTTCCTAATGAAAAGTCCCAAGGGTGATAAACTGAAGAGAATCAAGACATTCAGCCATTGGTTACGGAGGATGCTCGTTTCATTTCAGCTAATCCTTAGTTTTAAAAATTGAAGAAAAAAGAAATGATAGAATTTTGCATTCAGTTCCACAACTTCTTACATGCAGTCAATGATGACAAGGAAGGGTTTGGCGCTGTTCTGCTTTTTGTGAATGGTGCTTGAAACTTTGCCAATATTTCTTGTAAAAGAGGAAACTCTAGCGGCAGGGTGTTGCAGAATTAACAGATGTATTTGTCTCTGAAGTATGAATTATTTAACATTATGGTTATTTGGGAAGATGAATAATGACAAAATATGAGATGGAATTATGAATAATATTCACTAGATATAAAGGTTATGCGTGGCATTAATGTGTGAATTGCCAGACGATGTTCTTACTCATAAATTGTTTTTATCAATAATGAATCGTGCTCGTTAGTATATATGTGTGATCTAAAGTGATATTGTATATATGATTTTTCTACATTCTGTAAGTTTTCATTGTACCATATTACCTGGAATACAACCAAGGTCTAGAATATAAATTTAACATGGATCTTATGAGTACCCAAGATTTTAAAACAGAATTTTAGCTGAAATGTCTATATATATGTAATACTAATTCATAATCGCGGATGTACCAAAGGATTTTAGACCTCTGAAAAAACACAATCAGTACCTTTGAAGGAACCTGTTAAGTCATTGGGTGCTGAATGTAATAGATATCTAGGGTTGTTTTTGAGGAAATACGGTATGTTTGAATTTTTTTACTTTCATTCACAGAATGATATGCCCAAGACATTCATTTAGAGAATCTCTTTAGACGAACACGAGAGCAGGGATATAAGTGAAATACTCTCGAAAACGGCATAAGAACCCTATATCACCTCACCTCACGAACACTTTATCACATAATTAAAGTCACTGTGACTATAAAAATGTCATGAGTTTTGAAATGTACTGTTCGAATAGCAATTTTCAAAAGTAAGATAAAAAACAGATTTACATTTGACAAAAATATTGCCTGCAGTAAATGCAAATCTATTTTGTTTGTCCAACTTTTAATTTTCAAATCTGACAGCAAATGCACTTATTTAGGTTGTGATAGATACTCTCCTGTCATGGTCGGAGCCGATTGGGAGGTTAATAGTTTGATTTATTAGTTCATGAAAAGTGTATTTAGGTGCATTTAGTTAATAAAATAGCAAGCATTATAGCATTTCATATGTACTTTAATTTAAAGGGAGAAATTAATAGACAGCTAAAATATATCACAAAAGTTTACTTGAGGTATTTGTTATTTCTAATTAAAATATGCTTTGATATTGTGTCATTGATTAAAATGGATAGTCAAAAATTATTTCTTTTTATTTATTTCGATGCAGATGTGTATATATATTCATAAAAAGCTAAAGTAAATGGTATGTTGTACTGTATGTTGTATGTTGCAGATTCAAGAATTTTGATGAACTATGTGATTTTTTGTATTTTAAACATTTCACCATAAATTCAGATTTTTAATTGGACAAGATTGATTACAAAGAAAGCATTAATGAGTGTTATTTCTTCAAATGTTTTTTCATCCAAATGAATAAATATAAGTAAATACTTGTAAGGGGGTTGATGCCTATCTAACACCTAATACATTTTAAGGAGCACAAAGATAACATGATTATAATGTAAATAAAAGCAAGAAAATTCAATTTAACGAGTATTTATCTTTTAAATGAAATTCAAAGAGGAAAAAGTTCTGAGGAATCAAGGAAAGATAGACAAAGTTGCCTTAATCATTATTCACTTCAATTAGGCCTGCATTACTTTCTATACGTTTATGAAAATCATTTTATGGTAAAAAAATTGCATTCATCTATTATTTATTCTCTCATATCAGATACCTAATTCTCAGAAATATTTAACTTCTTAATAGAATTCATAGATTCTTGTGAAACGTGATGCAATCGTATTTATCTCATTGATAATGTCAACATAACGTACCAATCAACAAGGAGATTATGAGCGTTCTGATTGGTTAATGGTGTATTTAGGAGATTACGTTGCTCAGACAGGTATTGATATGGTAACTTTAGCGCCGTAATGTAGCGCCGTAATGTTTCTCTTGGTAATCATAGCTAGACGTTGATGAAATCCATCAATATAGTTTTATTTGCTATCAAAGATTCCTACGAGTTTTCTTGCATTTGAAATACCTTGTGGTCGTCTGAATCAGCTGTTCGTATGGTTAGTTGTCAGACTCAAAGGGTGTGGGTTCAAATCCCATAACGGACGCAAGTCAGAATTATTAGGGTTACTATTAGATGGTGTGGTTCCAAATAAAACACTGATACAAGATTATTGAAATATTGAAAATAGAAATGGTTGACATTTTTGGAAAACATTCAAAATTGTTCTTCTACTATTTTGTATACTTGTGAGTTGTTTATTTTGAAGGAAGAACACGATTTTATGGATAGTCAACATCTTTATAAACAGTTTTGTGACGTTTCGGGATAGCTCCAAATACCGTTTTCAAGCATATAAAACGTCACAAATTTGTAAATAAAGAACTTGACTATCCATAAAATTGTGTACTTCATTTCTACTACAACTTCTAGAATGCGACTAAAAGAGTTTATTCTGAAGGGTTGTTTATTTAGTAAAAATGTAGATAACCCAGGTATTAATCAATGATTTTGAATAATTCCAAATGTCCATAAAAGAGCAAAGTAGGTTGATAAAGTAAAAGCTATAACCTAGAAGACAGTATGCCATGATTTTAAATGATTCAGGATAATAATAGATAATTACTTTAAAAACGTAAATGTTTTCTCCTGAAGAAAAAACTTAATGGTAGGCTGTTGATCACTAATTTTAGATGCCAAGAAAATGTGTTACACTCTTGTAATAAAAGTGAGGAATAAGAGCAAAGGAAATCCTGTTGTTTTAAACTTGCTAGTTTAGTGTTACATCAGTAGGTTACCAACAGTGATGCTTATATAACTCAACCTTGCAGGACGCCACTTTGCCATACCAAATGGTCTCCACTTTAGCAAAGGAAACTTGGCTGGTAGTTGAAGTATTTGTTATGTAACACAGTAACAAGCAGTTATCATTGTAGAGCTTGAAGTTACATTGTTTTGTAATGTTGAAACTAAATTTTATGTAAATTTAAATCCTCATGGCTAAATCCCTGTCAATTATTGTTTGTAAATTAAGTAGTATACAACTTGAAGACCATTAGAACTAGATTTTGCATTAGTGATTTAATATTTGTAGGATACACTGAAGGAATGGATAAACTTTTAAATGAAGGCAGCGATATGTTCTTCAAATGCAATAATTTTTATTGAATTTCAAATAAATTTTGAATCAATTAAAAGATATTATGTAATTTTGAGGAAAACAATATTACAAAAGCCATTGATGATTATTGGTGCTTCATCTGGTTGAAAGGCATTGATATATACTTAGATACAATAATTTTGATTGAATTACAAATGTATTTTATTGATTTATCATTTTATTATTTATTATGTATTTATGAGAAAGAAAACACCACAAAATTCATTGATGATTATTTGAGATACATCTGGTTGAAGAAAATGGTTGAAAGCAAATTTGACACCTTTATCAATTCCTTAAGATCAAATAAACTAAGACATCAAATCTTGACATAAATTGTTTATACAGAACACAGAAGAATAAAGATAGAAATAATCATTTGATCTCTGCAATAAATCAAAAAGATTATTGATTTTTATGAAAGACAGGTTTTGAAAATGTCATGCTTCAATTACCAAAAGAGAACTGTTCTTTGATAAAGTGTTGAAAATCATAGACATTAAGCCTCATCAAGCATATATTGCCAACCAGCTGTGAAAGCTAACGTCTTTATTGTAAATGAAATAGAAATAACTCGATTTCTGGAGATATCAATTGATGCTTGAATAGTCAAACTGACAGGGTAGCATGCTATCAAAAGAGGGAAATGTACATTCAGTTGTTGTAGTCACATTGAAATTATATGGTGCACGAACTTCGATGAATTATTCAAATTTATCTTGTTTCATAAATTTTGGGATAAATGATATATTTTCTAAGTTGAACATTTAATAGAATGATATGGTGCATGAACTTCGATGAATTATTCAAATTTATCTTGTTTCATAAATTTTGGGATAAATGATATATTTTCTAAGTTGAACATCTAATAGAATGATATGGTGCACGAACTTCGATGAATTATTCAAATTTATCCTGTTTCATCAATTTTGCGATAAATGATATATTTTCTAAGTTGAACATCTAATAGAATGTTATGGTGCATGAACTTCGATGAATTATTCAAATTTATCCTGTTTCATAAATTTTGGGATAAATGATATATTTTCTAAGTTGAACATCTAATAGAATGATATGGTGCATGAACTTAGATGAAATATTCAAATTTATCCTGTTTCATAAATTTTGGGATAAATGATATATTTTCTAAGTTGAACATCTAATAGAATGATATGGTGCATGAACTTCGATGAATTATTCAAATCTATCTTGTTTCATAAGATTTTGGGATAAATGATATATTTTCTAAGTTGAACATTTAATAGAATGATATGGTGCACGAACTTCGATGAATTATTCAAATTTATCTTTTTTCATAAATTTTGGGATAAATGATATATTTTCTAAGTTGAACATCTAATAGAATGTTATGGTGCATGAACTTCGATGAATTATTCAAATTTATCCTGTTTCATCAATTTTGGGATAAATGATATATTTTCTAAGTTGAACATCTAATAGAATGATATGGTGCATGAACTTAGATGAAATATTCAAATTTATCCTGTTTCATAAATTTTGGGATAAATGATATATTTTTTAAGTTGAACATCTAATAGAATGATATGGTGCATGAACTTCGATGAATTATTCAAATCTATCTTGTTTCATAAGATTTTGGGATAAATGATATATTTTCTAAGTTGAACATTTAATAGAATGATATGGTGCACGAACTTCGATGAATTATTCAAATTTATCTTTTTTCATAAATTTTGGGATAAATGATATATTTTCTAAGTTGAACATCTAATAGAATGATAATTTATGGTGCATGAACTTCTAATGATATGGTGCACGAACTTCGATGAATTATTCAAATTTATCTTTTTTCATAAATTTTGGGATAAATGATATATTTTCTAAGTTGAACATCTAATAGAATGATATGGTGCATGAACTTGGATGAATTATTCAAATCTATCTTGTTTCATAAGATTTTGGGATAAATGATATATTTTCTAAGTTGAACATTTAATAGAATGATATGGTGCATGAACTTCGATGAATTATTCAAATTTATCTTGTTTCATAAGATTTTGGGATAAATGATATATATTTCCGAATTTGAACATTTAACAGAATATTTTATGAAATGCCACATTTATGATCATTACATAATTACGCATAAATGAGGAAAACATTCATCTGATATATAGTATTTCTTTGGAGAAGTAGTTCTTATAGATGAAATAGAATAAAATGAAAAAGCAATATGTAGAATAGATGATAAGATAAATAAATATTTACTATGGCTTGAATTAAAGAAGCATGAATGAAAAAAAAAAAGTATGAATAAGAGGAGACATGAATGATGGATAAAAACAAATGGAAGACAACTAAATGAGGGAAAAGAATCCGATCTGAAAAAATGAATGAAATTTAGGTAGCATTATGAAAGCGCCAATGAATGAAAGAAAAAAAGATGGAAGAACAAAATGAGATGAAAGAATATGATCTCACTAATGGATGAAATTGAAATAGCTGTATTAGTGGAAATGCAAATGAATGAAAGAAAAAAAGATGGAAGAACAAACGAAACTAAATGATAAGAAAGAACCTGATCTCAATCATGAAATTAGATTACAGTATGCAAACAGAGAGTCCCTGCTGATCCAACATTTCCATGTACTATCCCTCATTTAGCATGATTTGTATTCACCGATGATTAGCTCATCGTGACGGAACACTAGTTCTGGAAGATGAGCTGTCTGTTCCAGGAATTAATTCCTCCAGTATCAGGAACCATTCTTTCAGTATCATAGCTACAGCACTCTTGACCAATTATGACACCAGTTGTATAATGGTTTCAAACAGGTTTCAACAATCCAATTTGCTTGAATGTCCTCAAGAGGATAGTATAGGACATGATTAATAATAATGCTGCTTTATTTGTTTGAATGATGAATGAAAATTTTTAAACTGTCGTGACATCATTCCTGTTATCTATCTAAAGAGTTGCCATTTAATACATGACTCTTCTCAAAAGGTTATGGGGTTTTATGATTATATGATTATTAAATTTATGCAGTGGAATTTACTGCCATCCTCTCAATGTTGAATATTTATGCAAGCTTGCAAAAGTGGCCATGCAGGGTCCATGTCTATAGAAACCTTTCAAGAGACCGTGGGTACAATATAATTATTCTCTTTTGTGTTGTTTAAGAAACTTGAACTGCTATTGCCTTGGCAGTTGAATTCTGGAATTCCTCAAAGACTTCTTTATGTTTCTGATATGCACATATTTAACAAAACCTATTAAGCAGAATCTAACTGGGTGATGCAAGAATTTAATATTCCCAATGGTGTGTGATAAAGTCATGTACCATATCAAGTGCTTGTCAAGGCATGTAGAGCAAATTCAACTCAGTCACTTCAAGGAGATGATCTGAGTTGGAATCTGGGGGACATCACAGGTTCTTTGGATCACACATGAGCTCATAGATTGGGAATGCATGTGCAGGATACTTGCTGTGCATTTGTTAAGTAATGGGACATATATGTAATGGATGATTTGGATGTGATAGTAATGATTGGCGATAAATGTACTGCACATTTCAGGATATTTCTGCCATGTGATCGGGGATACATGTACTGCACATTTAAGGATCGTTCTGTCAAGAGATACATGTGCTGAGAGATTTTTTATACATGCTGAATAATTTGGATCTGATGCTGCTCAGCGATTTGGAATATATGTAAGGAATGATTTTGGAATTGATTTGCTATGTTTTGAGGAAAGCATTTTTTAAAAAGATTGGAGAGAGTGGTGAACTCTTGAAGAAACACTTCCAGACAATTTGAGATACAATTTATGACAGATTAGGGATGCAATGTGCTGAGTGATTGGTGTAAAATTTGTTGAGTGTATTGTGACACATGTGCTGTGTAATAGGGGATACAGATGTTGGACAATTGAGGAAATATAATGGAAGGTAGGCCGGACATACTCTGGACAATAAAAGCTAGGCTGGACATTCACTGGACGATTGGGATACATGTGTAATATCAGCTAAGCTTGAACAGCCATTATTGATATTCCATGAAAGCAGTGAGCTCGTGAGATATCGCCCGTAATGCCATGCCACCAATAGTGCTAATGCAAGTCTCTTACACAATCCAGTCACATGGCGTCAATGGAACTGTAGACTTTGGTAAAAGGACCTTTATGGAAACTGCTCGAAGGTGTTGTAGTAATATGTGATCCCATTTTCAAAAAAACTTAATGAGGAGACTATCATTTGAAGGCTACTTACGTAAGGAATGGCTTTGTGATGTCATTGGTCGGACGACTTCCAGATTATGTAGCAGCTAAGAGCTGTGAATTTCTGAAACTTGACTTTTGGAAAAGCTTGACAGCTTAGTAGCTAAGTATCAAGGTACTGATATTTTGATTAAAGAATTTGTTGACGGGCATGGAGACTTTGGAGAATGAAAATACTTGATATTCATGAAAGATGACTATGGATTAAGAGGGGATTAGTAAATCCATCATCAACACATGGTGTTAACTACATGGACAACAGGAGCCTCAGGATTTTATAGACACTTTCAAGGATGGTTCCCCTTCATCAGTCAGGATAAACAGGTGATTCATATTGAATAGTGAAATTTACTGTCGCTCAAGTTTAAGTGTTCTAAACAGCGTGTCTATATTAGATAGCAAGATAGTTTATAAGCTTGGAAAATGACTGTGGATCAACATTTGATTCAGATGGAATAGTGAAATTTAAATTTCACTCATGTTTAAGTGTTTTAATCAGGATGTACATATAACATAGCAAGAAGAAGGTTTATTTGAAAATGACTGTGGATTCAAACTAAGTAGTGAAATTTAAGTTTCACTCAAGTTTAAGTGTTTTAATCAGGATGTACATATAACATATAGCAAGAAGAGGGTTTATCTGAAAATGACTGGATTCAAATTAAATAGTGAAATTTGAATTTCACTCAAGTATAAGTATTTTAATCAAGATATACATAGAACTTAGCAAGGAGAAGGTTTATTGGAACATGACTGTGGATTCAAACTAAATAGTGAAATTTGAATTTCATTGTTTTAGTGTTCTAATGAGGATATCAATATAACAGTTAAATCAAGGAGAAGGTCCATAGGAATGTTACTGTTGATCAACAGATGGATCAAATTGAATAGTGAAAGTGAAATTTCACTCAATATATAATTTGGTCAGGTTGTCTATACAGCAAAGCAAGAAGTTTATAAGAACATGACTGAGCATCTTCATTTGATTGAGATGGAAAGGGGAAAGTGAAATTTCACTCAATATAATTTGGTCAGGTTGTCTGTTCAGCAAAGCAAGAAGGTTTATAAGAACATGACTGAGGATCATCATTTGATTGAGGTGGAAAGGTGAAAGTGAAATTTCACTCAACGCTATGTTCTGGTCAAGATAACACAGAAAGGAGGTTTATAGAAACATGCCTGATGCTTGCTGATGACTTCAGTAAAAGGACTATGACGCCATTGCAGTTGTTTTTATATTTAAGTAATATGCTTTGTGTGCTTGGTACATTAAGACTCTTCATTGCATTTATGATTTAATTGGATGAAAAGGATAAAGTATTTTACGAAGAATCAACTTTTAAATAAAAATTACACCTATTATGAATGACAATACATGAGATTGAAGATACATTGTTGAAAAAATTGCTTCTGAGAAATAATTTTATTCAATATGTACTAAATGGTATTGATTTTGAACCTTGCCTTACGTTTCTTTTGAAAATGATCTGATTAAAGAGGAGCTTATAGAATCTGAAAATGAAAAAAAATCACAAAGGAATCTGACAGGAACAAATCAAAGACTGGTTTGATTTTTGTGTGGAATAATGAATAAAATTCAGTGCATTTGAGTCCTGCATACTAATTTTGGAATTTGGACTATGAATTGGTGTCATGACTTTGAATAATGACACCATGAAAAAGTACTGATAATCAAGGGAGATTATTCAATTTTACAGTCATCAACTATTCATTATCATACCTCCAACGAAAACTCAATGAGAATATTAAGTGTGATTATTGAATTTGAAGTGAAAATTAAAAACATGGGAATCGTCAAATCAATTCATTGGAGTTCTTCAAGTCATGAATATTCCGACCAACAAATGTGAAATATACTTGTTGATTTTGCAGAATGAAATATGATCGTTGAAATTGATTTTATTTTTCAATGTCTAATTCACTTTATCTGAGAAATTCCACAATGACATTTGTTCATTGGAACTGTTGGCAGTCTTTTGAGTTTGGATGTGTTTTACAAATCTGAGATGTGAAGTGACATGCATTTTGAAGTATAAGAATTCACAGAAATGGAAGTGGATTAAATCAACAAGTTTTACATTCTGACTGGATATGATCATCATTCGATTCTTCCGAAATCTCCTTGGAAAATCAGGTATGTTTACTGCTTTGAAATATAAACTTTCTTTCCTACATTTTGAAGTGAAATAAATTGCCTTGGATTTCCATTATTTATGTAAAAAGCTGTTTAATGCATTAATATTTGATACTCAATAGCAGATACAGGAGTTTTGAAAGGGGGTTATCGCCTATTGGAAAAAGGAATTCATCTTTTTACAGGTGAATAAAGAATAAATTCCAAAAGGAGTAAGTCGGTGAAAATTATGGTTGTGTCTTAAAATGAATGCTTGTTTGAAGTATGTTGATATGGTTGATGTAACTTTTTTCTTTATTTCATTTCATGAAAAATCTCTTTACCTTGAAAAACCCTTGATCCGTGGCTATACAGACTATGTAGGTTTGACCATTATGAATATTGGCAATGACGTTCGAGGATGTCTACCTGCAATAATACTATAAGCCATGAGATGGAATAAATGATATAAGAAATGATATTTAATCCTAAATAATACTGCCACCTCCATTCCCTGAATATACATACATTTTGAAGGAAGGTTTAGCAAATTATTATGTCGAACATTATTTTGATTTTTTATGACATTAATTGTCATCATTGCAGAATTTCTAAGTATGACTAACAAACTATGAGGTTTCATTGTGAACTCAATAGAGAGAGTTTCAAAAGTAAAATTTTTTTATTAAGTGTTTTCTGTAAAAGAACGGTTTTCTTTCAACGCTGTATAATTTCATTGTAAAATCATCTGTTTCATTTTGTCCATACCATAAAGTTAATATCATAGAACATAACTTCACCTTTAGAGAAGAACCGTCAATCTATTTCTTACAAGTACACCTAGTTAGACAAGCTATTTTTACAATTTTATGTTCAATTAGATTAAATTACACTGCCAACAAGGACGTCTTTCATTTTATGAAAGCTCGAGAACATTTTGGCTCAACACACAAATGATTGAGCGCTGAAAACTGTTAATGCCCATTTGTGACTTTAAAGCTGATACTGTGGTTTATTCTTAAGAGGCTTGCCTCTTTAAGTGTTTTTCAAGCCTCATTAACTGGGAGTGACTGTTATTGTCACTTAGCAGATAGATGTTGTTTTGTTGTTTAAGATGGAATGTGATATCAACCGCTATCACACCATGGTAATATCATCCTCTGTCTTGAAGTTGTTCTGAAAGAAACATTTATTGATTACCACACTTATTAAATGGTCTCAAGTTCCATTTAGAAGGTAAGATCATTAAAACATTCTAGATATATTATTTAATTATATAATTCATTTTATAAAGAGAATACAGAATTTGATATTTATTCTCACAAGAACTGTAGTATCCAAGATGTCATTTATCTAATCACTTGACAGGGTTGCAATGTACTGTAAAATCATAATATTTCGCGGGGGTTTAATTTTCGCGCTTTTCGCGCAAAGCCATAATGCGCGAATAATAAAACATCGCGAAATATTATGGTTTTGAACGTGAAGAAAACCAGTAACAGACAAATAATTTGGTTGACACATTTTATTACTCACATTGTTTGGTTCGTTCATTAATGACGAGTCACTAATTAAGAGCTCTCACAAGTGTGTACATCGTACGCCGATATGCACGTTGTTTGTTGTGCAAACACAGTCATCACAATAATACGGCCTGGCGGAATCCACTCTTGATCGCCAATATGCGTGTCCTGATGTTTTGATTGCGGTACACTAGAGCTTCGATTCCGTGCGTATATTTTCGGTTCGGTATGATATTTCTTTGAACGAGATCTCGAGAAATCACATCATTCAAAGACTATTGTTTGGAGTTAAAGATCAAACTAAACCGTTCCGAATGTTTACTTCCGGGAAAACTTGGCGACAGGTATCGTTACCACTTCAAACCTTGAAGACGTTTAATGACAATAAATAAAAAAAATTTGATCATTGACTTTTAGAATAAATATTGTTTTTATAAGTTAATAACTATTTCACTGTAATCTTTGCTGCACGGTGCATGTAGTTTTGCTCCCCAAATTTTTCCTATTGCTTAGTCGATATGCGCGAAAATTAAACCCCGCGAATCAGTCATTTTTTATGTTTGCGCGAAAATAACACCCCGCGAAAATAAATGATTTTACAGTAATCTATTTAATCATACATCATCTTTGCCATAAAAAATATATTGGTCAAACAGTATACCTGAGGTGTAGGATGAGGGTATACACAAGCAACAATGAAAGGATCCATACACCTTCTGTATAATAGCCCTACGTGAAAACTTACATTCATGCTCAAGAGGAAGGAAAATTTGCTTCACAATTTCCTTTTATCAGCTTTCAACAGATAATCCTGTGGTGCCCAAAATCTTGAAGAATTCTTTATTCAGGAAAGCTGTTCATCATAAACCGATGAAGCGTAATGTTTATATAAGCTATTGTATGTCTTGTGTATTGTTAGGTCATGTTAAGGTGAAGTGACTTCACATCACAAACAATGTAAATATTCTCAGTGAAGACTAAATTGAAATGGTTTTAATTTAACTAGGGATATGTAGACAGACACACAGAGAGTCACAGTCAGAGAGAAAGAGGGAGTCCATGTTTTGAAATAATTCACAATCGTTTTATGATATTTGTATGACACACTCGCTCCTGCAATAATCTTAATACGTTCATAGATAAAAAAAATTCAATCAAATTAGATTAGACAGACCTCAATGCTTGGAAGAATTTCGTAAATCCTTGTAACTTCGAAAGACTTATGGGAACATATGTCTACAAATAAACCATAGAGATATCCAATGGTGAGGTTATGGGAGGTGAGTTGGGGTTTAACGCCGCTTTCAAGAGTATTTCACTTATATCGCAGCCGCTAGTATTATTGCAGGGAGAAAACCTGCAACACCATTGTGGCTTATCCAATTGGTATATATATAGATATAACATAGGTATAGCAGATAAACTTTAAAGCTTGTGATCCTTGTACGTAATTATGAAACCCACTGTAACAATATTTGTTTAGTATAAATATATCCTGGGGGAAAATCCATATTTCATGTGTCTGCTCAGCACTTCAACCTGGCTCCAGGCCTCTGAAGGTTTGAATTATTCCGGAATTGGATCTCATTATATCGGATATTAATTTCTTTTTATTGCTCAGTAGATAAAGAGAGAATATTTTCAAATATATGATATTGTGTCCCCTTTGATGTTCCATTGTAGCAAATTTGTATCAGTTATTATTTTGGGTTATGTTGTGCTTTTATGATAATTTGTATTTTATCTTTTGAAAAGTGTTTAAAGCTAAGGGTGTATGTTGTTTATTTCAAACATTTGTAGATTTGTATCAATGTGTTATTGTTCTAAATATCTATCATAACCTTAAGAGACCTGTTGGATATTGTCCCATGATTGTGATATGGAACTTAATTGTTTCATTTAGAGCAGTTTGTATGAAGAGTTAGTAATTTGTATCCATTATTACAAAAGGACAGGAAATCAATATCAGTGAAATGAAGTGTTGTTTACAAAGTTGATTTTGATTTATGTAAAGTATGTTAAATGGTGCCTAAATTTTAAAAAAAATGAAGGTGAAGCAAAAAGTGTTGAATTATTTTGTTCAATTATGAATTTGTTGCAGTAGATTGTATGGTTTATGTTTTATTCATTACTGGAGTATACTACAAATTGATTTCTCTCGAGTATTTCGTCAAACAAAGGCACATCTTCAATAGACATCTGAAACGTTTATTTTGACATACATAGATTTGAACAGCCATAGATCCATAGTGTACAGTGAAAGATAGGTGTTTGTATAGTGTAATGACATACCGACCAATTTACGCGTAAAATAAATATTTACGATAGCATACATAACTTTGAAGAGATTTGTAAATATTGTGTATTTGAATAAGATAACTTCGTAATTCTATACAATAATTAGTTGTAAACATATCTATTGCTATATTGCCATATGTAAATATGTCAATGATAATTTACCTCATACAACTTTATCCGAGTTGTGATTCAATATATGATCCATTGTGTTCTCTATTTCATATTTCTACTTATATATGTATACCTTTGGAATGCAAAACTGACATCTGTGCTAGTGGGACCTTCAATGCTATGAAGAAATGTACACACATCTACATATATAGACTGTGCTAATGGAGTTGCTATCGACTGCACACTTGGGTCTGTGTTGGGATTTATTTACATAGGCTGGCCTTTAGATTTGTGTCATTTCTCCTGGAGGCTGTTATGCAGTGAATTTCTTTATTGACTTCTCTGATGTGGGACATACGTAGGTAAGTTTGTATCCTACAAGATTTTAGTGAGAAATCAAAATCTTATTGATTTTTGTAATTTGTGATTGTAATTTGTGACTTGTAGAATGAAAGTTTTAACTATTTGAAGTTGTTGAGGTTGTTTTGGCTGAGACGTTTTTTATTGAGTCATTGCAATAGAACCTCCCTCCAAGTGCAAAGGAAGACCTTGTTGACATTGACATATGTCAGTTTGCTATTGACGAATGTACATTGCGCATGTGATACAGAGAGAGCTGTTCTACTTGTGATATATCACGCCCGTGTGGTTAATCTGATATCAAACTGTCACAGAATGACCTCATGTCACGATGTCCTGTGATATCGTGCTCTCATGACCAGTCGGTCAAGAATTTATCTAGAAATTGACCAACCATTGGGCCTCTCTTGGATGTAGATGTGAAATTAGCATCCCTTTATTGTTGGATGGTGGAGAGAAAGGAATGTAGCCTTGAAATGGGACTATAGCTAATGTCAATATTACAAGCCGCGGTCATACGCTGTGACTTTACCTTTGTGAGGGGATAATCTCGTTATCTCACCTGAGATTTACGAGGGGGGACAGAGTGCTGACCCAGGGCCAGTTGGGTCGGGGAGTGGGAGTGAGCACACCTGTGGATTTACCTGTCTATCTTACCTGTATACTCAGGTGAGAGTCGTTTAGCTGGACTACACATTTATGGAATTTACCTGTGTATTTGGGTAAGTTTGGTCGATAGTTTTATATTCTGATGAGCTTACGTATTTGTTTATTCTCATTTTCTATTTTGATGGTATGTATTTTCTATATTATAAGATAAGAATCTTTTTTACCTTGAAATTCCAATGTATGAAATATACATGTACCATGTATGGAAGTAATTGATACAAGTATAAGTATTGATAAGATATAACATGATCATTATCTTACGACAATGTTTGATAGTGATCAGATAATTATCTTGAGAGTTTACTGTTCATGTATTTGATCTATTTAGGTAGATACCCACTTGGTATGTGAATAATCTACAATATGGGATAACCATATATACCAGTAGCTTTTCTTTTTCAGTTGTCACTATTTTGTATGTCATTTAATCTGTTTTTACAAGCCATGCTTATATATCAGCTTAATTGTAAGTAAATATTTGATCAGCTGTGTTTTTAATTAGGATTTTGTTTTAAGAATGAATGATGACTTAAACCTGTTTAATACATGTAAAAACATTTATTTAATATTAACATGGTTTAATATTTTGTTAACCTATTAAAGTTTTTCAATGTCTTTACTAATTCAAAAACTAATGTGTTAACAATTTTCTCACTAATTATATAAATTCTTGTTAAACCTTGCTCCTACACAAATTATCAGATTATTTTACATTATCTACACATAGTAATAAAAACTATTAATGTGTAAATAATTGTATAGAATGTAACATGATAAGTGAGTATATTTTGGTATAAATCAATATAATGATTATCGAGAAGGAGTCGAGAACTTTCGTCATTTACCACTCCATGTCAAAACAGCTCAGTTATCTTTATACAGTAGCAACAGGGTTCGTACAGGCCTGGAAAAAGCCTGGAATTTGGGCACTTGGCCCTAAAAAGCCTTAAAAACGAAATTTAGCCTTAAAAAGCCTGGAAAATGCTACAAAAGCCTTAAAAAAGCCTTAAATTCACTATCAACCGTCTCAAAGATTTTATTAATTTTATTTATATGCATCTGATTCAAAATAACTTTAAAATTTACAACCAAACCTCTCGAAAGTATTGCTATTGATTTCATTTGCGTGCGTCTGATTCAGAATAAATTTGGAGTTCGTTCCCTTTGCATCAGTACATTCAGAAATCTTCGTGTAATTCCGCCGTTTCTGAGTGTCTATGGGATCTAGTGCGCATGCTCTGTCACATTAAATGCCTCCCGCCATTGATATGGAAATGACGTTCTATTGACACTGCTTGAAATAGCAACCAATCGTCATGGGGAAGGTTGCTTTCAATTCTTCATGGATGAAGAAATATCCTTGGGCGACACACCTGAAGGACAACAAATATCGTGTTTACTGTACATTTTGCCGAAAGTCTTTTGAATAAGGAAAGATGGGCGAACGTGCGATAGTCTCTCACAGTAATGGAGCCAAACACAAGGCACACTGTAATGAACGATCGGCGCCAATGAAGTTGGAAATGACAGATTTCTGTTCAAAATCAAAGACGGAAATTGTTACCGATGTACCTGATGTGTCACTGTGTGTCCCACTCGCCCCTACTTCGATGACAAGTGAAAATGAAAAAAAAAGTACGAAGACGAGCGTGGCTAGTTTCATGACCAATGAACACGTAACGAAAGCAGAAATCATATGGACTTTAAAGACTGTAACTGATCACGGATCGTATCATGCAAACAATAGTACATCGGCGATTTTTTTGTCCTTTTCAATGTGATTTCTCGTTTTACTGCTTGCATTATTGGCCTTAAATTTGTCAAAAAAAGCCTTTAAAAAGCCTTAAAAAAGCCTTAAATTTGGGTCTTGAAATTCTGTACGAACCCTGAGCAATGTCATGTATGAGAAAGAGATAATATCTTTATTAGTCATCATTTTCCTTCTTTAACTCTTAAGTTGCTGAATATTATTTTGACCAGTTTTGCCCCCGTGGCTGAATTTTCCAGCACTCGCCTCGCTACCGTTATAGCGCAATTAGCCCCTGTGGCTGAATTATTTAGCACCGCGAGACGCGACCGTTTTTACAATATATGGTGTATTCACATGGCGAATTACGGATGAAAATGGCCGTTCGATACAAAACTAGCCCGCCCATCCCGTACACAAATGAACGATCTTTATCCGACAATTTGAATGAAATTTTTATCTTACCTAGAACGATTTCTATTACAATATGAAGATTGTCTTTATTTAGAGTTACGGAAAATCCTTAAATATAATCGCACAATTAATTTTTTTATATTGAATTGAAGATACATAATTCCTCTTTACGATGATATATATCTTTTTACAATGCGACCTCTAGTTAGATTTCTCCAATTATCTAAAGATTGTCTTTATTTCCGACTGAATAAAATCCCTAATACTGAGCGCGCATACATGTATTATATATCGAATTGTAGACAATTTATTCTTCTTTATGATGATAAAAAATTGTTAGAATATGTCACCCAGTTCAAAAGATATACGCCGCGAAAGATGGTTGGGGGTACCCCGAGGATGCTCCGACATAACGCGATTTTTAGCCAGAACTAATTCTCCCTAGGGCAGTCTGGCACCGGTACGCTAATTAGTGCCGTTATACCCCCGGGGTACCCCCGAGGCACCAGCATGCGAGAGCCAGTGTTCTAGGCACCAGCGTTGGTTCCTGGCATACCGATCCTCTCGGCGCGTGCAGTCACTCGCGGCCGAACATTCCGAGATAATAAAACCAATCATTCTATACGCACGCCGTATCGTTATCTCCTGCTGCGCATGTACAAATTATACATGGAATTAAAGATAAATCTTTCGTGCTTACGACTGTGAAAAAATAATGAAAAGGTGCCAACTGATTCAAAAGATATGAAAAGCGAAAGAGGGATACCCTCAACTACTTGAAAACAAATTTTGATAAGCTTTCTATTTGCGACACCAGTCGCATCATTCACCGCATCGTTATTATTGACTGCGCATATGCATATTATACATGGAATTAAAGACAATTCTATTCTCTTGAAATAGGTGAAAAAAATATAAAAAAGTATACAATAGTTCGGGAGATATGAACCGCGAAAGAGCAACACCCTCAACTACTTGAAAACAGATTTTGACAATCGTTTTATTTGCGACATTTGTCGCTTCACTCGCCGCACCATTTTTATTATCTGCGCACATGCATATTATACATGGAATTAAAGATCAATCTTTCCGCTTGAGAAAGGTGAAAAAAAAATTTAAAAGTGCCAAATAGTTCGGGAGATATGAACCGTTAAAGAGGGGGACCCTCAGACATTTTGGGAAAAAAATTGATAATTGCGACATTTTTCGCAATATTTGCCGCTTCTTTATTATGTGTTGCGCACATACACATTTCATATTGAATCAAAGCCAGTTCTTTTTCCTTTACGATGATGTAAAAAGTATGAAGTTTCGCCACCCGATTCTAAGAATACAAATTGCGAAAGATCGGGGGTATGTTCTTGATGCGGCTCGTATCGAACGTCCAGTGACAGCTCACATTGACTTTCTCTGTGTCTTTTACGACTTAAAAAAAAGATTATTTTATTGACAATCAGTATTTTATATTACACTTATTCACCTTATTGATGTGAAGAATAAACTTTATAAGGAGAGTAACGCTCGTCCACACTTCTGCTTCTTTCTTCTTTCTTCAATCTTCTTGATTATCCCCCTCATTTTCCTTCTCTGACATCAAACTGATATAAGCTTTAGTGCAATCTTGTGACGTGTGATAAATTCTGAAACATGGTGCTGCACATAGAGCCACATTACACTCGCTACATTCGTAAGAAGATTCTTTGCCTACCCTTTTCTTCTTTCGAACTGGCTCATTGCTTTCTTCCACTGCCCTTCGAAAGAGTTCTCTTTTCGCTTTGGAGCAAACAACACACATACGGGAAAGCCTCTTCTTCTTTCCAACAGGCTGAATCTTTGATGGAAAGTGTCGACCATGAAGACGTAACACACTTTCGTCGCTTGTGCTTGGCCTGCCACGAGGACGTCTACGCAGGGAAGGTACTTTTTCCGTGTCGGCGAAGGTGATCATATGCTGCACTAAATCTTTTCTGAATTGACGGCTTGTTTTCAAGGTTTTGTCTTTTGAGAATTCTTTATAGAGAATGTAAGAGTTCAACATGGCAACGTTTAACACATGAAACCACACTCGCTTCCACCATTTAAGAGTTTTCATTTTGAACGGGGTGTACGACAGCATCTGGTCGGCCCGATCCACACCTCCCATATATTTGTTGTACTCGTGCACAATACGTGGTCTCGTATTTGCTTCCCCAGTCACTCGGTTCTTCTTCCCTGTCTCTACAATTTCAGTGTCTTCTACGGTTGACATGAGCAGCACTGACTTCCTGTCCTCATACCTCACAACGAGTAGGTCTTGATTGTGATAGATCATCATATCCCCTTTCTTCTGTTTTTTCTGTGCCTTCTTTACCTTCTCAGGAATGCCTTTGCGATTGCCTCTCAACGTCCCAGTCGCACCAGTTCCCGTTTCCCACAAGTTTATATACAATGCCACAGAGGAATAGAAATTGTCCATGAACACATGATATCCTTTCCCAGCATAATCCTTCACCAAGTCCATGACGAGATCATACGTTTTCCCACCGACAGAAACAGATTCATTTGTTTTTCCAGTGTAGAGTTCAAACTTGCAAACATAACCATTGGTTGAGTCACACAGCATGTAGGCCTTTATCCCATACTTCTTCGGCTTGTCGGGATTGTATACTTTGAAACTCAGATTGCCTTTCCAAGGCACCAACCCTTCGTCAACACAAATAGTTTGATGCGGCTTGTAAATTCTGGAAAAACGATGCACGATGCGCTTGTACAAATAGCCAAGTTTATTGATTGGTGAAAACTGGGGTGTGTTTCGTCCAGGCATTTGGTTATTATCATTCAAATGTAGGTACGTTAGTAATAACCAGAACCTATCACGAGGCATACATTTGGCAAAGAAAGGCGTCGACGTCACATCACTCGATGACCAATACTCAGAAAAGTTTCTCTGTACAACCAAAGACATTGCTATAGTCATTGCTACGAATACTTTCATTTCTTCAGCATTCGTATCATACCATTGCCTCAACCTTGAACAGGGCTTTAGAACCTTATCGTCAACCTGTTGGTGGAAGTATCTGTTGGTTTCTGCTGCCATTGATCCATAATCATCTTCATGAAAAAACAACCCGAAATAGTCTACAGGATGCGGATTATCAGGCAATTCTATGAAGCGTCCTAATCCCGTGTTGCCAGTAAATTGGAGATCAACACGTCCACGTGGCCTCGGACCCTCTGTCCAGCGTTCCATAAAGTTGTCACGGTCATCAAAATGTGTGTCCATTTCATTATATTGCTCATCAAAGCCACTGAACTCTTCTTCTGTGGAAGTACCAGTCGTAGCAGTTTCACCCGTAGCTGCTAATATGTGTCTTGCAATGTTTCTTATTTCTACATCACTATCAATGTCACTTTCACCATCACTGTCACTGTCACTATCACTCTCATCAGTTGATTCCATATCAGAAGCTTCATCGGCATGGACCTCGTTGATGAAGTCGTCGTCGCTAGACGTTGACGGACCTTCCCAACTCCTGGTTCGCGGCCTCCTGGCCTTAGGCATCTTTCACATCAATCTGTAAATGATTGAAAATAATTTAGGCACACGCAAGATATAATAACATCAACACATGACCTGTTGTACAGAGAAATTCAATGTGAGCTTCATGGACATTCAATTGCCACATTTTGTAAGTGTTTGAAACAAATTTGCCGTTGCGCGCCTTTGGCGCCAGCGGCCATCAATAATCCGGACTTTTTCTAATTGTCCTGGCGAAAGCTGGACATTTTTTTCACGATTTGCAAAAATAACAAATCAGGACAAATTCTAACATTGCTGGACAAATTCTAACTTTCGGACAACTTTTCACAATCCTGCCGAACAAGTTCTAATGTCGCCGGACACTTTCTAACTTTCGGACGACTTTTCACAATCCCGCCGAAGGTGCCGATGGCACCGACGGCCGCCGACGTTGTATCAACATTATCAACCCTGATGCCGCCTTCTGACTCCTATGCAACGAGCCGGCGAGTCGCGAACAACTGCCTTCTACGTCAGGAAAGTTCTGATTGTCAGTTGTGGATTACAAAAGTTTTTCAACTTTTGACTTCTCTTCCGAGAATGATAGGTTCCACGGGCCTATCCGTCGGGACGGCCGTAGTCAACGAGCACCCGGCCCCTTGTCTTTAGTTCACTGGAAGGAACTCATGCCATCCCGACATATATAGCAAAATATTTAAAACATCGGAATGCTACCAAACTTTTTTTTCAAAAATGAGTTTCCTCGACCAACAAAAATTTGGCAGAAAAAAACACATACCTGCTGGCGGTGCCCGACGAAAGTCCGCTGAAATTTTTTTTCTCGAACACGAACATTTTCGTTGGACACATTTTCTCATGACCTGATGGCGGTGCCCGGCGAAAGATCCCCGACATATTGTGTCTCAACCACAAACATTTTCGTTGGACAACTTTGCCTTGACCTGATGGCGGTTCCCGACGGCATCCCCGACATACTGTGTCTCAACCACAACATTTTCGTTGGACAATTTTCCCATGAACTGATGGCGGTGCCCGACGCAAAAATCCCCTAACTCAAAAAAGACATCAATAACGCTATGAATGTAAATCCAAAAGTTTTTTTTCCTTCAACTTTCATGGTTTATAAAACTCTATAATTGAACACTAAAGAAACAGGGTTTCCTTCATAATTTTTTTTACTTATTACATTTATTTATAACATTTTAGCGGCGCTTGTTGAGTCTTTATTTCTATGAGCGCATAAACAAATTGTATATCAAATTGAAGAGAATTTTCTGCTCTTTACGCTGATACCAAACATTGTTGAGCGCGCCACTTGGTTACAGAAATACGAAATGCGAAACTTGCCAAATTTGCGGCACTTCTTGTGCCTTTATTTTTGTGTGCGCATGTATGATCAATATATTGAAATGAAGAACAACGTTCCGTCTTTATTTAGACGTAATATTTATCAAAATCCGCCAAGTGGTATAGAAAATATCGAGTGCCAAAGAAAGGTACATGAAAATCGAACTTCAGATCACATGAAAAGGACCCTTTGTGCGGCGCTTGCTGCATCGTCGTTTGTTTTAGCGCATGTACATTTTATATATCACTTTGTAGACAATTTATTCCTCTTGATAATGATATAAATGGTTTTGAAATGTGTCATTTGTACACGGGGATATGAAGTGCCAAGGTTTCCCTATTTGCGTCACTAACGGAATTGCGAAGTGCGAAAGTTGTTCTTTTTACGGCACTTGTTGAGTCTTTATTTATTTGCGCGCATAATAATTGATATAGGGAATCAAAGACAATTCATTTGTCTTTATAGTGATGTAAAATTCAACAAAATCTTTTTCACGGTGTAAAAGAAATTCATTGTGAAAGAAAGGCACATGAAAATCGCGCTTCAGATCACATGATAAGAAAGTCGGCAAAATTACCTTTTTGTGCGGCGCTTGCTGTATCTTTATGAATTGTTGCGCATGTACACATTTTACATGGAATTAAAGACAATCTTTTTCTCTATCTTGTGATATAAAAAATGTCAAAATATGTTGAGCACATCATGAGAAAATTGGTGTGACAAAACAGTGTAAAACTAAAAATATATAAAAATCACCTTTTTTGCGGCACATGCGGTATCTTTATTTCACGAGGCGCACATATGTTTTTTACATCGGATTAAAGACATTTTTTTTCTCTTTCAAATGATCCCACCTATATTGAAATCCGCCCAAGGGTTCAGAACATAGGGCGTGCGATAGGAAGGCGTGCATAGGGTCAAAATGCACGCGTCTCAGTAAACGATAGCATGCGCGGGTCGGTAAGCTCGTGCGAGAGGGTAGAAAGTGCCCACAGGCTATTAGCACGTGCGGCGGGGAGTGGGGGAAAATTGAGTGATTTTAAAGCTTATTATCGGTACGATAAACGTTATCAATCGTTGCATAATGTTCGGAACATGTACGCGCATTATTTAGAACACCAACGAAACAAAATTCGGTAGCTTAGCGACACACGGACGGAAAGTACTAGCGTTAAACTGACACTACTGCCGTGCAACAATTGCCCGTCCTTCGCTACTGTGAACCTCGGCGTTAATGAGCTAGCGTGAGAAAAATAGAGTTTGGATGTCGCATCTCGCCCAGAGGACATGCGGTCAAAGCAAATTTCAACCCGGACAGGCCCGGGACCCGCATCTTAAGGGTTAAACTAAGGTTCAAACTGTTCTACACAGTCAGGTTTGGGTGCAATGCTACACTGAAATTCAGCGCAGTACCACCCATGGTTCGCTAGTTCAAGCCGATATGCTCGCAGGATTCACCGCAATGCATAGCCACAATGGTGTTGAAGGCTTTCTCCCTGCAATAATACTAGCAGCCGCTTCATGAGTGAAATACTCTTGAAAGCGGCCTCAAACCCCATATCACCTCAATTCAAAGCAATTTCATTATCAAAAACATATCTGCCACCAATTCTTCGATCAAAGCATGTCATTGCTGCATGTTTTCAAAGTAAGTTTTACCTATGAATATGAAAACCACATATTCACAACTAGACAACAGTGAATTTACAATTCATGTCAAGGAATATCATTATCAAGCATGTATTTGTTAGAAATTTAAAAAATGTCTTTGAGGAACATGGAACATTCACATCGAACAGTTTGGAACTGAGCGGCCGTGATGTAAGTGAAATACTCTTGAAAGCGGCTTTGAACCCTACATCACCTCACCTCCCGTTTAAATAAACAGTTAAAATACAATATATTTAACCTTATGTCTATCTATTGTAATAATTAAGCCCATGATACCTAAATAAAAGCCAGTGAACAATTTATATATATCCAAAGTGGAGATTCCTGTAGATTTGCCACTGAGTATATTGTTTTATATATATACATCATGCATTTAAATTGTTAACTTCTTCTTTAGTGAATTCAAACATTCATTTGATTTTCTTTGCAATTTGTGAAATATTGAATGAGTATTGTACTTTGTTATATTTTGGTTCTGTTCCAATTAACCCTTTGGTTTGTCAAATTTCATAAAATAATTTTTTTTTCTATCTGATGATTTTTAGTTTTATCCTGAATACCTATTCTATGATTTATTCACTGAAATTTGAACATTCTTAAAAGGACTGTCCAATTGGGGTAAACGATATTAATCGGGTTGGGACGGAATAGCGCAGTGGTTAGCGCGTTCGGTTTCGAATCAGGAGGTCCGTGGTTTGAATCCCGCCAGGGGCTCGGCAACTTTGTCTGCAGTAGAGAACTGTTCTACACGCAGTCAGGTTTGGGTGCAATGCTACACTGAAATTCAGTGCAGTACCACCCATGGTTCGCTAGTTCCAGCCGATGCTCTCAGGTTTCACTGCAATGCATAGCCACAATGGTGTTGTGGGCTTTCTCCCTGCAATAATACTAGCAGCCGCAATATGAAATAATCTTGAAAGTGGCGTTAAACACCAACTCACCTCACCTCACCTACTTATCGGGTCATTTCTGTTTATTCATATATGTCATTAGTACATGATTATAACACAACACAGTTGAACCACGTTACTGAGGGAATCATTTTGGGTGATAAAGATTAGACAACTTGATGAATAGGAGCGCATTCTTTGTAAAAAAAAAACAACAATGAGAAGTGAAGCTAGTCATTGTCGAAAAGCCTAGCTATGGCATTACAAGGCATTGTTGTTTAGTCTGATCATAAATCATTTAAACATTTGTGGATATTCTTTCCAAACATAAAGTTTATTTTTGTAAGGTTGTTAGATAAGTAAAGGTGCAGCACATCATTTAAAAAAAAAAATTGGTAGACCAGTTGCCTACAGGTAAAGCTCTTTAAGTAGTCGACAAATCTTGGGGTTAAAATTTGTTCTAAAAGATTTGGTTTAAAAGTGTTCTTTCAAAGTTACATTACATTTTCTTTTAACGATGTTATGTAATTGATTTTTATAAACGTTTTTTGTTTAATAAGCAATACATTATTTTCAACAAAATTGTAAAGGTGATAAAATGAATATATGAAAACTTCTATTATCATTTAAGACATTAAAACTTGAAATACGTAAAAAAAAATTCATGACGAACAACTTGCATATAGACAATAAGGTAAAATTCTTTTAAACATTTAATAAAAGTTGAGCTAACAATAATTATTTCCATCGCTATGCTAATTTATTCAGCGCTTCATCCGTGAGAATTGGCCTCTCTTTGTTCGGCCAATACAAAATCACATGAGAAATTAGATGTCTTGTTTACAGATGGAAGAATAATACGGCAGGTAGCATGAAAGTATATTTGTTGTGCTGACGTCAAGGGAAAGGGGGGCTATAAATAGACACAGGTGTAGAACCCCCTAAAGACTTTATTTGAAGTCGTGACTAACTCAGCTTGGATTCAGTTCTCACAATAACGGTGACATCGGTAGTTAAATACAGCAGATTACACAGCCCTTGGTGAAGTGAAACAATGTTGCCATTTTCTCATTGATACTTGAGGGGATGTGTTAGATTGTGATTGATACCCTGGGGGAAATAGTACTAGATAGTCCAAAAGGAAACGTAAAGGAGAATTGCAAGCAGGAAGGGAATGATGCTGCTCGAAGACTTCTGTATGCTTGGGTGAGAAACGTTTTCGTATTTGTGTGGATTAAGATGAAAATGCAAAAATTTTCTTGCATTTAAATTTCCAACCAAGACAATCAATTATCATTTGTTTCCTAATTTAATTCTTTAAATAAATCATAATATTTCGTCATCGGTAACATATTTATGAGGATGAAGTTGTACATGGGCAAGTAAGTTGTATATAGTAATTGGAGGAAATTTTCCTATTGTTTAATTACAAAGCACAGGTGAAACATGAAGGAGTTTATTCGAGTAGGTATAATTGCACCATTTTTTAAACAGTTTTAAAAATATATTTCATGTATGAATTGTTAAGAAAAAGAAACATGATTTTTGCTAGTGACTTTTTTTCCCATTCATTCATTCATATATTCATAATCAGTCATTCAATCATATTGATTAATGCATTCATTCATTTATGTTTTTAGTCATATTCATTCATTAAGTCATTCATCCAATCCTTCATTCATTCATTCATTGCATGTTGAGCTTTTTCTTATAGTTTATGGTCATGAGATTGAGTCATTTACCTGTTTGAAAAGATAAGATGTATAAGATAGATTACACATACAATGAACTCATTTGTTTCTTTATCACTTAAGTGTGGGATTTAGTATTTATCTCGGATAATCAAAATGTAAGTATTATGTACCAAGAATGACAGCTATAAATTTTAGTCAGGACATTCAGGAATGTATACATGATATATATAAATTTTTGGGGTACAATATTAGTGATCAAACTTTATTTCTTTAAGGTGTTAATTAATGATTTATACCTACATTATTCTGGAGATGCATGGGGTCAATTGGTGTCGTCTATTAAAAAAAAATCTAAAAAAGTATGATACCATTTTAATGACACAAAGGTAATTTTAATGTTAATTTGTGAAATATGTAATTTCATTAATAAAATCCAAAATGCCATGACAATATATTCAAGGTTTCTTTACTGCTGGTGTTTTAGACTGAATCGGGATTTTGATGACTGAAGCACATTAAAAGTTGTAGATAGCCCAAGGTTATTTTTTATAATACAAAATGTAAAGAGCCTTCTTGAAGATCCGACTTATTTTTTTGTTGACAAACAAGCATTGTAAATCTAGGTCAAATGTTGTTAAGCTGATTCTGCCCCAGGTCACGATAGACCTGTCTTTTGTAAACAACCCTGTTAGAGTTATGTCCCTTGCCCTGGGCATCTCAAGTGAAAGCACAACATGTCGACTGTCAACTTGTGTAATTATTCATGTGTCTGTTTGAATGTCATTTGTTGATGTTTTTGTTCAGGAAAAAGTATTTCAATGAATAATATATTTGTCTATCAATATTTTTATCATTGTATTTTTAATGTTTTGAAGTAATGTTCAACAATATATCTAAAAACTCTGAAAAGTAAAAATAAGAAATGTCAATTTTGTTAATTCTTTGCCATTGTTTGTTGTATATCATGTTTTATTTTTATTTTGGAACATAATACTTAAAAAATAATAATAACTTTTATTCTAGTTTGATTACGTTGATTTTGTTTCAACTATTGATTGTTTATAACTTATGTAAGAGTTTAAAATTGATAAATTAAATTTAGCAGATTGTTTTCTCTCACTCATTTTAATTCTATGATAGGCTTGTCAGAAAAAAGTAGTGTGTTACCATATCAAAAGAAATATGCATCCAGAAAAGTCACTTACAAAGGGATGTAACTCTACCACATCTAGTCATAAATGCTGGTTTTGTGTAGATGTAGAGTTTATGTCCTTTGAAACATCAAAATCATAATGATATGTGTATATATTATGAAAACAATAATTGAAAAAAGTGCATTCAATTTATATATTTTGGCTTTTTATATATTTATTTGAAATATTTATATCAAATGATATTTGACTTTTCCCTATTATGCTTATTATGCAAATTTTTTATTCACTTATGAATGAAGACATTGTTACAATTCAAATAATAAAATCTTTTGACAGACACAAAGAAGCTAATGTTTGACATAACATACAAATCGTCTTTGTCTCTGACAGGAAGTAATCCGAAAGCTTCCGCGAGTCTCATCAAGAACTAGGCTATGTTTTATTCATAAAGTAATTATACTTTACAGGACAGAATGCTTACCCGAATTTTGTATCATTCATTAGTAGAACCCCACCAACCAAGATCTTTTTCAAGTAACCAATGTAAATACAGGATTCTTATTTGATTTGAAAATTGATTACTCATTGTATCAGGATTGATGAGTTCGATTACCCTGGCAGGTCACCAAGTGCATGTATATTTCAGGTCATGTGACTATGTAGATATCAGTGTCTACACATAGGTGGAGCTATATACAACAGCTGTCACAGTAGGTATTTATGATTCATATGTAGTATTTACTTGTGTTATGCAGTATTGATTCAGCATCTAATTTAGCTGTTGGGTTTATGACAGGGGGACACATTTACATCTTGTTTATTTCAGTGGTTTATTGGTTGTGCTAATTCTAGTGTTTTGTGAGTGTCTTTATGATCATGACATAAGCAAAGAATAAATCAATTGGAATTAGGTTTGTATCCTTTTTATTATTGATGTCATCATCTTTCTCCTTATCATTGTGTCATCATGTGATGACCATCTTAAATCTGTTTCCTTGTCATCAGTATGATCATTGTTATTCTCAGTATACTTTCTCATTTCATCATTAAAATATGATCAATGATCGTTATCATCATCATTATCATCGCCAGCAGTTGTGTCCTTACTAATGTAAATTTAATGTTTTTGTTTGTGCTTCGAATAACTTCTTCATTGTATCTTACTATCCTAATTATTATCTACATAGCTACACCCTTGTTTGTCATTGTCACCATCACTATCAAATCATCATCATCATCATCATCATCATCATCATCATCATCATCATCTTCATCTGCACATACCACCATCACATCATCGTTACCATCACCATCTTCATCACTATCACCACCATCTTCATCACTATCATCACCGTCATCATCATCACAATCCTGTCATCATCATTGTCACCATCATCATCCCTATATCACATCATTGTCATCACTATCCCATCACCATCACCATCACATCACATCATCACCGTCCCCATTGCTATCACATTATCATCAGCAGCAGCATCATATTCATCATACACATCATCATCATCATCATCATCTGCACTATCATACCACCATCACATCATCGTTACCATCACCATCTTCATCACTATCACCACCATCTTCATCACTATCATCACCGTCATCATCATCACAATCCTGTCATCATCATTGTCACCATCATCATCCCTACATCACATCATTGTCATCACTATCCCATCACCATCACCATCACATCACATCATCACCGTCCACATTGCTATCACATTATCATCAGCAGCAGCATCATATGCATCATACACATCATCTTCATCATCATCATCACTATCATAATCATCACAACATCACTGACATTTTAATTCACAACATTTTACATCAGTACATCTTGCTCAGTGCATAGAATTGTCCATCATACATAACCATCATAAAAATAAAAGACTCTCAGTTCATAATGATAAATAACAGTTTAATTATCCCATAAGAAAAATTTAAAGAAATTTCAGAGAGGAATAATCATTTTGCCTTCATCTTTACAATAAACATCCTTCAAGTCTTTTTTAAATACAGCATTAATATTGACTTACTGTCATTCATATACGAAAGGGAGATAATTAGGTTTTCGCCACCCTCATCAGATTTCCAAGATATCGACCGTGCGAGATGGTTTGCATCACAGGGAGTCAAATTTGCAGACTTACGAGTTTGATTCATGAAAAACCGAAGGGAAACGTGGATATTGATTTCTTGGAATGCAGTGACATTTGAGACAAAGTTTTAGACAAAGAAGAAGCAAATAAATCCATTACACACTCAAATAGCAAAATGATGTTTTGTGGAATTCAGCAAACACTGTGATTTTAGAGTCTGTCTGGATTTCAAGTGTTTATGATGTAGGAACATTTGTGATGCCTTGCATATGACAGATTTAGAAATTCTAGGATTTTGCTAAGCTCTATTGTCAAATGAATTGATATTGTTGCTTTTGTTATTTTAAATTTTCTGATTTCTGATTTACCTTTTGGTATTATTCATTTCTTTTTATGATTAAATTTCAAACTTTCTTCAGAGAAAACTTTTTATTGTAATATTCACCTTATGTTTGCAATTGAGAATTAACTTTAATGATCAGGAGAGTCCAGGTAAATAATCGCTTATTAACTTGAGTGGTAATTTATTAATTGTTAAAGATAAAGATTTTGAAACTCATAAAATCATTCAATTTAACTTTTTATCCAAGGGTTTCTACATACTAACTTAACAATCAAATATCACCAAAAACACATCTGGATACAACAAACAGCCTTTCGCCACAATTCTCAGAGATAAAAGAGATCAACTCAGCACTCGTGCCAAATGAAGCACTGTGTAAAGACCTCTCTGTCTGCAATGGGCGTAATGTGTATTTGCTTGTACTGACGACTGCCCAATTACTTATTTATGGTCACTGGTTAATGTAGATCAGCGATGTAGATATGGCCGACCCACAGGACCAGTGCAGACAGTTAGAGTAACGTATATTTGTCTTCAGGGGCTCGTAGTGTACACATAACTCAGGGAGGCTAATAGATTTGCATTGGAACTTTTGCCAAAAGTCGTTCTGACATCAATTGGCTCCTGGTTGATGAATATTTATTGTAGATTTGTGACTTAAATCTTTCAAAGATAATGATGATGACTTTAATTATGAAGATGATGACGACAACCATAGTGATGATGACCTTGATGATGACGTTGATGTTTGATAGTAGACAAAAATTATGAGTGTTAATAGAATGATAAATGTGATGATGACGACCATTTTAAATGATTATGATGATGATAATGATGATTGTTTTGATGACATTGATGATCATTGTTAGAATGATGACCATGATGATGACGACCATTGATGACTATTAAGATGATAATGATGATTGTTCTGATGACAGTGGTGATTGTTGATAAAATAAAAAGGAACATGATAATGATTGTTAAGATGATGACATGATGATAATTGTTATTATGTGATCCAAGGTGATGCTTTCGAGGATGATGACAATGATGATGAAAGTTTTTAAGATGATGACCATGTGAAGATAATGAGGACTGTCAGAATGATAATGATGATGATGATAATAACAATAATGATGATGAATCGATAGCAGTGATGTTATTGTGATATACATATGAAGATTAAGTTATACAACGTCTTGCTATATGATGACCCACACTTTTCTCGATGCAAGATTGGATATTGCTTGTCCCTTGGTGAAAGTCAGCTAAGTCAAGACGATTGTTAATGGCCATTAAAAATCTCTCGTGAATTAACCTTTAACTTGCTGCAGTGGTTGATGGTAATTATTCCTCTCAATGCTTCAACTACTTCAACCGGAGGTTAACCGTAGGTTAAAGTTAATGATGTAGTTTGTCAACGTGGTAATGAGAATCATATCTGGAGTGTTATTGAATTAGAAGCTAAAGGGTTAACCTAAATGAACCAAAGCTAAGTGATCATGAAATATGGAACTATTTGCATTAGAAGATTGTCATTTCAAATGTTTTTGCAAAATATTGCTTTAGGCATTTTGAAACATTAAGTCTCATATATATAGCATGGAGCAGAAACATTTTTTCTTTCTTACTTTGTTTTTTGTTACTTGGGTCATGATACCGTCCTTTTGAGTTACTGTCATCAAATATGCATGAATAACGTTATTCTGAAATGTTATTACAGAAGATATTGATATTGAGCTCTACTGGCAGACATGAGATTGTAAATTCTCTGGATGTATGTTTTCATTCATGCAACGGAAATTGAGTGGCTTCTCATCATGAATATATATATAATATTTGCATCGACTCAAGAAAAAAAATAGAAAGATATTTTTTTACCATATTAAGGTAACTTCATTACAGAAGAATATTCATTCAGGTTCATTTTAGGAAGTTTAGGATGAATTATTATATAAGTTGATTTTTGGAAAATATTCTGACAATTAAATCAATGATTGATGTGAAGTCTTGAAAAAAATTGGAAAATTTTAACCACATATATGAAGATATCTTCATGTTCAATTGGTTCAGTAGATGGTCAACATTCATGAACTCATTTAGTAGTCTCAGTTCTTGATGTTAACATGATTTTAAGATTTATTTAAGGCCTTGACAATAAATCAATGTTCATATTGTGATTGAGCACCAAAGATCAAATTCAATGAAACTATTATCAATCAAGCTAATACCTATGGGAAAATGAGACAAATGGAAATTTGGTAATCAATGGCGCCAATAGTTTGTTATTTTGGGACTGATTTACTCCCATTAGCATACTTGACTTCAGTATTTGAGAATTTTAGCAACATTAGAGGAAATGTTTCCCCAATCAAGTGTACAAGTGCTGTTGACGAGGACATGTGGCTAGCGCTGATGGTTGAGGAATGCCAGACTTCCTGGAAGTCTTTGAGAGCTGTAGCTATCATCATCTTAACCCAACCTGCCTCTCATAGAAATCATTCTTCTGTGAACAAGGACAACTGTATTTGATTAATTTTATCATGATCTTATACTTTTAGCAAGTCAAAAGCACTTTCAGGAATCAGGGCAAGTTATACATGTTCTAGGATCAATAGCGCCAAGGGACTGAGTGAGTGTTACTATCACATAACGTTGGTTACAAGCCGTATTGCCTTCTAAGGAAGTCAGTCTGGAATATGGATGGAATTGGTCTGAACATTCTTGGATTTTCTTGGATTTTCTTGGATTTTAACAGCATATATCTGGAAATGAAGAATTCTTGGAGTTCTTGCAGGGAAATATTCACATGATTTATTTGTGTTTGTTATAGACATTTGTCACAGACTTATGATTGGACTGACAGATACTCTCAGTGTGGTGGGAAAAAAAGGTTCTAAGATTGGGAGAGATGTGTGAAAATGAAGAATTCTTGGATTAGTTTGTGATTGTTGAAATACTCTACAAAATATATTTGTGTTTGTAAAGGAGCTTGTCACATATATTATTGGTATTGAAGAACATAGAAATTATTAATTGTATAAGTCAACCTCTGGGACCTCCGGGACCTCCAGGTAGATAACGACCATCTACAGGTGTGAGGTATTACCTGGGAGTGTATTTGAATTATGTGGATACAGAAATTCTGCCTATCATTCTGCCGTTTCTTAGAATCATAAAGGGAGTGAAGTGGAGCTTTGAAAATGTCAGGAGGATACATACTAAAAGGGATTAGAATTTACTCTTCATAAACATGGAAAAAAATATTTGTAATATAAAAAGAAGAAACAAAATGCAATTCAAGTAGACAAGAGTTAACCATGGGCCCCGCTAACAGAGTCCCCTATGTATAGACTATTGACAGGGTAATTCACCCGCCATCTTCGAACTCTAGCGTGTAAAATGCTCTTTAAACGCAAATAAAAACTAAAAGTATATCACGAAATGATCGGACATATATCCTTTGATACTCCGCCGCTAATCTTACCTTAATTTTTTTTTAATAATGCCTATTTCTGACTTAATTTTCGCGAAGCGAGCCTGGTCACATTTACCCCACCCGGAAGTTGTCAATGGCGGTCGACCAGTCATTGTTTATGACGAGTTATTGTAAAATTAATGTCTTTAAAAAATATTACCACTGAGTTAACTTGACTTCTGACATTGTTGTTATCTCTCACGTGTTAAAAATGTCATGCGAACAAATTTTGAATTTCCCTCGATTAATCAAGTGTTTATGGCATTCTACTAATCAACCAATGAGGTTCAAGAAGCGTGTTGGCTGCGGCCATGTCGGCAGCCATTGTAAACTTCCGGGTAAGGTAAATGTGACCTGACCGCTTCGCGAAAGAAAGATTAAAAGCAGGAATAAAACGATAAGTATGAAGGAAAGGTTAGCGGCGGAGTATCTCTGGGAATGTGTTCTATTACTACATAATGCAATTTGAGTCGACAATAGCGTAAAATTAGATTTTTTAGATCGAAGATGGAGGGTGAATTACCCTATCAATAGTCTATACATAGGGGACTCTGTTAGCGGGGCCCATGGAGTTAACATATAACCAAAATTTGTGGAGAAAAAGAGATATATAGCTGTTGTTCAACAAGACTTCAAACTTCAAAGAGATGCACTTTACACCTTCTTTTCTTTCTTGTGGAATACTAGCTAAACCCAAATTGAGTTGGCAAAAAGTAATACTTTCAGAATAGGAACAGAGTTTGCAGAAGCCTTATTACAGGACAGGAGACCAACTTACATATGCTATTGTGAAGAAACTGTCTTAGTTTCAACAAAGATTTGACCTTATCTGATGTACTCAAGATGAAGAGTTTTCAATAGAAAGGCTTCACCGAGATCTGTATAGTCCAACTTGTAAAACACAATTCTGTTAGGAGTTCTTGTGTCAGACAGCCTTGAGGAATAATTCTTGTGTTTGAGAGGAATTTTTTTCAAACTTTAAGTTAAATACAGAATGTTGAGTTGGTTCTTGTACAAAGAAAACTTAAAATCTACAAGGAACAATTCTAGAGTTTGAGAAGAATTCGGTTAGAACCTTTTTTAAAAGACTGCCTTGAGTTGGTTGAACTTGAGCCCTTGAGATGGTTATTCTGTTCAATGAACAGAAGAAAATTGGAAAACTACATGAAATAAGTTTTGAAGAATTTTGTTATGTATGTAACTGTATGTAAAAGACAGCCTTGGATATAAATTAAACTTGCGTGCTTGACATCGTTCTTGAGTTAAATGAACAGAAGATAATGTGGATGTGTTATGTGTCTTGACACCTTGTGTCTTCTCCAATTGTTAGTGTTCTGTGAGGGACGTGTAAGTGATTCACAGAGGGATTGGGATCAAGTGAAGCATATTGAAGCACAAGAGACATCCACTGCATTTTGCTTCACAAAATTCCTTTGGGAGTTGATTTGATGAAGATGTAATGAGCTCTATGGAATGTGACCTGCATGTGGCATGCCGTAATTTGGGGTGGATAAGATTTGGAACCAGATTGAATTTATATTGTTTGATGACTTCATTAAATCCAGAAGCTGCATATGAATTGGCTGAAGGTCTCATTATTTAAAACATATCATTTAATCAGAAATTACTCCTGATCAAGATTGAAATTCTGTTCATTTTGAATGGTCTCTTGATAGAAATTATCAGACAAGAAGAAAGCAATATGCTATCAGACTTCATCAGGATGACCAGATGGCTAACTATCAATTCCTAGAAGAACATTTGTCTTCTAGAGGCATTGGAATTTGCTTGATTTATTCTGAATCAACCAATTATTCCGTCTTCATCATGGATTCCTGGAAAAGGGTCAAAATGTATTGGGAAGCAGTCATGTTTGGATCGTGCCATGTCTCAGAGTCACAGACTATCAGGATGAAGAGGATTGGATAATGGCGCCGGAATTACACCAAATTGGTATTGATACCAAGTTGCTAGTGTAGACATCTTGAGTCAGCGATCAAGTAGCTAAGGGGTCTGGGAGGGGCAGAGGGGAGGAGGTAATGAGAAGGTAATGAGAAGGTAATCTTCTTTCCTCCAGTAATAGTGTTTTAGTCTGGAATTCCTGATACTTTGCGCTAAGCTCCTATGGTCAGCATGGGTATGTAAGTCTTGAGTGTGGCTATAGTCAAGATGGGTGTGTCTTAGTGTGACACTAAAGTCAGAAAGATTCATCTTTTATTTTGCAGAAAGATGGTGTGTTGATCTTTGAGTTTAAATCTTTGGAGGGTGTTGGTTAGTAGTATGGTATGTTTGAAAGTACATGTATTTTCTGGCATTCCTCATAATTGGGACTAAGCTGTGTGGGAACAAGGATGTTCTTGGGTGTTGGTATTGGCAAGAATACCTGAATGCTTAGGTATGTTTTGTTGTGTGCTGGTGTGATCGTCAGAAAACTTCTTTTTGTCGCAATTGAGATTAAAAGATTAAAAGGACTTTTGTCGTAATTGAGATTAAAAGATTAAAAGGAGTCCTAAATAATACTTAATTACAGCTGATTCAACTAGCATTGGTTACATTTTCTAGAATTTAGACGGCTAATTTTGTTATTTTGCAGTAGGGTCTGTATGACTACATTTGATTTCTGTACATGCGGAAAAATAAAACTTTGATCATGATAGAGCTTAATTAGTATTGAATAAATGATTGAGTGATTGTGGTACTTAGTAAAACCGACAATCGGCCTACTTACCTGTTTACTTCACAATATTTCAGCCAACTGCTTTGCTTTGGTAGGTAAGTGTGAATAACTACAATAACACAAGGTTTTCATGCTATATAAATGAATTTCCCTTCGAAATGTGAAAAAGGTTTTCATGCTATATAAATGAATTTCCCTTCGAAATGTGAAAAAGGTTTTCATGCTATATAAATGAATTTCCCTTCGAAATGTGAAATTGATTTTGGAAGATAAATCATCCCTGTGGTTAGACGTATCTCGCAAAACTTATTTTTAGATGATATTTAAAAGATCAACTTTCAATGTAATTCTATAAAATGTTCTGAGCAAGCTTGTTGTCATGACGACTTAATTTTGATAGATTAGGTAACTGTATTTTATTGATTTTGATTTATCAGAAGAGTTCCAGATTTGTTATGAAAGAGCTGTTTAAAGGTTTATCTATATATCTATATAAATCAGATGTTTCTATTAAGTTTAAGGATTTAAGCTTCTACAAAGCAAGCTTAGATGTAATTCTTTTGGGATTCTGTTAACAGATTCATACAATTAAAGAATAAAAAAAGGTCAAAATGTCATTTAGAAGATCTAGTCTGTCATCCAGACCCTATGGCTTAATATTAAAGGAGCCTTCTTAAGTCTAGAAAATGTTGGCAAGTCTAGTTGATTCAGCCTGAAATTAAGAATTGAACAGGACTCCTTTTTAATATTATTTCATACCAAATATTGAAAAATACTTTTTAGGTGAAATCTTTTTTGCAGGGACTATATGTTAGTCTGTAGCAGATCCAGAAATCCTAATTTTAGTAAAATGATAACCTCAAAGGTTTTATCTAATTTTTTTCAAATTTATTTTTGAGTAACTATAGCTTTTTGCCTATGACATATGAAATCAGCTGCTAAGGTAGTTTATCCAATTAAATGTAATAGGAAATTCCATGTTTATATCTTTGATAAACATATACTACAAGAATGAATATGAATTTAAAAATATGACTTTGAAAATGGATAGACAAGATAGTCTTGTCAATTTTGGAGGCAGAGAGAGAGCTGATAAATTTGAAAATTAAGAAAAAACAAAACATAATAAATAATGAGTCAATTGTAACCTATTTATTTCTCCATGTCATTGTTATCAGGAAGGTTCTATTACGGAGGAAGTTGATTGTTCCTGTTTTTCCTACTTATGTCATACCACTTAGCTGGGGTCGTTCGGTGCAATTGTGATGTATGTGACAGATTGTGTGAGTTGTGGTATTTTGGTGGGAAAATATATTGATAGAATAATTTTAATAGGCAATAGTATTTTTGTGGAGTAAAATAATAAAAGATTTTAACAGTAATTAATGGGGAAAGATTTTATTTTTTTGACACATTTTATTGCTGAAAAATATATTTTATAATACATTTCTGTTGAATTTGATATCTAAGAAAAGGGAAACTTGTTAATTATAAAACAAACTATTATTTTCTTCTCAAAAGAACCAACATAAAAAGGTATAAGTATTAAGATCATGAAAACTTTGTTTAGTGTTAAACCAATCCAGTTATATAAACAAACCTAAATCATGTAAAAATGAAATAAAGTTACTTCTTATATTAAGCAACTATTTTCCTTTCAATAGTTTGATAAAATTTTATTTAAAAACATGCATGATTTTTATTACTTACAACTCAATTATAATTGTTTACAACCACACAAGGACATGATCACTTTGAAACTTACAGAGGAAGGAAATGCAGGTGAAGAGCTTTTGTTAGAAGCTAATACCTTTTGATTTCATTTGTTTATACACTTGTTACATGATAACCAGTCATGCGGTAGATGGAGTGATAAGTGTAGGTGTTCCGAATATATGCATCAAGAAACAAGTAGCCAACGGGTCTATCGACTGATATAATGTAGGGGGGTAAATCATCGAGGTCGCGAGCGAGGGGATTGTTGTTTGATAATGATGGGTGGGACCGAGGCGATATCAATGATGGTGTTACCCTCTGCACACTGGGCATTGAAAGTGGATCGAGTCAGATCTTTTATTACGATTCGCTCGCGGGATTATTTACCGTGACTGAAACTTGTTTTGAATTTGTATCGCTTCCGTGAGCGCAACTTGTTTGAATTTGTTATGAAGGTTTGAAAAGTAGGCTAGATGTTCTGTTTTGTTTTCCCTCCTAAACGAGGAAATACATTCTTACCTGGCAGGTGTTAAAGTGTGAGTAATATGAGCAGGAAATATTAAAAAATACGTACGCATGCTCAGTTGACTGATTCAGAACTTTGAGAGCTGTTTCTTCTTGTGTGTGACAAAGTTGATACAGAAAGGATTATGCTGTGATGAGAGCCAGGTGTTTGTCATAAATGTGACATTTTACATGTGTATTGGAATATATGTCTTTCGTGTTCCTTATCACCGTATGTATCACAATGAATCAGAACTATAGTAGGAAGATTTAAAGTATTTTTTTGAGTAAAAACTATTGTAATTATAAGATTTCATATTGATTTATATGGAAAACCTTTGAATGGGATCACTATTTGAGAAAGTTTCATGAATTACTATGATATTTATAGTTTATAGGTGACATATTTCCTGTTATTGAAAGAAATCCTATTTACTGAAATAGTCTCGTAACATCGTAGTAATCAGGACAAGTATAGCTGAACACTACTTTGCTGGCCTGCTGGCGTCATAATGTTTATTTCTATCTCTCTTACACTATTTCATATCTGTGTGTCACATTTTAGCGTGGATTTACAACACTGTGGGCACGGGTTTGACCCAACTCGATGTCATCTCTCCTGTCTGTCATAATATCACACGTGATGGACAATTTATGGAAACATTGACTCAACATTGGAGGATTTCTCACAGAAAATCGTGAATCGGAGATAAAAACGTCTTTACCTGTGATCAAGGTGAAAATTATTAGGTCGAGGTTATTTCCGAGGAAGTTATGAGGAGTTATTGTCATATACACTCTTTAATGTGCTCTTTGATGGATGTAGATAGATGAAAACTTGACAGGTGCTAATTGATACGCGACACACCTGTGTACCTGGCTGTTACCTGTCGTTAACTAAACTCACCTGTGATTGATTTGGATATTGGTGATATCTATATGGGTTACCTGAGGAGTGTGCATCTACCTGCGTTGTGTCTGGATTACGTATATCTGGGGATGACTTAATCAAATTTGGGATGATACACAGGTATTTGTGTTACCTGTATATTGACGTGATATTTGAGGAGTATAAAGTATCTGGATTACATTGATTAAGTGGTAGTTCAGTTTGGTTGTCATTCCTATGGATTGCTTATGTATGTAGAAACTTTATTTGAACACATGTAAGATAAGCTTTGAGTACAGGATATAACCATCATAATGGATTACATTTGCCCCTGTCTGCGGGGTCGTTCCCCAACCAAACTGGAGGGAACAGAAACAAAACTCCTCTCACCTGACCCTAACGAGGAAAAAGTTGAAACTACAGGTAAGATACAATCTGGTGTTGAACATGTTTTCCTCAAATCTGATTTCAGATTAGAATTATTTTTCCTCATATTTGATTTAGAACATGTTTTCCTTAAATCTGTTTAAGCATTTTATCAAACCTTTTCTTCTGTAATCTAATGTAGAAAATGTTTTTCTGATGACAGTCATGTACTTTCCCTTCACCAAAGGTATTTACATATGTATAGGTAACTATGTCACGATGACATACACTATGACAACTGACATGTTGATTTCTTTGGTTTAATTTGTTGTTTCAGTTTTTGTCGGTCTTTTCATCCAAAGTACAATGTGTATTGGCCACTAATAACATCATTGAAGACACATTTGCTGTCAAGGTTTCATTCATATGTACAGTTTTTTGTTTCCATGGATACAGTTATAATAAAATCTAAGTAAATATTTCATGAAGATTTTTCTACTGAGTACAACAAAATGTTTAAACAGTTAAAATGATAAATATGCGTAAAGATAATTATGATTTCATGATTTTAAATCCTATTTACTTTTCCAAAATGTCAATTGAAATAAAAATGAAATAAGTATAAACAAAGACTAATATGATCATTTTTTTATGATTTTAAAATGTCAATTAAAATCAAAATGAAATAGGTATAATCATAGACTATAATATGATTATGATTTTAAATCCTATTTATGTTTCCAAAATGTCATTTGAAATCAAAATGAAAATTAATAAGTGTAAACAAAGACTAATATGATTATTATTTTATGATTTTAAATAATAATTACGTTTCTAAACTGTCGCTGGGAGTCAAAATAAATTTAGAGATGGATTTTTAACATAATTTTAAGCAATATTGAAAATAGATTTAAATTAGGGTTTGTTCGCCTTAAGAATAACTTAACTGAATTGTATGCACAGTTTAGTGTAGTGAGTGTGCAAGCCCCACCTGTGAGGGGGTAAAGGGATTTGTAGTGACCTACCTGTGCTTGATGAGACAGCAGGTGAGATAACGAGCACAGACTCTAAGTCTCTCCCGTCTGTATTTAGGATACTTATCTAAAGTGCATATGTCATAATCGAAATTAGTGTTCACAAATATGAGGTTTATTTTCATCTGTTGATAAAAGACTCAAATAAAATCAAAACGTTTGATTTTAAAATCTGAATAGGTAATTCATGTGAGTATATGTATATTTATAGGTAGGAAATTTGTATTTGTTTGCCTCTTGTTTACCTACTTACCTGTATAATAAAGGTGACATACATGTACAGGTAAATGAATATAGGTATATAAGTATAAATAGATTTTTTCATCATTCACAAGCTGAAAGAAAGGATATTGAGTGAATTAAGCATTTATTGAATGGTTATAAGTACATAATAAGTAATGCCATAACACGTTTGCAGTTGAAAGAATTGAAATAGATTGTACTTTTATATCATTATCATTTGAAATAAAAAAGTAGATTACGTTCATAATATTGAGAAAAAGATGCCATTCTGATTTTAATAAAGAACACAATTTATGTAATTTCATTTTGAAATATCAAATTATTGAGAAAGATTTTTTTCCAACAAGGAACTCAAACACAACTGCAGATTTATTCTTCTTCTTTTAGCCTACATTTTCTAACAAAAGCAATCACGGAAAACACTTCTGAAACATGATTCAAAACCAATATAAGTATAAAACCATTTCTGAGTCAAATTCGGCTGGAAGCAACGCTTTTTGTATCAAAACAAGATTCAAGGAAATTTGAGTCCTACTATACAGAAACTGATACTTTTTCTGCCCACAATGATTTCCTACAAGACCAATCTAGACATGTGATCAACATTGGCAGGAACCATTAGGCACACAACATAGGAGATTGACAGAATCAGGGAGGGGCGAGAGAAGTGATTGGGAATGGGGAGGGGTGAGAGAAATGATGGGGTAGGGGATTGGGGAGGGGAGAAAAGTGATTTGCGAGGGGAGGGGGGTGATGTGCTTGGGGAGGGGAGGGAGGGGGGAGGGAAGTAATGGGGGAGGGGGGAGAGAAGATGTTGAGAATAGAGAGAAATGGATAATGGTGGATATGCCAGATTTGATGTCAGGAAAGGTGGAATTCCATTCAGAAATTGAATTTCAAATATTGAAAATTTGGAAAGGGAACCTAAAACTATGTGGTGGAACATGGTCCTGTGCATAGATTGGTTAGACAGCAATTGGTGAAGTTCAGCAACATTGGGTGTGGCTCGTTTGATGGTTGGGTGACCTCAGTGGTTGATAAACTGAGAGATAGAGAGGGATATTCTCTGCACCAGTCCCAGATATAAGTTGAGAGACTTGAGTCTGGGCTATACCAGGATAATGAAACATGGAGAGCTTTGAGCCCAAAAATAATCTTTGGCATTATGTAAAGGCAATATTTGTAATCATCAATAGAATATGCTAAAACTTTATATTATGACCAAAATTATTTAGGATGCTATCAGTTATTTTGAATGAAAGGTGTGTATGTATTTCAATAATTGTCTAAATCTGTGGTTGCATGATTTAAGGTTGTTGCTTCAAGTGTTTTCATGTATATCTGGAAAAGTTTTGGAAGAAGTAGAGGTATTGAACCTTTGGACAAGAAAAATGATTAAATTTAGGCTAATTTAATGTTGTCCTTATCACAATGGGTTTGAAAGTATATCATCTTTTCACCCCTAAGAAAGCAGTAAGATACATGTTTAGAGACCTTTGTATAGGGGAATTTGTAAATATGAGTAGACAGAGAAGGGCAGAAAGAAGAGGATGAAATGTTCTTTCGGACAAATTGAAAAGAATGAAGTGAGAAGGAAAGATGTTTGAATCACTTAGATTCATATTCATCATTGATTTGATTTCTATAGTTTATTTCAAGAAAAGGTTTGCAAGGCTGGAGGGATGATGAATCATTGCTATATTGATCCAGATTGATCCAGATTGATCATGAAGAGCTTCCTTCCTGGAATATCACTCCATTACTCCATTCAGCAAACACCAGGCGGACATGTCTGTCTCGCGTCCGACGCCGGATCAGACCCATCTGTGGCAGTGTAACTCTATTTGTCTGGCGCCATGATGGTCTTGATGCAAGCAAGAAAAATGATTTGGCAAGATCAGCAAATATTGACTGTCTTGCATAACATTTCTATCCAATCAGGAGATTTTTATGCAATCCGGAGCAGATTTTATTACCTGAAACAGGAAGTTCTGTTTATTGAAGACACTGTTGTTCAATATTATTTTTTAGTGTGAAGTTAGGACATTTGTACAGATGATTTTTAAAATTAAAAAATGTTTAAGTTCTGAAAGTTCACCATATTTTAGTGCATTTCACCATGTGTTTTCCAAATTAATAGAAATGCTTATTGAATCAGTCACAAAGTCAGTGTTTCAAAACTGATCTTAGAAGGTGATGATTAAAGGAGTCACCATTTCCTGTTGGTTCAAATTCAAATTATCGAAATCGTGAGATAAAACAATTGGTATGACTTGAGTAACTTCCTTGCAATACTAGACTCTTGCTCACTAAATTTCAACGCCTATCTTTGGCTATTTTCAAAGACCAGATATGTTGAAGAACTGAATCAGGTAGAGTGTTTTGGCCAAACCCACGTACAGTTTACAATCCAAAGATGTTCTTGTCATTGCACTGTTTGACAGGCTTCACAATAATTTAGTTCCAGTAAAAAACAAAATTTGTATTCAGGGGCTGTTCAAGTCAAGGTTGGCACAGTCATGGTCTTGTTTGACAGGTGTCAGTACATGTTTGGTTTAAATCCAGGCAAGACAGCCACTTACCTGAACCACATGCATGAGGGACTTGTTAACTTGAATCAGTCTCCGGAATGCATGAGTAGCCAAGTCATAATGATGTTTGATAACCACTTAACTTGATCAGGTTTTAATCCAGGCAAGTGAAGTATTCCAGTACCATTTGACTTTTGCTTTTGTTTTGTAAATATTTATTAAAAAGGAAACCTGAGGCAGACTTTCAAACCAGATGAAGCTGTTTGATGTGTTTGACAGGTCTGAAATAAGGTGAATCATAAATGAACCTTAGACCTTTGAACCAATTACAATTTCCTAGGTCTTTTACATGATTTCTTAGAATCAGAGGAAGAATATCCCACCCAACAGTGATGTTGTCACATCTATGTTTGACAGACCTGCTTCATTTAGGTCTGGTTCAAATCCTGGCCACCAACCGTCACCAACAGACCCTAGCTCTTCTCATATTCAAATACCACAGAATCTTGAGTGAGTGAGTTATTGTTTAACACCGCTTGGGCAATATTTCAGCCATTAGCAGCGAGTCACAGAATCTTGAACAGGTCTCATCTCATCTTTGTAAAACACACTTGTCGACCCAGTGTAGTCCAATCATGTTCTTGTTTGATTGCCTGCACCATGGGTCTGGTTCAAACCCAGGTAATCTCTTGCAACATTAGACCTTTATTATTTGGTTTTGAAAAAATAAGAAATATGTGAACCTCATGCAAAGAAAGGCTTTTTCTGTAGTTGTCTTTATATCTAGGTATTCTTTCCAGAGGTTATGTTGAGGTCAAAAAAGTATCAACTACGTAGTGGGTAGACTTATATATATGATATAGACATGACTTCTTCTGATTGTGATTAAAGAGGACTAAAATGATTGACAGGATTTCTGAGGGCCATCTTAGAATTCTTCATCTAAATGTTGTCATCCCTCTAAGTGACAAGATGTCGGAAGTTGAGGCCTTTTGTCACTTGTAATATTGAGTCCACGATGGTTTCACTTTTGACATGGATTGATAATGTGTCATGTTATTTATGAAAGATTTCTGTTTTTAAGACATACTAACTTTGCTATCTTTGATGACTAAAAAGTAAGGTTCGATATTGTAAGTTTGCTGTCTGTGATTTTTCCAATTCATGTTCCCAAGTGAATAAGTGATTTCGATAACAAGCAAATACAGACAAAATATCGATGCACAACTTGTGATCAACCCATGATCTTTCAGTACTTCATTTAAACTGTCTGTATGTCACATCTTCACTAAAATTTAACTTTGAAAGATTTTTATTTTAACTTCATATTTGAATTCCCAATATGTAAATCTTAAAATTCTGTCCCATAAAGCCTTAAAGGGGCTGTCCTATTCGCATATGTTCCTCCATCTTTTTAAGGTGGGAAAGTACACAAAGAAAGCAGTGTACTTATACTAATTTTACATTATGATGAAAATATACTATATATATTGACAGAATATCCACACATTTACATATCATTTATGATAAGATTTAGTGCCATAGCAAGGCTTTTTACATTTTTTGCACATTTTTTTCACTTCTCATCGATTTTTTTGTTGAAAAGACTTTTTTTCTATCACGATGTGAGATCTAAATCAACACAAATTTTACTCTCAGTAACACGTTTCATGCAACTGCTTTATGTTATATTCATGTAAATATAAACTTCAATCTTCCACCAAAAATAACTTTTTTGTTGAGTTGCGGTTTAACATCTGCTTTCACCAAATACCTTGATAGGACTGTCCTTTTAACTAGAGTGTAATTGAGGTGATGTCTCAAGGTGAAGGTCAGAGGTACAATTAACTAAGACTAATTGCTCGAGGTTCGTTAGACAAACTGACCCAAGGGACATGTTGACCTAGGTTGGCAGGTCAAGTTATTCATCAAGCGTCTCATCAACGACTTCGTTAGTGGGATCAGGTAGTGTTGATTGGTTTGTAATTATTTATTTGATTGCTTGTTCCTTGGCCTATCTGATCCCTCTCCCTGGGTAACTGTGGTCAGATCAAATATGTAAAACTTGCAAAATATTTCAGTTAATTTGATTCCGTAATCTAAACAAATTATGGATCAATTGCACTACATTTCAAATTGTGTCTGATAAAAAAAAAGCACTTTGGCAAATAAAGGTATATGGTTGGTTCTTTAATTTTGAAGTGTGATTAGCTTGTAGTATATCAAGTAAAATAGAATATCATATGACAATAAACTGATTGTAAACTCAGCAGCAGGTATTTTGATTTAGTGGTTCTGATTTCATGAACTCGTGAGTCATGCATTTGTTAGTAGTCTTATTAAAGTCATAGTCTCATTTTTGCAAGGCAAATTGTAATGCACGCCGGACAAAAAGTTCATCACATTACAGAACTCTCCCTCCTGACATTTACAACAATTTTCAGAAATCTGCGTGCATTATAGCCCTCAATAAGGAAGTTCAAAACAGCCTACCCTATGTCTTTGGCGAGCGTTAGTCCTTACCACATCATTTCCCTAAGGCCATGATGTAGAACACATGAAATTTCCCAGCTGAATATCCAATTAAAATAGCCAATAGCTAAACCTTTTTTCAAATACAGAAATGACACAAAGATGGTAAACTCAGTGATGTATGTGTCTGTCATAAGTATCGGCGCTGCAATTACTAGATTTGCAGTATTTCGTACTCGCGATAGGATTGCACTTGATTCGGTACGTCATTGGTCTGAAACGGCATACGCCAATAAGTAGCATCATCAAACTTTAAAACGGGCATAAAAATAAAAATCTTTGCAGAAGCGACAGGAAATATTGGTGTAAGTGATCAGATTTTTGCTCATGAAGAATAATTACCCCAGTCTAGTTGCCTTACAAAATTGATTCTATGACTTTAAGAAGTTAGATTTTGTTTTAAGTTAGTGAAGGGTGCCAGTTTGCAATTAAATGGTGGCTGAAATCTTGGCTCTACAATGCTGAAAACTTTTACAGATGCTTCATTCACTTGTGATACATGTTGATATCAACAGAGATATGGGTATTTGAGTATATGAAATATAATGTTTATCATTGATTATATAAGTAAACTTTGATATGGAATATCAGAAACTTATGATAACTTCAATGTTACATTTCGATCATTGATATATGATCTTGTGCATCCTTTCCAATAATTATTAGAAATATAATTCAACACTTTCCCTTAATATGTAGCATAATTTATTGTCAATTATGATGATGATCTACTACTCGTTGAAATATCATATGATGATTTCAATATGAAATTGTTTATCTTATCACTAGCATATGATCTTGTTTTCCATTAATTATTGGTAACATTTTCCAAAATTTTGACTTAATATGTAGTATGATTTATGATGTTATACTATCCATTGAAATATTGAATTTATCATGTGTTGATGAATAAATATTTTAGGAAAAAGTTTTTTTATTACAAATTAAAAAATCATTTGAAAATTATGCGTCCAATAGTTTAATGTGATAAAAAAAAGCTACATAACGACTATCAAAACATTTTTTGAAACACTGACTCAACAGAGAGCTGGAAAGCAACACGGAAACCCTATTTCACGCTTTACTACCAATCTCCCTGGAGACAATATAAATGGATCTTTTACAGCGATGGGCAACCATCATCAAAGTTAACAAGCGCTCATAGTTTGATTGACTCGGATCGAAGATATTATTTAGACTTAGCGGCGCCTTTATCAAATGAGTCGTGTCTTTGAGAAATAGGAAACAAACGTTGATGCTAGCGATCCTGATTATAGAGGGTATAATGTAATTACTAGGGATAATAAACTCAAGTTGTGAATCACATTTCTCTTTAGTGGGCACTTATTTATTGGTTGGGATGGACAATGACCATACAAAAATGTTCTTCTTTTTTAATTGATGATGACTCGTATAGAAATTAGTGGTATTTTATGACACTTCTGAGCGTGTTCTTTTCATTTGATATAGGATTATCTCGTTTTGTTTCTTTATGGGGGCTCTTGATGTTTTGTGTCATTGTCTAGCAAATTACATATTTGTGCTGATTGAAGTTAATATTGCTTTACATACCATTGCGAAGAAAAATGTAAGTCATTGTAACAGTTTATTATTGATTTCATATTAATTTTGTGTTCAAGCATTGCTATAGTAAATGTTTAGTTATTGAAATGTAATTTCTTTTATAAAATATCAGTATTATGTTTGTTTTTTATGCATTGTGAACTAAAAAAAATTTTTCCTGCCTCATAGATATTTATTGAGAGAAATATTATCTTTATTCTTACCTCGAGAGTTGAGAAATCCACATTCATATTATTGTTAATTTCATAACTAAATTTATCTTTGAACTCATACACTTATATTCGATTTCATCTCTTACTTGATAATACTTTATTACAGATTGAATTGGTGATGATCTTTTTGTATTGATTGCTGCAAAATAACTTATTTCCAAACTTAATTTTTCAGATTCTTCTCATTATAATTAACATCTCTCAAATTGGATGATATATTTCAGATTTTAGATGTTTTCTTTTATTGATTGTCACAAATTACTTATCTTCGATTTTATCTTTCAGATTCCTCATTTGAGAAAGTCTCCTCCAGTGAGCGGAGGGGGAGCGTCCCGCTCGTGTCTGGCGGCATCGAAGAGGACGTCATGGATACTCCCACCACCTCCTCCCGCTTCGTGGTGAGTTACCTCCCTTTGTTCACAACGATCTAGTAAACTTGCACAGTAACAGTTACTATTACATAACTAGGTTATGATATTTTTGATAGTCTTGTAAACTTCAGAACCCTATATTCTATTTGATTTATTTTATGAATAAATTTTAAAACATTAATAGCATTTCTGTCTGAATGAATGTGTCAAACAGTCGAATCAGGAAGTTAGCTTTGATGAAATGTTTCAGCTGGATTGTATTCTATTCATTTATTGCCTACCTACATACGTGAACACAATGAAGTTTGCTTGTAAAAGAATCTTATATTAAATTTTGACAATTTTGAAAAGTTGAGATTGCCTTGACTAATCGAAAATTGTTCAGGGCTCCCATTTATATGTCTATCATATTTCAATCATAATTGACAACAAATATTTTATAGTATTGAACTTGATATACTAAAAGTGCTTTCAATAATAGTAGTTTCTCACTTTAATCTAAAAAAATAGTTCCTCTATTAAAGATCTTGCCACCACAATGAAAAAAAAAAAAATTATATCTGAATTTATAAACATCTAAAATCTAAAACACTATCTGATGAATGTAAAAAGGTAATAAGTATAAGCTGATTAAGGTATAAGTAACATTTGCATCACAGAGACCCCCTCTGTGTGAAACTGACATCGATGTAAACATTTAGTATTACCAGGATCAATGTATGTACAACTTTCATAGTTTTACTTCTGAGGGATTATTTGAGTCTTTCCTTTTCTACAGTAAGTAGAGTTTGAAGATGTTTTAACTAGACACCTGGTTATATCAGAACTAATCTTCTCAGGGTGGGGGCATATTTTAGAAATAATTGCCTTATCTAGCCTTTGTCGTAATCCTCTTATATATAATTATCACACTCTCTTGATTATCATTTAAACTGTAAATATATTTATTTTGAATTCACTAGTTCCTGCGGATCTGATAAATTTAGTTTTTTAACTTTGATTTGAATTTTGGTATAAAATTCAAATATTTCCAAAAAATGATGAGACTTAAAGCAGTTATAGTTTGCTCTTTCTAACCTTTGTAGAAGCTTGAGGAATATTTGTCACAAGGAGATTGGTTTGAGAATTCCCAGTTATCCAGTGTTGCTTTTGTTTTTTCTCTGAATTTCAGACATGATTCTCATTAGTGTGGACAAATATCTGTGTTTATACAAAGATGGAGAAAAAAGGGTGTGTCAGGTTTAAGAAAAACAACATTCTTTGTGGGGACATGCTTTGGGGAACATATGTCTCTTATAAAACCAGTTGGCTTGGCCATCTGATGATTCTTGTATTTCACTGGAAGCTTTTGTTTCAACTATCAATGTGCCATATTTCATGAAAAGCTTATTTTCAAAATTCATGTTTGTTTATCAGATTTTTTATTCTCCATTCCAACATTTGCTTTTTTAAGCAAAATAAATAGCAAAGGGTAAGTGTAACTTTGAAACAAAGACGACAATGTTTTTCGAAGGTGTATACAATTGTAAACAGTTTCCTGTTTTTAATTAGCTATTGCAGGCTGTATATATGACGTAGATATAAAGTGCAATGGGCTAGAGTTATCTTGCAAATGAATTCTTAATTGAGTCTGAGAGTTAATTACGTAGATAAGAGCTAAAGTGAATTAAGCTGCAAGGTGTACCAAAGTACACTTAATGTTTTTTTCCATACAGATTGTCTTTATCTTTTCAAGGGGTTTGATGCTTCTTAATTCAGTAGACTGAATGTCTTTAGGGACAGGATAACAGGTAGAGCCTGAAATTTGTCAGTCATACTGAAAGGATAACAGAGCTTGAAATTTGTCAGTCATAATCAATTTATGTCTATTTCTGTTTCAAGTTAGGAAAGTATTTTTTGTTTTTCTATGAAGTTTGTACAAAATTTATCTGCTTTTGAATGTGTTATGGGCCTGTGACCTTTTATTGAATAATTAAAATGTCATTCTGTCTGTGAACTTAAGTTCTCCCTATTTCAATTGGACAACACCCCACATCTCTAAGGCACCTATTGTAATTCATTACTAAACAAATTTGAATATTTAAATCTCTATAACAATTAATCTCAGACACCCAGTTTTATAGACTCACCAGCCTTACATGGACTGTTAGTCTTACCAGCTCCCTACCTCGTACTGCTTATTGAATATGTATTAATTAGGAGCCTTTGATACAGTATAGGTCCTCACTCCGCAAGTCTAGATTATTGACATACACATGAGAAAAAAATGATATTGAATGAACGGTAAATTATTAAAATATTTCATAGACTAAATTTTAGTCTACCCCCCACCCCAAAGGCCATGTACTGACAAGCCCAGGGGAGGCGCTGTGTAAGTGACAGCCTGTCTTGCATCACAACCCCACAGTCTCAGTTTTAAAGCATATTTCACCCCTCAACAGATCTGGGGAGTCTGCAATCTGGGGGTCATGGAGCTCTCCCCGCTACTGTCAGCTTCAATTACATCACAACGCGAGACAAAATGTTCCCCTCATTTAACCCTGCTAAAAGAAAAAATGAAATGTTAATGTTCTCATTTTTTCTTGAACCCCAATAAAAAAAATGTCATGATGAACATACTTGAACTGAACCGTTTCATTGCGGAAGAAGTTCTTTAAGCATTTGCTCAGTAATCTTTTTTTAAGAACTTTCTATTGATAGGCAAACATTTAATATTTCCTGGATTCATTTTTTTCCAATATGTTTTATATAAAGGAAACAGTCGTTCAAGTGTTTTTTAATAAAAGGTTGAGGATTTAAGTTTTGGGCATTTTTAGAAATTCTTTGATTTCCCCCATTTTTTCTTTATTTATGATTATCAAAGATCCATTTTCATGTCGCCTCAGACATGCCTGTTGAGGGAATCTCAGTTGTGCCAATTTCTTGTTATGACTGCAGTTGTATAAACATGGACGGAAGGAAGAGATAGACCAACGTTATATTGGATCAGGAAAGCTTATAGACTGCACTGATGATAGAGATAGCCGTATTGATGGATGGCCTTATGTCACTGTTATGACTGGGGTCCTTGTCTGATGTATCTGTGCAGCGCGTGCACATGCATGGCAGAAAGACAACTTCTTTAGATTGAACATTGACAAAGTGTACCAATTCACTTGAAAGGTGAAGGTTACAAAGGGAGGTTACTCACATATGTACTCAAAATGTGATTTATTGTCACGATTCATTAAATAAAGTTGTTATTCAGAGATCTTGCTCTCCTATACTTGGTTTGTTATTAGAATTTAACTTTTTTGAATGATAACAATATTAGATATTACCTTAACCCTATAGCTGCTGAGTTGTTGAGTATCAGAAATTCTTAGTGTTCAAATTCAAGAAGTTACAACTAAACACAAGTTTAAATACAAGTTTGTCTTTGCTTTGAAATAGGTTGTCACAGAATATTGCAGGCTCTGCAAGTAAAGGGTTAATAAAGGGTTTGGAACTGTATCTGAGGGTTGCGTGAAGAAATTGCATATTTATTCATACAATATAACTATATTTGTTTTAGCCAAAGAACTGCTTGCTCTTTATTGCACCAAAGGAAAGCAAATATATTCTGGGGATTCTGTTTTTAAGACAGTGATATGTCTGAACTTTGGAATATTCCTGACAGTGGCTAGTTTTTGCTCTTGGACAGGTGACTTCAATCACCTGAAATAATTCATGAAGAAACTATGTTGGCAATTCAGTAAATGACTGAAACTGAGTTTGTGATGATAATGACTATCTTTTTGTCAACTTTCAGCTTTCAAAACTTTGGATGTTCATCCAAATATATCTCCCATGTAGTTTTAACTTTCTAAAATCAAGATGGCAGTATTGACTTCAAAATTGCAAAGAAGATTTTCTAAATTTGGATGAATGTAAGCAAAATTAAATATGCATAAAAAATGGCCTAATCATGCCACATGTATGTTGACCTTTAAACCTATCATGTGTAAATTAAAACTGTGCAATTTGCATATACATGCTTCTACATATAAACACTCCAGTAGGTGATCTTGCAGATTGATTTTTTACAAGAATCTATGCACATGCAGAACATTCGTCTAGATTTGCACATCACAAACATATGTTTCTGTTTGACCTGACACTTTGTAATATGTACAGATGAGAGGTGCTGGGCTGTGAGACCAGATTGATGAACTAACCTGCCTTGTGTGACTGCCATTTACTTTCTACACTTGCATCTGGCAAAGATATCTCCTCTATTTTTAGTGTTAAGGTTGATAAAGAAGATGCACAGAATTTGCTCTCAAATTCCTTGATGTTTTTGTTCTTATGTGTAAGTTTCAGTTGCAAATCCATTAGTTAAACACCAAGGCCAAGGTAACCTTAGTGTCCATAAATATTACCAGGATTGATACTGAACAAAAAATATTAGTATTTTTATTTTATCTAGTATTTTTCCTGGTATTTTATTCCTGATTAAGTCTTTTTAGGTTTTTTTTTAAAGACATCTTTATGAATAGCATTGCAAAATTATTTACCAAAATTTATAAACTGAAAGTAAAATAATGTTTTTAAGGAAAGTTACTTAGAATTTTTCTTGGAAAATGGAAACAAAGTATTATTTTTTCAATTACTATAATCTAGATTGTTGAAAGTTCTCTTACTACTAAGATAGTTCATAGTACCATTACATTCACATTGGCTTATGTTTTAGATCTAAGAGAATGGAAATTTATGTATTTTCAAAAATGACAATATTTATTTCAGAACTTTTTCACCAAGAAAGGATTTCGGACAAACCTTAAGAGAACAAAGAGCGTCACTAAGCTGGACAGGAAGAGGTCTGGATCCAATGTCTCTGAAAATGACACGTGAGTAGTCTCCCCTTCTGACCTTCACCTTTCAGCTGCATGCACAGGTCAGCCATCTTGGATTTACCAAACGGAGCTTGACAGGGGTGTTGATTGGATACCATGGATACCAAACAGATTCCTGCAAGAAGATTATGGTGATGAAAGTGGCTGGAGTTTTGGGTTCTTGAAGTTTGTCTTCAGTTATTATGTTTGTTTATCATGTTTGTGATCATTAGGTCTAAGGATGTTTTAAACATGTCCTTGAGATACCAGCATGATTAAGAATCTATCTTCATGTTTATGTTGTATGCATGTATTTAAAGTATTTTTATGTAAAATTTCGTGCGCTTTGATTGTCACCTAAGTTTATTAAATTTGAATAAAAAGGTTGGTATTAATTAAATTAAAGGTAACTGTAAATTAAAAATTCAATGGAGAATACCATATGTGAATATTTTAGCCATTTCTTTTAGCTATGAGATGGACTTCAATTGATAAATGAACATTCCTGAATCTTCCGGATTTATTTTATTTAGTACAAAATTCTTTTAAACAAGAGAAATTAAAACTTTTTAATGCACATCAAATGTGTATGTTATGAATGTGGGTTGCAGAGATAGGAGGATGGTTTATCTTAAGTACGAACTTCAAACAGAGTTCACAAGTTTCTATTGGGAGAAGGTGTTATCATCTATAAAATGTTTGTTAAACATTGCGCACAAGAAGATCTAAAGACATAGCTTAAACCATTATCAGAGAATTTGCCAGAAATAAACAAACAAAATCCACAAAAATAGCAGATGAGATCAAATAACCAAACAGGCAGCTTAATAACTAATGCATACTTAAAGAGAGGTTGTACCAAAATAATATTTCTTTAATCTTACGTTTTATTTTGCCTGACGTTAAAAAAATAATGTACTCTTGATTTCTCTTTTTTCAAAAATGAAAAACAAGTGAATCAAATGAGAGTGTCCCAAAAATATCTTTGGTAAATTCTCTATCAATTCATTATGTTTTGTAAAATTACTGAAAAACATTAGAAGAAAAGATGTATCTTTGGATAATGTATCAAATAAAAAGATACATAGATAAATTCATCCATACTCTTTAATGAATTACAAAATACAATTAAAACATGTAAAAGTGGTCACTGACTTAAGTTTTGTCACTGATCAAGTTTTTAGCTCATCAGGTCTGAAAGACCCGATGGGCTTATGGCATGGCAAGGCGTCCGGCGTCCGTCCATCTGTCCGTCCATCCGTCCATCCGTAAACTTTTCACTTTTTCGACTTCTTCTCCAGAACCAATGACTCTAGAGAGCTGAAATTTTATGTGCATACTCCTTGGCAAATGGGGATTCTAAATTGTAGATTTTGTGACCCCGTGACCCCATTTGGGGTCACAAGGGTCAAAAACTTAAAAATCTATTTTAATCTTCTTCTCCAGTTCCAAAAGGTCCAGAGAGCTGAAAAGTTGTGTGTAGACTCCTTGGGAACTGGAGATTCTAAATTGTAGATTTTGTGACCCCATGACCCCAAATGAGGTCACAGGGGTCAAAACATGAAAAACCTATTTTCATCTTCTTCTCCAGTTCCAAAAGGTCCAGAGAGCTGAAAAGTTGTGTGTAGACTCCTTGGGCACTGGAGATTCTAAATTGTAGGTTTGGTGACCCCATGACCCCAAATGGGGTCACAGGGGTCAAAACCTGAAAAACCTAATTTCATCTTCTTCTCCAGTTCCAAAAGGTCTAGAGAGCTGAAAAGGTGTGTGTAGACTCCTTGGCCAACGGGGATTCTAAATTGTAGGTTTGGTGACCCCATGACCCCAGATGGGGTCACAGGGGTCAAAACCTAAAAAACCTAATTTAATCTTTTTCCCTAGTTCCAAAAGGTCCAGAGAGCTGAATAGTTGTGTGTAGACTCCTTGGGCACTGGAGATTCTAAATTGTAGGTTTGGTGACCCCATGACCCCAAATGGGGTCACAGGGGTCAAAACCTAAAAAACCTAATTTAATCTTTTTCCCTAGTTCCAAAAGGTCCAGAGAGCTGAATAGTTGTGTGTAGACTCCTTGGGCACTGGAGATTCTAAATTGTAGGTTTGGTGACCCCATGACCTCAAATGGGGTCACAGGGGTCAAAACCTGAAAAATCTAATTTCATCTTCTTCTCCAGTTCCAAAAGGTCTAGAGAGCTGAAAAGGTGTGTGTAGACTCCTTGGCCAACGGGGATTCTAAATTGTAGGTTTGGTGACCCCATGACCCCAAATGGGGTCACAGGGGTCAAAACCTGAAAAACCTAATTTCATCTTCTTCTCCAGTTCCAAAAGGTCTAGAGAGCTGAAAAGGTGTGTGTAGACTCCTTGGCCAACGGGGATTCTAAATTGTAGGTTTGGTGACCCCATGACCCCATATGGGGTCACGGGTCAAAACCTAAAAAACCTAATTTAATCTTTTTCCCTAGTTCCAAAAGGTCCAGAGAGCTGAATAGTTGTGTGTAGACTCCTTGGGCACTGGAGATTCTAAATTGTAGATTTTGTGACCCCATGACCCCAAATGAGGTCACAGGGGTCAAAACATGAAAAACCTATTTTCATCTTCTTCTCCAGTTCAAAAAGGTCCAGAGAGCTGAAAAGTTGTGTGTAGACTCCTTGGGCACTGGAGATTCTAAATTGTAGGTTTGGTGACCCCATGACCCCAAATGGGGTCACAGGGGTCAAAACCTGAAAAACCTAATTTCATCTTCTTCTCCAGTTCCAAAAGGTCTAGAGAGCTGAAAAGGTGTGTGTAGACTCCTTGGCCAACGGGGATTCTAAATTGTAGGTTTGGTGACCCCATGACCCCAAATGGGGTCACAGGGGTCAAAACCTAAAAACCCTAATTTAATCTTTTTCCCTAGTTCCAAAAGGTCTAGAGAGCTGAAAAATTGTGTGAAGACTCCTTGGACACTGGGAATTCTAAATTGTAGGTTTGGTGACCACTTGACCCCAAATGGGGTCACAGGGGTCAAAACCTTAAAATCCTACTTTCATCTTCTTCTCCAGTTCCAAAAGGTCTTGATAGCTTAATAGTTGTGTGTAGACTCCTTGGACAATGGGGATTCTGAATTGTAGGTTCGGTGACCCCTTGACCCCAAATGGGCAATGGGCCTTTTTTATTTGATTGTGAATAACTCGGACGTTGGGACAGGCTATCTTTCCTACACTGCCCATGACCCCATGGTCTAAACCACAACACCTATTTCTATCAAAAGTCTGATGAGCTACAGAGCCCATGGCTCTATTTTTTATGTAAAAGACAAATTCAGAAAAAATATGAATATTAATAGAAAAATTTTTTGGTGGAAGTATCAAATTAAAAATTAAAAAAAAAATTTTTTAAAAAGTTTTTCCATCCATTCTCCTTATGAAATTTTTAGAAGCAATATGTATGAAAAAATGTATAAGTGTTAATAGGTATACATTCAGGTGTGGCATATTGTAACACCTGTCATCAAATTGAACATGAAAAGGGATGCTGGATTTCTTGTTTTTCTACTAAGTGTAGCGTATCTGATTCAGGGGCGAAAGATGCCAACCTAAATTAAGCAGATGAATTGTGATGGGCGTTTCTCTTTAGTAGGTAATTTGGGGCATGGTGATCTTATGTAATTGGATTACCTGATGATTTTGTAATTGGTTGTGTATACTTTGGATCAAATTGCTCTTGGTTGAAGCTAGTTATGAAGAGGTTTTCAGTATGGTGTAATTGCATATTTTTTGTGAAGAAACTTTGAAAGTGCTGTTAAGAAGTTGATCATGGACGTAGATTTAGAGTTGAGAGTTGGGAGTTTTGAGTGATGAGTGTAAAAAAAAAAAAGGGTTCTATTTCAAATTGGAAACTTTATCATAAACAAATTTATTTTAAAAAATTTTAATTTTGAATTTACTAAACATATTTTATTCAATATGGGAAAAGATACGTAACACATTTTCAAATATAGGTAACTTTTCCCCGAATGAATAGAAAGTAAAAGGATTTTAAAAATGAAAAATCACAATGGAAAATAAAAAGGAGCTTTTAAGTTCTTCTATTTAAGTTAAGCACTCTGGAATTTTTTATTTTAAGGCACTTTAGTATATCAAAGAAATGATTATAATCTAAAGATACTTATATGATTCAAATTTAGTAAACATGATCATATCTTGTTCAGTTATTTTGGTACCCTTTTATTATTAATTGTTTTTTTAAGTCAATGATCTTAATTGTAAATGATGTTCATGTTTTCAAGTTGGTGAGAAGGTCTCAAAAACAAATTCTTGAAAATCCTTACACTGAATCCTATTGAGGCCTAAAAATACCAGCAGTTTTTAATTAAACCTCCCACCCCTCTAGAGAGAATGGACTCTGCCAGTGAGAGTTTCATGCTTAGCATGTGCAGAGTGGGACGTTATTTCTGACTCAGATCCTTAAAGACGGAAAGTCGATCTTGTCCGCTATTTTTTGGACGCTGCATAGGAAATGAGTACCTAAGTATAGACTCAATCGGTGACATACCATCTTACATCATGGGCGCCAAAAACAAGGTAGGTTATCTAGGGTTCCTGGCTTTGTCTTGTGGATATTCAGTGAACTATTGCCCGGTCAAAGGGTTGACGTACCGGTGTTGTTTACGACAGTTAAAGTTTGAAACTTGGAGAGAGTTCTTAGGAGTGCCAGATTTACTGGTATAATCATCCTGTGTGTTGCTTTGAGGTGACTGAAAGCCTAAATATCCATATTTTGAGGTTGGTATCCCAAAGATCGTGTTTGTAATGTTTTGTGGATATAGATGTGTGGTAATGAGGAATGAAGTTCTGTACAAAGTCAATAAGTTTTTGAGTGATTGATAGAGCAGAGAATTTAAGAATTGAAAAACTTATATCTAAAGTGTATATTTATTATGTAGATTTTATTTGCATTAGACTCTTGAAAATACTCCACATTTGCCTTCATGGACAGTTGTCTATTCTTTGAAGACTTGATAACAAAGTCATCTATGAAAAGTAACATTGAATGGCAGTATTAAAGTCAAATATGAAAGCATTCAGTCAAATTTGTTCAACTTCACATATGCTATGTAGAATTCTGTTTAGCCTTTGCCATGCTTGTCTGTTCCAAACGTTAACCGATCAAAAGAACAACTAATCCCCAAATAGAATTCAAGTATTTATTCATGTTTATTGCAGCTAGTTCTTCTAATGATTAAATATTCTTCATAAATGATAATAAAAAAATCTTCTCTTTTATTCCGAAAGCATATTGTTATTTTTACCATTCCAATTTTGCAATTTAGTTGAAAGGTACAGGGAGTTAACCAAGTAGTAGGTAGTACATAGTATATTCTGCCCATGAACTGTAGTTAGGTAAGCGGTAGTTAGGTAAGCGGTAGGGAGGTGTTGGTTTAGCTTACACGCATGTAACAACTCTGAATACTATGGAATATGAGAGGCTGTAACCCTTGATGGGAGACTGACAGCTCAATTTGCAAGAGTTGGATATTTTTAGAATTCTCTACATACTTCTTCTGCACTAATGGAATTAACCATTTCTTCAGTGTTATGTATAAATGGTACATACTGAATTTCGTCTTAGTTTGCACCAAGGGAATTCACCATTTCTTCAGTGTTATGTATAAATGGTATATTATGACTTTCGTTTTAGTTTGCACCAATGGAATTAACAGTTTCTGCAGTGTGATATATATATATATATATATAGATGGTGTAAATGGTGTAACAGTATATGTACATCTTAATTTGCACCAATGGGGTTTAACCTATGTTAGGTATGTATGAGGTTTATTCACAAATCCTGACTTTCAATTGAATGTTTCAAAAAGGTATTTCAGCTGAATAGGACATTGAAATAAGAAATACAAGATTTTCTGAGCAACAACTTGAAAACAACGATAAAGAGGTTGTTATCTACAATATATTGCCTTTTCTATGTGCATCGCTTCTTAATGCTCCTTAATTGCTGATTATGACTTAAATAATTTCTGTTGTTGTTTTGGCATTTGCTTATTTAACATGAAAAAATAATAAAAATATGAAATAGTACAAAAGGTTATTGATCAGCAATGCAAGATATGAATTTTTGTGTGTTGGATTGGGCTATTCTTTGCACACAAATTTCATGACAAACTTTATGTTCATAGTTCACTTTTTAATCATTTCAGAAACAACAACGATTATTTTGATCATAATTATTATTTGTAAAACAAAATATCATCACCTAAATAATCATTTAAACTAGTCCATGCTGCAGAGATACAACTTAAAACCTACTTAAAATAAACCAGTTTGCCTCCAATAACATGCAATTTTAAAATCCATTTTGCAAAATGATCCAATAAGCTTGTGAATTATGTCGACCGGAAAAAATGTTTAAAAATCAAGCAGGCTAAAGGTTAACAACTTAACACCCATTTAAGAAATAATAAACCAGTTTAGCCTCTTGTAACATGCAATTTTAGGATCAACTTTGTAAAATCAATATAATCTTAAAAATTATGTTGACCAAAAAATTTGTTTAACAATCCTGCAGGCAAAAGGTTAAAAAATTCAGCATTTAAAAAACAATAAAGCTGTGTGCCTTATGTCCCTTCCTCAAACAGTGTGCATGAATCATACCCTTATTATTTAGCGTACTCTACCGTCTCCGACTCACCGTAGCCCCTTGATTGCCTATCAATTATCTCTCGACCAATAACACAGAGAAAACAATACGGGAGTTACCTGCTCATCCCCGCCGCGCCACCTATGGTCACGTGACCAAAACCTCATTCCAACTTCCTGTCGCTCAGTGATCGGACGTATCTCTGAGCTCTCTCGAAGTGTCTTTGCCTTTATAGCACTTTTGCTGTAGTTTTTCTCTTGACGTTATTCCTTGGGTGTAAGAGTGGTTTTCTCTTACTCCCTGCCACTTCCAATTGTCAATTGGAGGTAGTTTTGTTGTCGGTTCTGCTTGTGTGTACAGGCAGGCCTTTAGTGTCGCGCGTCCCGGCTTGGGTCGTGTCGCTTGAGTTGCACGTGCGCGCTCGTGCTTCTCAGGTCGCAGGCAGCATCCCTCCGGGTGGCTGCCCTTTGACCCCTCGGCTGGTGCGTGGGACGAGTGCAGGTAGCGTCAGCGACGTACCTTGTGTCTCGCCTTGCCCGCCCGCTTGGGGTGAGTGGTTCTCACACGCGTCCGCGTGGTGAGTGGTTGCGTGAGTGAACACGGACGTGAGTGGTTGGCCCGCCCTCCGCTCGGTACGCTCGTTCGCTTCACTCCTTCTCGGTCCGTCTGGCGGGTGACAGACGTGGTGGACTGGTCCGTCCTCCGTCTTGTACGCGCTTGCTCCGCTCCGCTCCGCTCCGTCCGGTGAGGGACGGACATACCTTGTGCACTCACAGGTAAGTGTCGTCGAACCAGGGTATCGTCAGCGATGTACCCTGGTTTCTGCGGGCGATGCGGACTTCGGAAGTCGGGGACCCACGACCCCCACTCCCTCTGTCGGTTCTGCACGTCCGCCTGCACCCTACAAGACAGGTGTGAGGAGTGCGAATCTCTCACTTCGGAGGGGTTCAAACTCTACCTTCAGGCTTTACGGAAGAGTGAAAGGGACGCCATATGCGCGAAGCGTAGGGTTCGCTCTTCCGGGAACCATCCGCCTTCGTCCACTGTCACCTCCCCCTCGGAGGGGCTCGTGATTTCGGAAGACACGAGGGAGTTTCAGGCGGAGGTTGGGGGGTCCGATTCGGACAGGGACGCTATCGGAGGTCTACCCTCCCCCCCTCCCCCCCGCCTTCCCGTTCGCCACCGCTCCCCTTCAGGGTCTTCCGTCCCTCCTCGCATTTCTCCCCTCCGCGTGCGGAAGAAGTCGAAGAAGAGGAAGAGGAGGGCGGGGGACCGAGTTCATTTTGATGAAGCGGCCTTCTCCGCCCAATTACTTGCGTCCGTCAAAGACATGGTGACGGGGATGTTTGATGCCAGGGAGGGCGCTTCCCCCCCTGCTTCCGTAAGACGGGAGAAGACTCCCCCCTCGGTGGAGGGGTCCACCCCCGTGTCGCCTCCCCCTCCCCCTCGTCCCGGGCGAAGGGTCACTCTCCGTTCCCCGGAGGTTTCCCCCAACGACTTGCCCACCCCCGGGGGGTCCCCCATCCGCTCGGACCCAGAGTTTGTGGACACGACGAACCCTCCCCTCATTCCTATATCCGAGGGAGGGAGTGGGAGTACGTCGGGGTCGGACGCGGCCGACAAAATGGACGCAGTGGCGGAATGGGCGGGCCTTTCCCTTCAGGAGGTGGACGAATCACCTTCTTCCACCAAGCGGGCCCGGCTGGAGTCCTTCTGTGAGGAGGAGGCTCCACGGTGCACGAGGCAGGTCTTTCCCCCCCATCGCCTGTATGACACGGCGGGGAAGGATTTCAAGTCGGCGGTCGCGGCCGCAGCGCCGGGAAGGCTCATCCCTCCCCTAGTGCTGACGGACCGCCAGCGGTCCTCCCTCCCGGTGGCAGACCCCCCCATCCCTCTTAATCCTCCAGTCTTGGACGAGGACATCAGACGGGTGGCTGCACCCGCGACCCCTCACCACGTCTCGGACGCTCACCTAGTCCACTTGGACAAGGAGGCCAGGTCCATCTTGGGGACGGTTAACTCCGTCGCTCACGCCTGTAAGGCGATGACGGTCTTCGCCAGGGAGGCGGAGATGGAAAAGGGAGCCCCGGCCCTTTACCGTGCGTTCGGCTCCGTGGCGGGAGGCCTGGCGCAGGTTATGCTCAGCGCGGGGCGTATCTCGGCGGGGATCACCAACCTACGCAGAGACGGGTTCCTCGGTCGGACCAACCTCCCCGTCGGGATTCGTAGCAATCTCCGAGGAGTCCCCGGGTCAGCCCACACACTTTTCGCGGGTGCTATCCCCGAAGCCCTCAGACAGCGTCACGAGGTCCAACAACAGGACCTGACCAACAGGCTGGCGGGTGAACGGAGGCAAGGGTTCACTACACCCAAGAAGGGGAAACAGACGTCCCAGCCTCACACTCCCAAGACGGGGGGTGTGTCGTTTCGGTTCGGGGGTCGGGGAGGGAGAGACTCAGGCAACGTCTCCGGCCCCTCACCAGGTAGGCTCTCCTCTCAAGGGAAGTGGCCCAAGCGGGGGAAGGGTCCCTTCACCCCAAAGAAGCAGTGACTCGTGGAGCGCTCCGCTGCTTCCTCCACCTATGATTGTTCCCTGGGATGGCCCTGTCGGAGGGCGTCTCGGGCAGTTCGTGGCAAACTGGGAACAGCTAGGCTTAGATCCCTTTGTGTGTCGGATCCTGGAGCGGGGGTTTCAGATTCCAGTCTTGTCTCCCCCTCCGCTCACCTGCAAACCAACAGAGCGACCGCTGTCAGCCGACAGGCTCGCTCTCACGTTGGAACAGGTGGACATTCTCATCGCCAAGGAGGCGGTGGAGGAAGTCCCGCTCCAGGATCTAACCCCCGGGTTTTACTCACCCGTTTTCGTCCGACCCAAGAGAGACTCGGGAAAATGGCGGCTCATTCACGACATGTCAGTGTTCAACCGCTCCTACCTCGTACGGCCGCCATATTTTCGTCTCTTGACTGTGTCGTCAGTGATGCTATTTCTGGAGCGATCGGACTGGATGATATCTCTAGATCTCCAGGACGCGTACTTGCACATTCCCATCTTTCGGGAACACCGCAAGTACCTCCGCTTCGTCCTGGGGGGGCGCCACTTTCAGTGGAACGTGCTCCCGTTCGGGATATCATCCGCTCCGTGGCTTTTCACCAGAGTGACTCAGCCGGTTGTCCAATTAATTCACCATCACAATGTACAGTTCGCTATGTACCTGGACGACGGGTTCAGTCACCACCGCTCGCCCGCAGTCCTCCGAGAACAGCGGGATTTCGTGATCGGGCTGTTCAGGAGACTGGGGTGGTTGGTAAACCTGGCCAAGTCGGACTTACAACCCACAACCTCGCTCACCTTCCTGGGCGCCAGACTGGACACCGTTCAGTACAGGGCCTTCGTTCCCCAGGAACGGATGGGCAGGATAGACGGTCTCCTAGAACGGGGACTCAAGGGTCCGCTCGTGCTACGGCAGTGGCAGCGGATACTAGGGCTACTCACTTCAGCCCAGGACCTCACCGCGAGGGGTCGGCTGGAGTTGAGGCCCCTACAGGTTTTTCTCAATCCTCACGTCAGGGAGGAAGCGTGCAGTCACGCTTTCCCGCTTCCCAAGCGGCTCGTCCCTCACCTAGCCTGGTGGAGGGTGCAGGAGAACGTGTTCTCAGGCGTCCCTCTCAGACCCCCCGCGGCGACAGCTCACCTATTCGTGGATGCGTCCACTCAGGGCGGGGGGGCCCACCTGGGAACGGATCAGACGGCGGGGCTCTGGTCGTCGGTTCAGCGCACCCGCCACATCAACGAGTTGGAGATGGAGGCTGTCAGGTTGGCAATCTGTCACTGGTCCGCTCTGCTGTGGGGCCAAGTGCTACTGGTGCACACGGACAGCTCGACAGCGGCTTGGGGAATAAACAAGCAAGGCTCGACCAGGGCACTTGCCATCCTCCAATTAGCGCTAGATCTATTTCGCCTGACGGACAGGCTGCACATGTCAATCCGCGCGGTGCACATTCCGGGGGTGAGGAACGTCCTAGCGGACGCACTCTCCAGGCCGGACAAACCCCCGTCCACGGAGTGGAAACTCCTCCCCAGGGCTTTTCAACAGGTTTGCCAGCTCTTCGGGAGACCGCACATAGATCTCTTCGCGACACGACTGAACCACCAGCTGCCGGTCTACGTGTCTCCCGTCCCCGATCCCGGGGCGTGGGGCTTAGACGCTCTGTCGTTCGAATGGGAGGGGATGGATGCCTACGCTTTTCCTCCCCCGAGCATTCTAAATCAAGTGGTGGCGAAACTTCAGGCGACCCGGGTGGTCAGGCTCATCCTGATAGCGCCCCTATGGCCAGCGAGGCCGTGGTTCGTACCCCTTCGGAGGTTGTCCCAGGGGGAACCTATTCCCATTCCACTCAGATGGAATCTCTTAGTGAGCGAGCCAAGCGGGCGGGTACACGAAAACCCGCAAGCACTGAATCTTCACGCTTGGCTTGTCTCCAAAAGGGGCTGAAGCGGGCGGGCTACTCTAAGAGAGTCGCAGCTGCGGTCTCCTCTGCCCAGCGTGCCTCCACCCGCCAATTGTACGACGTGCAGTGGAGGTCATTCGTCACCTTCTGCTCTGACAAGGGTTGGGACGTCCAGGTAGCTACGGTCCCCCAGGCGGCGGAATACCTAGTGTACCTCAGGGAGGAGAGGGGACTTAAAGCCTCCTCGATTAACACGCATCTAGCGGCAATCATGTCGGTCCTACGCAAGCGTGACTCCTCCGTGGACATCTCTGTCCTTAAGGAGGTGATTAGGACCTACCGTCAGGTGGACGGGAGACTCAAACCGAGACCCCCCGAGTGGGACCTAGCGGTTGTCCTCGAGCACTTGTGCTCAGACTTCTATGAGCCTCTATCGGGAACCATCATTCTCCGTCTGACAGTCAAAACTGCCTTCCTGGTGGCGATGGCTTCGGCCGCCAGGATTTCAGAGCTACACGCTCTTCAGGCTGATTTGCTTCGGTTCGAAGCGAGGGATGGGGGTAAGGCCTCGCTGGGTCTTGCACCGGACTTCGTATGCAAGAACCAGGGGTCGGACGAACGGGGCAGGGTGTTCCACATTCCCGCCCTCTCAGGCTCAGCCTCCCCCACGGACGAGGAGAGCAGACTCCTCTGTCCAGTCCGCGCGCTTCGGGTTTACGCAGAACGCACGCGTTCTCTCCGCCAGGGGAGGAGGAGATTATTCCTACCTCACTCCCAGGTGAGCACGAAGGAGATAGACAAGCGTCTACTGGGCGTCTATCTGCGGTCCGCTATCCTTGAGGCCTATAAAGCCAAGGAGTTAGCCCCGCCAGCTCGTGCTAACCCTCACGAGATCAGAGCGATCTCGGCCACTATGGCTTTCCACAGTAACATCGCCGTAGCAGATATCATGGCGGGCTGTTTCTGGAAGTCCGGCATGGTCTTCGCTAATCATTACCTCCGAGACTTGTCCACGGAGGACCTTGCGGGTGTGGCCAGACTGGGGCCACAGGTGTTCGCTCAGCACCGCACGGGGGGCTCCGCTCCCCCTAGAGGGGTTGCAGTTCACCGATAGGTCCTTTCGCGCTCTGTTGTTTTTGTAATAAACTTCACTTCGCACCTCCGTGTCTCGTTTGTTCTCCTTCCGGGTCGGGGCGGGCTCCCTCCTTAGCAGGGTTCCTGTGCACCCACCCCTAGGTAGACGATAGTGGGGGGAGTACTTGCTCTTCCGCCTCCTTGCTCTCGCAGCCCTCCACCCTCTGTGGTAGTCGGGGCTACGGTGAGTCGGAGACGGTAGAGTACGCTAAATAATAGTACGTTTTTGAGTAAACGTCATTATTTGTACTTACCGTCGACGACTCACCAATCTTTAATTCCCACCCATGCCTCCCCTCCTGCGAGTAGGTTCGCTCTAGCGTTCACTGGCTCCAGGTAGTTGGGATGAGGTTTTGGTCACGTGACCATAGGTGGCGCGGCGGGGATGAGCAGGTAACTCCCGTATTGTTTTCTCTGTGTTATTGGTCGAGAGATAATTGATAGGCAATCAAGGGGCTACGGTGAGTCGTCGACGGTAAGTACAAATAATGACGTTTACTCAAAAACGTACTATTTTATCCTCAGCATAGCTGTTAATGACACAGAGGATTCAATCAAAATCACTTCATTACACAATGACGTTTAAAGGCCAAAGCAGGAAATGAGATGATGTCATATGATCACATGAAACCCTTCCCATCAACACAATGGACTCAGGCTTGATGTGTGATTTTGATTAGGAAAGGATATTTTGAGGCTAATTTTTTTTATTATTGACTTTTAAAGATATGGCATTGGAATATTTTTTATGTTGGACAAGTACAATTTTTTTACGATTTATAAACGTAGTCTATCCTATATGAGGCCTTGTTTTAAGTTTGACTGTATAATAATGAGGAGCCTTTTATTCAGTCTCGAAACTGCCTTCAGCAGGTCTATCTTGATACATCTGGGTTCTCAGCCCTGGAAAGTTGAAAGTTAACTTTTTAAAGCAGGGATGTATACATTGTTATACAAAATAACAAAATCAGCATAAATTTTGTGTCAGTTATAAGAAATTAATTTCTTTTCTTGAAAGATATCTTGCTGCAGATAACTTAAGTGGGGATGTATACATATTGTATACAAAATAACAAAATCAGCATAAATTTTGTGTCAGTTATAACAAGTTAAATTCTTTTCTTGAAAGATATCTTGCTACAGATAACTTAAGTGGGGATGTATACATATATTGTACTTTTTTCATAATTTTAATCGGAACCTTAATTATGGAGTTGGGTAATTCAAGTTTGCTTTACTTGATCTATGTCAAGATTAACAAAATATATTTCTAAGCTTGAATATACGATAGAGTATTGATAATCCAGTACAATGTTATACGCAATTCTCTCTATCCTATCCTACCGTTTTTTCTCAAATCCCTTTGTCAACAAAAAAACCCTACCCAGAATGCAATTTTAAAAAGATCAGGAGAGTAGTAAATTTAGCATTTGACAAGAATGGGTGCTGGAAGCAAGATGGGAAAGATAAGACATCTCTGAGAGCCTGGCATTTCCTATTAGAATGAATTTATTGCCACTTTGTTGTCAAACTGTATTAGAAAGTGTTTATTGACAATCCTGAACTCCCAGCTGATAAGAAAAGCGCTTTAAGTGGAACAGACCATGAATAAAACAAAAGGTTATGAAAAAAGATTATCTGGGATTTTTTTAATAATAAGAGTTTGTTTCATCGTTATATTGTTTTTATTAGGCTTTATTGTTATTGAAAGTTATGTGTGACAGTCAAAGTGAGGATTGTATTATATTTGATGTCTTTTTTTAAAGGCTTTTGTAAGTTATGTTTCTTGTAACTAAAAAGTGCAATTTTCTCATATTCTTCAAAATAATTGTTTGAATAATTAATTGTTTAAATAAGATATACAATGTATATGGTATACAATATAATAAAAAAAATTAAAAAATAGAAACTCTTTTTGCAGAGATATATATAGATTTCTTTAGTAGTATGTATCAAAACTTTTAGTGAAGAAACAATATGACTGTAAATTTTGTTTTTGAAAAAAAATGATTTAATGAATCTTAAAAAATAAAAAAGCAAATAGATAATGGCGGTTAAACATGTTTGAAAAGGAATCATAACCTTCTTTGTTTTAACTAGTGTTTTTTAGATCAGATGTAATTTGAGTCTGTTTGGTACACAAGGTGAGATTTGTGCACATGTTGGGCTCGTAAACATGCATGTGCGTGTTGATGGAGCAGAGGCTGAATAATGGATAGACAGAAGGAATGAAAAAGATTGCACAGATCTTATCAGACAGAATGAGAAAGAAAAGAAATAATGATATAGTAGAATAGATTTAGATATAAGGAATAAGTGAAAAATGATCTCATCAAAGATGGAAAGAGTGAGGAAAGGACAAATAAAGAACCGATGTAGAAAGTGAACGATAAGGAGATGAAAATGTTATTAATGGATAAGATTTAAAGAAAGAATTAAAAAGGATGATCTTATCTCGGATGGGAAGAGTAAGGAAAGGGACAAATGATGAAGTGATATAGGAAGAGTGGAAGAGAAGAGGATGAATATTGTATTTATAGAAACAGTGAGAGGCAAGAATGAAGGAAGATATTACCTCAGTTTTAAAATGATGCAAATTCAAAGATTAACAAAGGTATGTTGAATGAGAAAAAAAACAAGATAGAAAAGTATATATATATGTGAGGATTTGCTGGTGGAGGAGAGGTCGAAAGTGAAAATGGTAAGGAAGGGGGAGATGAAACAAAATGGTTAGATCTTAACCAAGACAGAAGGCTTGGGTGAGGAAATAAGATAAAATAGAATAGAGATATCAGGTAGAATTAGCATATGATGGAAGGAGATAGGAACGGACAAAGATAGAATCAATGAAAAAAAAGGAGTATGAAAAGATTACTATCTTATTCACAGATGGGAAGTGAAGGGGGAAGAAAAGAATATCAGATGTTACCATGGTGTATTGGATTGAGAGAAAATGACTAAAAACATGTTTAGTTACTTTTTCAAAAATTGATGGAATGAATGAAGAAATAGAAGAATGAACAATTTCTATGAAGTTTCAATTAAATGAGAGAAGAAAAAAGAATTTCAAGAAAGATTTTTTCAAGGATGGTGGAATTGTAAAATGGGAAGAACGAGTTATAGTAAACAGCCTATGAAGTTCAGGAGTGAAAGAAAGTTAAAGGTCTTGATTGAAGGATTGATCTTATCACAGATTGAATGTGTGAAAAGGGAAGGAAGAATGTCTTTAGATTTTATCAGGGAGTGCAGGGGCAGGCAGATTCTTGGAGAGTTCCTGTTTCAGCCAATGTAGTGGCATTTCTCTGTTTCCTAGGATTGTGTAGGTTCAAAGATCTCCTGGAAAGCATGTTTGGATAAAAAATGACATTTTGGAAAGCTAAGGAGTGGGAACTTTTGTAGAATGTATTTTACTTATAAAAATTAGATAAAGTTAAGTAAGATAAATGATACGGTAAATCATGTTCAAGCTGAATACTTAATTTTGTACACTCCCCTAATGGCTGAGCTGTGCTATGCATAACTCACTCACTCACTCAATTATTTAAGATTGGATTTTGATTTGGACATAATATCTTGAATCATGGTTTCAAATTGGGGTGGTTTTGACATTTCCGAGAATCTAAGTAGAAGATCAGTTAAGTTTTGATGGGTGCAGCAAGATTGTTTTCCTGATTTTCCATTTCTAATGCCAGTAAATGTCAAAAGCCGGGTGGAAGGGATATATCTGATCGTCAAGATCTAAATAATATATTGTATTACCATTTGTAGGATAGGTCATCATTGTTCAAATAATTGTTCAGTTAGCTCAACAGGATGTTCAGTAAGAGGCAATAATGGCCTCTGATTCATCTTCAGCAGATATCAGTTAATTCTCTCTATTTTCAGACATCATAAGTCCAAGAAATAGAATTTCGGATCAACCAGTAGGTTAGGGGTTAAGATGAACTTCATCAGAAAAACATTTCAGCAAATGGAGATAAATATCGAGGAATTATGTCCTGACCTGTGCAAAGTTGACTCAGTTGACAGGTAACAGAAAGTTCAGCAACATTGGCCCTGTTGATTCACTGGATAGGTGACCGACTTCATACCTTTAGATGATCTCATAGTCGTAAAGGTTGACGACTGGCTGACATCAAGACATTCATTATCAAATATGTTATGTCAAATAAGGTTTTTGAGATGTTTTGTAATTGTTCCCCTCGACCAGCAGTTAAATTGGGTACCTGGTAATAGTTGTTTTGTAGTGTTAACAGCTTGGATTAGTCAAGGGTTTTAATGAGAGTAGCACCTCATCCTGCATGAGTGGAGAAACATGTGAAATATTAAAAACCTTTTTGACAAAACAAACAAGTCAGATTTATTTTCATTTACTTTGTCATTCATCCAACTTGGGGCCACAATCTGCACATCAGGATATGGACTAGCTATAAGAGTGCAAACAGGAAGTGATGCATGCTGTGGTTACAGGAGCCCTTCCGCTTGTGTTGAAGGTTATGAGCAGGAAGAACGTAGATAATGACAGTCGAATGTCTTATAGTAAAGGGGGCGGGTTAGCGTGTTCGCTTTGGATCAAGAGGTCAGTGGTTCGAATCCCGCCAGGGGCTCGGCAACTTTGTCTGCAGTAGAGAACTCTTCTACACACAGTCAGGTTTGGGTGCAATGCTACACTGAATTTCAGCGTAGTACCACCCATGGTTCGCTAGTTCCAGCCGATGCTCGCAGGTTTCACCGCAATGCATAGCAACAGTGGTGTTGTGGGCTTTCTCCCTGCAATAATACTAGCAGCCGCGATATAAGTGAAATAATCTTGAAAGCGGCGTTAAACACCAACTCAACTCACCTCACCTCACCTCACCAAATGGAGGTTAGGTCAGCAGTAAACTGACACTTTAGAACTTGCCTCAATTTCCTTGATTTATGGAGTCCTGTATCTTCAGAGGCTTTGATGGATTCCTCATACAGATATAAATGATATTGAATGAATTTCTAAGCAAGAAGATATTGATACTTTATTGTTATTCTTATTTTCAACAAATGAAATATAATTATTTTTGGTTGAATTGAATTTTGAATTTATATAGCCTGTGTCCTATTTTAGAGATATGATTTACCATCTTAGTTCTGTATAGTCAAACTTTATTTACTTGTTTCCAATTAAAAGTTATTGTACAGAAGTTGCTTTTCTTCCATTTCCAAATGCTCTCATAGATTTTCATCATAATGATTTGAATTATCTTGAGCTCATTACATACAGTTTCTGGAAATATTAAGTCTACTTCTGGCCAAAATTTTGTTTATTTGTTCACAATAAAATATTTTTGTCCAAAAATTGCTTTTCTTTTTGCAATTCTCAATGCTCCTTATCTTCAGTTCAGTTTTCTCTTGTAAGTTAAGTCTCTTTTTTTCTACTGAGACTCAAGCTCATCAATGAGCATTCTCTTATGGCTACATTCTGAGTGCATGTTTTAACAGTGTTAGATGCTTCAGATGTCAAACCGTTGAAGTATCCGAGATGGATTTAGTTGATTGTAGACCAATTAGCCATAATCGCTGTTAAGTCAGTTGCAATCTACTGCCACTAAATTGCCGCTTCCAATCAGATGAGGTCACATGACCTGTTAGCCGAAATCGGCAACACTCAAGTTCAGACTTCGTGGAACCTCTGTGACTATATTTCACTGCAGTTGTCTCCCCTTACCGCTATCAAAGGAAGACAACAATTTGGTTAATTGGTTTAAGACACTAATATAACCCTCATCATGCTTTTAGGAATGTTCCTGCAAGGATATGGCGTCAAAGGTGACGTTTTTGAATTGTCAGTAGGAAATCCTTATTAGCTAGCAGTCCACTAGTAGCTTTCTATAAAGGACTCTTTCAAAACAGTTTGATTAATTGGTTTTGATGAATTGCTTGTCAAAGAGGTCCAGAAACAGAGTTACATATTTGTAATTGCTATTGGGGGATAACTTATGAGAATATTGGAAATGGAAGATATAATTCATCTTGAAATGTTATAAGTTGTCAAGAAGGTACATTTCATGATTTGGTCATCCATTAATTAGATGTCAAATGACAAGAAAATAGACAGCAAATTTTGAATGTTTATAGAAAATTAAAAAATAGTATTTCAATCAGGATATATAGTTTTTAAATCCAGAAATTGATTTACCAAGATAATTTACAATGTTGGTATCAATAGAACATGAAATAAATTACTTTTGACTCTTGATTGGTCTTGAGGAAATACATCCTCATGAAATGAATCAAACAACTGGAAGTTATACACAGAAGTGGGGTCATTGTTATTAATCTAATTGCTTGACCAGTGGTCTCAGGATGTGTGATTATACTAACAAGACCTGCATTGAAGTGAGCTTGGCGTTGGTGTTCATGTCAGAGATTGGATTTGCAGGATGTCTTTAATCAGTTAACAGTTCTAACAAGGACCTGTATTGAAGTGAGATTGGCGCCTATGTCCATACCAAAGTTTGGATATGCGTTGGCAACAATCTCTTGACATGAATCTTGACCCGTAGGTCTTTCGAGGTATATCTGAATAGATGAGGTCAAGAGGCATTGGACAAGATGTTGTTAAAAGATTGAAAGACATCTGTTGATCTGATAATCATCTTTGCAATATATGGATATTCATTACATGCTCATGTAATGTATCTAAATTGGTCTTCAAACTAAGATTTAGTTGATCTATCACAATTCTTGTACATTCGATCTGTTGAATGCTTTTGGTTTACAAAGGATGTTCAATTTGAAAAAATTCTTATGTTGAAGGTTAACAACATGTCAAAATCGGTAGGATATCAACAAAATATTTTCATCCATGTTCTGGTGAAAAAGCTGGTTTCAGCAGAGACCACAGATATGTAGGAAATTTTGTATGATCCTTAAAAAGGGTAAACATTTCCTTTAAAGCTCAGGTGAAGATCCTTGTATATTTACAACATGCCAAAGGTGCAAAATAAACACATATCGTGAGTCACTAGGATGGGGGTCGGGAGATATAGAGGCATCATCTGACACAGCGCCCTCTTGTGGTGTTTGTAGAACAAGCAGCGACCTGTTACCTACATAAACATACATTGGGTTCCAGTTTGGCACCCTCAGCCATTAGTGTCAAACCCTTTGGGATGATCTGGAATGTATGTGTCTATAGCAAATTTCTGTGTAAAGACATATTTTGGAAGGGTGTGAGAAGGGTTTTGGATAATGAAGTGCCAAAAAATTATCTTGAATAAGCTTGAAAAAGCTGTTCTGGACAATATGTCTGTGTCCTTGTCATAGTATTTAGAATTGGAATTTCATTAAAATTTAGATTTACTATGCAATTAAATAGTTCTTAAGTAAATTCAAATTTTAAGAAATATGACAGACTAGATTGAGCATTGGAGTTGATTTTGTTAATAACTTCAAAAAATGATTGGGGATTGATGAGGTCTGGCGTTATTACTGTACTCTAGGTGTACGATATAAAACTTAAGAGGCCATTCCTGTTCTATTCCCATGGACCTCCCTGTAATTATGATTTTCTTATTAATTTGCATTGGCATGAGTAACTCTGAACTATGAAATCACGGTAAGCATTGAACATAACATAGAACAGACAGTGACTTATGCATTGACAAGCGACAGAAGCCTTGAGCAGATAAATTGAGGAGAAAACACATCTGCTGTGTCAGTTGTTTTATCTTGTCAGACAGATAAAGCACATCTTGTGGAAGACCACAAATACACCTTAATGCATTACTGACATAATTTACTTTCCGATAATCACCTTGTGTACAACTGTTGGGTAAATCTGGTGCCAGCTGGTATGTTGGAAGATATACAGATTCTGGGCTGAGGTATAATGTTATGTACACCTGAGCATGGATATCATAATTAATTTATCATGCCTTAATGGCATGTGAATTAAGATTCAATTTTAGAAATAAAAAAAATAAATTTAGGTATTTTGGTAAAAATAATTTTCAGGTGATGTTTCAAGTGATGTGCAATGCAAGAATTTTCTCTGATACCCTTGTATATGTTTTTTTGGTTCCAAAATATCAGAAAATGCAAATAAACAAATTAGCGATTTACGTTTAATATTTCTGATTTCCTGATTTCACTGCAACTTTGCAGGCAAATGAGTGTTTTGCTTGTAACATTTGCCCCCACAAAAAAACCAATCCTTAGATATCAAATTTGAAATTTCATTTTACGCACTTTGCTCGGTATGATTGATTGGCTTACACAACAATTTCTTCTCCTGGAAGGCTTCCAGGAAGTTAATCTTGTATCTCATGTATTGGTAAGATAAGCAGGAAATTGACTCATTATTCAATCAGTGTTATCTCACATTGAGGGCTAAAATTGCTCTAGCAGTGGATTGTGTAATTGCTAGATACAAACCAGTGAGTTCATTCAGTAATTTTTGAATGGAATGTCAAAACATGTCTAAAAGATCATTTTCTTTTTGGATAAAAATCAAAATTTGTGTAAAAGTTTGCTGACGCTGAAGAATTTCTTTGAAATGTTAACTTGTTTGGGGGTTTTCTGTATATTATGTTAGGAAGTTTTTCAAGTAGATTTATTAAATCCTGAATTGGAGGTTTGTTTTTTGAAGGTTGGTTTGCAATTTCAATGATGGAAATATTACAGCTTATAAGATAAAAGGTTCAGTTTAATTTTAGTAATAGCACCACTTTTGCAAAGAGTTATACAAGAGTTGCAGACAAGATAGATATAAAGGACTCTCAGTTTTGCCTTTATTTTCACATTTCTCTTATTGCTAAGATATTTGTAAGCTGTATGGTACTACCAACTTACTTATTGCTTGGAGAGCTTTAAAAAATCTAGTCCTTTAGCCTTCCTTCACCAAGCAACTTTTACTAAGGTTAACCTTATCCAGGCCTACCAAGGAAAAAATCAAATTGCAATGGAAATCAGCGAAACAACCACATTATCAGACGAAATCGCATCACAATATTGTGGTCCGCATCGAAAAGTTACGATATAGCATCATTCAAGTGATGATCAGCACTTACAACGTGCGATAGCGCAGTATGAAACACTCGATACGCAACACGGTTACTGCGCAAGCGCAGTTACTGAGGTAGGTCAAACCATGCCGTCACCTGCACATTTTCTGTCAATCTATCGTCTAACATGGAACTCAGTCATGAGTAAATGAATAATAGTGAATTTAAGAATTAATAACTAAAAACGAATAGCTATAAAGATAATTTGATTATGAGGTTTATGAATAATCGCATTTCGTGATCACAAAGGCGAGATATCGCAATGAGCTTCAAAACATGTTTAGTGCACAGTGACAGTGTTGTGTATCGAGTGTTTCATTTTGCGCTATCACACATTTAAAGTGCTGATCGTCGCTTGAATGATGCTATTTCGTAACTTTTCGATGCGGATCGCAATATTGTGATGCGATTTCGTCTGTTAATGTGGTCGTTTCGCTGATTTCTGTTGCGATTTGATTTTTTCTTTGGTAGGTCTGTTATCTCCCATTCTTATACATTGCACTAAGGTCACCTTAGTGACTTATGATAATGTTAGGGCTTTGTAAGAGTCGATAATAACTTAACTGCTATAAAACTTAAAATTTGTCTTTAACAATAGGAGAGTCACTCTTGGTGCAATCTTGAAAACTAAAGACACTCAAAAGTACCCCAATTATTTTTTCGTTTTACTGCAAGGAAATCATAACTGGCCCTCATAATGGTTAATGCGCCCATTCTTATTGTACGACACTTAAGACAATAAATTGCTTAAAATGAAGTTGGAAATCTGTGCATCGTCGTTTTACAAGAATTTCAATCAATCAGTTCCAAGTCTCAAGTCTTTGACAGAGTGCAATAATGAAATTAGTTTTATTGTTCATTTTGAAACCAGGGCATGACAAACAATCAGATTTTAAATTTTTTTAATAGAAACAATTGAAAATCATTAAAAAAAATTTGGGCAACTTCAATTTGAGAAATGGTTTTAATCATATCATTCATTAAATGAGACACATGTGCAATTAGGTGCTGTCATTGAAATAAAGAGTTAAAGCTTTGTTTAACAAAACGGATTTCATTTTAAATGAATTGGATATTTTTTCCTGCTTTCAATGAACTATTATGAAGTTTAGTTTAGGTTCACTCAGTTCATATTGAAATTAGCAAGCAATGGGATAAATTTGAAGAAATTAATCATATGGCAAGCATGTGCTTGACAGAACTGTTGGCAGGTCTAACTGTCTAGTATGTTAGGTCACTTGGTGAAATTATTATTTAAATGTCAAGCTCGTTGAAACTACTAAGTAACATTTTGGCATGATATCATTTAAATTAAACTCATGTATGATAAATCACATGACTAGAATTAACATAGGTTCATATTATAAGGTCTCATTTTTTCCCCCTTAAGAGTCAATACAGTTGGTTTAATCTTGCCAGGGGCTCAGCTGCTTTTAAGGTCACCCTTCCACAATGAAGACAATCTTAAAATTGTTATAAAAATCATTGTAGATGAGATAAGAATTTAATTTCAACTGTTGAATATGTGTTGTCCATTTGTCCATTTTGTAAATCACTGTCATTTAAGCCCGGAATTTGTCATGTTGATACACAATATGTAAAGATGGTTGCATCTTATTTTGCCAGAAAGTTCAGCTGGCAATGCCAACCAATAAGGAATAATGTATGTCAGGTTATGCCAAAAGGGCTGAATTGGTTATTAAAATATTCAACAACTTAAGGGTTATTTTGTGAGTAGGAAAGTTTTTGAGGGGGCTCTTATAGGTTCTGATATGAAAAGGTCGCTTATAGCGTCTAATATGGTAATGCAAATTGAAATTAATTATAATGATAACAGCAAATCACTTATTAACCACTTACCTATAATGTAGGCAAGGTACATAACAAACTTGAGAAACGGTTTATGCTCAGACACATTTCATTATGATTGAAGAGAGTAGGGAAGAAATTGATTAAAATTGATGTGTTGAAAAACTTAAGTTAATCAAAGGCAGCTGATATTATTAAATAAAAATAAGTTTGTAATCAAATTTTTAGAAGATGCTGTATGAGATCCACTTCCTGAAGATTCATAATTAAGTACAGATGTAAAAAGTTTTTTCTCTAATCATTCTCAGATTCATATGTATCATTCTCAGATTTCATACATTAATCAGTGATATTACTTATCCTTAAATTCTACCAGTCCATCCATCCATCATGTTCTTGTGTATTTCATTCGTTCATCCATCAATTCATCACTCCATCCATCCATCATGTTTTTGTGCATTTCATTCGTTCATCCATCAATCCATCCATCATTTTAGCCTTGATTGTCAAAATGTCTTCCAGAAAGTTGGTTAGTAAAAGTGAATTTATTGAGAAACTGCAACCTTTCAAATAAGATATGTTTTCTTTCTTTTTGGGACTTAATTAACACAACTATCTCACAATAGTTACTTATCAGTTAGCAATTCATTTCTCAGTTTCTTTAGATCATTTATCATTTCATCCATTCATCCATTCATCCATCCATCCATTCGTCATTCTATTGAAGTGTATATCAATTGTACAAGTATCATCTGATATATTCATCCATCCATCCATCCATCATTCTATAAAAGTGTATGTCAACTGTACAATTATCATCTGATATATTCATTCATCCATCCATCCGTCATTCCATCAAAGAGTACATCAGTTGAATATATCATTTGTGAATATCATATTTTAGATATTTGTTGCAACTTTCCTTCTTTTACATATGGTACTTAGACATTCTTTTATCAATATCATTTTCAACAGATAGATAAGATCATCTCCATATGGTATAATACATAGGGATAAATAAGCTTTAAAGACAAGTATTTGACATATACAAATGTAGGATTGAGAAGTATTCTAAGGTCATGGTGATTCACAGTAGCTTCCTGTGTGTTGTCTTGCCATGTTCCTGTTGTATGATGTACATACATACAGACAAACAGACATACATAGATATAGATGTAATTATACATACACATATTGTACATGCTGGTAGAACAGTTGCATGGATTACAGAATGTAAGTCATAATATATATTATTGAAAAGCTTAATTTTTTTCCTCAAATTTTAAATTAATAATTTGAGTTAAGATGATAATTGCTATTTTTCATTTCAGAAATTTAGTAATGTTCCTTGAAAGATTTACTCTTAATGACATATACATGTACATATGTGTTGATGTTTGCATGGTTTTGCAATGATTTAATGTTTTGTTTTATGTTTTTGGTAATAAATAATTGATTATTGTTGAATGTTTGGTTTTGTGTTTGGTTCTTGTTTGAACTCTGCATTTTAACTCTTTCATTATCTCATTGGTCTATGTTTTGTTTATCTTAATCATATTCATATTTATTGCATGCATTCCCTTGTTTATTTCAAATTTAAATTTTCTGATGTCAAATAGAAGAATATTTTGGAATAATTTCTAATTGAAACTTTTACATCTGAACTGTTAGATTCTTGTTAACAATCATGAAAAAAATTAGTTGACATCAGAAAATTTCATAAATTATATAACAACCTTTACCCTTATTTATTTTCATCATACATTTCTTCAATCTCCTATCAAAAACCTAATGAGGATTTTCAAAATTGCACCCTGAAGGAATATTTTTAGGATTTGATCAAAAAGACAAACAAAATGTTTGTTTCTCAGCAAAATTTTAAGCCTTCATTCAGTTAATAGAATGTTTGATTCAGTTATGAACAACAAATTTGTTTGCTTTTTGGAAATGATGTTGAGAAATGTTGGATTGTTTATGAATATTTTGTTTGTTTTCTCTGTTTTTTGTTTGTCTGTGTGGATTTTAGTTCGAAGTTTATCTCTCCTTTTAGAAATTCGTTAGTTGGCTCCCTGAAACGAAGCATGAGCTTGGGACGGCTAACACGAAAACGAAATCATCCCAAAACTGTTGAGATTGAACAACATACCTTGTGAGTAGTCTCCCTTTAGCAACTCTTCCACCCTTCATTTCACTTGTCATCACTTTGTATGCTTGCGTTTAATCTATCCATGTGCTTATATTTCTGCTTTGAATGAAAGTTTTGAAAGTTTGATGATATTTATGCAAAAATATTGTTTCATGATCGAAAATTTCCTAGTTTTTTTATCGTCATAATTTTATCATTAATTTGGGATAAATAGCCTGTCAGATTTTAACATTAATTACTTATGCCTAAACTTTACTTTAAGTTCTCTCTGATACTTAGAACATTCATTCCTTATAACAACCTTTTTAGAAAGTATATCATAGAAGATTTCAGGATACTTGAAATTTAGAAATAATAAACAACATTTGAAAGAATTTTGACACCAAAGGGCAAATGCGTCCAAAAACAGGAAACTGTTTCCTCTCGCATGTCTGGTTGTTTTGCTAAGGTTTAATATAGCTTGCTGCATCTAGCTGCAGATGTGCATATTGCCCAGCGCCTGCAGGGGTTGCAAGCGCATGCAGCTTTGTGCTCCTTTATGCAGTGGGTGCATATTTTTGCAGGCATTCTTCGTGTAATAGGAGCCTTTGGTAAAACATTTTCAAAAACGTGTATTTATCTTTTTAGAAACGAAAAACTGGAATATTTGGCATTCAGGAAAATTTCTTATCAGTTTATGTCCAATATTTGTCAAAAATGATTATGTAGATCATTGTTTTGGTATTTCCAGAATTTGATTATTTTTCGAAAAAGTGTGTAAAAATATTGGTTTCTTGGTATTCTCTTATTATGTGGTAAGAACAAACTACCAGTGCAAATAAATTTGATATTCATAGAATTGTTTACAGTTAAAAAACTACACAAAAATTAGGTAGCTGATTAGCAAAATAAATCACGGAATTGATGAAAATTAAAGAATGTGAATTAGAATTACATTTTTTTAAATAACAAAAATTATCTTGTAATAAGTTAAAACATAATGATGTTTAAGTTTTCAATGTTTGTATATCGATGTTGTAAAGTCAATCATTCATCCATTCATGTATTCATTCATTCCATTTTCTCCCCAACAGTCCTTGTGAATGTGTTGTCAGAACACCAGAAAATGATCAAACATGGTAGGATATCGTTAATTCATCGCCATGGTAACAGAAACTTTTCAATTTACAGACATGACAGCAGAAAATATTGAATGAAAATATTCATATTGAAAACTTAAATTTATAAAGCTAAAAGCTTGTTTTGACATAAATAAAAGAACTTATTAGATTTTGTTGAACATTTCAAATCAAAGTATTCTAACATTTCAAAAAAACATCTATAGTTCTTTGCTTTTGCTGTTACAAATATTGAACTTTACAAGATATATAGGGAAAGTCGTCTTATGAAAGAGAGTTGAATCAAAATACCTTTTTCAACGAAAGTGAAAATTTTAATTCGTAGATTGAGAAGTCTCTGTTGCCATGAACAATCGTAGCTTCTAAAATACAGCATGATGCTTGCACCAATGTGGAATGATACAGAATTATGAAGTTTGCATCGAAATTTATTCCTTTTGATATTTTTGTACACAGTTTGTCTTTGACGTTTGAAAAAAGAAATTCTTTATAAGAACAAATTATTTTGATTTTATAGTCACTGATAATAACATTCAGGCTTCAGAGTTCTGTGTTCATTTAGAAAAGCATGCTTATCCATGTCATTGCTTGCTATTTCATTTATAGCATTTCAGGGTAGATATTTCAGCATTCTATGATTTGACATGTTAGAGGTGTTATTTTTTTCAGTGAATCTAACATTAATTATTCAGATATTCTTGAGATTTACCATTATTTGTAGACAATTGTGTACAGAAATATGAATACACAAAGTCATTTTACAATGTGCATGGGCATTTCATACTTCAGTGAAACGATGTTTATGCTTATCATGCCACATTATTTGTACTTGATATCTTCAATTTCAGTTTTTACATCAATGCATGAAAAAAAAATGTGTTCATCTGAAATTTTTTGTTGAACATTTGACATTGTGACATTTTCTGACCATTAATTATTATTGAAGATTTGAAAGTTTTGTCGATTATTGGAGGTTGTTTTTTAAACTTCCAGCTTCAGTGAACTACCTTTGTCGCGAAATCTGTATTTTATGTATATTTTAGAGGAAGTATAAAAGTCGCAGGTATGATTTGAGTTAAGAGTATTTACTCTCACCTGTTTCCTTGAATGAAGGATTTTCACCTGTAATGATCGAACACATGATTGGAAATAAGAAACACGCTGGTAATGGATTAGTTTTGTGTTGAGGTTACATCACTACCATACCTGTTTGGTTGAGCTTGCAGTGATTAGTGTCCAAGCTCGTTAACTCACCTGCACAGGTGAATCAGTTGTCTGCAGGTGTTATAAGGTGAATATGTGTAGAAGCTTACCTCTGTTGATATTTCTATGATACAACTACATTATGACCATTTGGTAAGATTTGTAATTTTATATTGTATATTACAAAAATGATAATAGGTAAAGGCTCTTAATTCTTGTCTCCATTAGCCAATTGTGTAACAGTAGGTTGTTAATTTGTGTACAAAATATAAAGTGAAATCATATTTTCATCTTGAATCACTGTTTGTTTACATGCTCCTTTGGGCTGAAATATTTTTCAAGCGGCCTTAGGCAATAACTCAACGTTTTCCTTTTTTTTTCCATCTTAATATTTATTCAAATTACGGTTATTGTAATATAGACAAAACATGATATGGATGAGGCAGTGAATGATTATTTTTTCCTGCGCCAAACACTAACATGTACTGATATAGACATGATATAGACAAGACATGAAATAAAGTAGATCCTGCATTGTTTTAATGAGAATGTCCATCAAGACTAAGTAATGGGAGAGTTATTGCCGGTCTGTTAGTGATTATGTGTAATTCATGTAGTCCACCGCCAGTCAATGTAGTTATGATGTGATACTGGACACTTAACTGGGAGTTATTGAGTCATTAACCTGCTATCTACATACAATGTGACACATGCACACTACTGATAGACTGATATTTACATGCAATGTACATCATCAATTTCCTCTTATACTTAAACATGTACCACTGATACACCACTAATTACAGCAATAAACATCAATTGATATATCTATTATACCATTGACAGACAGATATTTACAGATTTGCGTCTATTGATCCATATCATTTACATCACTGTAATTTGGGGTATCAAATTGTTATGAAATTGTGATATTTGCTTCTAGGAAGACCAATAGAAAATTAACATAAACGTCCTTGTAGGAAATTTGTAAATTTGAAAATTAAGTCTAAAGAGTTTGTAAAAATAGACATTTAACTGAAAGATAAGTTCACCTTTGGGAAATATGAATCTAAGAGCCTGGCGTGCAAGAATTTGGATTGTTTTGTAGTAACTTGTGTGGTAAATTTCTGTAAATGGTCGGCAATTATCGAAAGAATAACCAAGGTAGATAGAATCAAAACCGGTGAATTGAAACAACAGGTGTATTTGTTGCACTGTTAAATAATTCTATACAGTTATCAATTAGTTATCAACTTTGATATATTGTCAGAATTATGTCTAGGAATTTTCTATGTGATAATGATTGTGCTAATTAGAGGAATGGAAGCGGTTCCTCTATATCAGGAATTTGTGTGATAGCTCCACTACGTGTGATAAAAGCTTGGCATTCTTAGATACCACAGAATAATTAGGTGCATAATTTCTTTTTTATTCCAATGTGGCAGGTTTGTGGTTTCATGTTTTCGAAGCATCCCCTCGTAAAGATAATTACATGGAGAAAGTATTGTCTGAAGGAAGAGTAATTTTGTGGTCTTTCTGTACAATTTTAAGGCAAAACAATTGAAAATCTGAATTCGCTAATAAAGGGTCGTTATGAAATCCATGAAAAAATATGATTTTGAAATTCAAATATTTAACTGATTTGATAATTTATTGATAAGGATCCCTGCATACACTTAGAGAATATTGTCTTGCAAACAATTTGTCCAAATCTGATGACATCTAAGCTGATTTTTGCTGTTTTAAGATGAGGGGTGGAAAGGCTAGATTTGTATTAAAATCAAGCTTAATCGTAAATAGGACTCTCTGACAGTCTAGATATCCCATTATCATTTAATAAATTCTGAAATATTGATAAAACAAAATCAATCTTGTAGATCCAGGTGACTTAAGATTAATTGAATTTAACTTTAAATATCATGAACAAGAGTCTGGTTTTGACTAATTCTGGTAAAAGCATACATTATGCCAACAAGACAAGGAGAAAGTCTAGGGCCCATCTTTTTATGTATTCTCCGGGGCCACATCTGTGCTGTGTTTTAGATAAGACAGTGAACGCATGCCCTGAATGAGGAACACATTCTGTTTCCCTGGCAGTAATTAAATAATTTGTGAACACACTTTAAGCAGTGCAAGAGGTGCACTTTCTGATTTGTGGTGGAGGGCCTGTACAGTTTACTTAAAGATATTTTCTGGAGTGACTCTTACAAAGTTCTCATTCATTATTTGGAAGATGAAAAAGGATTTTTAGTTCATGATCAACCAAATTAGCAAGGAAAAGTCAGTTTGGCCTTTGGCATTTGAAATCAAAATTTCAATCATGACACCCATAAGAAATATCTTTTTTTCCAAATCTAAAAAAAGAATACAATTTTGAATTTAAAAAATAAGCTGAAAATAACTCTTTTGAATTAAAATTTTTCTAATTTTTTTTTTTTGGATTTGACACATGGAATAATGAAGATTTAATTTCATAATGATATATAACAATATTTCATTGAATTTTATCTGTATAGAATTTACTTTACTCAATCTTTGAGATACCTTCAAGCATATTTATAGAACACCAAGCTTGGGCCATCCAGAGTTATGTCCCTTGACCCCTACAGATGGAGCTCAGTCTGTTGCAAGTTTCTGGATCTAATTAGTTCTGCTTTGACAAGCTGACCCCCCCTGATGTGACCTTTGACCTGAGGTCACCCCACTACCCTCAGACCTAATGATAACAATATGTCATGGTTCCTGAAATGTGAATGTTGGCCAGAAAATGGGTCTGTTTACAGAATACCTCTATCTGTTGTGGGACTTTCATTGTTTTCACCAGGGTGTCTGGTGTTAGTGGAATCGGTTTACAAGAAACCACTTCCTTTTGGTTTTGCTGTAGTCATACATGTGTATAATGTGTCAGGAATAATATTGATATTGTTATAATCAGGAAGGAATTATAGTATATCCCAGCATACTTTCATTTCAAACTTTGACATCTTGAAAAGTTAAACTGTTTTGAATGTTTTACTTAAGGGTTATGGTGTCTAGAAAATAAGAAACATCTGATAACTTAAATTTGTGAAATATTTTTAATGATTATAACTATTTTTTTTTCAAAATGACAGAAATAATATTTTTCAAAGTAGAAAATATCCAATTTGTTATTTATCTTGTGAATAATTTCCTTCTCATTTACTCTAAAACATTATTTTGTCAACCACGAATCTGCAATATATCAAAGTTGATTATAAATATTTGTTTCCTTCCTCTTTGTTTTCGTATCCCCTCGCAGCTGCGGACTATTCTCTGTAATATAATGTAATATCACACCAGAGGGGAGACAAGTAGAGGGTGTTTCCCCCCTAACAATGGAGAGAGGCAGACAATTACATGATCACATCACCGGACGATGGACTGCTTATGGTGTGACAAAGGGAAAGAGGAGCCATGGGATTTAACACACAGTTTCATTCACTTCCTAGTGGTTGTAGAGAATCATTTGAGAATTTTATAACTGGAATATTTTATTGAAAAAGAGTCCTGACCTATTCATCTTCAAGCAGAAGTAACTAAATTTGCCAACATTTCCTCGACTTAAAGGGGCAGAAGCATGTTTTTTTAGGTAAAAAAAGAGACCTTGCTAATATGAAAAGAAATGTTGCCTATTGCAAGATAGTGTTTTTTAATCAAAAGTGCCAGTTCTAAAACAAATGTAACGTATTTGGTTACGCTATGCAAATCCATTCCTTCCCTCGAATGATTAAAGGGCGTTCACAAAAAAATGGCCATCAGTGGTTTTTGCTCGATACTTGATCATTTCCTCTATGACTATACAGATGATCGGGTTTAGTAAGAAAATGTTTTAACCTCTTGAGATAATACATTTTGAGTAATCCAATATTTATGGGGGAGCAATACAATTTTTTAAGAACTTGCTTCTTTTACTTCAAGAAAGCTCCTTTAATTTTGGCTCGAGGTTCTGGATGGCAGACTAACCAAGGATTTCCCTCTGTGATTAAATATTATTTTCTTAAAATATCATTTGTTTCATTTGTTTCTGTGACAAAAGAATCTTTTCTCTAAAATGAAATTTTATTAGCTATTGAAATTTGAAAAAAAGGGAGTTGCCTCATTCATTAAATTTTTTAAATCAAGCTTTTTATTCTTTTAGACTTTCTAAGGATTTATAATCTATGAGATGACAGAGAATATTTTCAACATTTTGAGGGGAACAATGATTTTAGTTTTTTTTGTTCAAATTTTGGTAAGCATGTTATTTTTCTCTAATTGAAATAAAAATCATTAACCCTTTTACCCTGTCATAAAAATGAAATATTAGGACCAATTATTTCCGTGCCGGCAATGAAAATGGTATATTGATTACATCGTGTCACTGATTCATCACATTTGTTTCACATCTTTCAATTAAGGAAACAGTTTGCTGAAGAAAATGTTTAATTAAAGTTCTGCCACTAAGATTTGTCACTCCTGACAGAAAACACATTTGAAACTATTATTTGGAGATGAAGGCTTCCCTTCTGTTTTTATCTCAAGGGACGTACAATAGAACGGCAGACCATTCATCATCATCAACATTGAGAGTAATTAAAATATTCATTCAGAAATGCATGACATATTGCCCTGAAAATGTCATGTGCATTTAATATTTGATATTTATTTTTGAATAACAGATCTGTGTTATCGTAATTGTAAGATAACAATACATATTGAGACTGGCTCATCATTATGCTGCTATTTGCAAGACCAGAGATTTTAGAAAATATTGTTTCATTCATGTGATGTGAATATAAAAGTGATAATTAAGTATAAGATATAATGAAAATGAAAATCATTGCAACATGTTAGAAAAAAATTCTTTTAGATTTAAATTTTAAAGAAACGAAAAAATTCTTTTAGATTTAAATTTTAAAGAACCAAACTTTTTTTGCTTAACTTCTTTGAGATGCAATATCCTTCCATTTCAGTTATATATTATACATTGTCTTCTATTTCTTAGTCTTGGAAAAAAGAATATCCTCATAACTCTCTCCTGAATGCACTGAAAAGGACATTATGAGCTTCTTCCAGTCTATATATTGAAATCATTCCCCATATGGTTACTCGTAAGTGGTGACATAATTTCAATATGAGCACATGTGCACATATCACTTTTGCCTGGCTAAACACTCTCTTGCTCCGGTAAAACAAAAATTCACACTCGTTTCATTAAAGTCATAGGACACAATTCGTCGGGTAATAATCTCTATTTATGCAGTATTGATATCACATAATGAAATCTCCAAGAGTTTGAAAGGAGCAACATTTCCTTTATTATTCCATGATAACATCCCTTGGTCAACGGTATCATGATAACATTCCCAAATCCCTGAAACACATCATCTGATCAGCTATTCCATGCTGAAATTGCTGAATCAAATACCGAATGATCCTAAATTGATCCTAGATTGCTGATGACAGACTCAAAGAGCTCTTTTTGTCTCCCCCTGACCCTGTAGTCCCTTCCCCCTCCTCCTCCCCCCCTTCCCCAACCACCTTATTACTTCATACCCCCACCCTCTTCTCATCCCACACGGTGACCCGATATATGATACTTAGGGATCCTCAAAGCATCTCCTCAAACATTAATCAACTTTAAGTCTCCGAAATGAAAACTGGCTATATTATAAAAAAGACATGCTCGGGCTAAAGGTCAAGGTAAAATTATATCACATCCTTTGTTCTCTCATAGATGCTGTCTCCTTTGTGCCTTTCTCTCAATGTCTTCTATACCTGTCTCGTCCGCTCATTTTTCCACACAAGATGCATCAGTTTTTTGCATTGACTTCTTGTCATGTGCAAGATCCGTTTACAAAACACTTATTCATTCTTTACTGACAAATTGAATAGATTTATTAATTTATAAAATGGGAAAAGCAAAAAAAGACAAGGTTGGAAAAAAGAATAGAAATTCAATTTGGAATTATTTTTGTAAAATTTTAAAAAAGGTTCAGGTAAATACTTGACTTTTTAAAATCTTTCAAGGAGTAATGGTAAGAAAAAAGTATGTTATTGGCAACTCCACCAAAACCATTCTTATTGGAAGTATAGACATAAATCTTAATCACAGAGGAAGTTGGAACTCTTCGGCGTGGAGAAGATATATTGGACTGCCATCTTTAATTGAAAGTTTGGATTTGGTTGTCACTAGCAACATGAGATACGGGATTAGATGTGATATAACGTAGAACCTAGGGAATACTGATTGAGGTTACTACCTAAAGATGGAACAGTAGCAAGAGAATTTTTTTGTTTCTATTTCAATGTAGATAGATACAAAAATAGTCAAAGATCTATTGGCCAGATGAAAATTTATATTATGTTTTATTATAGACTATTTCCCTTGAATTTCATGAATGATTGATATATGTTATTGAGTTCTGATTAATGATTTCTTTTTAAAAGGGATCTATGTCTTCTTAGATATAAGTTCTGCATTCATTGGTGCCATGATTGAATTATCTGGTTAATCATAAATCATGTTTGATGTGAACTTATTAAAAAAGTTGTATAATGTTACATCTAAAGAATGTTATATGCATGGTTGTAAAGAAACAAGTATGTGTAATTGTGCAAAATTAAAGCATGTTAAGCTATCAATCAAGAAGTTGAAAATTTTATGAATTGATGTAAGTGTAAATGAAACCTTGAACAAGCAAATTTGAGTAAATACTTGACACTTCTATTCAAACATTGACCTTGCTTGGACACAGCAGGTGAGATCCCTTTGATGTGCCCTGCTTCACAGGTAAGTGTTGTCAATATCATTACCTGCTGTTTGCACCTGTACAGGTGTCAAGTACCTGGCTTAGGTCCCCCTTTATCACATTGGGGTTACAAATCGAGCAGCTCCTGTCAGGTTATTTAAAGGAAGGATGCATGAATATCTATTTTGTCATATTCACCTGATTGAGACATTTCTCATTCTTTTTATGTCTGTTTGCAGGAGTCTGTTATTTTGAGTGAAATTTTTCAGTAAATTCATTTAACAAAAATTTCAGGAAATTAATCTTAGGTTTAATTGCCATACTCAATTAGCCTACAGAATGTTCATGAAATTTATAACCAAATAGTTATTTCTTATTCATATGAGGACTTAATCATATCTTAAACAAGAAGAGAATGAATTGAATATTTGGAATATTATTTTTGTACTCTTTGTTGATTTATGTAACTTCTCTTTCATTGTCGACTTACCCGACGACATGTACAGTCTTTATGACAGATGTCTATTTTTAAATAACTTATCTGAAATATTGGCATTAAACATATTTTCTACTATCTAGCACAATTTGTTTGTAAAATTGTAAATAATCAACTTTAGAATATATCTGTGTACTCAATAAGATCCTACAAGGTTACAGTAACCTCGGTTTCTTTATAAATCTTTGCACAATGGTTGTTTACTAATAACATGGAGAGAAGTCATTCACTGAAAAATTGCTCAATATAGTGCAGAATGTTTTGTAGGCACAGTAATGTTACAGACATGGAACAGCCATATCATTGTAACAACTGAGAAACCCTTTCAATGGTCTCTGGTAACTCAATGTCAGCATACCAAGGCAAGAATTGAATGAAATGTCGGTTAAACCTGGTATTACCTATTCCCTATTCACTGGAGCACACATGACCTATGGTTGATTTCACACTACTGTGAATGCAAGCGAGTGTGTATCAGAGTTCATGTCAGTCATAGTAGAAGACCCAAAATGCAGAATTGCCCCAGCGTCAGTCTATTGTTGTGAGCAGACAGGCTAATTATTACTAATGAGCTTGAAGCCTGGCTAATTTTAGCCTCAGCCGAGCTGTGAGAATAACAGAAGGATGAGAGAAGCCGGCTGCCTCAGCTGTGTGTAGTTTTCTCTGTATCTACATCAAGTTGTGTGGCATTGGACTGACATAAGAGATTGGTGATTTCTTGATTTTGTGTTGATTATCGGGAACTTAATACCAAGACATTTGATGATGATTATCCTATGCTCTGATTGAGGAGGACATCATCTATAAGAGCTGTTGTCAGATGAGAATATCCTCCTTTGCAGACAGTGTTGATACTGTGTGTCATGGTGCCAAGGTGATACATGACTCTCATCATAGTCATGGTTTGTCCATTGTGTGTTGTTGGTCTGCTCAGTACCCATCAAATTGTATATATCTTTCACTGAGAAGGACAACATTGTGGAAGGTGTTGTCAGAAACATAGAGGTAAGGTATTACTTTTTGTGCTGTGTTGTGATCCGGCAAGCAAAAGGCTATGTTGATTGTGTTTTGATTATAGAGAGTTCAATACTGTCACCAAGCTGGGCTTTAAATTGAGGACTATCCACAAATTTAGTCATCTTGGCCCAACTGAGATCCGGTCATTACCGCTGAAGCTGATTACACAGGAATGACAGATGTTCAGAGCTTGTTGTCAGAGACAAGAATACATGGTGATTGAGAAGGGAAGGAATTTGACTGAGTCATCACTTTAATCTGCTAATGTATGACTTGAACAGTATCTGTGACATTTTCTTGTGATACCACTTCATATAACAGGACTATACCAAAACTGGTAAGATGTGTTTGTTTTGTTTTTGTCTCTTTCATTTTGCAGTTTTCTGAGTCATTCATTTTGGGGGAAAATATGTCTTCATGTTTGAATGTGTTTTTCTAAAGCAAGTTTGATTTCCATTTTGAGATACACAGTAAATATAATTATGAAGCTACATGTAGCAGAAGTTATTGATTCAAATGCCATCCCAATATATATCGATTGCTTCGTTCACTCTTAGTGTGGGTGACTCCGTCCACATAGAACTTCTTTCAGATTATGTTTCCTCAATGTTTCCAGTGGTAAATCAAGTGTAGTTTAGGGTTGCAGTAACTTATCAATTGGAAATGACTTTGATTGAGTACTTATATCTCTATAAATCTCTGCTTTCTGCCTTTCTCTTCAATTTGAACTCTCGGTCTATGTGACACTGATATATGAGAACAAAATAACATGATCTTAATAACAGCAAATAATATCATCCATGAAATTTATCTGGCGTTGTGTTTTTAGTTTATGCCAAAAGAGCACAGTTTAAATTATCTTGTGCATGGTGTATTGATCTCATATGCATTGCCTAAAGTCATGTCATGCGGATATGAAAATATGACATATCAGGATATAAGAAAATGATAGTTACAATTTCATTCCTTTTTTACTTTTGAAAGATTTTTTTATTTGAGAGGAAAATATTTGCATTTTAGCATGTGAAATGAATGACAAAACAACACCAATGATTTAGTTTGCAGATAAATTAACATTGAAGCCGTGTTTATTATTTTGAGTGTTTAAGTCTTAAATGGAACAAGGGCAAAAAATCTTTTTACTGAAAACTGAAAACTTGCCATTTACTTTAGAAAAATAATGACTCCATGTAAATTTAACTGAAAACCATTAATTTCAGTATCTTAACCATTTTAATTTTTTCACCCATTGTATAACTGGATGGCAAGAATAAGATGAACAGGAAAACAAGAAGGCTTCTGTGAAATAATTATTTATCGTTAATCATTCGATTTATAGTGAGGATTCTTATACATAGAGAATACTAAACGACCTTCCATTTAATACTATTTTTATTTAACGTGTGAATAATTAAGTATGAAATGAGCGAAAGCGAGTTTGATACCAAATCATTAACGAGTTTAATAAAAGCTTGCTCGACATTTCATGGCTTAGACATCTATATGGTATGTTGGCCTACATGGTTGATAAAATGAGTTATGATATTACATATAAGGAAGTTTAGTATGCTGATTATTACTTTACCTCAGTAATCAAGCATGATTGCCAAAAGTGTACTGAACCAAACATTTCCTCGACTTGGCCGCCAATGTGACGTTGGACTCAACATTGTGACGTCACAACCACACAATATTATGACGTCATACGTGCAGCGGTATTACTCTGGTTTATTATTGCCGTATAGATATTACACTGCAGTAACTTACACAGGCGAGTAATAATTGACCATATTTTGCACGATACCAATGACTGTCAAAATAGGATGTTTCATTTAGAATTAGTTTCCACAGATATTGTAAAGGAAAAGATATGATATTTAAGCTATCTCTACAAGTCCACTAATGACAAATTCAGGGTATTTTACTAGATAAAAACTAGAAATAAGGGATCATAAAAAGAATCGGAATAAAGAATATAAAACTGAAGAAATAGGAGTCATAATATTGAGATGGATTGAGGGCCATGAAAAGTCAGAATCATGGCGAGAACTCTGAATTAGGGGTCAGAAATGCTGAATTGACATTCCGATGATGTTGAACAATTCCTTCCATCAATTCACGGCTGAACACACAGACCAGGATTAAAATCAGTGTTACAGAGCTGGTTCCTGATATATGAGCTGAATGTCTGTCTTGTAGACCTGCATCGGTTCATCACTGTAGTGGTGAGATCAGCATCTATTTGCAGCTTAGATACATTCTCGGGACTTTTGATTTGTTTTCCTACTTGTGATTAGGGAATGAAAGTTGTGTCAGCTGCCCAACTTGGGAGTTAATGAAGAAGCAGTGGCCTTATTGTTTGTACAAATACTGCACGCGAATCACCAGAGAGCAGCTAAGTCTGGAAATATTTGGATTAGCTTTCGCTTCTTCAGAGCTAGATTTGCTTTTGGTTTGGAGGTTGGACTCTCTAAGGTAGGACTATTTTGTATTTAGTTGCCCTTTTTCATGCCATATTAATCAGAGGTTTGCCCTGATCATGAAAGGTTTTTATCAAATTTTTATACGCAGAATCCTGAAATGTTAATTACATTGTCAATAGTAGATTTAAACCCCTACAGTACTACACCTCATCAGTTTCCATAAAAATAATATTTACAATGTATTTACCCTTCCATTGTACATGAGTGAAATATTGCTTCATTTATGGAATACAATATTTGAGTTGCAATTTTGGTTACATTTTATGTCTCATTTTGTGGAAGGTAATTTTGAAATGTTGAAAGGAATGGTATGAATGCCATGGAAACAGAGAACATAAATATCCTTTTAGTGTCAACGCCTTTTGCTGTGTGACATTTATACAGTTAATATGCAGTCATATTGTCATTTAAACTCCTTGCCCACCCAAAGTGAAGCCTATTCACATCAGGTGCATATAACCAGTCATGCAGTCATGTGGTGAATATTGATGTGAGGAGCTTTGATCAAGCCATGGCCTTGTTTTTATCAACAGGTGGTCTCAACACCATTAAATTGTGAAAATAATGGCTGATGTTTATTGGAAAATCATTCAGCATCTTTCAGCGCCTCGGCTGTAAAGGAATTCAGCTCCAGGGACCGTGACCTTATTGTTTAGAAGACTTCAGTGACACTAAAAGCTTGCTCGACATTTCATGGCTTAGACATCTATATGGTATGTTGGCCTACATGGTTGATGCAATGAGTTATGATATTAGATATACAAATGCTATAACAAGTTCTATGACACTGGCATGGATGAATAGATGAGCTTTGTTAAACGTGTCAGATTTTATTAATACTTTTGTTACAATTTTCATATGAAGATAATCATACATTATGTGCTTTAAAAAATTTGATACTTATAAATGACATTCAAAGTAAGTTCATAATTATGCAAGTTTTCACATCACTGAATTTATTTTCTTAAATGCTACAAAAGTTTATCTGTTTAGAAATAAAGTAGAAAATTTAAAGACTGTTTACTATATCTTTTACAAATATTTTTTTCTGTGTCATGGTTAAGTCATGTTTTAAGATGGATACTCAAATATTAATGGTTTTGTTACCTGGTTTTGAATTTAATTACCCAAAGTATTATTGCTTTTGGCACAGTTATATTGTTGGAATGGGTATTGAAATGGATTTTCTGCCAATGGTATTTTAATTGTGAAGACCACCATGAAGTTTGAGACTTACCAGTAATGTTTGTAGTCTTTTTGTCTTCTTTTGTTGAGAGAATTCTCCAACAAAGAAGTGATTTGGCATGCATGATGGATTTTCTTCATAAAGAAATGTCTGTTTAAACCGTGTCATTTTCTTTTTTGAAGGAATCCATCATCTTGACTAATGAAGTGAGTTGAAACTTTTTCAGAATGAGATATATTTTGAATTCTTGTCAAAGCTCTGAAAATTTTTCTCGATGTAAGAGGGGGCAGGATAGCGCAGTGATTAGCGCTTCGGATCATGAGGTCTTTGGTTTGAATCCAGCCAGGGGCTTGGCAACTTTGTCTGCAGTAGAGAACTGTTCTACACGCAGTCAGGTTTAGGTGCAATGCTACACTGAATATCAGCGCAGTACCACCCATGGTTCGCTAGTTCCAGCTGATGCTTGCAGGTTTCACCACAATGCATAGCTACAATGGTGTTGCGGGCTTTCTCCCTGCAATAATACTAGCAGCCGCGATATAAGTGAATTAATCTTGCAAGCGGCATTAAACACCACCTCACCTCATCTTGATGTAAGATCTTGAAATATTTATGATGGCAAACATTGAAATTGGTCTTAAAATTACATAACTAATAGTCACTAACATTCAACTAAAATCAAAGTTTTTATTTCGACATGAGTATAAGTTGTTTGTAATTGAACTGAGTCATTATAGCTTTTGGGAAGTTGATAAATTGGTTCAAAGAAAAATGTATTTGTTCTACTAATGTGCTAAACACTCAGCACCATCAATCTTCCAGGACTCCCATGGCTACAAGTAGGTTTTGTAGTGAGATACGTGGTAGTACAAACTAGCTACATCGGGTGTTAATGAACTGTCACTTCTCCCTTTGATGAAGCTGGGATAAGTAGGCGGTCATTACCAGCCCGGAGTTCTCATCTGGCCAGGATCTCGGCAGATCCTTTCTCTCCCGGAAGTGGATTAGGCATCTATATTGGGTAGGGGTTTAACAGTATCCTACTTCTGCTGCTGGTTTCCTCGTTAACCTGTGACATTCTGAGCCCCCTTAGTTCCAGGCCTGACATGTCAGCTCAGCGATTTCATCTGCTGTATCAAGATTCTCCTGTTTTCTTTCCTCTCGATAAACAGTCCTGTTGGTCACTTACGTCCAGCTGATGCTTCAAGTGGTCATTTTTTGGATTCACTTGTCCAGATGTGTTTGCTGAGGGATGAGGTCCATGCTAGACTGTCTTACTTTTCTGATGCAGGATATTGTTGAGAAGCAAGTCTGGATTCTTCACAATATTTGAAAACTTTGTTTGTTTTTTGTTCTCACTATTATCAATTTCACAGGAATTGCATCTTTGAATTATACGGAATCGGCTAATGGCTGAAGATAGGCAATCAAGGGCTATTACTTAACTAGAATTTGAAGGGTCTCTGCAAGTCTGTCTGTGATTTTGAAAACCAAATCCATCCTGAAGCTCCTCAAGTATTTGCTGTTCAACTGGTCAATCTTGTGGATTCACTTCGCTATGTCCAGATGTGTTGTGTTATGGATGAAACCTTGCCTGTTCAGGTGTGTTAGGTTAGGGATGAACTGAAGTCTTAGCTTTGTTTTCATTGGTCCATGAAGTACTACTTTCCTTCAACTTGACAAATAGTCATATCCTGTGTTGCTGAATGAATAATGTCAGTGCAACAAGAATGAAATGATAAAGAACTATTACTAGGGATAAAGCCTCAATGCTTTGTTGTCATTGGCCAGATTGTAATGTTTTCGGAGCTGGGGATAAAGAATCATATCCTGCTGATCTGAACAAGGAATTGTTGTGTTCATAATGCAATGTGGATAATTCATCAAAATTAATGTGAAAATTGAGACAGTTTATTTTTGTTGGTCGCATATTCCATGTTAAGCATCTTAGTATCCTGTTGATTTTGACAAATGTCCATTGTACTCTCAATCAATATATGGTGTAAAAGCATAAAACTATGCTGTGACTCTGTTGAGTCAGGTTATTCACATAAACCCTTAACCTACAGGAATATTCTCAAATTACCAGAATAAGGACAAGTCTGTTTTATTATTTTTGAAAACAAATTTCCAACCTTAAAATCTGCTTTTGGCTTGTTTAGTTATGTTTAGTGCCCCCTTAACCCTCTTATTTAATCATTAAAATCTTAATGGTTCAACCCTTTTTAATTCAGCGGCTTAAGGGTTAAGCAATGACCTTCAATTCTGAAATGAATGATTAGACAAGGACAATTTGTTGATAAAAGTAAAGCCAAAGCCATTTTGAAGTAGGATTTGGTATCTGAGTTAGACTAAGGACTCATCAAACAAAATGGCCGCCAAAATGTTTTTAAAATGATAAATATTTCTTTAAAATATTCAATCTCTATATAGATATTGTTTATATAAAAGACGAAGTAGTTATGAATAGTGGCCAAGAGTACAAAAATGCATTATTTTCTGTAACAGGATCTATTTACAAAGAGGATGGTTTACTGTAGATCATGACTAGTTGAATGGGAAGTACTACTTGACATCAGATGAAAATTGGTTGTGTTGATTCAGCACCCTGTCAATGGCCAATTGTCATTGACAATTTATTCAAATGAATTATCAGAATTTTTATTTCTGTATTGAAATTGCTCATGTTTCCTTATTTTGATGTCTAAATTCAACAAAGGTTATGAAAGAAAGTTAAAGCTAATTTAATACTTTCTCTGAATCAAGGTTGCCTCTAGAAAGAACACAAACATGGAAGCATAAAGGCCAGGATGAATGAATCATAGTACTCAACAGTGATGATATTCTTCCTGAAATAATAATTATGAAAAACATCTTAAAATATTGGAATCAATTTTTGCCAACTTTTATGCAGATCATTGTTTTTTTTAAAGATAATTACTTTTTTCTTTTAAATTCATGCTTTTCGATATAAGAATAGTTAAAAGGTGTCCAAATTTGTTGTAGAAATAAATTTTTGCAATCTCTGTCATGCAAATCATGGTTTGTTTTATAATGATAAGGATTTTATAGGATTTGGTAACTGTAAAACACCAGACCAGATGTTGATTCCTGAAGACAAAGAGAGCCACTGAAAACACTTCAGTTGTTCTCCACAAATAAACAGAAAAGATTGTTTTCTCTCGTGATCGGAGCATCACACGTGCTTCTGAATTTGTAAATATCATCAGATTAGCATTTTTGCATTTCACTTTGTGACCCAAGATATTTATTTAAGTTTTAAGTTAGGCTATTTTGGACACTGTGTTAATTTGATAGCTTCGCTGTTTCATGAGAAATAGATGCAATGTTTATTCTGATTGCTAAAAATATCCATTTTAGGCTTTGAAATGAAATGGTATATCTTGAAAGAATTTCATTACAAATCTTGCAAATCATTTTGATAATTTTATGGGTTTTTTATGGCTTACTCAAACCACTAAAATAATTTCTTAAAAAATATGTATTAAATGCAAGTATTATTAAATGCAGTGTATAAAGCATTTTGTGATAATTTGAATTTCAAACATTTTTACTTTAATTAACAAATTATCATGTTCAGGGTAAATCCATGTGATTCTTGACATTAATTTTTCAAATTTACACAAATTAAATATTAATGCCCTGTTATACAATTTACTCATTAACTGGTCGAAATTCTCTAAAGAAGTGTCTTCTTCCAGGGCATTGATTAATGAAGCACCTTATACTCTGTCTCCTAGATCAATTAACTCTAATTATCCTAATTAGCTCCCACCCTCACCATCTCTTTGATGCTTTGAGCAATCCAGCATGAACCCCTTGGAACACATTGTTATGCTCTGTAGGTATGATTCTTGTCTGTCATGGTTAGGAGGTACTGCGTCAGTGACATAGTGATCTACACTGCTATTGAAGATGCCATGGATGATAGGCAGACAGTTATGTAGAAGGTCCTTGATCATATGTCCCAGAACAGCATTGTTATGTCTAGCCAGACTCCGGTTACAGTTTCAATTAGTCTTCTCGTTAGTGGCGAGCAGACCTTGATAGGAAGTTATCTCCCTTTGATTTGTTCTGATTGGTTATGCTTGATAACGACTTACTCTGCTTTGATTCAGTTTCATCTTAGTGGTATGCAGACGTTGATATAAAGTTATCTCCCTTTGATCCATTCTGATTGGTTATGCTTGATATAGAATCATTTCACTTTGATTCAATTTCAACTTAATGGTGAAATTACATTGGAATGATGTAATTTCTGCTTTGATAAAGCTTGACCTTGTCAGATATAGAGTTATCTCCCTTAGCTTCGTTTTCATTCATTTTGCTGTGTATTTGATAATATATTGATTGATAGGTTAAAATTAAAGTAAGAGCTATATTTAAATCTATTAACATTATGTTAAATTTCTCATTGCAATTTAAAGGATATTCAACAAGGTCACGCTTCTTGAAATTTAAAAGTAAAAGACTCCAATTTTGAAAATTATAGTTTTGAAGTGGAAGAGGTCATAACCACTGTAAACAAATCTTTCTATGGGGTGTAACAATATCATAACGAGGGTTTTATGGCATGCTTTTTACCTATTGAATGGTAAATCATCCAAAAATTCAACATTTAGAACGCTGTGTTCAGAATGTGATAGTTTAGCCACCTGCTCATGGCTATAATTGTTTTTCAATGAGCACATTATCAGTCGCTTTTATTCTTTAGTTGCAGGTCTAAATTAACTTTATTTGTAAGACAATCTGACAGTAAGGTGACTCGGTAGAGATCCCTGAAGGTATTTTTTTATCATCAGGCCATCAGCGGCCATCTTGATTTCACTAATGGAGAACCTCCTCTTTAAAAAATCACCACTTTCAACACTATTTACTTGATAATGAGTTTAGCATATCATCTCTTTTACATATCACCTCTAGGTATGACTATAGGCATGGGGAATCTATTGCACATTCCTATGTTTTCTATTGGGGAACAACATCGTAATCTTCTAAGCAAAAGATTGTTGATGGTATGAAAGTAATCGATATGTATCTTTATGGACATTTGGAACAATGATTGCAATTGACATATTTTTTATGTGTTAGTATTTCATACATATATATATCGATTGGTTTTTCATAATGAGAAAGCTGTAAAATATTCCAATTCAAATTTTTGGTAAAGGTTACATGAATTCATATAAACCAATTATCTTTAAACAATTTGATTGCTAAAAGCTTGGACAAACTTTTAGTCATGGTAAAATATATTTCAAAGAAATATCACAATTTGGATAAAACCACAACAATCATTCCTAACAGCTATTGTTGAGAGAAATATTTCTCTTTACTGCCATCAGGGAAATCTGTGGAAGATTTATGAAAGACAGAATTACCTCTGCATATCTTCCCTGAGGATGTTTGTGTCAGTAATCTCTGATCGCGATGTAATCAACCTTTAGCTTAATGCCTACCAGCCAAACAAGTGAAAGTAAGGCTATCGTGAAACAAACCAAACTTCTTGGCTTAAAACCATCTACTTGACTTCTTGCCTATTAGGCAAGTAAGTTAAAACAAGGCTCTATGTCTGCTTATTGAGAAGATTCAAGATTGTTTATTGTACATACATCTCAATTTGTCACATTTGAAATGTCCATCTGAATTTTTTCTTTTTAAAAAGAGGGTCAAGCTTGAAATAATGATGAAGGATTAATGATACATTTATGATTCTAAACACTACATTTAAGTTTGCTGTCGACCTGGCTTTCTCCTTCTCAAGTTGAAAAAAAAATTTAAGAAGATCTAATTTTCTCATCATGTTGTTGAAACTTCTTCCCTCTTCGTACTAGTTGTGTTCAATGACGGTGGATGAAATTGAAAACCTTAAATTTAATTCAATCTAGGTCTTTGTTCAGCAAGTCTAGACTTAAAATGAAACCACAAGGTGGAGAAATAAATATCTTAAATATATTTTTTTTCAAAATATTTCAAAGACTAAATGAAACGGGAATAACTTCTATACAGTATTGAAGTTGTTCTCAAGAAAATCTTCCTAATGTATATTACAGCTAAATGACCTTCAAAGATTTGAACTGAAAATAAGCTCAATCTTTGCTACGAAACATCTACCTCTAGCTTTCTGCCTACCTAAGTCCAATAATGCTAGCAAGTGAGGGAATGACCAAGTAAAACAAAACATGTCTCTTGGCTTACAGACAAGACGCTGGAGGTGTTTGTAGAACCATGAGGACACTGATTTTCACACGCTGGAGCATTGCCGACTTACACCTAGGTATAGACTGGCTTGAGTCTTGAAAGGTTCTCTTTGTAAACAGAGATTAAACATAGGAATGACTTTCAACTGTATATGACGTTAGTTTTTGCAAAGGCTGGAATTACAGGATGTAGTATGGAGTGTGATTTCAGCCATGACAGCTGTTGGTGTAGAAGGAGGGTTGAAGGTAGTCTGTAGGCCAGACACTGAAATTAGTAAGAAGCCTAAGCAAGTCTATAAAAAGACTTGAGAGCTTAATTTCTAAAAATGAAGAAATTTCAGTCTCCATTTCATTTCATTTAATATTTTTCAAAAATGTTCATTAACTGACACATTTTTATTTCAGAGTCTAATTGTTAGACTAGGTTGAAGGTAGAAATTGCAGTTATTTCAGATTTTATCTGTTGACGTGAATAAGATGTATCCTGTCAAAGCATATACAATAGCGAAATGTTATTCATGCATAACTACTATCTATGAAGCTATGATTGCAATCAGATATGTGTCACTACCATAAAGTTGTATATATATATATTTTCTCATATGTAATTGCTTCGGAGCGGCCTTAAAATAAGCACCTAGGAGCTTGTTGGCCAATCCATTCATGATTTGTACATTTTCATGAATAAATATGTTTAAATCATATACAATAGTGCTAAAATAAGGTTTTAGTTAATAGTTGACGAGAACTAGTTGTGACATGTCTTGAAGTTCGAAAAAAAATTTATTTGATACAATTTGTGACAGGAAATGTGCTATTATGGTCGAGTATTCCTTTAAATACTGTCTTCCCTGGAGTGTTTCGAATGGCTGTTTGTTGTGAAGTAACTTGAGGTGATTTCTTAATGGGCATTGATAGTACACGACTGGTCTATCTTTGACTTGAAGTGAAACTTCTGAACAGTTTGAATTTAAAATCTAAGTTGGATCGTGATCTGAAAATCATAATTTTGACATATAATAATTGACAATTGAGCCTTTCTTGAACCCCTTAACAAATGAGAGTTTAGACGAGTAAGAGCTGAGCTGATAGTTAGAGGCGACTGAGACAGTCTAAGCTAGTCTTGTAGGGTGTTCACAGGGGTATGAGCTTGTAGCCAGTCTAATATACTGTAGTGGTCACGGTCAGCTTGTAGACAGTCTAACCTGCTCTAGTAGCAAGTGGTCATGGTATAAGCTTGGACGGCCAGTGACAGGTGGGACTCATCGGCCATACAGCACAGGGACAATGCAGAGAGAAATTGTTTATTACTAGCGAGTGTCCCTGGATGAGGAAGTGGAAGGCTTAGCTGAAGCTCTCTATATATGCTGCAGGACTCACATCTCTCAGTGCAGGGGATAGACAGGGTTTGCCGACTCACTGGTCAGTTATGCTTTCATCAGGACTCCCATGCCAGTGATGCTACAGTAGGTCTTAGTTTGACAGTGCTGGTGGACGTACAAGCTAGTAACATCCCTGTCTCAGTGTAGGAATAAGCTAACTGGATTCTTTCGCCAGTGTTCTCTGCTGTAGTGTTATTGACTGCAGGAATCTGTCAGGATATTGGTTTTGTCTTGTGTCGGCACAGAGGAAGATTTTGTTCCATTTCTAACCAAGGAAGGATTTTCACAGGATGTGGCCAGGATTGAGCCACTGTCATTTACCGGACTATTGTTGATATATTGTGCCTGACAGTATAGCCTGTAGACTGACCAGGTCCATTTTCATCCACACCCAAGTTACAAGGTGTTAAGACTCCCAAACATAAAAACCAACATCTGTTTCACACTATGACAGGGATTAGTATGATGACAGCTATTTGTCACTCTACTAATTGAGACAGGAATCCATTAGGCCAGTGTCGTATCAAAACTGACAGGCTTGTTGGAGGAATAAGCATGATGGATTCCGGCTGGATTTATCTTGTGACAGGTAGGGTTTTTGAGACATCATGAATATTTGTTCCTGATATATGATGATTACGTCATCATACAAACAGTTCTTTTAACACGTATTAATTCAGCATATCATATCGTTAGTTTGTGGTCTGTCTTGGAAATTTTTGTGAATTTGTTGCTATATTGCTCTTGAGAATATCTTCTTTCAGTGGCATTTAAGAAGTTGGATGTAAAAAAATTCTGAACGGAATAGTTAGACATAGATAAAGTATCACAAGTATTGTCATTTTATTTATAAATCATGATTTTGTAGCCGGGTATTCTGGAAGGTCCTCTTTGTTAATTCTTCTTGTTCAATATCATTACAATTTCCAGAGTCATTTTAACTTTTGTCTTTCACAACAACATGCTCCTTTCAAAGCAAGCCTGTTTCAATCCAGCATTTGTTTTCAAAAATAGTCTTTTATTTGTCATTTTCATATGAGGTAGGTAGATTTATAGACTCTCTCTGCTTATGCTATAATTCACCATCAACAAGATAGAATAAGCTAGTCCACTTTCATCCAGAGAAACAACAAATCACTGAGGCTCCTCATCAAATATTTTATCATATTTTAAAACTAATTAAAAAGATTTTTGTATGATTTCCTCTTTGCTTACCCCTAGGATTGTCAGCTGGTTGTCGAGTTCAGGTTCAGTGTTTGCTGGTCTGTAATGAGGTTTTGCACTGATTACCAGAATGCCCTGTGTTTGTCAAGGACCATACTTGTTGTCTAAAACTGACCTTTAGCTATTAGTTGTGGAACTTCCCATCCTTTAGTTAAGCCCTGTGTAAACAAAGGGTTTAAACTTTGAATCCCTCTAGCTTAAAGATAAAGAAAATTTCAATGACAAAAAATCTTCAAATTGAATTGTTATACACATATAAGTCTATTATATTTTGGATTTTATTCTTTCTTAACTTGGAAGTATCTACAAGCATTGAATTCAGATTTTGAAAAATTGAATTCTTTGTCTGACTAATATAACAAATTGATAAATTCTCTTTCATGTTTGAATGAGGCATGTAATTAGATGTCCACAGTGGATTTGGGTGTTTGTATTGTGAGACGGCTCTTTGACCAGATCTAAACATTGTCCTTCATTAGGGGAGAAATCGGAGACTTACAATTTGGGCTTGTGTTCAAAATTAGCCTAAAGTGATCTGTTAAAACCTTCCCACAATTACATTGGACATGTTAGATTGAAGCCATGTTGATTTAGGGCTAAGCTGACCGATGGTCAAAATGGCTACAGTGGTCAGTGTAAACTTACACTGGCCTACCACTAATTTGGAACAATATTGAGTTTCAATGTCAACACTCGAAGAGTGGATTTTCAATGTGTGTGTTTCTTTGACAAATGATCTCCCGTAACTTCATACCCTGACTAGAAACTTTATACTCTAGATGGGTCCTGTCTACAACAATATGAATTGGATTCCTCCAATAATAGTCACTCATCTGGTGTGTGTTGAAATAAAGGCTTGGACTCAGGTGTTGTGGTCATTAGAGACTGGACATGGTCATTTGTGTGCTGGCTTTTGTCCATCAGAATTAGCAGTTGGATGAATTGGTAAATGCATTTCCTCTGTTAGGCTTTGGAGATGGTTGAAAGATTTCAGATCAATTTTGGTCATTGGTTATTTCCCTTTAATTGTTCTTTTGAATGTAGAGTTGCAAATATTGGAATTTCAGTGAGAGGAGATTGCTTTTGACTGTTTATTATACTACAAAACATGGATTTAAGCATTAATGAATGGATACTGTCTTGGATGCCCATGAGAGATTTGAAGTTCTAAATAGTGACTTGACGTTGTCTGTTGATTGGTCAGCGGGGATGCATTTCCTGTTTTCCTGTCTACAATCAAAAGATTTTTTCAGATCAATATGGGCATTTAGATGCATGACTGGATTGTTCCTGTTGATTGTTCTGAAGAATAAAAAGATTGAGACATTTGAAGAATAGGCTTTCTCTTGTTTATATTTTGATAAAGAAATGAAAGATGTGGATCTGTTTTTATTGACATTGTTATTTACCAAGCTTTGTGAAGGTGAAAGACAATATGAGAAGCAGGTTCTCAATCTTAGGACACTGAAAATTACCATCCCGATTGTCTGTAATTACCTTTAATTGTGTATATGATCTTCTAGCAATTCAAAGAGGTCCTAGTAAATTTTATCACATCAGGGTTGCTATAAAATAGGTCCGTTTTCATGATAAAGGAAATATTGACTATAGTCTACAGAGATGTATCATGGTCTTTTCAGGTAGGGGAAGGAAACATCAAGATCGCTAGGATCAGATTTTGCAATTTAGATGTGATGGCAGTTACTGCCTTGAAATCAAACCCTCTGGTAAAAATGTCAATATATGTTGATGGCCATTTCCCACAGATGAAAGAAAGATTTGAAGTGAACAAGATTGTAGATTTGTTTTCACATCCGTGTAGGAGCTGCCCTTCACATTTCAAACATGATTCCAATTCTCTGAAATTTAGTATTGTTTGTCAAACAGGTTCCAGTTTAGTTGTACCTTTGACCTTCTTGACTGGAACCCATGCAAAGTCTTAACGATTTAGACATAGGGATAGTCAAAAGAGAAAAATATTGAACTTTTACTTCAAATATAAGTTTTGTAGGATTTTAATATTATTTCTAAAACGTTTATAAACAATATATATATGGCCAGATTTCATACCAAGAGATCATATTTTGGACTAAAATTGTGATTATATATCACAAGGCATAAAATATTTTCTCAATTTTGGTTTAAACTGGCAGATGGCTTTGCCGACAAGAGAGCAAGAGACAAAATAAGGTAAAACCTGATTCCAGCAATTAGCTCTCTAGCTTTCGAATTTAAGCTTGGAATGTGCTAAAAAACGGTTTCAACAATAATGAGCATGAAATTTCCATATGTAAGCAGCATGTACCAGAAGCTGTATGTATATCTGTAGTTTTTCCTGTGAGTAATTTAGAACATGGATAAGTGTGCAGCAGGGCTGTGTGCCAAGACCCAACTCAAAGCACCTGTATATATTAGTACATTCTACCTCAGTATCTGGGCTTCAAGGGCTTCTATGGTCTGAAATGCTATGAAAATGGCTACGAAACGATTTCAATGATGCAATTTAGTTCAATTGAAGTGAATAACTTTAAATTCTACTTTATAATTTAATAGGTGTAAAGCAAGGATGTATTCTGAGTCCTAATTTAATAAACATTTATGCTTAAATGCATAATAGCATTGATATTCATGCTTAGGTTTCGAAGTAAGCATTCATGATATTCAGGAATTTATTGCATTATTGCAAAAATAATCTGTTAGTATAACTTAATTTATACTTTTAAGACATACAGCAGATATTTGTGCTAAAACCTTACTTAAAGAAATCCACACAAAATCCATCACTAATGGCTATTTTTCTCTTGGTGTTTTTTGGCATACTTTTCACAAAATTTCAAGTTATACTTCTTTATGTGGAGGTGTACATCAGGGATATCACCTTTAATTACCTGAACAAATGCATATTAACACATCAGGAATAATACACTGTAGCTGTATCTTATCATTTCTGTAATACTTTTCACAAAACTCATTTTTATTGTAATGTTGCAAGCCAAATCAATCCCAGTGTTATTATCTACACCTTTAACAAAGCACACAAAAGAAATAGTCCAATACATATAAGCATACCGCCATATCCATATTAATTACCGTGAGTTACAGTTCTCTGTGGAACACAGAATTGATTTCAGTTACAATCATAGGATCCATTTTCAGCGAGAAATGAGTTTCTGTCTAGGTGTAAAGCAATCCTCGTCAAACAGAGGTATCCCAGGTGAGAATATCTATCCATCTACCTGGACCCAATCATCTCCCACATTCTCTCCATACCAGCCTAATTGCCTGTCACCTGTCCAGCAAGGTGAGAAAGAACTTACCTGTATGATTATTGGAAGGACCACTACTATGAACTATATATGTATATGTATGTACCATATGTTAGGGATAAATCACACATTCCCTTTGTTAATTTCTGCATTTATTTCTGTAGGATTTTTGTGTGTATAGACTGCATATATGCAATGAAAGCAAGATATTATCTCCAAAATTCTGTTTATTCAATTGTTATCCTTTTTGTATGTCATTCACTCCTTCTCTACAGGGTTATTAATATATGAACATTTCTTTTATCATATTGCTTTTTTATGTGATGCTTATGCAAAAAAAATTTTAAATTAGAAACAAAGGAAACCTTGCCTAAGAACCAATATTAATTTGTCAAAGAATATGTTCTAGTATTTACAATAAAAATCAATATTAAGTTCTTTTCAAACAACTGCCATCTTTGTTTATGTTATTATATATTTTAATATTTCACATGCCATCAATGTCCATGTATGATGTTTGATATTACCTATTAATGAGTGACCGATGGATGAACTATAATGACAGGACAGGGCTAGCCAGGGGTCATGTAGCCATCTGACCGATCACTCTAATTAACATATCTCAGATATTGACGGAGGGACTCAAGTTAATGTATTAATACTGTTGCTATTTTCTGAGATGTGTCTTTTACAAGTGGAGGTGTCATTTTTAAAAGTTTATTTTTTGTTTCATAGTCTGTTTCAAAGTCCCCTAATTCATTATGTTAGATGACTTGGATAATTTCTGATAATTATCACCCAAAACATTTTATTAATTGACTTTTGCTATCATGAATGAATGAATAGGATTATAACTGTTATTTATTTGCAAATTGTATTAGGGTAAAAAGCTATCTCTGATTTTATCGATCTTTGTTTAGGACATACATAATGATAAAATTCACTAAACTGTATCCCTCTACATATGTGATCATGAAAGTTCAATGTTGATTATAAAAAAAATTAAAAACTGATAGTGAAAAAAAGATATAATACTCAGTACTGTTGCCAATCTTCTAGAAAGAGTTTGATCTATGTATAAAGTTTTTACCTTGCAATCAATCTTGTAAATTCTCAATCTCTCAATCTTTAACCTATACCTGTTGCACCTGTCGGCCCCGTCTACTTACCTGGGGTTAATTAACCTACCTGTACCTGCAGGGTCACGCCACACTTTAATTGAAAAAGGGTATTGATTTTGATATTTCCATGGTTACGTGATTACCCCAACATTGTTATCACTTAGTTATCATGGTAAACTAATTAAATGAACTTGACCGGACCATACAACCATATTAATTGACCTCCAAATGAAAACATGAAGAAATTTCTTTTATGATTTTGGCATACAAATGCATTGTGAATCATTCCAAACATCTTTGATATTCTTTTTGCTTTCTCAAAAATTATTTTTATATATTTGTTTCTTTTAAACTATTTGTTATAATTCATTACGGCATTTTTGAAAAGTTCAAATAATTATTTTCAGAATTACAAATATGTATTCAGTTTGAAAGTATGTGTTGTTAGTGACATAATGCCAAAGAAATATTTCCTAGAATTTTAATGAAAAATTTCAGTTTGAAATGCTTTTTGTTGTTAAGTTGTTGCATTATCAAAAGACAACATTAACTGATTTTGCTAATCGAATTATGAATAAATCAGATTTTTATCATAATTACATCAAACCTTCTTGGCATTTTGAAAATATTTCAATATTGCAGAAGTTCACCCATTTGACATGTCTGGCAATAAAAAAAAATTCAAACTCTTTGCCAAACAATAATGTTGATCTTCCGCACTCAAAACTGTGTTTGCCCATGAATAACAACAAATAGAAGATCGTTCAAATGTTAATGCACTGAAAGGATTTGGAGTTGAGATCCTTGCCTGTCAATGAAAATATAACATCATCCTGACGGGTTCAAATTCTTAAAGTCGGTGTCACCGAGTTTTATTAGTCTTAATTCAACTTCCTCTTGTCAAATGACTTTTATTTGCACAAACAATATTCAGTTTCACTTGTTGAAGGTGCATTGAATAAAAACTTCTTTGTAAAAATAAAAAAACAATATTAGTAATAAAATTTCTCATTTTGAATTCATATAGATTGAAATAATTTGAAAGAACATGACAAAATAGCAAGCCTATGAAACTACTTTTGAACAAATGTCAACATATGAATTAACATCTGGTAAGCTTTTCAGGTACATAACTTCTGTATTATTTCAACCATTATTACTTCCTGATCTTATGTCTTATGTTAAGTAGATAAGATGCTTATTGCCTATCAGGGGATGTCAATATCTGTCAATAACACCACAGGGTGTACATTTCAAATACATTCCACACTGGCTATTACAAGTGTCAGGAGGAAGAAATTGACATTTTGTTTAACAATCCATCAAGAAGATAAACAAGTTTTTTTGTTTTCATTGATTGAGATTTCCTGTGTTAATCAACATGTCAATCACTTTCATAACATCTTGATATGCATTGTTTATGGTGCTTAAGCATTAATCTATATCTCACTGTACCTCTCAATTTATTCAGACAATGACTGTAAAACTATTAAGTGTGAAAAAGAACTCTATGTAAGCGAAAGGAAGAAGAATTTTTTTTATTTTGATATGAAGAAGAATTGATAAGAATTTAAACATACATTTTTTAAGCGTAAGTATTTATCTGTCAATGCTTTGTCCATTTTTTTTCACCACAGTCTTTTATTATAAATCATATAACAAGTTTTTGAATTTTTTATATTATGATTATGGAAAATGAATGTTATCTTTGCCAACAAATGAACTTTTTTGCTTTATTTTCCTTAAGCTGATTTTGCCATATCCTTCTATGCTTATATTTTTACCAGTCGCCATCTGGTGACAGTTTTATTACTTCAATACTAGCAGATCAATTGCACTTGTAAATACCTATTATGTATACATTACATAATGAATCCGATAATTTGTGATTAGGGTTAATTGTAGTAGTAAAAGTGTACAGCTGACATTTCACATTAACTAGTTTAATAGATGGTTATCTGGAGGGCCGAGAAGTAAGATGTTCCAAATATAAGATATTGTGAAGTTAGCATCTATTGCTGCCCATCCTAATTTATTTTCGGATCAAGAGTTCTGTGGTCCTACTTTCAGTAAAGTTAGGTTGCAATGCTGCACTGACTTTAAATTTCATATCAGCATTTTAGTATTTAATATGTACGGATTATATTCGATATAGATCTAGAATTTGATAAATTTAAGAAAAATAAATAATATGTTTGAAAGGGGGTTAAATGATTTCTGATGTTTTTTAAAATAAAAATCAATCAAAAGATTGTTGTTATAAGTAAGCCTCACCACAAATTTCATCAACTTGAAATGGTCAGTGAAACCATTTTACATGGGATTAGGCATAAGTTGTTGTTCTAAGAAAAGACTGGATTAAATGTTTTAAGTAAGACTAAGCTTTCATCAAAATTAAAAGGTTATAAATCACATTAAAGTCACTTGTTGTTTAAGTTGAGGATGTATAAGCACTGTTATTCTAGCCAAGCCGGACTACTTAGTCATGTCCAAGGAAACATAAAGGATGGACTAAAAGTTTGTGATTTCAACGGAGACTAAGATTTCTTTCTTCAATTGAAAGGATTATAAATGAGATTTAAATCACTTATTGGTCTAGGTCACTGTTGTTTTAGTTATGCCTAATGGCCACTCTCATAGGCTACAGTCACGGTCTATTGGTCACTCAACTGGACAATGGTCAGGGAATCTTGACAATGACATAACACCTTGTGTAGGTGTCAGGCTGAATTAATCCCCTGTTTGCTTGTCTATCCATGATAAATCCTGGATTAACTCTGAGGGGATTAGCATGTCATTTATCTGTGTATTGAAGGTATGAGACAGAGGTAAACATGAAACAAAGACACCTGAGGTTGAGTGTCTACCTGTCTGTGGAGGTGGCCAGGTAGATTCCTTTGATAATGCATACCTGTAATCATTGTTTTTACTCTTGCTGGCTTTATCTTACACCTTCTAATTCTGAATATACAATGCATATGTAACTCAGATTTAAACCATTTACTTCTCAAATCAAATATGAAAGGCATGTATAACCATTTTCTTCTGATGTTGATTGTGAAAGGCAGTTTCAAGCATTTTCAACTAATATTGAATAGGAACAGCAGTTTTCATTTTCTTCTAATATTGAAATGAAAGGCAGTTTAAACCATTTTCTAATAGTTTTGAATAAGAGGGCAGGTTTTTAAAACTTACTTATTCTTTTTAAATATCTACCAGATGCTGTATGTATAGCGCTTTGATAATAAAGTAGGTCACATGTATGTAAGAATTTCAAATTATAAAGATGATGGGATATGAATAAAAACTACATTAAAAGGTATAAAGTGATCATTATGCACAGCTGAATGCCTATGGATGCTATAATTTCTAAATGCGTGCATTTGGTTATGCCAGGGTGCCTGTATTATACCCCTATTCATGAAAACATACTTTCCCAATTTACACAAGCCATATTTTTAAAAGGAGGTTTCTTTCAATGTTTAAGGCAATAGATGACAAGTAACTGTGATTTCCTATAGACAGTAGAATGTGACGGGGCCAGTTTAAGACCCCTTTTCATGCATGAAATCATATCTATTTTATTTAGTGTTTTTTTCTGTTAAAACAAAATTGGCCAATTTTAGTGATTTCTATTCTTAATACTCTCAAAATTGCCCATTCTCAACGAACAATAGAAAGACCTGAATTATAAAGAAAGAGGTTGTGAATGTAAATGTTGGACCTAGAATCAAGATAACTGAATCATTGTATGTGAATGACTTCACCTGCTGTGTAAGTTAGCCAATTGTTCAAATACAAACTTTCTCTGTCACCGTTAGAGGTTTTGGACTGGCGATTAAATTTCAACCAATGGGGAGAGGGACCAGTGTGATTGTTTTGGACTTGAGTGAGATGTTTACATAGTCAGATGTAACTTGGCTGGAGAGGCTGGATACAGAGTTGAAGCTTTGATATAGAGGTAAGGAGGTTTGTTTGGACTGAAAGGAGGCTGTTGGTTGGTTCGTGGCCTGGGCAACCCTCATCAGTCAGCTGGGACAAACACTGCGCTGAGTTTGAATATTGTGAATGTGCTGACCCACCTACAAGCTCCACACACTGATTTGAACACCTGAGGACATACATGACAGAGTTACATCTATCTGAGGACATTTGTGAATCAGTTTCAACTTCAATTGGAACATATTTTGATTTTTGATGGACGTTGCACACCTGTGGATTTTGAAGTCTGATTGGATTGTTGTGAATTGATGACTTTTACCTGTGACTTATTTCATTTGATGGACTATATTCTTAAGGTTTGTAAGGTGATACAGACGTTACCATCACAACAGGATTTCATTAACTAAAGTATATGGATTGATGTCTTCTCATGAACTCTATGGTATTGTGAAGGAATACACAAGCAGTGAATCATGATTTGAACACCTGATGCTTACATAATTAGTGTCAACGTTAATTGACTGTATTTCTAGCAGCCCTGAACTGAGATGCATGAGCTGTGAGGAGTTCATTTACCTTACTGTATATTCAAACTCCTTGCACTGATTGGAGGGTATTAATGAGCTTGATGATAATTAGCAGCGAGTCTTCCTTGTCTATGTATTGCTAGGTGCATTGTAAACTGTGTCAAGTGTTGTGTGGGAGTGTTTACATTCGGACATGCTAATTAACGGACATTATTACAGGAAGGTGTCATCACAAGCTACGTCATTTATGCCAAATGGTATCGTAAGACAGCAACTAGTTACACAATTCAGCACATAAGCATTATAAGCATCACTTGAAGAACTTCATGAAAAATCATGATTAACATACCTGTGTAATAATATAGGTGTTTCACTCAAGCTTCACCTGTTCTTGGGGAAAGACCTTTCATTTGTATATGCAGTAGATGTTATTTTTTTAAATCAGAAATTGACAAGCTGATTGTGCGTCACGACCTCCAGTTGTTGCTTTTTGGTTGAAACAAGAACTGAACTCTTTGTGACCTGTATATTAAAGGGACTCGTACGGGAAATACCTTTGTAGCTGTCCGTGTACCAGAATCAGGAACCCAGCGAAGTCTGCTGCATCACCTGTGATTATCTTGTATCCAGTCATAAGTCTTTTCTTCATCATCCAACATCTTGGCACATCTTGAGAATTCTCTGTGTAGAACTTGGCTCAAGCTTGAGGACTTATTGAAGCCATGTGTAATTTGGATGTGGATTTTCAAAAGGAATATTCATCGATTGGAAAATCTCCCTAAAGGAAGTTATGAGAAGACTTTGAAAATTGGATATTTTCTCAAAGTCCCAACGTCATCCGACAAGATGGTTGGAAAATTCTGGTAAAATTTATTTGATTCTCTTATTTGATTTTCTTTTTGGCTTTCTTTCTATTCAATATTTCAAAAGTTTGTTACTTGACTCCCAAGAAAAATATGATAAGTCATGAGTTAGACTCCTTGGTTTTATTTTTGATTAAGAAGCGCTGAAAGTTCTATTCTATGGTACCAAATGCTAGATTTTCCTGTTTCCTAAGAGGGTCATTTGATTTAAACATGTTTATTCATGAAAATGCACAATTAATGAATGGATTGGCCAACAAGCTCTTAGGTGCTCATTTTAAGGCTGCTCAAAAGCAATTACATATGAGAAAATATTTATACATTTTATTGTAGTGACACATATCTGAATGCAATAATAGCTTCAAAGTAAGTGGTTTTGCATGAATAACATTTCGTTTGTTTGGCAGTCATTATGAAATGTCAAATTGATCAGATTTCATTATGTAATGATGAATAGAATTCAATAATCTGTTGGAATCTCTTAATGAGAGAGTTGTACATCCCCGTAGAACCGTTTAGATACTATATCCTTTCAGATAAAAGAATTATTTCTGTCTTAATTCTATGTACTTGTGGCATGTGAAAAAAAAGTGGACATAGTTTTCGACTGGGTGACCACAGGAACAGGGTCATTTTAACAAGCGTTTCAGAAAGCTTGAAGCTTTTAAAGTGTATGTACTTGTCAAAAACATAAAAAACCTCCACTTCAATTTCTTGTTGACTAATAGAGTTTGCACCAAGTGACTTAGTTTAGTTAGCAATATATGAAAAGATGAAGCAATTTAAAACCACAAGATTGCTATACGTTAGGTCTCGCTTCCATGCTTACAAAATAAGCTGTAATTACGAGGGTGTGATTAAACATTTAGACCTTCTCATTACCCGCTTGATGTGAGGAGCTTGGTGCAGAGTTCCTATTGACCTTTTGGGAGTCAAGGTTATTGTTGTGGGTCTCGCTTGTCTCATTATAGAAGAGACTTATTCAAGTGTTCACCTCTTCTTCTTATGTATAAGGCCTCATGGAGTGTAGTCCTGTGTATGACTGTGTATGAAATAGTTTCCATTAGGGGGACAGTAACACCTTTTTAGGTAAACAAAGGGATCTCATGAAAAAGAAATAAGATGTAACTAAAAGGGAGGCAATTTTTTCAATCGATAGAAGTAGTTCTAAAACGAACGCAACATTTTCACTTTAGCTATGCAAATCCATTTCCCTACCTAAAATGTTTAAAAGGTGTTAACACTGAAAAACGCCGGAAGCAGTTACTTGTTACGTTATGTTAAAACTGCAGATAATCAATTTAAGTATTGGGGTGTTTGACCCTCTGAAAATAATGCATTTTGTATAAACATATATTTATTTGGGAAAATTTGAGGAAATACTTTTGTAAGCAATGTACTAGGACCCCTTTATTACAGATAAGGTACTCATTTAGCAAGCCTACATTTTAGTATGAAACTGAAAGAGCAAGATATAACTATTGGAAAACATATTGCATGTTTTTGAAATATTATTTCAAAGACTTAATTTTAGTCTGAGTGATGTCTTGTTAAATTTCAAGACTATGAAAACTGCTTAAAACCCTTGCATCAACCTATACCCAATAGTCACTGTAGTTATAATAAAGAAGAAATTCCCATCTTTATGATTCTGCCAACTTCAAAAATGCCACTCAGAAAATTTAAAATCCTAGAATGCCTTTAATTTCAGTTTTTAACTGAATGGTGATATTTGCAAACAAACAAAAAATTACTTAAATTTGCTCTGTTTAAAGTTTTTATTTATGTAAATTTCACATTCTTCCTTCTGCACTAGCAATAAATATTTAAATTTGAGATGGTGACATAAAAAATGTCAAAATGGTGTATTACCTTGATATCTTGAAAGGAAATATGTTGTTAAACGCTTCATTAGCTCAGTTATATGATGATGCTGGCATGTAAACAATGGCGCAAGAATGATGTAAAGCTGATCATTAAACCTAATGAGCCCCATTAAGGGATGTAACTTTAACCTTGGCTAATGTTTCTGTTGGTGGGGACATTGTTAATAACCTTTTAATTGCAGCTTTTACCAGTAACTTGAAACTTTAAGGATACTGAATATTGACATGAGCAATGCAAATGTGGACACAGTGAAATAAGAAAGATATAAATCTAAAGCAACACGCTAAGTTAATTTAGAATATCACTTAGTGTCATTAGATGAATTACAGGTGTTTTAAGTGCAGCTAATTATTAACATCGAAATATGAGTTGAAAATTTTAATATGAAAATAAACAAATATTTTTACAAAATGTTTGAAAATAAGGTATGTACGTATTTCTATATGAATAAATACAATAATTATTTATGTTTATGTGCATAAGAATTATGATACTTTTGCATAGTACTATCATTCATGATATATTTTCGTTTAAAGAATATCTTTCCTTCCTTTAAATGTTGACCTATATGCTTTCCAGTTTCTAACATTACAAGACAAGCTACATATTGTAAATAATTCAATTATCGGTTTTGATTAGTCAGTGTTTTTCAAGAAACAGAATGTTATAATTAATGACGGCACTCCTCTCATGATCCCGAATGCCGCCATCACCGACGCTCCCACGACTCCCCGTTGGTTCCATCGCCACTTCATTCATGATGCTGCGTGTCCACTGCATGCAACAGACTGTCTGCCTTATTGATTCGGGAATTCCTTCGCAAATCGGCAAGGTCGCTGAAAATGCAACTTTATTGATGCAATTCCGCGATAACAGGAGGGCACGCCATGGCAAGATGACATGTGACATGACCAGACCTGGCTGTTAAGCGTTGCAGATTTATGCATGTCTGGTCAGTTCTTGATAGTGCAGTAGTCCTGCATGCCGTAGGATTTTCTCTGGAATACTCTGGGATTTGTTCCGTTTGTGCTGTGAGATACAGGATTACTGTCTGATCTGATTATGCGTGATATCCTTGTCCAATTAAGTGATAAAATTGATTTGGTGGTTCAAATGTTGATTTTAGTGTCACGCACTGGAATATTTTGGGTTGTCACCTTTGACATCCATCAGTGATACCTTGGTAAAATAATTGTATTTTTTCTTCCTTTGGATTATGAGGTTCTCAAATATCAAGTGTTTGGAAAAAAACCCAGGATTATCTTCCTTCAAAGGCGTTATATCCTTGTGTAATTTCTTGTCTTGGACTCTCAGTGTGTGATTCAGGGGCATTCGGTTCACATTGTCTGTATCACCTTTGCAATAAGATTCCTCGAATGGATTACTCTGAGTTTTATTTCATTAAACGAATTGTTCGAATTATGGAGTTAGATATAAAGAGTTAAATTGTTAAGTTGACTATTCAGATTGGTCAATGCCAGTTTTCTGGCATTAAGAAAGAAGTCTTGAATTCCTTGTTTTGAAGTGCCAGTCTTCATTTTTATTATAGTCTGGTTGATACCTAATCATATAAAGTAACAGATTCTCATAAAAAGCAACACCAAAGCATCTTTTTCTGATTAATCCTTGAATAAGACATCAATAATATAATCAATTTTTCTAACAATCATTCTATTTGCAACACCTGTCTTCCTCACAGGACCATAGCATGAAACATGCATAATGTACGTAACAGAACTGCATTGAGATCTGATTGTACTTGATATCATAAGTAAGTTAAGAACGGATCATCGCAGCATAGTCATCAAGATGTAAAGACCATCAGTTGTCATGTATGAACAGACCTCTCTACATAGTGAGATGAGATCCAACACTCAATAGTGAGTTGTGAATGGCACTAGGAATAGTCTCTCATTGACCCGTAGCACCAATGGCATGTAGCAGAGTAATTACTACAGTAGGTTGGTAGTGTTGATGGTGTGACTCAGTGTCAGTATGAGTCACAGGTGGCTGAAGGTAAGTCCCACAGTGTAGTCATCATCTGCTGGTCAACTCACTGTTCCTGTGTCCATAGTTCCTGTGATACCATATTCTTGTTGTAATCGTTTGTTCTTAGCAAATGCTCTTGAAGTCAGTGTTCCCTATCCTGTTACAGCTTTACTGGAGTTCTTATAATACAGTGTTGCCGATGATCTTCAGGTCTCACCATTCTTGTTACCTTTGTGTGTATGTGTTATTTTGGAGTTCCCATAGTGT